>VDFB02270651.1:239790837-239938337 GCA_007258455.2 Sequoia sempervirens
ACCCATTGTTTCCATAGATGTTTGTACCCTCAAGGGAACCTCGATGTCGCCTATGCTCTCATCATCATAAGAACATGACCCCCCTTCAGCAAGAAAAAATTCCATGTGTTTACAAAATTTTCTTCTAATCTTTTGACCTCTAGTTGATCTCCCTCTTTTAGACATACTACATGTCTCGCTCTTCTCTTCCTGAATTTCCCTCGCTTGAGGAAGACAGATCTAACAAATACCTATTTGGTGGTACCTACACTCATAAGGATGTTGGATGAAGTTCTTTCATGGTGATGTGATCCCAAGGTGACATTATGATTAATCTATCATTTCATCGCTAGAATTTCACAGGTTATAAGGTAATCAAGTCTTGATAGATTGCAAGTTATTGTTATTACCGTCCAAATGTGTCCATCACAAATCAAATCTACTTAACTTTTTAACTCCCAAACTTTGTAACAAGTGTTAAATGTGACTATGGTCCACTAGTTACACAACCAAGGCCTCAAATTTATTCTCTAATTGTAATCAAAGGAATTTTTCTCTTCATTCAAGTAAATAAACTTGAATGGAAACACCACCAAGTGGTTTATTGGACACCTACCTGACTAAAAATAGCAGAAAATTTATATTTAATTTCCATATGTCTAAGTGGTTAACGGGGAAGGAGTGTGTACTAGGCCTGGTTAAGTCATCATAAGTTTATGCTTTGGCAATAATTTTTTTTTAAGTCATCTTAAATCTTCCTATGTCTAATTGCTAGGGGACTTTTGGTATGTTTTAAGGTAGGATGATTGAGGAAAGATCCCAAAGAGCCTTTCTCCATGGTATCTAGGTACACATAGCAGTGGTCTTCTTTTATACGGTTGGACATGATTTAAAGAACTTAGCTAGGAATTATTCATTCAATCTAAGGTTTTCTCATAATGCCATCATTGGAAAAGTATGATCAAATTCTTCTATTATGAAGAATTGGTCTATGTGCCTCTAGTAATCACTATAAATGTTTGTAAGGATAAAATGACTAAAAGCATCAGGTAGGAGAGAATCAACTTTGAGTTATTCAAAGATTATATTCCTCTATTCATAATTTTTAAGGTTTGTGTGTGGAGGAGGTTATCACTACCAAGAAGGGAGGAGACCTTTCCTTGTGATGGAATTTCAAAATTTTGCTCTTTGTGTTCCATTTTTATCTTGCCTTAAGTCTCTGGTCATCTATGGTGTTTGGGAAAAGCCTAAGGTTGAGGTTTTACCTTTGTCTTCATGTAAAACCATAATGTTTATCTTACGCCTTGGGTGGGATCTTTTGGGCCGTTACTCTTTGGGGAGGGTTTTAAAACAACTTAAGCCCCATTGCTTCGTCTAGGCTGGACCCCTTTTGATTTATCTAGTTTTAATACATTATGTAGCGAATTACTAAAGCATTTATGAGATGCACGTGATTCAAATCAACGGAGATGTTATAATCTTGGTAGGAAAGGTGCTTGATGGTTAATGACAAAGTTGGCGATTGTGTTGAACGAACAGGATTACCGATGGTTGAGATCCACGGTTGCTCGCCATAGCATGATCAGAAGTTGCAAGGTCTTAATCGATCGCGATATCACGAGCGAGCGAGCTGCCAGCATTCAAAGAAGAGGGATGATTTTAAATTAAAAAATGATTTTGATTGCTCTAAATTAATATCTTGTTTGAAAAAACAAGATATCTCTTGAGATTTTTTATATAATAATAATTATTTATAAAAATAAGATATAAAAATAATATGTTAAATTACTTCACATAAAAAGTAAGTTTCTAAAATAATATACTTAAAATTAAAAAATTAATAATAAAATAGAAATAAAATAATTTCTAAATAATAGAGTAGAAATAAAATTGTTAAGGAATGAAAAATAATTATAATTTTTTAAGTTTTAAATTAATTTATTTAAAATTAGAAAAAGAAAATTAAATAAAAAAGGAATATCCTAAATTCACTATTACACATAAAAATGTGTTTCTTAATTACCTTATTTAAGACATAAAGAATATTCAATATTATTAGTTTAAGCTTTTGCTAAAGGTTTTATTGTACAAAAATATTAAAATAAGATAGGATTTTCATAATAAATGCAAATATAAAATCAATTTAAAATTATAAAATTAAATACAAAGAAACTATAATTAATTTATTATTACACATAAAAAAAAAGTTTTAAAATTAATATTAGGGTTAGAGTTAGAAAAAGGGTTAGGGTTAGGGTTAGGGTTAGAGATTAATTAGTTTTAGGGTTTGATTATAGTTAAGATTCAACTATGATTAGTATTAGGATTCAATTGATGTTCAATTAGGGTTAGGGTTCAATTAGGATTTCCATTGGGGTTGGGGTTCAATTAAGATTAGGATTCAATTAGTGGTAGGATTCAAATGGGTTCAACTTTGGTTAAGGTTTGAATTATAGGATAAAGCTTTGGATAAAGGTTAGGATTAGGTTTGGGGGATTAGGACTCAACTAGGGTGAGGGTTAGAATTCAATTAGGGTTAGGGCTACGATTAATTTCAAGCTAAGGTAAGGGTTAAATTAGTGCTAGGTTTTAATAAGGTTTATGATTAAATTAGTATTACAATTAGAATTAGGGTCACCATTAGAATTAGGGTTAGTATTAAAATTATAATTATGAATAGATTTTGAATTATAGCTAGGGTTAGAATTAGAATTAGGGTTATAATTAGGGTTAGGATTCAATTAGGGCTCTAAGATAAATCTTGGAGGCAACATTAGGGTGAAGGTTGGGGTTAGGGTTAGGGTTTCAAAATGAATCTTGTGTTCAACATTAGGGTTATAGTTCAATTATGGTTAGGGTTAGGATAGGGTTCAATTAGGGTTGTGGTTAGTGTTAACGTTATAGGATAAAACATGGGGTAAAGTTTAGGGTTGGGGTTGGGGTTAGGGTTAGAATTCAAGTAGGATTAGGTTATGATTCAATTAGGGTTCAATACAATTAGGGTTAGGGTTAGGGTGAATGTTAGGTTAGGGTAATAGTTCAACTAGGGATTTAGGGTTAGGGTTTTGATTATGGTTCAACATTAGGGTTATGGTTAGGATTATGGTTCAATTAGGGTTTTGATTAGGAGCTACAAGTTAATATTAGGGTTAGGGTTGGAGATTAATTAGTATTAGGATTAGGGAATTATTATAGTCAAGATTCAACTATGGTTAGGTTAGGATTCAATTGATGTTTAAAATTAGGGTTAGGGTTTTAGGATAAAGTTTGGGATCAAGGTAAGGGTTGGGGTTAGAATACAACTAGGATTAGAGTTAAGGTTACAATTACGGTAAGGGTTAATATTCAGTTAGGATTTAATTAGCATTAAGATTAGGGTTTATATTCAATTAGGATTAGGGTTAAACTAGGGTTAATATTAGGTTAGGGTTATAGGATAAAGCTTTGGGAAAAGGTTAGGATTAAGGTTGGGGTTAGGGTTAGGACTCAACTAAGGTTAGGGTTCAATTAATTTTAGGAACAATTAGGGATAGGGCTAGGATTAATTTTAGGCTAGGGTAAGGGTTGAAGTAGGGTTATGTTTTAATAAGGGTTAGGGTTAGGGTTCAATTAGTATTACAATTAAAATTAGGGTTAGGGTTTAATTAGTGATATGATAATGGTTAAGGTTTAATTAGTGATATGATAATGGTTAGGGTTTAATTTAGGTTAGAGTTAGAGTGTAATTAGGATTATGGTTTGGGTTCAATTATGGTTAAGGGTTCAAGTAGGATAAAGATTAGGGTTAGAGTGTAATTATGATTAGAGTTTGGGATCAATTAGGGTTACAAAATAAATATTTTATGTTAGTTGTAGGGTTAGGGTTAAATTACCATTAGGTTAGAATTAGGTTTAATGTTAGGATTACAATTAAGGTTCACTTAGCGTTAGGGTTGAATTGTAGTATGGTTAGGGTTATGATTTAATTAGGATCAAGGTTCACTTATGGTTAAGGTTCACTTATGGACCAACTGATGAGGATTTTAAAGACCTCCTACACTTTGGGCTCTGCAAGACTTGGGAGGGTGATCCATTAATGTGTTTACAACCTCTGCACCATTATCGTAAACAACATTAACAACAACAAATAATCTCATTTAATAGCTCAACATAATAGGATAATACTGAATAAAATTGGTTGTTCATCAGTAATATCAACTATTTGGAGCATGAGATAACTACAACACATTCCACAGTGTAAAATAGTCATTGATTTTCAATTTGTAGCAAGCGCTAGGTAAAGACAAATAAAATATTGAACCATAAAAATTAGTACAACTTAGATAAGTGCCATATATCCATTGAGGGAGTCAAATTCATAAACATCTAAGGGTTTATGACAGATTTAACGCATAACATATAAGATCCTTGAGAACATTGCTTTACAATTTCATCAGCGTGCATTCTAACCCAATACTACTTATCAAATCCTTATACAGAACATATCCACCTACAATCTCATTCAAGAATTTTAATTAATTCCTTGAATTAAAGCCAAAATAGAAATCATACACACCACAATAGTGAGATGAATGAGACAACCCTTGATTATCTTATTCAAAATTCAGATATGCATGCACAATGGAGAGACATGAGTTTGAATTAATCATTTCAATTCAAATGCCAGTACTTTCATAAAACATCAAATCCCCATGAATTCCAAACCTACTACAAAATGACTCAAAACCTAAATTTCATTTTCCTTAAAACCATCGAACTTTACAATTTGCTTTGCAACTCTACCTAGACTCGACCAAAAAATATCTAACTTGCTAACCCGCACTTCTAGCCTTGAAATCCTTCTTATAGAAACAAAGGAGCAAACAAGCATCAGGCCAGAAAGCACACACATCACCAGCCAATTGGACCACTTTGTGACATTCCAAAATTTGTTACAACAACGATTTCCTAGAGAATCCTCTTGTTCATCATGCCCGCTGAGAATGATTGATGCAACAACAAAGCTTCAATAATTCCACGCCAAGAATGCCACCAAAAACAAAATTATAATCCCTTGTAATTGCAACAACTAACTTGTCAACCGTTAACATCCTACTCATTTTTACTCCTCCTCAATTAAATATACGTTTACCCATTTCTGGTATTCCTCATCAGTTGGCCAATTAAAATTGATTACCTCATTTACCTTGTCACTATAAGATGTATACTTAACTGCCACCTGATTCGCTTCTCTTTCAAAAGATTCAAAGAATGAACTAGTGCTAATAATTTTATCCATACAGCTCACCAATAAATCATAATCTGAGTCATCACAAATTAATCTAATTTGACAATTGATGACTTCATTTTCCCGATCCTACCATTGTTGGAGTGTCGTGATATTTCCCTACTCATCAATTATGTCAGGTAGCAATGTGTCGCTCCAATCATCAAAGTTCTTCACCAATTCTCTGATCTTCGTACTCAATTCATCTAGTAAGGTCTGAAAACCTTGTAATGACTTAACTAATACCTGAGTAGGCCTAAATGATTTGGGCCTATTATTTACATCAAACCTTGAAGCTTTATACATGATGTCAAGATCATTGGCCCTAGGGATCCATCTTTCAATTAATGGTACTACAACCTCCCGATCCCTATCAATATTCTTTATTTCATTTAATAATAAAGAATATAAAGAATGCATAGATGACAATCTGTCATCAACTTTCTCATTTAAATGTCTCAATACAACATTTACAACCTCCCTTTGCTTTAAGAATATTCCCTCCTCACTCACCTTCAAGGATACTTGTAACTTTGAAATCTTATGCAATATCTACTTCTTCAAAGGATCAACAGAGTATTCCATTTCATCAATTATCTCTAAAGTAGGGCTAAGGGAAGGAGTTTGACTGGGGGACCTTGGTGTAGACACAATAGGAGAAGCAGGAGGCATTGACCTTGATGTGGAAGGAAATGTTCTGATCCCTGGAGCACTTGATGTCTCCCCAATCTACTTGTTCTTTAACCTGTCCACCTCAGTTTGCAGCTCAACATTCCTTTGTTGCATCTTGATATATTCCTCAATTATGGCATTGTACTTCTCCATTAAGCTTTTCTTTTTAGCCTCCTCTCTTTCAGCAGTATTTTGGGCCAATTTGGCCACATTTACAGTCAAATTAGTAGCCTCTGTGGTTGAGGTCTCTAAAGCTCTCTTTATTATCAACCCTCCTCTTAGATTGGGTTAATATCAGTAACATTCAACTTTCTCCCTTGAGGGGCCAAATCTCAAATTGCTAAAGTTTCATACTCTTCACTGAAGGCAGAATCTTGCAATGTTGCCTTGACCTCTTCTTCAGAGTCTTGTAAGGAGTGCTTGGACTTCATAATAGCATTGAAAGCTATAACATCTGCAATGTCCCATTCATGTAAAATCAAGACACCAGATTGATTTACTAATTTTCTCCCCTCCTTAGGAGTGATGTTCTTAAACTCTTCCATTAGTTCAACTTTCACTTCATCATCATTCTCCTGGTCTGACCTATCAGGTTTCAATTTTCTTCTCCTCTTGCATTTAACTTGATATTCTTCCAATTTCATTCTCCATACTAGTTGCAAGAAGGCCAAAGTTTTTACAAATGCATTGTCATCTAGAAACTCTTTACATGCCTCCATTCCTACATATTGTACACATTTTCCTTTCATATCCAGATCAGAGAGAACCAATTCAGTCGGCCTAGGAGGGGAAGGCATACCCATTTGCATGTCCTGGTCAGTGAAAACAATCTCATCCACCAAATCCTCTTGTGATTGTTCAATTCTTTTCCTTTTAGGGCTTGGCTCTGATGGTGGTGGTGAGGGACTATTTTTAGGTGATGCATCCAAGTCAATAATCTTGATTGCTCTAGGTGTTTTGAACTTTGGACCTTTTTGTGTAGGAAATTTCATTATTTTTTCCCCTTTCTATCCTCTTCTTCATCACTACTATCATTTATCTTCCTTTTGTAACTAGTCCATCTTTCTGTAGGTTGGTAAGCTGGCCTCACTTCAATTGGCTTGGCATCTTGCTCCTGTATGCCCAAATCTGACTCCAAGTTTATCTTTTTGGTCATCAAGGTGCCCATGATTTCTTTGAAGTTGCCCATCAAGAAGTCAATTTTCTTATGATATGGACTAAACTCCATCAATGGATCATACTTTGGATCCATTTTGTGCACAATAGCCAATAGCTTGTCATAAGCTACCCACTTCTCCTTGTTCAACTCCTACCTATTTAGGTCAAATTCATTTCTAATCAAGTCTTCAGGGAAGTTGAACTAATGCAAAAACTTACCACCTTTTATCCTTTTTTTGAAAAAGAGAAAAGAATCCCTTAGGATCATGTTGTCGCTTGGGGCCACACCTCAAATGGTATTCCTCAAAAATTTTCCCAAAATGTATCTAACCTCCCTTTGAAAAAACAAAATCTGACACCACAGTGTAATCTAGGAAGAATGTTCCTTTACCTTTCCCAGTAAGGTTGTCCTCATGGATACAACCAATCTGCCACATGAATTCTACAAACCCCACTCTTGGTGGCACATTGTACAGAAATATATGAGGGGTCCCCTGAAAATGATACACCCTCAAGACAATGTTGACTGGGTATGGAATGATATCACCCCAGTTATGGAAAACCTTCAATTCTGGCTTCCTCCCCTTTGGTCTAAGGAAATCATGCAACTCCTCAGGAATCCTGGGTACATTTACCATCAACCTAGCTCTCAATCTAGAAGCAAAACAATTGTCAAAATGCACATAATTGGTGTTTTCCCTATTACATGATAAATCTACAGTCCATACCTGCACCAACAATATTTCTCCATCAACCCACTACCTTAACTCCATCTTCTCAGAGAAGAATTCAGCATTCTTATACAAGAACATATACATTAACATGGAATACCAGAAGAATGGAGTGCATGTATCATTTTTCTGCAACTTTGATAGCCCTTCATGTATCTTTTCGGCTAATAAAGAAGCAAAATCATAAATTACTGAGAAATTAGGGTGTTGTATTTGCACCCCCATAAACATGTAATCAATAGGCATCACCGTGTTGGGGTGAAAACCCAAAATTTGGCACAATGAGTAAAAGATAGCCAAGAAATGCTTTGCAAAGCAATTCAATCTGAAAGGTTCTTGGTCATTAAGGATAATATGGAATTTTGAACCTCCTGCCCTAGCCAAATGAGGTGGGAGCAACTTGGCTCTGAAAAATGATTTTGACCTCCCATATTCCTACTTCATCTCTTCAAGATCAATAGGAACCAAGAATGTACTAGGCTCACTCAGATCAAAAACCTATCAGAATTCCTCTCTGTTGATGCTTAACAAAACCTTTCCATCATTATCTCGAATCACCCGTGTGACAGGATCATATCGTGCAGCCACTGCCCTAAGCAAGTCTATATCAGGGAACACATCTGGTACCACTAACTTCCCCATATCATGCATCCAACCATTAGAAAAGGGGTGGGGAAAATTTCTCTATCCAAACCACAATCTGAACATCTCTAGACTAGT
Organism: Sequoia sempervirens; assembly: GCA_007258455.2. Lineage (NCBI taxonomy): Eukaryota > Viridiplantae > Streptophyta > Pinopsida > Cupressales > Cupressaceae > Sequoia > Sequoia sempervirens. The sequence continues at coordinate 239,799,364 of VDFB02270651.1, forward strand.
AAGAGGAACCCTAGCATCAGCTATGTTAGAACAATTATATACTAATCCCTCCCCTAGAGTTTTTCCTCGCATCAAAACCAACCCCTTCTTCCTATCATTTGTCGAGAAGGGAAATTGATCCAGGAAATAATCATATAAGTTTCTACTTAAATAATCAATCTGGCCAGAGTGTTGCTTTTTCGATGCCATCCTGAGTAAACTAGGGCTTCCTTGCTATTTCAGAATTTAAACAAACTAGGGCTTAAAAAAATATGAAATTACAGAAAAAAAAAACCTTGCAATTTCCCACAATTCAATTAACTTATAGCCCTAAAACAACTATCAACAAGCCCTATAACAAGCACACTGCAAATTTCCCCCAAATTCAAATTCAGAATAACCAGGAGATACAAAAATGAACTCATGGCTTTGCGCTTACAGAAACCCAAATTATTCTTGTAACAATTTGTAACTTCATCCTTGGCTCTGCAACTGCTCCACAAAGATGTTTTGAATGCTTTATGATACCAAAAGCAGAAGAAAATTTTCTTTATTTCAATCAAACCCTAGCAGTAGATGTCATGTCTGCCATTAAAGCTTACTCACATGCTGCAAAACGGCTCCAATCGCATTCGATGCAGATTCAAATATTGTCCATTGATCTTTCACCTTGGTCAGATCATCGAACGACTACCTTCAAATAAAACTAACATAATATCCATCATGGCAACAAGGGGCCCACCATACCATGCGTTGCCAACAAATTCCATGTGGCACTCGCCCGCGATATTGTAATTGATAAAAACCTTGCAACTTCAGATCATGCAATGGTGGGAAACCGTAGATCTTCAACCAGCGGCAATCCAGTTCATCCAACATAGTTGCCAGCTTTTTCTATAACCATTGAGCACCTTTCCTACCGAGATTATTACATCTGCATTGATTTGAAGCATGTGCATCTCATAAACACTTTAGTAACCTGCTACATAATGTATTAAAATCAAATAGATGCATCAAAGTATTTTATTATCCCTTCGCCATCATCGGATGAGACACATGGCGCTTTCCCGTGATATCACGATCAACCAAGACAGTGTGGTGGGGTCATTGCAGGATGGCGGGGAACAACTGAGATCAAATGATGATTGATCAACGGTCATGCAAACTCGTCCCTCTGCAAAATAAAAACATTTATTAAGGGAATAAGGGGACATCACTAGGCCAACGAAAAACAATGACATAAGTTGTCACTTAAATGAGGGAGCATGAGACAATCCAAGACTTAGGAGAATAAAATTAATGAAAGAAATAAAATGATAAAACTAAAGGGGGCTAGACCTAGACGAAGCGATGGGACTTAAGATGTTTTAAAAACCTTCCAAAAAAGTAATGGCCGAATAGATCCTTCCTAAGACGTAAGATACTACTATGGTTTTACATGAAGACAAAGGTAAAACCCCAACCCTAGGCTTTTACCAAACACCATAGATGACCAGAGACATAAGGCAAGATAAAAATTTGAAGTTCCATCAGGTAGATGGTTAAAAGGGTAGAGGGGAGAGAGATGTGAGTGAGAGAGAGAGAGAGACCTGAGAGAGGGAGAGGGGGTAGGATGGTGAGACTTGAGAGAGAGAGGGAGGGAGGGAGGGAGTAGGATATAGATAGAGGGTAGAGGGTTTAAGGGTTAAGGGTGTATGGTTTAGGGTTAAGGGTAGAGGGGAGAGAGTTAGAGGGAGTGAGTGAGAGAGAGAGACTTGAGAGAGGGTGAGGGGGTAGGAGGGAGAGTCTTGAGAGAGAAGGATGGAGTGGAAGAGAGATAGAGGATAGATGGTTTAAGGGTTTAAGGATTTAAGGGTTAAGGGTAGAGGGCTAAGGGTAGAGTGGAGAGACATAGGAGTGAGTGAGAGAGAGATATACTTGAGAGAGGTAGAGGGGGAGGAGGAAGAGACTTGAGAGAGAGAGTGAGAGAGAATTAGGAGGGAGAAGGGAGAGGGGAAGAGGGGAAGAGGGGAAGAAACAACCCATTAGGTCTGCACATGGATAAAAATTCATAAAATCAGATCTCTCATACATATTTTGTTGAAACCCAGGCTTGAACTTCTCATTTCATATGCTTTTCTTCACAAAACTCTTGAGGACAACAACTATACCTTCTTTATTTCTCATCCTACACCCTATTCATGCATCCTACAATTACAACAGTATCCATGGGGCCACTTACACAAGCTACAATAATCACAAAAAGTGTAAGAGCCCTTTTATATCATGTTTGGACTACAAAACCCTCAAAAATAGGGTAACCAGGTTGTATGCAAAGAAATGAAGCTTTCTAACTCAAATCAATGCCGTAAGCCCTCAAATCAGATTCAAATAAAACCTAACACATATCTTCATGACCTGGAATTGATTTCACATCAAAATATGGTTGCATGTGGCAGTATAGTGTTGCATAATAGGAAAAATAGAGAAATTTTGAAGAAAAACACAAATTTTCGAATGTCAAGAGCTTGTATTTTAAATCCTCAACCATCAACAACCATTACAATGATCACTTTATGCTTTTTAAATTCCTTTACACGCCAACCATTGAACAACCACCTCTACAACTGACTTTTTAATCTTTTATGATCACATGAAACATAAAACACACTAATTTCAAGGTTGTTAACATCACTATTGAAATGTTTTAATTTTTTGACCTTTCAAACATTAAAAAGTACATCATTAAATTAATTATTTAATGGCATAAAAATTAAAAACATCATGATATAATTATGTAACCACATAAGTCAAATATAATTCTATCAAGAAATTAATATCAAATAGATAATATAATTGCATAACTTATACATTTCAATGTCATTGATCTTCTTCTTCATCCAACTCTTTGTTTGTATCATCCGATCTAGATTCTACATTGTAAGGATTGGTCATATCATTATCATCATCAATACAGTTTCAATAATGTCATCATCCACACGGATATCATCTTCATGAACATTAACTCCTACATCATGATCTAGTTCCTCCTCTTCGACATCTTCGCCGTGGACATCATCAACTAACTCTGATCCCGATCATCATCTACATCATCTTCTAGGTATTTACATCTTCTTCTTCCACCACATTATACTCTCATCGCCTCTTGGATCATGTTCAACAAAATGACCAACCGGTTTACCCGGTACTCGAAAATAATTGTTATCATTTAAGAACATAGGGCTCATTTCTAGCTCGTTCAATCAACCTTGTATTAACCATGGTAAATCCATTATCATGTTCAATAATAGTTCTCTTAGGATCATTTTTATTCAATCGTAGCCTGCACCATAGGACTACAAATAGAATTCAATCTGGAAGGACTTAAAGTCACACTCAAGTATATCATCCAAAATCCCATAGTATCGATTTTCTCCGAGACTTCGGGTATGTCGCCTAGACAAAACACATTAGTCACCTGAAAGACTATAGTTATACCAAAATCATAAGTTTTCATGTCATCCAACATTTTGATTCAAAATTTATGACCATTGCACCACATAGCCTTATGGTGTTTCACCTGCAATATGTCAAATATGTAAAAATTCATTGCAATATCGCCGCTTGATAAACATATTTATTCTTGGCCAAATGGTGTAAAGAAAACAATCTCAAGATATATATACATCAATATACTTGAAAATAACTAAATAATATGGGTGATTAATATATTTATACGTACCTGTTTATCTCTTAAACCATATGCTAAATCAATTTCCTTTTGTGTAACATTGGAATCTCTATTACGATGAGCTTCTTTAACCAATGAAGCCACACCTTCCCATGTTAATGCGCGACCAAATTGTTGACATTGTTCAATCCATACCGTCATCCAATCAAGATTGTTGGTGACGTACAAATGTAGTGCATCCCACTCCCATCCAACCTGTATCAAAAAATTGAAATTCACAAACGACATATAATTAGTTAAATACCACAGTATACGACCTTAATTTATAATTAATGTATATTGAAGATTAAAAATTAAATAAGTACAATATACATAAAAACCATATGTAAAATGCATTCCAATTAATCTCCATGACCATCTTATAATTACCTCTCACTTTCCTCAATCTACCTTTCCCCAACAGGTACTCCCCTTCGAATTTGTTAATAGATTTGGGATCCCAAATGCGATCTAAATGGATCTTTGCTGCAAATTTAGGAAGATATTCACTAATGTACACCATGCTCTGGTATACCATATATCCCTCCACCATAGAACCCTCAGGATGTGCTCTTTGTCTAACCAAAGCCTTCAAAAATTTCAAGTGCCTCTCAACCATCCACATTGACCTTGTGTGTACAGGTCCACACAATTCAATCTCTTCAACTTGGTGTATGAGGTAGTGTTCTTGTGCATTGAAAATGTCGAAGGTAGACACTTTTGCATTTCACACATTAGACAAGGAAATTTTATTCCTAATAATTTATATCTTCTTTATGGATTTCTTTAGATGATAGCTTACTATACAGATTCAAGGTAAAATATATTAACAAGATTTAAAAAAAAATATACAAGATATTACATAACAAGTAAAAAAAAAATGGCAATTATAAGATGTGGTTACAACGACTGAACAAATATCACTACTTCTACCTCATGTACTTTCCAAGATCATATATAACTTGCTTGACATTGTTGTCAAAGTTGTCTGGGAGAGATAGAGGTAGAATGTACTACAACAATTATAAAATGATCTTTTCATTATTTTTCTAAAAGTAGTAAACACAATACACTGAAAAGTATATGCATTATACAAGTGTATATAATATACCAGAATAATTACCTTAATGAAGGTATGCCAATCATGTGTTTTCATCCCTGACCCAAATTCACCTTCTTTGTTATTATATTGTTTATGTTCGCAGCAACTCAGGAAAACTCAAATTTTCGTATGACTTTATAACATTGCTTTGTTGCTCTGTTAACTAAGGAAGGACACTTATATTAATTTGGTCTCCATCGCTATTTAATTGAATAACATGTTTCATTGCATAATTGGCTTCTTGAATGTCACTACAAATTTTGACAATTTTTTCTTTGTCATGCCTTCCATCCAATATTTTCCATAACGTTTCTATTATATTCTTTCATATATGCATTCTATCAAACAAATGCACAATTTGTAGCTGCTCATAGTAGGGCAACCTACTAAATTGTCTGGGATAACTTTTCAGTCCCTGTGGAAGCCGGCCATTAATGCCTTGACAACCTTCATGAAGCATATAAGTTAAACAAATTAACAATGACAAACATTGTCAATTACAACATGAGTAAACACAACACAATATAAAAATATAAATTCAAAACATATCATATATGATAGATAAACAATTTGATCCAATGTATAACTTTGACGATTAATTCTATTATATTCCAACTTCCATAGGCGAGGTGTCATTCTTCGTGGTTTTGATTTAGTCTATTCTTTCCCATTGAAAAGATGTTTTTCAGTAGTTCAATACTTATGATTTCTATGGAGGAAGTGCCTATACTCATCAAACACCTACTTTCCTAAACTTGTTGAATGAAAAGATTTCATCTTTGGACCACAAATTGGACATGCAAATTTTCCCTTTGTTTGAAGACCTGCAAGATCATATATAATTGGATTAAATATGTCAATTTTTATAATTATATATAATAAATATATTATTTTAAAAACATGCATGATATCTACTTCATAAAATTAAATATTGTTAAAGTGCAATCGAATGTCATAACATACCACAAAAATGTGTTAGCCCTGGGGCATCATGAATTGTCCATACAAGCATTACATGGAATTGAAATTGTCTTTGTCCTATTGGTCTAGAGACGTCATACATAGTGACACCATTCCATAAATTTAGTAACTCGTCAATAAGAGGCTCAATATATACATTCATATCTTTAACTTGGTAATTACCTAGTTGAATGAACATAAACATTACATAATTATTATAACCATTTTACTACAATATATATAAATTAATGTACATGACTATTGAATGAAAAAAATACAAGTCATTATGCAACAAATAAGACAAATGAGATGCTACTACGTTAAAGAAAATTGATGTAAATAAATACCTAGAACAATCATTGACAAAATTATGTGCTCCCTCTTTATTGACATCCATCGAGGAATGTTATTGTTGATAACAAAAATAGGCCACACCGAGTAAATAGATATCAGCTCTCCAAATGGATTGACACCGTCCACTCCCAATGAAAGCCTAAGATTACGAGGTTCTTCTTTAAAGTGTGGCCATTTTTCCTCCATGTCCCTAAATGCAAAACCATCCATAGGCATTCAAAGAATGTCATCTCCACTTCTATTTCGTGCATGGTAATCCATAAATTGTGCTAAGCTTTCGCACTAAATAATCATTGCATACATGGAATAATGGGAATATAACGAAGAACCTTGCGAGGAACCTTTTTGTTAGTTGATCTATTCGATATCTACTGATATGACATTTTGGGCATTCTGTTGCAAATTCATGTTTATGATATATAATATGATCATTAGGACATGCATCTATTTCTTGATACTCCATTCGATATCTTTCATAATGCCAGATAAATCTCGGTATGAGCGTGGTAAAATATTTGATGGTGGTAACAAAAATTTACCAATCAATCTACAACAAAAAATATTTTTTTAATATAAAGAATATTAATGGTACATATTTCATCCTTTATTTACTAGTGATGAACTAACAACAATTAAAATAGATGAAAAAAGATGACATATATGACATACCTTAACATCCGTGAGATTGCTATGTTTGATAAACCATTCATAACCTTCAAGTTCAACAACAACAATACAATAGAGAGAAGAGTTGTTTGGGAGCCTTCATAAAGGCTCGTAAGCCTTCTCAAGTATAGGTAAATCGTGAACATCATCAAAGTCATCTCAATCATCATGATCAACTCTACCACTAAATGTGTCATGGTCAATGTATCTGTATCCATCATCTTCAATTGTGTTTTCTGCGCATGATCATCTTCTTCCATAGGATCATTAACTTCATCTTCAATATTCACTGCTCCATGTTCATCTGCTTGCAAAACCACATTCTTCGGGCCGTGAAAATCCATATCATGTGCCCTAGGGCGCCCCACCTTTATAATAATGATAGACACAAATAAACCATGATCATGATCAAGTGATTATATATATATATATATGTTAAAATGATATAAACATTTACAAATTCAATCAATATAAAAACATATAATGAACAACTTACCAATGGACGATAATCATGCCCCCCTTCAATGTGACCATGTTTCCTACAATGTTTCTCAATTGTTGTGATTAAAATTTCTCGTCTTTAAGCCCTTGCAATTATTGCAAGGACAATAACATTTTCCATCACCCTTTCTTTTCAATCTAGCCCACAATCTATCAAGTGTCTCTTCATTTTGTTCTGGACTAATATTATCTGACATGATTTTTCTTTACCAAGCTTGACTATTTAGATCTTCAAAAAATATCAAACTCACACTCCAATAATTTTTATTCATAGACAGTACAAAATCTAATAATTGAGTATTTTACACCAAAAATTTTGGCATGCATCCACCCCCAAAGAGAAGATAGTCTCCGTTTAATGACCCCAAAAACACTTTAAAATGCTAATTCCAAAACTTGTTAAATTCTCGATTTTACTATGATTTCCAACCTAGACTCCTAAAAATCATAATTGAACTTGATCACAAACTTCCTACAACGATGGAGGTAGCGAGCTAGTAAGAGCAAGTGACCCATTCCTAAGGAGCAACAAGTCGAATCATCATTGCTAATGTCAATACGGATTTATCCTTTTAGTTAAAGATGCAATGTGTCACTTCTTATGACGAGCTTATCCCTAGGGCCCTTAACATTGAGAGAGCCCTAATCGCACAAGGAAGCACACACTAGTAGAATTTGGCAAATAAATGACTAGGTGACTAAAAATTTTAGTCACAACAACTAAAAATGACTAAATTCTACTCATTTTTTGCAACTCAGCTATAAATGAGTAAATAAATTACTAGTTTGTTAGTTGATTAAAAATTATTTAGTCAGAAAAATAAAAATGACTAAATAGTTAGTCATTTATTTAGTCACAATCCATTTGAATAAATCATTTAAGGAATCAAGAATATAGCTCGCTAAAATACTCTAAAACTTTAATAAACATACCCTAAAACTTTTGTCAAAATCTTAATTTCAGGCGTAGCCCACCAGAATGGAGTTTTCATTTTAATAAACATACTCTAAAACCTTCGTCAAAACATTATTTTCAAGCATAGACCGCCAAAATGGAGAAGTGTTTAAGTAAAGAAAGACAGAGAACGGTGAGGAGATGCGCGTGAAAGGAGGCATAGGATTCATTGTTGCTTATCTCATTCTTGCTCTACTCAACAAATCTTACATTGTTCCCACTACTATTTGTAATCTAGGTATTTACTTGACATATATTTGCATAATCTCAAATTCCTTCAGAGGCTTTTAAAGTATCAATGTATCCTATATAGGGTTTAGAATGATTTCTTTTAATTAAAAAAATAAATAAATAATGTATTTCCCTATAATTAGATAATGTGGAGATCTCCTAAATTTTCCCTAGCACACTATCCTCTTTGGCATGGTATTCATTACTCCAGCTACTAGGGTTTTGCATGTGACATCTTTAATATCTTCATGACCATGGCTTTTAAATAGATCCCAGTCTTTTCTTTAATCCTTTTCATGGTAACCCTTGAGTTCCATAATCCACCTTCAATCTCTTCTAAGAACATTGTCTTAAGCTAGACTGCATAGTATGCATATAAAGCAAGTCCTTCATACCTGCCATTGTTCCAAACCACCACTCACTGCCTTGCTTAAAATGTTGCCTCCATAAGCACAATAGCATGTTTTAAAATCATGGTTGCCAGTGATTGACCATTAAGGTCACCACTTTCATCATGATACAATGAGATTTTTGTCTTCAAACTCAAGGCATTATGCAAGATAACATTGTGAATTTTTTGTTGTACGATTTGATTTTCTTGCACATTTACTGCTTAACTTCCTTTAAGACTGGGTATTGCACCCTCACTGCAATCTCAAACAACTCACTCACTATCACTTGAAGATTCCTTTCATGAACATCCTTCTATAAAATCAAACTATGCCCTATAGACTGCCTACTTACTATAGGGGACTCATTGTTTCATGGTATTGTAGATCTTAAGATACTTCAACCTTATTGACACTACTTCATAGTCCACAAGGTATTATTCACTATTCTCCCATCTTTGATTAGTCTCAAAATACTGCTCAAACATGCAATCCACTACCTCCATTATACATTAATGGCTAAGAAGAAACATTGGACCTATGATTACCACTGTTACTTCATTTGGACAGTCATTCCCTGATTGCATTTTCCTTTCTAACACTACCAAAAGCATTTGAAAAACCCTTAAGGTCAGCAAGGGGGTAAGGAAACTCACTATTAAAATCTCCACTTTACTATGCAAGGTTTGAGCTTTATTATCTTGTCACTGCTCAGCCTCTTTTTGATTGTCACATCTCAAGTGACTGTCATTCTTCTTACCATAGATTGCATTTACAAATGTCACTAAGCTACATAGTGTGCTTGTTATTGGCTACAATCTTTAGATTGCAAGATTTTGTTATTAGCTACAATGTCTCAATCTTTCTGGTATTGCAACCTCGCTAATCCGCTAGAGTTATTGTTTATGTTTATACAGAGGCCTAGGGTTTGTACCCTAATCATGCTCTTACCAATGCTTTTGTTGGTATTAAAAAACAACCTTAAATCTTGGGTCAGAAAATTAGTTGTCTTGATAGGGTTGTGGTATGATCTTGGATTGTATCCTAGAGTGTGTGGGAAGCTTGTGTTTGATCATTAAGGTATGTAAACCTGATCAGGGAAATGTATCCTATATAGCATGGGTTTTTTTTTAATACTTTCCATAATGGTTATTAGAAGATCACATTATTATAGTTTACGGTAACCCAAGATTGCATTCAAGTATGTAACAAACTTGGTTTGTAGTTTAAGCTATACACTTTTAAGTAACATTCATAAGGTTTAGAAAATCTTGATCACTCTCTAGAATAGCCCATTAAACATGGGTTGTGCTTGAATGCACTACATAATTGATATAACACAACCACTCTGCATATCAACCAAAGTTATAGGCTCTTTATTGCAGCAAGAGGTAATCACTCTTGGATCATGCTATAATTACATCGTAACTTGTTAAACTTGAGACAACCTGAATGCACCCAATGATGATTGACACCTACATTATACAACCTGAATTAACTACATTATATGAGTTCCTCCATTTCTATCACAACATGGCCACATTAAACTTGGGTCACACATGAATTTATCATGTATTTGTTATAGCACAACTGTGCCACATGACCAATAGAGTTATGGATCACATAATTACAGTCACAAGAATTTGTTCCTTGGTTGTGATCTTATGGTGATTCCACACAACAACATATGGAAATGAAATTCTTAAAACCCTAAACCTCTAAAACTGAAATCTGATGACATGTTGCTTTAAAATATGATTTTCAAACTTGGAACTACAAATCTGACTTCACAACTGAATTTTGCAAAAAGACAATGACTACCCTCAACCTGGCGATATCTTCTTGAATTTTTTTTTTCCCAAGAAAATCGTCCTTAGTTCTCCACAAACTGTCTCAAGTAGAGAAAATTCGCAAGTATAGCAAAACATTGTCGCAATAAATCAGTGAACTCACTTTTCTTTATGTCGGCCACAATTTGATTTTTTTCTTACTTTTCATGTTTGTCAAAATTGTGACGAAACTGCTAGTTGAAATTTTGACAAAACCCAAGTTCGTTGAAATTTTGACGAACGCCGGGGATAAAATTTTAAAAAAATGAAAATTACACATCAAATTTTACAAGCACTCGACAATACATCAAATTATACATAAATTTGTCGGTAATTTTTGTTGGATTTTGCAGTCAAATGAGTTAGTGTCAAAAGCTCAGCTTAACTTGACACAACTCAGACATTTAAATATATTAATACATAAGTCTTTTGTAGGGAGGTTTGGTTCATTTTCCACAACTAAAATAACTATTTGACCCATCACACAACTTACAACCTGCATAAATATATGTTCATTCTACTTAAAGGTGCTAAAATGAGACAAGCATTGAAGGAGTTATCAAAACTCGCAATAACATTCATCAATCACCACACTGCACTCAATAAAGTAGCTTCTAAGAAGGTAAAAAGACTTAAATTCATTAATAAAATGGTGTCACATACTGCTATGCATGTCTGATATGGAGTCACAATGCAGTCCTCTACTTGAAAAAAGTTCCAAAGTGCTACAATACCCTACAAAAGAAAGAAAAGAACTCCTGAAAAACTCAAGTTTGAAGATACTTAAGCAATTTTTTGAAACCACTACCCACACAAGTCCTTCTAGAACCTTTGGTTGGATGTAGTACAAAATCAAAAAAAGAACCCTCCAAAACTCCTCCAAATGCCTCCAAAATGGTGAAAAGTAAAGCTAAGTCCAAGGCCATGCCAAAAGTGTGACAAAATAGCCTCCAAAAGGTCCATCCCCTCCAAAACAGTCAAAGATAACTCACACTTTCCACATGTCTGCTAGCTGTTTGACTCATGCTTTTTGTGTCTTTCCAAAGCAAAAGACTTAACTAAACCTCCTTTGACTAGATTTTAAAAGTGCATGCCTTTTCAACACGTCTTCTTTCAACTTTTCATTTAAAATAACATTTAATTAAATGGTTTATAATCACACCATTTAATTAAATGCTTTACATTTGAAATTAAAATGCAAAAATAAAAAGGCTCTAATCATATCTCCATTGTCCATTCATAAGGCACCTACATTATTTTGCAATACATGAAACATCTAAAGTGATTTATAAATCATCACTTTAATAAATGTTTCTTTACATTTGAAATTTGGCTTTACATTGCAAAATAAAGGCCATGATTCGACCAACCTATGGGAATCAAAATGAAAAACCCTAATTCTTGGAAGAATCCTAAGCAAAGTGATGAGTATGAAAATAAAACACTAAGTCTTTCAAGGAATTACAATTTCAATGAGACACAAAAATTCACTAAGGCACACATGGTTTTCAAAAAGCACACAAGGAAAAAAAAAATAGCCTAAGCTTGAAAATGTAACCTAAGGAAAAAATTGCCTAAGGCATAAGACCTCATCTCAAAACCCACCTAGCACATTAAATTGTGCTTGCAATTTTTTAAAGCAAAGGTAAAAATACCTTTTGGTCGACATAGAAGGTTAGGGCAAGAAACCCTAAAACACAAAAAATAAAAATGAAAGAAAAAACATGTCATTTCTTCCATCGAGCTTTCTAGAAGCTCTTAGCCACCATTGATGGAAATACTCTGTAGATGATTTGTTGTTACCTCTGGCTGATTTTTTGATGAAATTTTGTGGTTCTTACAAAAAACAAAAGGTAAAGCATTTCTTGCATCAAAATCTAGTTTTTCCTCCATGTTCTGACAACCATTTAACACTAAATGTTGCGGTTGTAAGTGTCTTTCTAATCATTTTTTGTGTTGGTTTATCTTCTATGGCTATTCACTCTTCTTTCACAACCACCATGAGTGACTTTTTCAAGCTCGAATGAAGGCTTTTATGTGACAAGAATGCTTGTGTAACAACAGAAATTGAGCAATTTTAGCTCAGGTAAGCACACCTTAGCCATATACTTTCATTTTTTAGCAAAAAAAACTTGAACTCGAGCTTCCTCTATTGATAACAAATGCAAGTTCACTCCTTTTTGTTTCTTCCTTGCTGTAAATGAAATTTAGATCAAAACCCACAGTGTATTTTGTGGTTTGTGAAGGAAAACAAACCTTCTAGCCGCGGCCATAAAAATGAACTGGTTTTTGAAATGTGTTTCCTATAGCTCGATTTCCATTAAATTTATGTATTTTACTCTATATTTTGGGAAGAAAAAAAAATAGTGACTCCTTCCATAATTCGCATCACACCTTCTGGTAAAAACCCCAAGTGGGTTATTTATTTTGTGAAGAAAATAGACTTTCCAGGCCACAGTTGTAAGAAAGTAGTGATTTTGAAATGTATTTCACTATTTTTTCATTTTGACTGGTGCACTCTGACACAAGGGTTTTATCTTCCACACTTCTTGAAACAATGGATATCTTTGTTTTTGATGCCATGTAAAAAAAAATCATCTCTGTTGAAACACTGGAGAATACAAATGTGTAAAGTGCATCATCATTTCCATCTCACCACTAAACAATGTACATATAAGTAGAGATCCACATATCAAGTCGTTACACCACATTAGACCAAAGTTGTTGAGACCACTGGATTCCCCAATGCGAGCTATGGTTATTAGGTATATTGTTGTAGTTATGTTGGAAACTACAACTATCATATAGTTGTAAAAATCAAAGGACAAGTCCCTAGCTCCAACAACAAATGCTCCCAACAAAAACAAGCCCACACTCTCCATACTATCCCCACCTTGAATGCTATCTGCTACAGAAAGCATTATTTTTGTTGCAAACTCCTCTATATTTTATAATTGGTGGTGTCACTACAAATGCAGTATATGTACCTCTAGAAATGGTTGTAATTGGAGCTGAAGAAGATCTTATGGGCTCTGAAATAAAAGTTCCTAGTATGACAGGCCCAGATTTATTAATTACTACTTGGCCAGGCAGAGAAGCTTCTTGCATTTCTTTGCTATTAGAGCCAGTCAAAATAATGATTTGTGTCAATTTCATGGGTACTGATGATGAAATGCTACTTCTATCTATAGTCTCCATCCTTATGTCAATTGAAACAGGACCATTTAGGCCTAGAATTATATTTTGCACTGCTTCATTTTGGTCTTTCCTTTGTGTAGCAATCAATTTTTTACTGTCAATCATGGGCCTTTGAATTGTTGATGAGTTTACCTCCATTCTTGAAACAAATGGGAAGATACTTTTATCTCCCATGCTTGCAGATGCTAAAGATCCAGAAACTAGAAAAGGCATATGTTATGTCTCTTGAGGACCTTCCCTATCTGTAGCAATATTTTTCCTTTGCAAAAATGATGTGGACTGTCTTTTCAGGCTTCTTTGTCATGATGCTTACTATATCTTTCACCCATCTATAATGGAAATGTATGGTGACATGCTACTTCTTCATTGTGACAAAACCCATTCTTGCTTGATTCAAGGTAGACAACTGCAGGTTCAGGGCAGTCTTTTGCCAATAATGCATCTTGTTTTATTTTGGACTTAAGTGTGTTTGCAAAATTCATACACCCCTACCTATTTGGAAAATCCTTCAAGAAAAGAAGAAAATAATATATATATCCACCATTGGAATCATCCCTTCTCAAAAGAAAGAAGAAGAAAAAACATGTGATTGTATCATACCTAAGATCTTCTCAGTCCTCTTTGCTTTGTCTAGACAGTCATGAATACTGTTCACTGTAATATGTGTTGGAAGGCCTAGACTGAAATACTTGTAGGAAGAATGATGAACTAAACTTGATAGAACAATGCTTTCAATTATGAATTGATTCCTTAACATGATCGCAATCCAACAAAAATGACTATAGGTCACTTCCCCTTGTACTTGTATGGCACTGTGCATTCTAGGCCTTTTATTCATGATTTGTAACCTCCTATCCACTCATGGATTGTCATACAATATGTCTTCCTACCTCATGCAACCAACCCCTATCAAACCAACCATCATGGTAATTTTTTTGATTTGAGGCCTTCAAATTCATCATGTCTTATGCAATTAAAAGGCTGACTTCCCTGCTCCTATTGTTGAAAACCTTAAGTGCCTATTTTTCCCATGTATATTAACCTTCCAACAAGGCATAGCTACTAGTTAATCCATAGATAATATGTTTCTCACAACTCATACATTGTAAATTGCAATTAATATTTGGCACTGTACATAGAAGGGTGACATATACAAGGATTAAGTCTCTTTATTATGTATTAGCTGATTAGAGGACTACCCTCTTAGTACACTCAATTTTCCACTATATAATCCACTCTGTGTACCATTTCTATGACTGCCTCATGCATGTTGACTGCCTCTTGGTGACTTGAATGCATTATTTCCTCAACTTGAGTGAAGATGTGCTTGCTCCCTTTTCCATTGTAATGTCTCCATGACACCGTTTCATGCTCTTAACATGTCACATCATTCCTACATAGGAATATGATTGTTGCTACCTCCACCATGCCTGTATTTTGATCTAAATGGCTGCTTCATTTGAGTGTGATGACATACCCACATGCCCCTTGTTTTTTCCTGGTTTACTGGTTGTGCTTGGACAATGCTTGATAGTTCTCCTTTGTCCAAGAAAGGACTCCCTTGTTGCCCCATAACATACTTTCCTTGTGGCTTCCCTACTATGAGATGTAGCATGTATTCTCCTTTAGGACTGCCCCAATCTTCATGGTTTCCACAACCATTGCTTTCTTTTTTATCATGTGCAACAAATACACACTATCTCCTCACTTTAATTCTAGTGGGAAAACACATGTCACCTATGTTGGTGACCTGAAAGCTCACCATCCTATGTGATGTGTGGCTGTCCAATAGGGTTAAGGTGAGAGGGACTTGACAATACCTTGGATTAATGTTACTTCTTGCTACCCCATATGCGTCATGATGGCTTCAGGCATGCCTTGATTTCTCCTTCATTATTTAGGAGATCCATAATTGAACTTGGTGCATCTATAATTGAACTTGATGCATCTTTGAAATCACTTCTTTCAATAAAATGGATCTTGGATCCACTTAAGAAGATCGAAGGACATATCCAGCAAAATGTACCTTCCTTTTGACATGATGGCAGCCACATAATTGATTCATTATGAAAAGATGAAGTATAAACTCTTGAAAACTCAAATTATATGTTGCATCTTTTGAATCTGATAATGAAAATTGATCAACTGGTGTGATTCCATGTTGATTTAATGCATTAATGGCATGTATATCTTTGATCAAGTTTCTCAATTTCCTATCCCTCTTAAAACATCAAAGGGAAACATGCTGAGCTCTACCCTTGTGGGAGCCACATTTACCCCACAAGTTGTAATTAGCTGAATCAAAATAGTAACAAGACTTGTCCTAAATCTGCAAAAGGAACAAATAGTTAGATAAACAAAGCATATCATAGGTGTGTTTGATCACTCTTTTCTTGTTTTCAGGGACACTAATGGTATGCTATTTTAATGCTTGTAGACATTAGATAACACATTTATGGATGTTTTTCATATAATTTTGATCAGGGATCTTTCATTGCTCTAACAACGTAGTTTTAATCTAATGCAGGACACCTAGGAGTAGCGAGGAGGGAGTCAAACGGGAGCAGAGCAGGATCGAGATGATGCGAGGCCAAATCAATGGGATTTGTCATTCCACCAGGCAATGATGGGTCCCTTTTCATGTTATATGCAATTTCATTTTGTTATCCATATGCATATGATTTCTTCTTTACTAGCATTAGGATAGCCAGTCCCTTTTCTTGTGAGGGACATTTACACTTTCATGATTATCAATAAAGATTACATTTGTAATACATATGGTTCTCTTTCTCATTTGTTGTAATTACAACATTGGAATAAAATGTAATATGTTTCTTTGACAATCCTTTCATGCATATTGATGACTTGGAAGACTATGGTTTATCTTTTAAATATTTAAACAAAAACACAAAGAATAAACACTAAGTTACCTAATTTCAGTTGAAATCTAAAAATCGGGTAACAAGAACCACACAATATCAGCAAATGTGTATTGAAAAGTAAGTTAAACCTTATCTTGAATAACAGGATAGCATCAATTTGGAGATAGCATGACAATTATATCAACTACCTAACTCTTCTTTATCGATCCAATTTTTACCCCAAAGTTACTGCAGTCAAATAAAAGGATTTAATTCTTTAAAAAAACCAATTAATTTGGCCACACAACAATAGCAAATATGTTTTGATGGAATTGAAACATCAACTTGGATGTGCAACTCCAAATAACATAGAAGTAGCAATATGGAGATAGTTAAGTAATTGCTTCAGATCAACAAACAATAGATACCAGTATTGCACCACATAGAATTAGAGATCTTTCATTATTTTCAGCCAAAATGTATGCATGCATCAAGGTCCATTCAGTATAACTTATATGACTAACATTTTGAAAATGCCTCTACTATATCTCCTACTTCCTCTCTATTCACCCATATCCTTCTATTACTATATGTCCAACATATATATCAATATTTTAAAGAGGACATGCCTCTTCATAAGTGTCTTTTGAATTTAACAACAATTAACATAATTAATTAGTCTCTAGTTAGCCATAAATGGAATTTTAACAAGTGATCCAAATAATCCTATCTTGCATGAGTGTCAACATCTTCTGACATGTTCTTGGCTGCTATCTCCATGATCACCATCTTTCAATATAATAGAATTGAATTGGAATTTCAACTGCAAAGAGATTTTGTGAACTTACTTGTGAATCTCTATGTGCACAAAAATTTTGGCCTATGTCCGATCCTCCGTCCTTCTCGCTATGAATTCTAAAAATTCCTTTTGATTATTCTTCTTTCAATAAAAAGATATGTACATATTGCAGATTTGTGTGGCCATTAATGTCTTCCTCTATGAGTGAATGTAGCAGGTTTTTTGAATTTCAAAATGTTAGAACAACAAGATCATATCTGTGAGACTCTTGTGGTTCTTGATCAATCTGTGTATCATCTTGGTGCCACCCTTGTTTTATATATTCTCATTTGACTACCAAGACATAACTAAATGTACTTTTGATGAGGAGTGACCTTTAATTTCTTCCCCTTGGTCGAGAAGACTGAATGATCTTTCTACCAATACTACATAAATGACCCTTCTCTTGTTCTCTAACACATACTACTTCGAGGAGATCATCATGAAGTTACCCCGATCTAAAATTGTTTTGGATCATTAGAAGCCCTTTTCCATCATTGGCCAGTGTTACTCTGAAGAGTATCAATCCCTTTTTATTATCATCAGCATGTCAAAGACCATCGCTAAGAGAATGAAACATTGCTCTGGTGTCATTTGGTCTCTTCGATGTGTCCATCTACCACTTTACTTTGTCTGGATTGATCGGAAAGAATCCTCCCAAAATTTTAATTATCGATGTAACCAATATGGTTAGCGAGATCTGTGTGATTCATTCTTATTGCACAAGTTTTCTTGATAGTTTTTCTTTCTCTCACCGGCGAAAGAAAATTTGTGTCTTGTCGACGCAATTTCCATCGGTGTGAGTTAAGGGCTCGGTGTGACTTGGCAACTTCGCTCTAACTACTTTGTTCTTGTTGATGACTTTCATCAGTAAGAAGAAAAGCATTGTCTTACAAATTATGTATTCTCCATGACCTCTCATCGGTGTAACTCGGTTCACATCTTTTCGATATGTAGAAGATGCTCAAGCTGAGAAGTTGTGATCTGTTGATTGGAGTGACCTGACCTGATCTTGCTGATATATACCAGTAGTTTGAAACTCTTGCTCAATGATCTCTGGAGGAATGCTCATGTATCAAAGGCTAAATTGGTGGGATTATTAGTGAACATGGATGGATCTTGTCACACAAATATTAACAATTTGTACTACTTGTGAAATTATGATGTGGAAACTTCCTGGAAAACATGAGTAAAGGCCAAAAAAATATAAGATTTTTATAGTTCCAACACATACCACAAAGGGCATGACATTCGTTGAAGCTCCTATATCTAACAAGTAGTTATGTAGGTTCTTTCCAAATAAACGAATGGTTGACAAGAAAGGAGGTGTATCAGGTCTTCCTTGGAATAAACTTACTGGAGTGTCAGCCTAGGAAGCTTGAGTCTTATCCTTCTCCTTTCCTTTTTATTTATCTTGTACTTGACTTTAATATTTTGTTGGTTTTTTTCTTTGATCCTTAGCTGATTGTTCATCTTGGCTCTTCCCTATGATCTCTCTGATCACTGGTTCATTTTGAATAGTGTTGAATGTAACCTTCTTTGCAACTATATCTTGCGAAGATTTTGAAGGTGAAATCCCATTCAAAGATTTGAAAAATGCATTCCTAATTGTCGGCACCCTTAATAATTCAAAGGAAAAAAGACCAACTTTTAGCTTTATTAGTTCTTTTGTAACATACTCTCCCATTTTTTCAACATCAACTTCAGATTGACCACTTTTGGTGAAATCAGATGGTCCACCCTTGGTAAGATCGACTTGTCCACCTTTGGGGAAATAATGAGTTGGTACCTTAGGATAGGAAGGTTTGTTACTTGCATTAGGATCTAGAGGTATGTTGAAGTTGTTCGATGGTATGGAATTAGTGAATGGGCCACCAACCTACTTGTTTCACAGATTATATGGTGTTGAGTGCTAGTGAAACATATGAACTTCTTCTTCCTTTTGGTCTTCTTTATCTCTAAGGCCATTGTCTCATGTCAAACAACTGAGATAGTGTCTCTTCATTACATACATCATTTATTTTTGTATCATCTTTAGCTGACGCCTTCTTAGGATCATTGTCTTTTTCTTGTGGAAAGGGTGCCTGATTCACCACCAAGATTGAATCATATGGCTCTGAAGGTACCATCTCATGTCCAGTAGAGCCATCGCTTCTTGCAACATTCTGCACCTCCATTTGGAAGATGGAAATAGCGGTATGAAACTCCAGACAGTCTAGTTCAAAATGTGTGTTGGTGCCATGAATTTTGCATCATCTAGACAAAGCAGTTTCAACTAAGTACACTCCATTTGATGACTTATCTGGGTTCCTAGGTGGATGAAGTGGTGTTGGCACCCCTCCATTGTTGGGCCTTGTGTTCCATGTTTTTTTTGTCTTGGGGATTTCCACCTTTCAAAATTATGTCTAGAAATTTGTCCTTATTCAAAATTATGGCCCGATCCTTGACCTAGATCATGATTTTCATGATTGTAACCAGCATGAATATTCCTTCGTGAATCTTGCAATTGATTATTTTGATTCCTAAAATAGGTAACCTCGATAGTTAACTTCTTCACTTGTTCAACCAACTCATCTATTTGCTCCTTTTCTATAGTATTTTCTACTGGGGAAATTTTTTGAAGATATACAGGATGCGTTGTAGAGGAATTTTGTTGATAGGAATGTACCTCAGAACTTTGTAGATATGATGGTACATTAGAATTTTCAGGGTAAGTTGGTGGGATTGAATTCTATAGGTAGCTAAGCATGGATGGTGCTTGATTCAGTGGGGAACCTGGGTGTGGTATATTGGTAATTGAGGTACTTGATTCAACAAAGGAGTCTAATTGGCTAAGGCTTGACTCATACCTTGAACTTGTTCAAGATGTAAAATTTGGCTTAATGAAGGCAGTGGGCCAGTGAGATGTTGGCCCAGATCAATAGTTTCCTTAACCTCCTCTACATACATAGCCACTAGGTTTTGCGGGGCTGGATTAGCTCTTTTTACTAAAGCTAAAGTGAGAAAATCCAGGGCCTCACAATACATTAATCTAGTTAAAGCATCATCAACAACATAAGGGTCCTACAACCTAGTGTAAGCACAATGAAACCTATTTTTGAAAGTATTAATTGCCTCACCCAACTCCCTTTTTATGGATGTAAATTGATGGTACAATTGGGAAGGGCTTATTAGGATTGTGAATTTCGTAAGAAAAGCCTTCTTCAAACCATCCCAAGTCATGATTGACCCTGCAAGTAAATTAATGTACCATTAAAATGCCTCTTCCCCTAGTGAGTATGGAAAAATCCAGCATGCAACATCTTCATATCCAATGGTCCTATCTTTGAGGGTTTCCTCAAAGATTCTCGTGTGTTCTTCTACAGTCCTATAAGGGTCATTGGTATGGAATTTAGAACAAAAAGCTTCAATATTTTTGGGTATCTCATGATATTCATTGAAGTTCAAAGGTGATGGGTTGTTTTCCAACCAAGCCATTGGTGGAGGTGGGGGTGGTAATGGTTGATTTACAACAACCTATGGATGGGGTATAACAATCTAAGTATTATCTGAAGATGAATATGAAGAATTGGATGATGCAAATGATGGAGAAGGTGGAGTAGGAGGTTGGGTGGCCAGTACTGAAGATGAAGCTTCCCCTTTCTTAGTCTTCCTAGTCCTGGTAGGGGTCTTTAATTCTTGCAACTCTCCTTTATCAGTTGTAGACCTGGTAACTTTGTAAAATATATGAGGAGAAAATTACCAAATTCACTCCAACTTTGTTTAAACTACCCTCCTTATAGCTCCAATTTTGTTGATGATTTTTTTTTTTACTACACAACATACATAAAGCACAAGTACTCTATTTCTCTTGAAAGGTAACTTTCTATAGAAAAAATTTAGAAATAACCCCAAGGTCTCTAATGTCAGGTCTTGACAATGCAGGAAATAGCTCAGTGATAATGTGTAGTGTTTCTAATCACAAAGGGAAATTATGGTAAAAAAAGATTGAAAATTATAGGTCAGTAACAAGGGTTTTGCAAATTCTAAAGATGAAGTAAACCCTAGCTACAACTTCCAAATTCTGAAGTTTGAAATGATACGATCATCAAATTTATCAATGTAAGTAATACTTTTATCCTAAACTAACACATAGTTTTAAAGAAATAGGAAAAGATTTAAGGGGTTTAGAGGAAGTTCCTAATTTTGAAAAGTAAGGATAGAAATAACAATGATAGGTGTTAAGATAGATAGGCTCCCAAAACCAAGCTCTACTTAACCAAGAAAACTCTACAGTATCATAGAACTAGTGCAATCTCCCAAGGTTGTCTTCATATTTTCAGACTATGACATTAACACATGAAGCATGAACATACATATTTCAACTTGAGTACATTAAAATATTAAGCTCAAACTAACCTTACATAAAAAATTACCATCAACAAACCACTAAAAGTATGAGTTGGAAGTGCATCAAATACCTTAACACTTTATCACCATTAAAGCTTAACATAAACTAGCAAAGCTGAAAACTGAGTTCTATAAACTAAATTGAAAGATAAAATCATGCATACATTAAGAGGACACAAACAATTCACCACACATTAATGCCTTCCTTTATATTGCTTCAAAATGCCTTCTTACAACAATTCATCTCTCTTTTCAAATCAAAGGAAGCTACTATTTATAGGATTTACAATTTGAACCAATGGCTAGGATTAAATTACATCCAAGGGTCTAGATTTATTGCCATTTAGGTTTTGCATCACATTAAATACAATTGCAATATTCCTTAATATAAAATTGGTTCACATGTGAACCTAGGAGAACGTGAAATATTCCTATCCTATTTTATATTCAAGAAATATTAAATAAAATCCTAGTGCACACTTTGATGTAACT
Source organism: Sequoia sempervirens (assembly GCA_007258455.2). Taxonomy (NCBI): domain Eukaryota; kingdom Viridiplantae; phylum Streptophyta; class Pinopsida; order Cupressales; family Cupressaceae; genus Sequoia; species Sequoia sempervirens. Next base: position 239,821,817 of record VDFB02270651.1, read on the forward strand.
GATTTTGTCTTCTAGTTGGAGCTACAAATATTTGTCCTCTATTAAAATATTTCTAGCATCTCTTTCTTTTGTAGAAAATCTGATAAATTTACTAAGGCTAGGGCGAGTTGATCATTAGATGGTAGCTTAGCCTTGGCAATTTTGAACACTATTTCCTTGCATTTTTCCATTAAGTCCTCATGCAATCCTACACATGTAGCTTTTTTCTGTACCATATTTTTTGCCTTAGTAAAGGCCCTAGCAGCGAAGTCCAAAAAGTTACCCTGCAAATTTTTGGTAGCTCCACTCTCAATCTGGCTTCTCGGAGTTTGTTTGGCAACCACAACATCCAATTCAACTGTAGAAATTTCTACTCCCATTAATAGTTCCAAAACTTCATCACATTCATCTAAATTCTCATTAACTTGTGCCTCTAAATTTTGCAAATCCACCAATGCCTTGACTAGGACATCCCTCTAAAATTTGATTGCAAAGCTCCATGTTTTAGGATATTCCAATTGCTCCCATTAATAGTTCCAAAACTTCATCATATTTGTCCAAATTCTTAGTAACCTGAGTCTCAAAATTTTGCAGATCTTCCAGTGCCTTAACTAGGACATCCCTCCAAAATTTGATTGCAAAGCTCATTTTTTAGGATATTCCAGCTACTCCTCTGTAAGAATTTGTTCCCGTAGCAACACATCTTCAGACAATCCCTTCATAACATGGATTTTTTGGCACATGACATTATAATATCCAAGGAACGCTTTACAATTCTCAATTTCCTTTTCTATTTCTTTCTTCAAAATCAAGAAATGATTGTGCATATCCACACCAGCACATATAGCTCTATTTCCGAAGGCGATCACCTGACCTATCCAATCTTCAATGGACTTAGTCCAGCTCTTCATTTTCTCCATTTTTTTACTTCTTCCTTTGACAAAATTGTAGGCACGAGAGACTCGGTTAGGGCTTCATCCCCAAATGTGACTTACTAATGGATAAAGGTTTTTAACTCAACCTCTTGTGCCTTCAGCTACATCTTTGTTTCCTAATCCTTATCCATTTGGTTGAGGATATTGGAAACAAGACCTTGGAATTCATCTCTTTTGAGTTCTAGTTGCTAGTCCAATGTTGATGGATGTCACTTGATAATCAACAACTTGGATGGTTTTGCATCCTTGTCCATTGTTGGAGTTGCCACATGTATAATGTGAGAGCCTAACATGTCAGTTGTGATATGTGACTTAATCATTGCTTTCTTCTTCTCTTTAGGTTTCACCTTAGCGTGTGTCAATGTTGCTTCCAAACGGGCCTTAGGATCTTGAAATACCGAAGCCTTACCTTTCAATTATTGTTCCAGCCACAAAGGAATTTATGTCTGTTGATTAGAGGATGCAATGTTGAATTCATGCATTTTCTCTGTATCTCCTTGATCTTTTGACGGCACATCATCCTCATGCCTTTGAGCATCATCAACATCCTTCTCTTCTTTAGTTTATTTTTATTCTTGCATCATTCCTTAACCTTTATCATTCTCATCTCCTCCTTCTATAGCAGATTCAACATTTATTTCACTGAGATTTTCCTTTTCTTCATTTTTTCCGATATCTTCCTCTTTCTCCAAGTGGAGCTCCTCATTACCTTGATCCTTACCCTAATCCGTTTCTAAAAATTCTTCTTCATTTTTCTCATCATGTTCTTCACCATCACTAGATATCTATAAGTGGAGGTGTTCTTTGAAAGTCTTACTCAGACCTCCCTCCTTTGGAGTTTGTTGTCCTTCATCATCTGAAACTTCTTCATTTAGGTCAACAATTCTTAGTCCTTTGTCTACATGCTCATAATATTCCTCTTGATCAAATCCCATAGATTCTTTACCTACACTGAGGGCCTCCTCAAGTTGTTCTTCACACTTTTTCTGCATTTCCTCCCATATTCTCTTAGTTGCTTCCATCTTAGGTGGCTGAGTAGGAGGAGGAGGAGATGGTAGAGCAGTGGTGAATTGAGACATTAGATGTTTTTCTTCTAAGGAAAACAAATATTTCGACAACCTTTGAGGTAATTTCTACAAATAGGCAACAAAGGATTATGGTAAAGTAGTTGCAACCAAAGAGGCAATAGAAACAGTAGGTGGCAAAGTGGAGAAAGTGGGTTGTAAGATCAGGAGTGATGGGGAAGATGAGGCAGATGAGGAGGAATCGATCATAAGCACAAAGGTAGTTGGGGTGGTGGATGAAAGGTGAACCAAGATGTCCACGGTAGGAAAAGATGATATGGGAAGCAAAGGTAGAGTGGAAAATGATGCTAGTGGTGTGTTAATTTTATGATCAGATTAGATAGACATAAATTTAATTCAAAATCAGACACAATAAAATAGCAGATACCCTGGGAAAACCCTCCACTTGAGGGAGAAAAACCCAACAACAATATATCACTTATATATTGAATGTCAACACAAATGTCTCCTTTACAAAGAGGTCAATATGAAGGCCAAATAGAAGCACCACAATCTAATGCTAACACAGTAACAAAGTAATGCAATTCGCTGATGATAAACTCAACTTTCTACCAAATATCAATCTGCACTTGGAGACTAATTTGCACTTATGAATATTGAACTTGATGAAAAATGAATGAATGAGAAACAATGAAAGATCATTGAACATATATACAATATGATGGGAGAGGATATGCCTCTTCAAAGCTATAAGTCAGCCTCCACCAAGAGTCGTGTCTTCAAAATACATAAGATCGGCCACCAAAAATAATGTGACCATGAAATCATGCCTATGAGAAGTCGCCCATGATAACAATAATTACATATTATTTAATGAAGCGCCTCTTCATTAATATCGATCCCATATAAATTTAATAGTCTTTCAAGCTATATTAAATTTAGCCTCAATGACATGGCTGGAAGAAATCGCCCGACGTTGCCTTGAACATCAACACGGTGTAGTGGGCGATTGAGGTGTTGGTGAGGGTGGTGGCGATTGTGGCTTTGGATCCTCTAGAGGAGAAGAGGGTTCCTCCTTTATTGTATCCATCTCAGGAACAAAGGGTCCCATATTTATAGCTTTCTTTTGAGGCCTTTTTCCTTCCATGATCTTCCTTGCATAAACTTGAGGTTTCTCAGTTGGTTGTCTTTCTACTACTTCCTTCCTCTTCCTTGACTAGGTGGCTGGTGGAGACTTTTGTACATTGCCTAAAGAACCAACCTCAGCCTCACTTTCAGTTTTGTCACCCTCATCACTTTCCAAGGTATTTTCTTCTTCCTACTCTCCATAAGTGATCTCAACACCTTGCTACTCCAATTGAGCTATTTGATCATCTAACCATTTCTTTGTTCATTGTATTACTGAATGCATGAATGTGTCCAAATCTGTTATCTCTACCTCTACCCAATTAATGACCATTAGGGGATCCTTGGCAATGACATTAAACATATTTTCATCAAGATTATTTCCATCCTCCCCTACTTGATCTAGAACAGTATATAAATCAAGAGTTCTTATGAATATCTTGGAAATTCTCATGTAAATCATGTTTTGAACTTTGTGATCGTCATCATAATTTTCCCAAAAATCTTTAATATTCTTCTTGTGAGTGTATTGTTTTCCAACTTGTTTCTTCAATTTTCCCCATTGATCCATGTTCCCTCATGCAATGTGAAGGATGAAGTCATATTCTGAAATTTCTTTATCTAAATTCTCCACACAAGGAGTAGCGGGACATGTGTATAACCCTTGACCAAAGTAATCGGATAGGGAGCTCTTGCATGATGTTTTTATTGCAAAAAAAGATGAAAGGTTTGTAATTGTTGTGTGAGTTCCAACAAAACTATTCTTTCACTTGGAAACCTGGGCAACTGGTATGGAGCTCCTAAAAAGCTCTCAACTCTTAAGTAAGTGAACTTAGGGAACTGAATAAGTTGGTAACCAAATTTCTTAATCAATGCATTAGCACAATGTGACAACCTCTTCCAAAAGTCATTTAATAGTGACCGAAGAACATACATGATAAAAGCATCATTCACTCGCCTGTAATTCTTCTTGAAATTCCTATACTGCATTTATGGATAGCAGTCATAGATAATGTTCTATCCTTTTCTTGTCCCAAGCTCACCTTTGTATGTTAGACCCTTATATGGAAATGTTGTTGCTAGTAGGTAAACAATGTAGGAAGTCATATAAAACTCCCGAGTCTTCTTCACAGCCATGAGCTAAGCATGGATATTATCACTTATCTATTTTACCCAATGAAACTTTGTATCCCCCTCAGAATTTCATCTATAAAGTACCACATCCAATCTTCAAAGATAGAGGAGATCAGAAGACCCATCATTCTATTGAGGAGTATCACTAGATCATTTACTTCTTCCATGACGTCACTTTGATAAAGTTTATTTGGCATCTTTCCTGCACTAGGGCGGGGATCGATCATCCATTTCTGATTTATCATTTTCATACAAGCCATAGTATTTTCTTTCCACATGTTATAGGCATACTCCTCACATTCTTCCATCTTATCAAATGAAGGAATCCTCAAAGTCCATCCAATAGACATGGGTGAAAAATATACAACCACTTGTCCTTCAGAGGTTACTATTCTCCTTGAGTACCTATGATAACACTCTCAGCATCTGAAAATCAACTTTGGACTGATCAAAGGCGGGGGAAAACTCATTGCCTGTGTAATGCCACTTTTCTTTAACTTCCATGCCATTTCATTTTTGGGTTAAACTAGGACATGTCAAAATTCATCGATACTGATCTATCCTAGGTCAGTATCAGAAACTTTTTCCCAATGGGACAAGATCTCCAAGGTGCACTCCACTCTGTGAAACTCGTACTTCATTTTCATCTTTTCCTTCTCACTCTTTGTTGATTTAGTGCCTTTCTTTGCTTTTTCAGTTTTTTCCATAAATCCTACACAAAAAACACGCAATAAATAAATTTGACTAATTGAGAAAGTAGGGTGTTAGTTAGATCAAAATCATCACAAAACATCACTATATGTAGAAAACACCAAGAAAAACCCATCGGATTCATCATTTGGAGCAATTTCTGATCATTTGCGGGTTTTTTTGTTTTGTGGGCTAGGAACTTATAGAAGCTAGAAAAATGTGGGGATGTAGAATGTGGAATTCATCACTAACAGTGCTAGTGAAATGGCACCCCACACATAGCATCCCACATCAAAAATTTTGCAACAAGCTTATACTTAGCTATTTTAAGATGAATGCATTTCAGCATGTGGGAAATGATGATGCAAAGCAAGCTAATGCTCCATCACTTTTTATTCTAACCTTTTGTGATAAATTCAATTGTCGAAGCCATGGAGGTGGAAGCCAGTGAGAAATGTTCCAAAATAATGGCATGAATGTCATGGCTTCCCGCATTCAATATTTCCACAAGCATAATTGACTTAGTAAATTTTGATCTCATCCTTAATTCATGCACATGGGAAATTCATGGGCTTATTTACTTCATTTAAAGGCTCAAATGATGAATTTGGAGATTACTCATGTCGAAGCCATGATGACGAGAGTCATTTAAGTTTATGTCATTGAAATGGCTTATGAAGGTTGGTTTCCCACATTCAAATATTCGCAAACATTTTAACTTAATGTTTCAAAGCTCAAGTTAAGTGTTAAGTTCATCACTGCACGTGGGAATTTTTGAGGCTAACATTCATTGCTTTAAAAGACTATTTAGAGGTATTGTAGAAGTACATCTTGTGGAAGTCACCAGTGTGGGGGCCATCGAGGTTTATGCCATAAAAATGGCTCTTGCGAGTTGGCTCTCTACAAGGAAAACTCCGCAAAGCATTTCATACTTAAGATCTTTTAGCTTTCAAGGCATGATCAGTAAGGTGGAAATCATTCCTTCGGGCACCACTGAGGCGGGTGACGTTATAGTCTATGTCATTGTAACGGCTCATAAGGTATGGCCTCTCGCATTTGAAAATCCATGAGGGTTATAAGAATTGGTGAAATTTAAAATTCAATGCCCTGGTCAAGGTCACATGCGGAAAAGGAGTAAAGGCAGAAGCAGTCAAGGTTGTAGCCAAAACTTGGGCCCGTTGGAGACGGGCTTCCGGGTGACATTCTGTGGGAAATTTTAATGTTTGAGTTAAAAAAATTTAAACAAAACCCTTGTTAACCCAAAAGGACAAGATTATAAATCAAATGAAAAATGCAATAGAGCTCTAACCTTGTAAAATGCATGGATAGAAGGAAGATTGAGCACAAAGTCCCCAAAAATTTGGCACAACGAAAAAGGAAATGAGCGCCCAAATTCTACAAATTCTAAGGGTGCAAATTGAATCTACTTGACCACTATTTATAGGTTCAAACATAATAAATGCAGGTAGCTTTTTTGATAAATGTGCAAAACCCTAATTTATGGAAATTCACAATGTGGAGGTTGTCTAAATGTAGGAAAAATGACTGTGGGTGTCATAATTGTGGAGGTCGATAGTTTGTGGGGATAGGAGTTGTGGAAGCCAATGAGCCTAGCACCACAGTGGTAAATTTCCACAAATGACACAAAAAGCTCTAGCATTCGCATGATGGCGGCCCACATGAATTTTTCTACAACTTCTCCTTAACAAATGAAACTTTGGCATACCTTAAAGGCCTCAAGGAGACATCAAAATTATCAAGGAAATTTGAGCAAAAGGCCAAAAAAAGGCAAAGGAAAAGAGCAAACAAGCGCGAGTAGAGCTAGCACAAAAGCAAAAAACCAAAAAGAAGGGGGGTCCCTCCTTTCAGTGGGACATGTGTGCAAAATGCACAATAGGGAGGACCCATTCCCATGGGCGAATGGATCTTAGGTCCCTATTCCAGGAACACACATTGCTCAAGGTAAAGTATTATGTATTGGCATTAATTATTGTTAGGTTTCCCCTTTAGAAAATGTAATTTATTAGGCTTGCAAATGAATAAAAGGGCTTATTAAGGCCTAATTAAGTCCAATTAAATTAAGAGGGCCCAAATAAGTGTGAAAATGTAAAGGGATACATTTTTCAACACTAAATTAAGGCATTGTTAAGTCTAATTTAACTAGGAGGGGCCAAACAAGTGTGAAAATGTAAAGGGATACATTTTTCTACACAACATTTAACCCCCACTTTAGTGAGAGGATGACCTTGCATCAAACTCACACTAAAGTAGACAATCAAGAGAGGTATAATTATACAATTGTTGGAAGGATAAGATGAAAAAATTCAAGGAGAGTGATCAAGCCCTCAAGATCTAAGATCTCATGGAAAAACCAACAAAGGAACAAGGAGACACATGCCTATATAAAAATTATATATATGTATGTAGCAATGACAAGATACTCAATCATACAATGTCAAAGACTCAAAGAAAGGAAAAAGGAAAAAGAAAAGTGGGTGGATCAAACCTCAACTGTCCAACTCTATGTGGATCAAGCCTCAGCTGAAAACATTTACAAGTGGAACTCGTTTTCACTATGTAAACAATAGTGCATACTCACATAGGCTAGTGAAACATGTTTCCCACTAGACGAGCCCCCAAGGGTGGAAAATGAGAGAATCTTATTAGGCTCCCATACCATACCAGATTTATACCTCTGATAACTTTAATAAGGCTTAGCAAGCTGCGTTACACTAAACACTTGTGAACAAACAAGGTTCCACATGCAAGCAAGGTGAATTATGCTTGGTGGCCATGAAAAAGACTTGTAACTTCAAGCTTCACAAGGTTAGAAAGTTGTGTTATGCTAAACACTTATGAAAAAAATGCAAATAGGATAAGACATGTTCAAAGGGGTTTTGCTTAGTTCATGTAAAGTCTCCTCTTAGGGAACATCGTGCCTAACGTCTCCAAGAGAGTACAAGTCTAGGATAAAAGATTCACAACTTAGGGAATGCAATGCATAGCATCACCACTAAGAGGAATGTCATATGCCAAGAAAGGTCACACTCTTGGTGGACATCAAACCCAATGATACCACCAAGAAGAAGAAACATTACGTGAAGTAAGAAGACTACATAATGAAACATAAGATATAGTCAAAGATCTCCAAAATGGTAATGCCAATGTATGCCCCACTTTAAATAAATTGCTAAACACCATGTTGTGAGCAATTACTTTAAAGTAGAAAATGATAAATGCTAACAATACGGAAGACATGAGAGATTATTTGGAAAGCCCTATGCCAAACATATGTTTTCAAATGAAGCTACATCATGAAAAGGGGTTTCCCCCAAAATGAAATCCCAAAATCACACATAAGGGATCCATTGATTTAGGGTTAGCATATGTCTTTGCTACAATGATATTATAGAGCTTGAAAACATCATCATTCCCCAAATAACTCATGGAATGGGAATAATGACACATAGAGAGTGAAAACAAAGAAAAATATTTTGGGTCAACATGGAAGAGACCTAAATGTCTCAACACCCTGCGTCATCCCCAAAAGGAAAACACAAGACAAAAGAGAAGATAAATGTTTACAATACATAGAAGAATGTAGATACAAATAGAGGAATGAACATGAAGACACATCAAACAGAATAGTACAAGGGATCACATTACACACATGTAATCACATAAAGAACATGAAAATAAAATAAAGAGAAGGCTAGGAAGACACATGTGAGTCAAACTATACCAAGTCGTTCACATCCCAATCTTGTTCATTGTATGTGGAAGGCAGAGAACTAGCCAAAGGGAGAATGAAAAATTCCAAACTAGGACAGGGCTATCTAAATCCTTTCCCCCACTAAGTGCGGGACAAGGATGAGCTAAGATGAGTGGTGGGAATGAGCTCCTTTCAATATAGAAAATAATTTGTAATGAATGTAAAACATGTAATAGTGAGTATACTATGATCCTACAATTACCACATGGCAAGGAGAAAAATTCATGTAATCGGTATCCAATTATGTTGTCATAGGAAATGTTAGGAGGAGAAAAATAACTCAATATTAGCTTTAATGCATGGCACTCATCGGTAAGATATCTGAGAGTTCTATGATATGCACAATAATTCATGTTCTTACTCTTGTTGCTTCTACTAGGACATGTTAGTTTAATCCATCCTAGATGAAGAAGTTTTCCATTTGTCATTCAATTTTTGTTTTAGTATGTAGGAATGGAAACTCTTTGACTTTATAAGTTTTGGATTTATTACTTGTTTGAGGGGCTTTTTGAGGTGGATTTGAAGGACAAGGACCTAAAATGATCCTATCATCCTTATGAGGGATTTTTTCATTACGAAGGAGGACACTTGTTTCCTTAGACGATGTGGAGGGAGAAGGATCTTGATATCCTAGCCCTTTAGTATCTTCAATTTGGATTTTTTCTAACAACTTGTGAATCTCATGCTCATTTTTTGTGTCACATCCTTGCTTAGCTAATATCTTAAAGCCTTGGCCATAAGTCTCTTCTAGGTTGATGGGTGTGTTGGTGACTTTATTAAAATAGGATGGATGAGTATGCACTTGGGTAGAGAGACTAGGTTCACTCATGATTGGAGGTTTAGGCTTGTTTTGTGACTCAATCTCAAGATGTAAAAGAGAAAACATCTCTAATGGTGGAATAGTAGGAGGAGTTGGTTGTTGCATGGAAGGGTACAATGATGCATTGTTCTCAAGGTTTCAAGGAAATTATGTATGAAATTATGCATGCTTTCATCATCTTGTCCTAAAATTTCAACTCACGAGGGCACTCATTAGGGGTTGGTTCAACATGATTAGGTTTTATTGCATTAGGATCATTACCAAACACATAACTTGAGACATCAACTAAAGATTTTAAGGACTTCAATATATTACCAACGCACATGTCCATTATGCAAGAATGAATTAGAATGCAAAGAGATTACAATTTTTTTATATTTAAAGAAAGATGATTTTCTAATTATACTATGTATAAAATTGAAAATGATGTCATTTAGATGCAATTTTGAATTCAAACAATGTGCTAATTTGAAAAATTAAGCTTAATATGAACAGTTTTAGATAACAAAATTTTGGAAACTAAAACAACAAACTGAGTACAGAAACACAAAATGCAGAAATAGTATTTTTAATGCTCAAAAATTCAAAAAAAGCCCTGATCCGGGATTGATTCGCCCATGGGAAAATGGGTCTCACTTTAAGTTTTTTAAAAATCAATTTACAAGTTTTTGAGGTGATTTCTATGGTTTTCAGATTTTGGTTTCAAACAAGAGGTTACAGTTTCAAATTTCTAGAAAATGAGGTCTAAATGCAAGTACAAAATAATGATAAATGACAAGCAAGAAGACCTAATTTGAGATGTATTTTTGATTCAATTTTCTAATGTAAATGATTGATTGTGCAATGTTATGTAAATACTATGCAAAATGACTTATATTTTTGAATTTCCCAGATTTTAAAGAATGCAAAAATGCAAACCTAAAACCCTAAATGAGATGCAAATCAATGCAATGCAATGCAAATGAATGAAAAACCTAGATCTAGGGTTGAAAATGGACTCCAAAATCAACATGTTATGATGCTCAAAATTCAGGTTCACCAAAATGAAACATAGAAAAATAGGGTTTCTGGAAAATATGGGATGGTAACAAAGGGGGTATGATGGACCTATTTCTCAATATTTCATTAGGAAATTATATCCCCACAAAGAATTGACTAACAACCCTTAGGTGAATCAACTTAATGTGAGAATCTTCAGATTTCCTTATGCTTGAAGGATGGGCCCATCAAGGTCAAACATCTTTTTTGGGAGAAAAACTAAAAATAACAAATCAACTCCAAAATGTAATCTAACACTTGAAATAGCAATATTAAACTCAATATTAGTAGAACCAGAAAACCAATTTCATATATGAGAAGGGAAGAAATGTGTTTACCAATCATCAAGAGGCAATTTTTGAAGGTTGACTGGGACTCATTCTCCCATGGGCGAATGGGTCTTTTTTCAAGGTTTTTCTGCAACTTTTGGGAGCCTCTGATAATGATTTGTAGCTTCTGATTTATCCAGGTTTTAGTATCAAAAATTCAAAAATTAGATTCGTAGGTTAGATTCCATGATTTGACAACTTTGACAACTTTTTCAATTTTTCTCTTCAAAAGGTCTTCAATCCTTCTTCAACCTAAATCTACAATCACACACACAAAAGAATTTTTTTTTGGGTGAATGGGGGATTTCCTTGGTCAAACCATGTTTTAGTAATCAAACTTGAATTGAAATAATGCATGAAAGAGGGAATGAAGAATGAACAAAGCTATGTTACCACTCAACAAAACCTTGTAGAAAACTTGATAATGGAGATCTTAGGAAATCTCCAACTTACACGAAATGGTTGAATTGGATGTGGATCTTGATACTTGAATAATGCTTTGAATGCTTGACTTGATCTTGAAACCTACATCACAATGTTAGCTCCAAAAACATGCATGATGCAAGAATACTTTGACATGATGGATACATCTTGAATTATGCAATAAATCTCTAATATATCTACTCTTGAATTCCTTTGATTACTCTTGAAATTCTTGAAGAATTCTCACAAAACTCTCATAAGATTAATAGGTGAAACTTAGTGAAATGACCTTGTATTTATAGGTATGTATCCTTAATTTCCTGAAATTCAAATATCACAAGCTGACATTAAAATATGAATTTGGAGATGTTAAAATACAATCAAAAACATAATTTAAATTTAGGTCCAAAGGTTTAGGGAGGACCCATTCACCCATGGGCGAATGGGTCTCATGTCCCTATTCCTAAAACATAAAAGGTAAAGTGCTATGTATTGGCATTAATTACTTTTGGGTTTCCCCTTCATAAAATGTAATTTATTAGGCTCATAAATGAATGAAAGGGATTATTAAGGCCTAATTGAGTCCAATTTAATTAAGAGGGCACAAATAAGTGTGAAAATGTAAAGGGATACATTTTTCAATACTAAATTAAAGTATTATTAAGTCTAATTTAACTAGGAGAGCCCAAACAAGTATGAAAATGTAAAGGGATACATATTTCTACACTACAGGTGGATACCCCCTTTGTTTTTTTTGCATAGGTCCCTCATTTCTAGGTCTTCCTACCCTCTTCCACCCTTTTTCACCATTTCATTTTGGTGAACCTGACTTTGTACATCTTAATTTCTAATTTGGACACATTCAAAACCCTAGATCTATGTTTGCATTTGTGTGATTTGCATTGCATTTAGGGTTTATTTTTGCATGTTTGCATCATTCAAATTCTTAAAAAAAATTAAAAAATTTGCACAATTTGCATAGATCTTGCATTATGATTACATTAAGTATCTTTCAGTAATTTAGATTCAATGTTAGTTCAAAATTGCATTTTAAAATTTGTCACTTTGTTCAAGTATTTGTCACTATTGGCACTTGCATTAAGACACCTAAAACTAGAAAAATCTATCACAAAATTCATAGCCTACAACTTGAAACAAAAAGTTCAAACATTAAACCATAAAACACAAACTTGAATTTTTCCAACCCCTGACCAAGGACTTATTCACTCTTGGGAAAACATATCCTTGTATAGGTGTTGATTCAAAATTTTGGGCATCATTTTGTCTCTATTTTCTTCATTGCATTCTACTGTCAAAACCTGAGTTTTAGTTTAAGAAAATAGAAAATTTTATGCTTTCTTTCAATAAGTTAAATTGGTCAAATTAAGTGCATTGTTTGAAATCATAATTGGTATTGAAAAAGACATTATTTTTAGGTTCTTTTCACCTTAATCAGGCATTTATCAGATCTGAAATCCTGCATTAACATTTGTATTTTACCTACTTCATCATGGATATGTGTTTTGGTAAAATATGGGTTTCTTTGAGATCATTGGTAGACATTTCAAATTGTGTGTTTGGTGATGACCCTAATGCAATTGAGCCTATTCATGAACCTTCACCTCCTAATGAATGTCCCTGTGAGGTGGACATCTTAGGCCAAAATGAAGATAGCATGTAACAATTCATACAAGACTCCCTACACAACCTTGAGAACAATGAATCCTCTTATCCATCCATGCAAACACCACCTACAACCCCTTAACCTAATATGTTCACCCTTTTACATCCTGAAGAACAAAGCAAGCCTCAACCATCAATCATTAATGAACTTGTTAACAAGGACAATATTGATACTCTTCTTTCTTGTGCTCATCGAGTTACCGATACACCCATTAACTTAGAAGAGAGTTATGGTCAAGGATTTAAGATCTTAAACAAACAAGGATGTGACTTAGAAAATGAGCATGAAATTAACAAACTGTTAGAACAAATACCATTTGAAGATACCAAGGGGTTAGGATATCAAGATCTTCTCTCCCCTTGCACATCTCTTAAGGGAAAAGGTGTTCTCTTTCACAAGATCATTTCAAGAGTCCAACTAATACCTCACAAAGATGATAGGGTCACCTTAGATCCTCCACCTCCACCTCAAAAGGTTTCCCAATCAAGAAAAATACAAAGGCATTCCAAACTCAAGAAGTTGCAATTTCCTTGTCTTATGTCCAAGAATGAAAAATATTTAAACACACTTCTTTATCAAGGACCTATAACACTTCCACCTATCAAAGAAAATCAAAAAGGAAAAAGTACAAACATGTCTCATTGTCAATATCATAGAACTCTTGGATATAGTACTGATGAGTGTTGTGCCTTAAGGAGAATCATTATCAAATTTGAACCATTTTCACAGGAATATGATTATAGAATCCCTTAGCAATTGATCACTTTTCTCCTTGTCAAGTGATAGTTGTAGGATCATTGTATGCTCACTATGCATGTTTTACATTTAAATGCAAATCATTTTCTATATTGCAAGGAGCGCATTCTCATCATCTACCTTGGCTCATCCTTGTCCCGCACTTAGTGGGGGCAAGGGGTTAGATAGCCTTTTTCTAGTATGTCACTTGTCGTTGTCCCTTTTGCTAGTTATCTGCCTTCCACAAATGATGAACAAGATTGGGATGCAGATGACCTACTATAGGTTGACCCACATATGCCATATTAGTCTTTTCTTTGTTTTATTTTCATGTTCTTTGTGATTGCATGTGTGTAATGTGATCCCTTGTATCATGTCACTTGGTGTGTATTTAGATTTTTTTGAGCCTACTTTGGATGACCGTTGTCACCCTATTGGTGAAAGGATACAGAGGAAGTGAATCTATCGTGACATTCTTCTATTTGTATCTACATTCTTCTATATGTTGCAAACCCCTATTTTTCACTTGTCTTATGTTTTCCTTTTGGGGATGACACAAGGCATTGAGACATTTAGGTCTCTTCCATGTTGACCCAAAAGATTCTCCTTTTTTTTCTCTTTATGTGTAATTCTTCATTTTTTCTCATTGTTCCATGAGTTATTTGGGGAATGTTGATGATTATGACTCAATTATATCACTGTACAAAAGACATACATTGACCCCAAATCCATGGATCCCTTATGTGTTATCTTAGGAGTACATATGGGGGAAACCTCCTTTAGATAATGTAGCTCTAATTGGAAACATATGTTTTATAGATTTCTAAATAAAGCTCTCATGTATTGGAATTTATTGTGTTCTACTTTAAATTAATTGCTCACAACATGGTGTTTAGTAATTTTTTTAAAGTGGGGGCATAAGCATCCTCGCTCATTGTTTGCTTCAAAGTGTGGTCTTCTTAATTCATGTGATGTGTATTCTTCATGGTGACATTGAGATTGATGTCCTTCAAGAGTGTGACCTTTCTTGTGTTATAACCTAAATTTATTGCATATTAATTATAATATGGTAAATTGAAATATTGAAGAAATTCAATGTGTTGAATGGAAATTTTGGAAATTTTGAAATAGATTGAAAGTTGATTGATGTTGACTAAATGATCTTTTTAAATTATCTTATATGTTATCAAGAATTGAATGTTATTGATGAATTTTTCAAGTGCAAGTGTGTGCAGTTGCAGGGTGACAGGTTGAAGGACGAGAACACGATTGAAGTAGGATTGTTTAGTTGGATCGAACAGTAAGCTTGATGGAGTCTGGGTGCACACACCATAAATGGCATGATTACTTACATTTGAAACTTCTTGCATAAATAGAAGAACGTAATTACATGATTTGAATAATTGTCCCAGTGATTGCAAATGAATGGCTTGTACAAAAGAAGACTCATTATTTCAAGATTAAATTGTTTACTTAAATTCTGTGTTTTGAGAATTTGGAAGAAAATGAAAGTATGTATTTTAAAGAATGATTAAAAGGGTTAAGAATTTCATTATATGAAATTAAGTAAAAGTCCCTTTTTGTTCATATATATAGTGACATGCTCAAAATGAAATAAAAGCTCTTTATTTAATTAAATGTTGGCATATGGAACCCATAAACCTCTTCGGATAAATAATCTATATATATATATAAATGAGTATGTATATATGTACGAATACATACATACATATATATATATATATATAACTCTTTTTAATTAGACATGTGTTACTATGATTGACTATAGCTTCCTAGCTATGTCTTTTTAATTTGAATATATTCATGTGTCATTACAATAATAATTATTTAAGTAATAATTTAGAAAGGGTTATTACATTTGGTATCAAAGCTTATGGTTCAACTCTAGGCCTTTGAGTCTACCATAGTTTTGACTAGGGATAGTTGACCCTTGACCAAAATTTAATTTTCCTAAGGATTGATTGAACCTGGATTGAATATAGGTCTGCGAAGGTCAAAGGCAAGATGAAGGAAATGGAAAACTGTTAGAACCTCACATAAGAATGACGTAATGGAAGAAAAAGCTAAGACGAAGGTTCAACCTAAAATTCTCAATGACGAAACTCTAGCTCAGGCCCTTACACGACTTAAGCTAGAGAGAGGCATGAAGATTGAGGAGAAGCAAACACCTAAGATCAAAAAGCTTTCTGCAATCCGAGACTGGGCTCTAGGTTGTGGACCCAACGCACCCTTGTTGACTAAAGGGGAAAAGGAGAGCCTGTGCGCTCAACCATTCTCTTATGTAAAGTTTGATGTAAATTTAGATGAGGACCCAAAGGAATGTCCTCTTTTTGATGAAGAGAAAATGGAATAATGTAACAAGAAGCCTTTTGTAAATAAGGGTCTATTGACTCACCTTTACTATAAATAAAGCCATATAACATTTTTGGTGTGATCAAATGAAGGACTCCAAAATATGTTTATTATGCATGAATGTGCATGTCTTCTATGAGTGAGGGATGTATGCATGTGTAAATTATGTGATGTAGAATAAGAACGTTTATTCATAGAGTCTAGTGTTGAGATGCGATAAACATGAATGTGTTGCAGGTTAAGTGTGAGTCAACATGGTGACCACCAAGCAAGAGGTGGGTGGTAGTGGTTCTAAAAATGGACCTAACAAGATGTTGGAATAGATTCTGGAGCTTCTAAACTGGAAAAATTCTCACATGGATCACATAGAACAAGGGTAAAGATGACCATAAGCAGAAGGGCTTCAGAGAGGACAAGCCAAGAGGTCACAAAGGCCTCATGGTGGATGCTATACTTGTGGAGATGATCATTATGCCTTGAATTTTCCTCAACGGTTGAATTCACGGAAGGAAGGAAGCTATTAGAAAAATCAGCATCACCAGATCCATGCTGCAATGGATAACAAATAGGAAGAGTATCAGGCTTCACCAATTCAGTTGATGGGTAAGCTCTATGGCCAATTTGTCTCTATTTAGATTGATGTCAGAGCCATTGAATTTTTTATAGACCCTAGAATAATATCCAAGATACCTATTAGACATAGATACATGGAAAACTCATGGATGGTCTACTATGGAAATCGATCAAAGCAAAGGGTAGATAACAATCTCTTTTGTAGTGAGTTAGAGCTTCCAACCTTTCAGACTTAGGTCAACTTGTATGTGGCACCTTTAGGCTCATATGATGTAATTTTGGGAATAAATTGGTTAACTGAGCATAAGGCTATAGTGAACTATGAGGATAAGGTAGTCATTTTTTAAGATTATTATAGAAACCCAGTTGAGATTTGTACAATGCAAAGACCCTTGGAGCTTAGATATATTTTTACGATGTAGCTCAAGAAGGATCGTCAAAAAGGATGTGAAATTTATGTTGTGCATGTCAGCAACCCTAACAACAAGGAGCTATATTTAGATGACTATCCTATTCTCAAGGAGTTCCAAGACATATTCCCTGATGAACTTACGAAGTTTCCTTTGAAGAAGGAATTTTAATTTTCTATTAACCTTGTCCTAGGAGCTAAGCCTCAATCCAAGGCACCCTATCAGATGACCACCATTGAACTCTATGAGTTGAAGGCCTAATTAATGGAATTGTTGAAAAAAGGTCTTATAAGACCCAGTGTGTCCTCTTGGGGAGCACTAGTTACCTCTGAGAAAAAGAAGGATGGGACCTTGCGTCTATGTATAGACTATAGGATGTTGAATAAAGTGACCATCAAGAACTGATATCCACTCTCGAGGATTGATGAGTTGTTTGACCAAATGAAGGGAGAAACGGTGTTATCCAAAATTGATCTCAAGTCAGGGTACCATTAGTTGAGAATTAAGGAAGAAGATATTCCAAAGCCTACTTTTCAAAATCGATATGGACATTATGAGTTCACTGTGGTACCTTTTGGTTTAACTAATGCACTAGCAGCTTTTATGAACTTTATGTATTCAAAGACTGCTTGGATGATTTTGTTCTAATCTTCATTGATGACATCTTAGTTTACTCAAAGTATATTGAAGAGCATGATAGGAACTTGAGGATAGTTCTACAGCGGCTTAGAGAAAGGAAACTTTTTGGGAAGATATCCAAGTGTTCATTCTATCAAGACAGGGTGCACTATCTCGGCCATATCATTTTAGCTGAAGGAGTCTTTGTAGACCCCGAGAAGATCAAGGTGATCATGGAATGGTTGGTGCCTCAGAATGTGTCAGAAGTCTGTAGCTTCATGGGCCTCATAGGATACTATAAGAAGTTTGTGCAAGGGTTTTCCCAAATTGCATCTTCTATCACCTCACTCCAAAGAAAGGGAACATGGTTTGAATAGACCAAAAAATGTGAGCAAGCATTCCAACTCCTAAAGGAGAGGCTCATGACAACACCAGTGTTGACCATCCCTGATCCCAATGTGAGATTCATAGTAATTACAGATGCTTCAGGAGAGGGATTGGGAGAAATATTAATGCAAGATGGACAAGTGGTAGCATATGAATCAAGGAAGCTTAAGTAGCACGATTTGAACTACACACCTCATGATTTAGAATTGGCTGCAATAGTTCATTCCTTATAGATGTGGAGGAATTATCTTTTGGGAAAGCCATTTGAACTCAAGATGGACCACTTGGGATTAAGATACATATTTACTCAACCAAACCTTAATGCACGACAAAGAAAGTGGTTGGAATTCCTTAGTATTTATGACTTCGAAATAGAGTATATAAAGGGAAAAGAGAATAGAGTGGTTGATGCTCTTAGTAGATGAAGATATCTGGCAGCCATGATCTCGACAAGGTCTAACTTGAGACAACAGGTGATTCAGTACCTACCAAGGGATAAGCACTATGAGAGAGTGAAGAGCACCCTAGTAGTAAATCCTTCAGATCATTGGTATAATGGGTATGAGATCGAACTGGATAGAATTTTTAGAAACTAGAGAAGAATGTACATTCCTGACTCTGGAGAGCTGAGAAAGTTGGTTTTAGAGGAGGTTCATAATGCACCTTATTCAGGACACCCTAGAGTATCCAAAATGATCGCATAATTGAAGACTGTATTTTTGGCCTAAACTCAAGAAGGATGTAGTGGAGTGTGTATCCGAATGCTTAGAGTACCAATGAGTCAAGGCTGAGCATGCACACCCAGCCGGGCTACTGTACCCTCATGACATGCCTGAGTATAAATGGCAGGTAATCAGTATGGATTTTGTATAGGGGTTTCCATTAAGCAAGAACAAGAATGAGGTTATCTTGGTCGTAATTGATAAGTTGAAAAAGGTTGCACACTTCATTCGAATAAACCTTAAGGATGGATCGTTGATCTTGGCCAAGAAATCTGTCCAGGATATCTTCCACTTGCATGGAGTGCCAGAGACTATCATCTTTGATAGGGACACTTGAATGACCTCAAGATTTTGGATGACCTTGAATGTCGCATTGGGAACCAAATTGAATTTCAGTTCAACTTATCATCCTCAGAGAAATGGATAGATAGAGAGGGTGAATTAGGTAGTAGAATACCTCCTCTGAATGTATTGTATTGACCACCAGTATAGGTGTGAAGAATATTTTCCTTTGGTAGAGTTTTCTTACAACTCTTATCACACATCCCTAGGCATGGCACCATTTGAAGCTCTTTATGGGTGAAAGTGTCGTACCCCCATTAGTTGGGATAAATTGGAGGATAGGATCATAGTAGAACCTAAAATGCTTAAGGAAATGGAAGAAAAAATGAGTCATTCAGAGCAGACTAAAGGAGGCAGCAGATCGACAAAAGAGTTATGCCAAAAAGAATCAAACTCTTAGACAGTTCAAAACCAGGGATAAAGTTTTTTTGAGAGTTAAACCTCATAAAACTTCCATTTCTTTTGGAAAGTCTTCCAAGTTGGCCCCAAGATAGGTGGGACAATTTGAATTCTTAGAAGTGATTAACCCAGTTGCTTATAGACTAGCTCTACCACCTGCTCTTGCTCGACTTCATAATGTGTTTCATGTTTCTTTGCTTAAGCCATATCATCCTAATGAAGCTCATGTGCTTGATTGGTAATTCTTGCAAGTCCAGGATCCAGGAGTGGTGCTAGTGGAGCCCATTAGAATCTTGGATAGATGCAACATTAAGTTGTGAAGCAGAGATATTACTCAATTTAATGTCCAATGGGACCAGTCCTCAGAAGACAGTGCTATTTGGGAGGATGCGGAAGAAATAGAATGCTCCTTTCCACATTTTCTTTCTTAAGAAAGAGACTATAATAATTTTCCTTGGAAATTTTTGGATTGAAATATTTTGATGTGATGTTGAAATAGACATATAAAATTTAATTTGATGTGATGTTGAAATAGACATATAAGCTTTAATTTGATGTGATGTTGAAATAGATATATGTGCTTTAATTTGATGTGATGTTGAAATAGACATATATGCTTTAAGTTTATGCGATGTTGAAATAGACATAAATACTTTAATTTTGATTAAATAGACATCGGGACAATGTCTCATCCAATAGGGGAAGGATGTCATAACCCAGATTTATTGCATATTAATTATAATATGGTAAATTGAAATATTGAAGAAATTCAATATGTTAAATGGAAATTCTGGAAATTTTGAAATAGATTGAAAGATGTTGACTAATGTTGACTAAATGATCTTATATGTTATCAAGAATTGAACGTTATTGATGAATTTTGCAAGTGCAAGTGTGTGCAATTGCAAGGTGACAAGTTGAAGGATGAGAATGCAATTGAATTAGGATTGTTTAGCTAGATCGAATGGTAAGCTCGATGGAATCTAGGTTCACACACCACAAATGGTATGATGACTTGCATTTGAAACATCTTGCATATATAGAAGAATGTAATTGCATGATTTGAATTGTCCCAGTGATTGCAAATGAATGGATTGTACAAAAGAAGACTCATGATTTCAAGATTAAATTTTTTACTGAAATTCTGTGTTTTGAGAATTTGGAAGAAAATGAAAGCATGTATTTTAAAGAATGATTAAAAAGGTTAAGAATTTCATTATATGAAATTAAGTAAAAGTCCCTTTTTGTTCAAATATATAGTGATTCTCAAAATGAAATAAAAGCTCTTTGTTTAATTAAATGTTGGCATATGGAACCCATAAACCTCTTCAAATAAATTATATATATATATATATATATACACACACGAGTATGTATATATGTACGAATAAATATATATATAAACCGAAGAATAATTATAATCGAATGTAAATGAGAATGAATGTCATACAAATATATATATATATATGTATGTATGTATATGTACTATATATACATATACATATTTATATTCCTTTGCAATTAAATTTAATAACCGATATTATCCATATCGGACTATTTGAATTCAAATGAAAATTATGAGGAAATCTCACGAAGATTGTGGTCTTCCTTAAGCATTAAGGCAATATTCAAATCAGGAGAGTGGGGCGAGGCGGAAATAATCAATGTTGATTACCATTCAAAAATAGCCCATAGTGGAGGGCAGTAAAAAGAAAGAAATTTTCTATCCTGGGGGGATATCGGCAAAAAACTCATAGTGATTGGGTGGTGGTTTGAAGCCTTGAGGAAAAATATGAAGGACATCTTCAATTCCAGAGGTATTTGGGTGATTTTTTCAATAAAAATGTTGCTCTTCATTCCATTTTACTGTATTTCTATTTCTCTATGCTAAATTAAATCGCTATCATGTCAATACATTGTTTTGAATGAGGCTTTATCATTCAGAACCTTGTGTATTTTATAGGAGTTGCATATTCATTTACATATAAGCATGGCTCTATTAATTTTATGCCTGGGTTGGTGAGTGCATGTAAGGCCCATGGCTCAGATGGCCAATTATAAAATACCTTGTAAGACTTATGCCATTGGTCTTGTGTATAGGAACCATGTTTTCTGAATAGAAAGCTCTTCACAGGGCTATCGAGAAATCCCAATACGCCTATGAATGGAGCACTATGTTGTGTAAATTGATGCCACCCTTTATGGGTAGGCCGAATCTCTCTCTCATAAGATTATGATTTATATTGTACTTTTCTTGTTTTTATTCTTTTAATCATGGTCACCCATTTAGGGAAAATCCATAACCTTTGATTCCTTAGATCAAAGGATATGTCAAGGCTAAACTTGATGTCTCGTCACCTTGGGTGATGGTAGACCTATGTCACCATATTGTATATGTGTATTTTGTTGTTTACTTGTAGATGCAAGTATCTGAATGTGCTATGTTTGCATGGTTTCATAATGTCTAGTCCTTAAAGGACAAATGCCAAAAGACTAAGCCAATCTCTTAATTGCTTGCATGTTCTATACAATAAACCAACGTTCATCACAAATGACTCACAAGCATCCTTGGGATGATTACCTTATAGATGAGGGTAGGCTCTTAAGGCTACAGCCTTGACTACCTTGTTTTGAGCAATTTAGCTAAATATCCTAGATAAGTTTGAATGAGGATTTCATCTCGAGCTTGAAGGAGTTATATTGATTTCTAAACATTTTAGTATTATTGGTAATGGTTAGCAGGTCGTTGAGCTCTTTTATATATTCTTTACACAAGATATTATCAATTTTGTTGGGTTCTCTATTTACATGAAAGTTTATATACATTTTTTTAGAATGATATGTTTGGATCAATGAAGTAAGAGAAACTCAGAGCTGTAACTATAAATTATTTCAAATTGCATCAGTTCATTACGAACTATAACTGTTAGTTGTAAACAACATTTTAAAGTGAAATCAGTGAATGTTCTATTATGAACTACACCAATGTGTTATAAACTATGATCATTTTACTTGAAATAGCATTGTTTATATTTGTTTAGCTGAAACAACATTGTTTTGTAAATGATTAGCCTGAAATAGCATTGTTTTATATTTGCTTAGCTAAAACAACATTGTTATGTATTTGCTTAGCTGAAATAGCATTGTTCTATAAGTGTTTAGCTAAACAACATCGTTTCGTTATAAACATTGAACATATTAGCATTGTTTTGTAACTATTTAGTTGGAAATAGCATAGTTTCATAACTATTTAGTTGGAAACAACATAGTTTTTGTAGTGCCCCTCCATGATTTACTCTTTCTAGACATTTGATTTAATTTTGGTTGGATTGTTTGAATTAAATTGGTTTAATTCTATCATTTGCTTGGTAACGAATTAAATGTATTATTGATGGTTGGCTTGTGGAGAAAGTTAATGCTCAAGTGTTGCTTTGATTGAGAAAATTAAATTAAATAAGGTAATTAATTTTTTTTAATAATTAAGAATAGATAAAGATAAATATAAATTAAAGTAAAATTAAATCAAATATATTTATAATGGAATGTTTTAATAAATGAATAGTAAAAGCAATATGAAGATAGAAAGATCTTTTTTCGTGCTCATGCATGGTTTTGAACTAATTGTTGAAATGAAATTTGTTGTTTATGTGAGATTTTTGAATTTTTAGCTAATTTTTGGGATTTCGAAATGAAAGCGGCCTCCTTTTTGTATATAATGATCTTTTGGAAGATTTGGGAGATTTTTTCTGGTTTTCAAAAAACAAAACTTGCTCTGCAAGAAAATGTCTAGGGAAGATTGAATCACTTCTCTAGTTTTTATGATGATCATTTTGGGGGAAATTTTGGCTCATTTGATATTTTTAGTTTTTGAACAGGATTTTGGTTTGAGGAAAAAAATCCATGGCGATTGCATGGGGATAAGGGCACACTTAATCCATTGGTGAATAAATGTTGCAAACCAAGGTGTTCTCTATCACGCGATATCATATGAGATGCAGCTTGAGAGCATTCTTAATGGTGGAAACCTCTTGGGATACATGGATCATACCCAAGAATGTGTGTTGCTATGCTGCCTGTCTTTCCACGAGTCCCTCTGGAGTGTAACAAGTTTTTTCTTTAACGATTGTCCTTGCTTCTCATTTTCATGTATGCTAGTTGGGAATTAATATCTTGAATGTAGATATTACTGATGGTTACATATGTATTTTTTGGCCTTCCTAAGATTTGGAAAATATGACTTATTCTTCATAGTATCTAGATATGGCACCTTAATTTTTCCCATCTCCCTATTTGCATCCATAAGAAGCTGGGATATATATGATTTATGTTGGTAGGAAGTTTCTAATGGTTAGTTGTCTATCATAGACTATCATATTGAGTTGGCATCCCTTATAGCAAGTGTGCCTAGGTTGTAAGGCACGAACCCTTGAGCTTGTTTCCTTATTGGATTATGTTATAACACCTTCCAAATGAGAAATACACCTTTGTTCGGCTTTGAAATATACATCCTACTATGAATATTGTTTTGCATAGTAGTAGCTTGAAGTTCGATTGCTATTTATTTCTTTTCTTGTTGAAATTTATGTTTTCCTAATGCCTCTCGATAGATCCTACCCTCTCTTTTTCTTCTGATGCAACCTTGATATTAGTGATACCATTTTCACTATTTAATCTTCTACTTTTTATATTGAAGTTTCGACTCCATATCACTGGTTCTATACGATGTCTCTAATGCTTTCTCAGTAAATCTAAATTGGGGCACAACTCTCAATCATGTTATTGGATTGTATGCTTTTCCATTGAGTTCATCCATTGTACACTCGCCTGGGTATCTCCACCATAACTGTGCTACCTCCTCTCTATTCTGCAGAATTTTTTGTGTTTGATGTTTTGTTTAAGAATTATGATTTATTTTAGCATCCAATATTGTCCAATTTGTAATCGAAGGTGCTATAGGTTTATGGCAGTCAATGATTATAAGTTGATGATTGTTCTTTGTATTGCATTCATTTCTTGACCACCAGTTGAACCCAATTGTTTGATAGCTTTTAAGATTCCTCAACAATCTTCCCATGCACACCTATTGCTTGTGACATTATAGGTTGTAATTTAAATTTGCATTTTCCCTTAATTCGGAGTTGTCTATTGTATTTTATCAAGGATGGGTATTTATTATGCTGAGAAAATTTCATAGCTCGTGTTTGTTAATTGGATGAAATTTGGTATGGCTTAAAGTCATTGTATTTTAATAGTTTTGTAGTTTATACTTCCTGCTAGGTCTCATCAATGTCCATAGTATATTAAAGGCCTTTGATTTTATATGTATGTATATAGTAGTGTATCCAACACGGTAAGTTTATATATATATATAGCTCAATATACCACATTTCGATTATAATAAATGTGTATATATAAACATATATATATATATGGATAGGTATAGTATGATAGTGATAGAAAAAAAAAGAATGATATACGCTTCATGATTTTGGCTATGTAGATATGTATATTGCAAAAAGTTAAATAAAAAAAAGGAGTTAGTTAAAATTAGAAAATTGAAGGAATGGGTTGAATGAATGACTTAGACTATCTTTTATCTAATTAATAAATGTTGATTTCCTTATAACTATTTAATAGTTACATGGTACATTCTCCAAGTTGTTAGAATTGTAGAATATTTGTTATTGTTTAATTTGGTTAAGTGAAATGTGTAAAATAATAATAAGGCTTTATATTTTTAAAGAGGGAAATTTATTTAGATAGGTTTAAGATTTTAAGTAAGGTGATAAGATAGTTAGATTATCAAAAATAAAACAGAGTATACCCAATTGAGAATAGAGTCCTTGGGTAGGTTATAATTTTAGTTACTTATGTCAAGAATGATAATTTATTATAAATAAGGGGATATAAAAGAGATTGGAAAATAGTGCATTTTGTGTTAAGAATTCTAAGTGAGAGCAATTAGTGAATTGACAAACTAAAGTTATGATAAGAGTTTTATTTGCATGTATGTAATTAGAGTATTTGTATGTGAAGGAGTACTTGAATTGATGTTTTTTTTAAAATATTGATTACATTGTAATCTTTTATTGCTGAATTATAAATTAGAATAATTGATATCTTAGACACTTGAGTATTATTGTGTAAATAGTTTATGAAGTGAATTTAATGGTTAAGTAATGAGCATTAGGAAATGGAAGAATAATGCCTCTCATGGTTGATCTGATTGGTTGTTCGTGTTGATTTCTCAGGTTGATTTTAGAATTGAGTCATGAACTGATTGGCTACTATTGTTGTCATGGTTGATGTTGTTAAAAGTTGTTTATTAGCCAAATTGTAAGTTGGTTAGGGTATCATGTGATGAGAAAATTGAGGTCTCCCTTGGATGCCTTGCGATTTAATTTACTATTGGTGATTATGGTGGATTTGGTTTTGAGTGGATTTTGTTAGTGTTTCATTAGTCTTCCATAGGTTAGAGGGGAGTGTGGTTTTTACTTGCAAGAGTTGGTATGGGGGTCAAGGATCAAATGAGGCTGCCTAGGTAACCTAGGAAGGGGGTCAACAACCTAGGAAGATCTGCATTGGGTAACCCATATCAATCCATAAGTGTTTGCATGAGTTTTATATTGTTTCACCTAATAGTGGGTGGTTTCATGATAATGGTTGATCTTTATACTTGGATTGTGTTTATGGTGGTTTGAGGCTTGCACTGTGGAAATTGTTTTATTATGGAGATCTTGTGTGAGGTGGTGCATGCCTCATTTCATGTGACTTTATATGGCTTTGCTAGTTGGTGCAAGTTGGCTTACCCAGCCTGTGATTTTGAGATTTTGTTGCTAGTAGGGAGAGTGGCTTCCCATAGGGGTCGAAACCCTAAGTGGTATCCAGGGTAACTCATGTGGAAGTTGAGTTAATCAAGTGATAAACTAATTAACAATTAGGGGGTGGGTAGTAATCACACTAATACAAGATAATGGATGCCTCTCTCATGACTCAAGCACTCGTTTAGGCTTGAGATGAGATGAGAAGGCCTGGAATGGAAAATCAACCACCTTGTCTTCATGAAAGGTGAGTTGATTCTGCATGTGTAAGAATGGGGGTTGGGGATCGGTTGAGGTTGCCAGGGTAACCTAGGATGGGGGTTGGTAACCTATGAAGATCTGCATTGGGTAACCCATATCGAGCCATGTGATGACACTCTTCCCTTCAGCAACCTTGGATGTTTGTTGTTTCCCCCTTTTTGTTCTTGTTCCTTTAGAAGCAGATGTTTCTTGTGTTGTTGCTATTTTCATGGAGTCTTGTTAGTCATTCTTCACTTGACTATTTTACGTTGTGAGTCCTTCTTGTCATCTCCTAGCACGGGAGGTGGGCCTTAAGGCCCACATGGTCAAGTGGAATGTGCTATGCACCCCATTGGGTCCCCAACCGAAGATCAATTTGTGCATAGTTGTACCATTTGTAGTGACTCCAGAGTTGTACCAGAGTTGGAACCAGTCTTGATGCTTTGTACTAGTACATTTCAGTTGTATTATTCCACGTTACTGTACTATTCTCGTTCATGTTGGGAAGCACTATTGTATTGATGTAATCCCTAAATGATGTATCTTCATAGTATAAATCTAATGATTGTAATCTTTGGAATTATATTATGACCACTGATGGATGCTTATCATAACTATAATGTATATTGATCCTTGTATTATTATTGTTGGCCTTGTCGTTGTACCAAAAGATTGACCTGTCAATGCCCGATACAAGCTTCAATTAAGATCCACAGGAGGCAGTTAAATGATCATGTCACAAACCCAAGAATTGTGTTGCAAGGAAGACCACGGGACACACAATCTTGCAACAATTATGTGTTATTGGTTCATAATATATGATCTTTAGTGGTGTTGTATTTGTGGAAATATTTATAATTAAATCCATAAGTGTGAAGGATATAATGTAATGCAGTCATGTAACCCCAAGGGACTAGTTAGTTGTTATATACATTTGTATGGTTTCATATCTTGTAATGCTTGTTAACTAATAAATCATATTAGTTTACTTTAAAAAAAATTGTGCTATAATTATTTAATATTTTAGTGTCCTTTGGGGTTTGTGTGGCAGGGCATTATAGTTTTGTAACTATTTAGTTCTAACAAAATATTTTCTATCTTAAATAGTGTGTGATCATTTGAGAATAGCATTATTTTGTTTTAAATTGTGATTATTTAGCTATAAAAAACATCAGTAAATGTGTGATTACATTAGAACAGTTTTTTTTCATAGCATGGTTGAAACGAACGACATAACAGTATGTAGGAAACTGTTCAATCAGGTTTGTTCTTAAGATTCTTATTTCATGTAAACTAATAGACATCATGATATATATTGAATCATTATTTGAATGATAGAAACCTGATCTATTGATTTTAAATTCAGAATGTATGCACAAATTAATAACTTAAGTAGGCACATATATTTGTATCCATGTATACCTTCATCTACATACATACACATACTTGTGACATACCTTCTTTAGTCACCTATATTTCTTTATTTTTAAATGAATACTTAGATGCGATGAAAGTACTCTTGAGACATGTGCTTTCAATAGATGGATAATGTTTGATCAGTTTCCATTAAATTTATTTCTAAATTATAAATTGAGTAGAACAACAACACCTAGTAGACTAGAGCACCTAAGGGGAGATGCTACTAGTGGGTAGTTAGTTGTTATGTGATAACTTGATGTTGGAAGTTACCTTTCAGGATGGGTGCCAAGATGGAGTTAAAAGAGTATAGGTTTGCTTTACCATAACCTATTGTTTGTTGTTGCAACAATATTTTATGCTTAGCCAAGCAATTTGTTCATTATGTATGTATGAACATTGTGATGACACTATCTACCATTCCTAGCAAAGATCTTTCATTATCTTTTCTAGCTTGTAGATAGAAATGCATGTTGATATATGGGCACGCACCAAATTCCACCTTACAGATTGTTCTCTTGCTAAACTTTCTCTACAAGGTCAGATATTCTTCAAGTTGGAAGAATTTTGGGGAAGTGTAAGCTTCGTGGTTGGGCAGTAAAGCGCTTCAACCATGCTCTTATCCACTAGTGCAGGCGAGTGTCAAGAGGAACCTTAGATGTATTTAAAGACTATTTAGTCTATGACATAACTTGATGTAAAACCTTGATGTAACCTTGATGTAATAATGGTACATTGTAATGACTATGTGGCCTTAAGAGCCAAGTCAAACTTGATATTGTAATTGACTTCTGAAATGAATATATATATATATATATATATATATATATATCTTGACTCATTTTAATTAGATATGTGTTGTTATGATTGACTATAGCTTCTTATTTATGTCTTTTTAATTTGAATATATTCATGTGTCATTGCAATAATAATTATCTAAGTAATAATTTAGAATGGGTTATTACATCTTGGTATATGGCATTCCTCTTAGTGGTAATGCTATGACTTGCATTCCCTAAGTTGTGAATCTTTTATCCTCAACTAGTCCTCTCTTGGTGACATTAAGCATGATGTTCCCTAAGGTGATACCTTTCATGGAATGAGAAAAAACCCTTTGAATAGCCTATCCTATTGCATTTTACAATTTTTTTATGGCCACCAAGTATAACACAACTTGCTTGGCAGTGGAGCATTTTTGTTTTTTTATGACTGTCTATCATAATACAGCTTGCTAGCCTTTTAGAACCTTTTTTTGTGTGACACCTTATAAAATTTATCAAGAGGTATAAATTTTGGTATGGTTGACATATGGGATCCTATAGACCTAGCATGACTTTCCCATCAAAAACCTTTTTGGGGCTCACCTAGTGGACACCGAATTTCACTAGCCCTTGTGAGTATATTTTGTTTTCATAGTGAACAATGAGTTTTCACGTGAATATTTTTTATGGATAACAACACAACTGTTTCTAGTTAATCCTTTCTTTTCTTTCTTTTTGCATTTGGCATTGCGTGACTGTGCATCTTGTGTTGCTGCAAGCATGTGTCCCTTTGTACTTATGTTTGTTTCACATGAGATATTGATCCTAGGAGCTTGCACAACCTCCTTGATCTTTTTCATCCTATCCCATCGACATTTGTGCACTTGGACCTCTCTTGACTTATTTTTCTACTTAAGTGTGAGTTTGAGCACAAGTTCATATCCTCAATAAAGTGGGGGCTAAATGTAGTGTAGAAAAATGCACACCTTTACATTTTCACACTATGTTTGCATCCCCTTTACAATTGGACTTAATAAAGCGTTTAATTGGCCCAATTAAACATTTAAAAGCCTAATTAATTTCATTTTCTGAAAGGAGAACCTACATTAAATAATTACATATCTTAGAAAATATGTGTCCTAGGTTTAGGGCCTAGGACCCATTCGCCCAAGGGAGAATTGGTCCTCCTTAAGTTTAAGATCCCATTTTTTAATATGTTTTTGATAGCATTTTTATGATCTAAATTCAAATTTCAATTTTTGGCTTTTGATGCTTAATTGTCTAGAAATTAGAAAATTTCCTATAAATATAAGGTATTTTTATCAATTCAACATTAGAACACACCTTATGCAAGCATTCCTAAAGAAAAGATTATTGTCAAGAGCATTGGAGAGAAGATTTATCAATCATTTATTGTAGTATTCAAGATCCTATCATGATGTCAATATTTATGTGTGTTCATGCATGTTTTTGAGCTAACATTGTGATGTAGGTTTCAAGTTTCCAAGCATCAAATCAAGCGTCAAATAAAGCATCCAATCAATTCATTTCATGCAATTTCTAATCCTTGGAGTGATGTGTTAGACTTCAGTCCTCTAAGGTCAACCATTAAAGGGTTTGGTGAGTTGCAACAAGCTAGAGTTCATTCATCATTCCTTCAATTTATGCTTTCATTTCATTATCAAGGTTTAATTACCAAACTAGGGTTTGACCAAGGAAAACCCTTATACACCAAAAATAATCATTTTTACCCTCTTTGTGTGTTTGCAGATTTGCAGGTGAAGAAGGATTAAAATTGGATCAAAAGTGCAATTTCACAAAGTTGTCAAAGTTGTCATCAAAGTTGTCAAGATACGAAAACTCACCTACAAAATTTATTTTCGGCTTTCTAAAAGTGAAACTTGGGAGAATAAGAAGCTTATATATGACACTAGAGGACTACAAAAATAATTTTCAGATCCCTATACAAAGACCCATTCGCCCTTGGGTGAATGAGTCCTGGCAGGATGCTTTACGACATTTTGGTGATAGGTGCACAATATCTTAACCTTCTCAGATCTTCCATTTGATTGTTTTTTTTTATAGTGTTATCATAATACTTCATATTTCAAGTGATGGATCTCATAAATTTAATTTTTAATGTACTTTTATTCTTCTCCCAAAACTAATGTTTAGTCATATTTTACTATTTTTTTGTCATAAGGAAGTTAGGGAAAAAAAGTTTCCAAACTTGGGGTTGACTCATCTTAGGGGTTGAAGGTCAATTCTAATCAATTTTGACACTCCCTCTTCCTAATGAAATTGAGAAAGGTGGATTTGTGATTAGGTGGACACCCCCTTTGTGATTTTTGGTATAGGTCCCTCATTTCTAGGTCTTCCTATCCTCTTCCCCCCTTTTTCTTTCATTTCAACTATAACACAAGAATCCAAACTTGCAGAGCACCAAACTTCAAAAAACTTAAACTAGAGATAGATATGAGCAATGTAAGTACACCCTTAGATACACAAGGCCAAAAACCACATTGCGGAGAAATGTAGAGAAAAATTCATTTCTCCCAAATAACACTTCTTTCATAGTTAACACATTAGTGAACACAACTTTCTTTGCACAACAATCCAAGACAAGAGAGTTTGGATATAACACCTTTGAACACCTCTGAGCAACATATCCAAACTACATAATTAGATATTCAATATAGAAGAAATGAGTAAAATCCAGAACACTTCTCTACTACATTAAACACTCTACCACATTGTCTCTTCTTTTATTCAAATTTTCTCAAAAGCACTTGGAAACCAAGCACCCCAAACACCATTTCATCATCTGCAACACTTCCTCATCACCACCAAACCAAATACACTACAAAAATTCAACCACACACATGCATATCAAGGAAACACTAGAGTTTAACACTAGTGAGACTACTAATGACAACATAATGCAAAAAATCAAAGCAACTCTAAGGTTGAAATCAATGCAACAACATAGATCTGTTGACATCAATGATAGAATAAACTGCATAGAATTCCAACAATCTCCCCCTTTGTCATTGATGGCAACACATGATGTGAAAAACCACCAACAATAAAATCAATAGCTCTGGTCACCAACATATACTGCACACCAATGCACACTACTCCCCTTTACACAAACATCTATCCTTTCCAACACTTTCTCTTTCTCCCCCTCACTTCATAATTTTTTTAGTTAAATCTCTCCCCCTTTGACATCAATGGAAAATAGAAACATCCACTTTGACATCAATCACACATGTATTTTCTCTGCAACTTCCTTTTCTTTTATTGCACTCTATTTCCTTCACACCTTTGCACACTCCCCCTTAGGATTACACAACGTAGTGCACCAACCAACAACTACTGCATATATCCTTTGGCACAACTAACAAAGGAAAACAACTATATACCACACAATGACAACACTTACTCACCCTTACTGTGACAACCAACATTGTTACTACCTACTCCCCTTGAGAGGTAGCCACCAATATCAGTCCAAAACAAGGAATGAATCTTGAAATCCACTAGATTGATGCATATCCTTGTGCATCTAGTTGAAAGGAGGGGAATTAACCCCTAACTTCTCCTGAAGATACTCAAAAGAATCCTTAAGAAGATAATTTTGAATATATTTGCAACTTGTTCCTTTGTAGGCACATACTCCAGCTTCACCTCATTCTATGGAACCTTCTCTCTCAAAAAGTGATACCTAACTGAAATATTCTTTGTCCTTGAATGCATTATCGAATTCTTTGAAATGTTAATAGTACTTTTATTATTACAAAAGATAGAAATAGGTTCATCATATACCACTCTAATATCCTTCAAATTTTGTTTCATCTATAACACTTGTGTGCAACAAGATGTTGCCACAATGTATTCTACTTTTGCAGTAGACAATGACACTGAATCCTACTTTTTGCTTAGCCAAGACACCAACCTGTTTCAAAGAAAGAATGCACCACCACTTGTATTTTTTTTCATCCACACAAACTGCACAATCTACATCTATATAAGCAATCAAAGAGCAATTTTTATCCTTTGGATACCACAAGCCATGTTTTGGAGTGCCCTTCAACTATCTGAATATTCTCTTCATTGATGTCACATGTGATTCTCTAAAATCTTCTTGAAATCTAGCCACAAGAGAAACTGCATACATGATATCTATTCTAGTACTAGTTAGATATAACATTCCTCCAATCATTGATCTATACTTGCTCTAATTAGCCTTAGGAGATTCATCATTCTTTCACAGCTTGCAACCAGTAACCATAGGAGTACATACTGGATTAGAGTTTTCCATTCCAAACTTCTTCAACATTTCCTTGACATATTTTGATTGTGAAATGAAAATACTTTTTTTGTCCGATTGATTTGTAGTCCAAGGAAGAAATTCATCTCCCCAAATATTGACATTTCAAACTCATTATGCATTTATTCTGCAAATATCTTGCGCATACTTTCATTTCCTCCAAAGCTTATATCATCAACATACACAACCACAATCAATATTTTATCTTTCTCAACTTAAAAGAAAATATTAATATCTGAGGTACCTTTATTGAATCATTGTTGCAACAAGCATCTATCCAATCTTTCATACCAAGCTCTAGGAGCTTTCTTGATTCCATACAATTCCTTCTTCAATATGTAGACCATATTAGGGTTATTTGATAAGTGAAAGCCTTCTAGTTGTTCAATATAAACTTCTTTTTCCATCTCACCATTTAGAAATTCAGAATTCACATCCATCTGATATACTTTGAAATCCTTTTGTGCTACAAAATTCAAAAACATCCTAATAGCTTCCATCCTTGCTATTGGAGCAAATTTCTCTTCAAAGTCTATTCATTCAACTTGTGAGTGTAGAGAAGGGGGATTCGCTACTCATGAGTTCTCTTCATTTAGAGAGCCTCATGGGCGAATTTCCCTAAACTACCTCAAGGAACAACGCGAGAGTTCTAGAATCAAGAAGAGCATAACACAAAGACTTCTTGGAAAAACTGACAAGCTCTTGACCAAAGGACATTAGCGTTGGATATGGACAACAGAGTGGTGCACTAGCATCCAAGAGGCGCACTAGCATCTTGTACGGACCAGAAGGCGAGTTTATCATAGAAAATAGTTGAGTGAATACTAACAATAAGATTGCTAAGAACTTACAAAATGTGGTAAAGTAACAAAATGTAATAGAATTGAAGTAAAGTGAAATAGAAATGATAAAGTAAGAGAATAAGAGAGAAACTTCTCACAACAATCCAAGTAATGAAGCCTCCAGTATATGAATGTCTTCAATACCTGCATGCATAAAATCTAGAGAAATTGTTGGGGCTGAATAGGGGTTTTCCTTAGTCAAACCCCCGTTTTGGTGTTCCCACCTCCATGGACGGCCAAAAATATAGAGTGAGAGAAATAAGAAAATGCAATGTGATAAAATAAATCCCTACTCAAGGAGAAGAACCTGTATCACAAAATATGAGTGATAAAAGCAATCTCGAAGAGGAAAACCTATATCACGAAGTAAGGATGTAATAGATAGGGGATATGGAATCCCAGGATGCTTGCAAGCATGAAGTGAAGGAGATATCAACTACAAGTCTTAAGCAAGCCAAAGAAGGAAATCGATAGTTGTGAGAGCTAAGAGATTTGCAGAGAGTGTTGTAAAAGCTTGAGAGTGCTTAAGGCTGTTGTAGCAAGCTATATGAAGTGCAAACAAAATAACAAGAGAAAGTTCCTAAATCAAGGCTAGAAAGAAGCTAGAGGTGAAGCTAAAGATCAAATGAGTTGAAAAGATGAATTTTTAAAGAGGGAAAAGAGTCTTCCCAAGTGGTTACAAGGAATCAAGTGGCTGGAATTACCACAAAAAAAGAAAATGAAAAGTGGAAAACATACACGAAAATGATCATTTGAACGTTGAAACATCACAAGACACTAGCACAATGCACACACATATATGTGGCACGCCAATGTCCAGACACATCATGCTACAAAACGACATGAACGGGAAAAGCATAAGGTTTGATGCAAAGCTGATGCACAAGGGTGGTTGCTGAAAAGGGGTGCTAAGTATCCTGAGAGGGGAAAAAGGCTAATGCAACTAAAATGAACCTACACAAATTCTAAGGGAGTGGACACTAAAGTGGATGCAAGAATGTATGTGAAATTGCAAGGGGTGCAATTTTACAACATTACATTTTTCTCCCACTTTAGCGGGCATATGAATCTACACTAATATGCATGCTAAAGGAAATATACCAAACATAAATAACATTATTATGCCAAAAGGATATTATAGAAGAAGCAGATAACTCTTCAAACCAAGGAAGCATGCCCCCAGGCTGAAGACCTGCAAAAAAAACACATTAGAAAAGAAAGACCTACACAAAACAACAATGTCAAAACATAAAAATCCACTACATCACAGGGTTAGAACATAAAAACACACCCACAAGTGCACAAAAAACTAAAGGATTTGAGTCAACAAAGTGAAAGATACCTTGATGTAAAAGGTTGTCTTAGTACTATGTGTCATCCCCAGATTAAAAAACAATAACACATAGAAGAATTCCAAAATGAAGAGAAGAATGTAAGGATCAATCGCTTCAAGAGAAGAATGCACCCAAAAGTTAGGGAAGCAACCAATGTCAAAGAGAGAAAGAGCATATACTCAAGATGAAGAAGATGTAAATCTTCGATCTGGTATATACAATTTGATAAGAGAAGAGAAAAGAATTTAAGAGAGAGAAAGGAATGAAAATTCCAAGAGAGATGGCTCCATAAGTACTCTCTCTCTGATGAGGTTTGAACAAAGGACTCTGTAGCTCCGTGGAACTACAAAGTTGAACAAAGCACACCAAAGGCCCTTGGACCAATGATGGACAAATCTTGTAGGATGAAAGTTTCTTACAGGTCCACAAACTTGAAAGGAAGCATCCCCCAAGATCTGTCACATGAAGGAAGCCCCATGAAGCAAGCACCTTATAGGTCCACAGACATGCAAGGAGGCATCCCCCAAGATTTCTCACATGAGGGAAATCCAGTAAAGTAAACACCTTGCAGGCCCACAAACCTATAAGGAGTTGTCCCCCAAGATATCTCACATGAGGGAAACCCAGTAAAGTAAGCACCTTACAGGCCTGTAGACCTGCAAGGAGGCATCCCCCAAGATCTCTCACATGAGGGAAACCCAGTAAATTAAATGCCTTATAGGCCTACAAACCTACAAGGAGGCATCCCCCAAGTTCTCTCTCATGAGGGAAACCCAAAGAAGGAGACTCTATGGAGTCAGATTGGAAAGTGACTTTACAGGTGCACCTGCAAAGCGACATGTTAATCTGGAGATAAAACATGCTAGGGAACACAAAGTAGCCATGCAAGAAAATAAGCGGAAAGTCACATAGACCATCGACAAGTTGGAAGGCTTTCAAAGTGGTCCCTTGAGAACCATCCAAAAGAAGAGGGGTGCAATCAAGGGATGCTTCAATTGAAAGACAGAGAGAAGAGAGGAGGTCCTCAAGAAGGACACACATCTCCTGAATAAGTTATCACTGCCCCCAACATATAGGGGAGGAGAACCATGCAAGATACTTAGAACATGCAGGATGGAGGTAAACCTCAATATCACTTGTCATGCGAAGAAAAGGTGGGTGTATCAATTAAATAGGATTTTGATGGCACTAGAATCATAAAGTTGTTGTATTTCATCCTTCAAGGCCTTACATTCACTAGTGGAATGGCCAAACACTCGATGGTATGCATAGAAAGAATTTTTTTCTTTATCATGTTCATGAGATTTCTTGCATGTTGGAGGAGGAAGAGTAATTAAGTGGGCTTTGAGAAGCCTTAACAACATACACTCTTTCTTAGACAAAGGATGAGGAGTAGGAAGCAGCCCTTTCTCTTGTGGAGAAAAGTTTGACTGATCACAAGAAGAAGACACGAAGATAGAAGATAAAGGTGGATGGACCAATCCATGAGAAAGAGGTTGAGTGGACATCAAGTCAACATTCAACCATGGTTTTTGTTCAGATAAAGAATAAGGAGAAGGAAGCAAACCTTTCTCTTGTGGAGAAAGAATCGACTACTCACAAGAAGAAGACATAAAGATAGAAGACAATGGAGGATGGACCAATCCACAAGAGTGAGGTTGAGTGGAACTCATGTCGCCATTCAACCATGGTTTCCGTTTAGATTGTTCATTCAAGAAACCAAGCCCCAAATTATGTTTACGAGGTACGAATTCTATAGGGACCTGAATGCCTTGTTCGCTATGCCCACAAGCTTTATGCCCATAGCCATATTTAGAGGCAAGCCTAAAGCCAGGGCCATAACATGTTTGCAAATCTTGAGGAGCAGGATCTTCATAGAGAGCATTGTTCCAGAAATGGGGATTATGCTCCTCTATGGGATCTCCATCATCCTTATTAATAGGACTACCAACATTATCCTCTTTAGCGAAAGCGTAATCATCTTCCTCAGAAGGAGAATCAACACTAAGAACATTGCAATTTATGCTCACACTATCTCGTGATACAAAAGAATAATCATCTTTGATAGTGGGTTTGGATAATGTTATTGGAAGGTCTAAGTGGATCTGGGTGACTTTATTTTCTCCACTGAATGATTCCATAAAGTCTAGAGAAACCCAATCATCACCAAGACATGCATTCTCTTGAGGAGTAGACTTAGGATTTCTTTTCAGAAGGATCTTCTTCAAGGACATCTATCTCAAGAGTATCCTTTGTAGTAGGTACTGTTGGAGTAAACATCGACACATTATAAGACATTGAAGGAATAAGAGCAGGCACAATTGAAGACTAACCGATAGCTGCCATCTCACATAAGTGTGTAGCCTCAGGGTCATCCCTAGTTGTGACTACTCAATTATTGCAAATGAACTTAAATGGATTTATGCAAGGTAGACGGGACTGCACCCATAGCAAGAATCCACGGTCTACCAAGAAGAAGGTTATATGGTAATTTCTCTAACATAACATATACTAGAGTGGGTACTATAATGGGTCCAAGCTGCAAAGGTAATACTATTGTACCTAGAGCTTGTCACCCAACATTATCAAACCCACGAATAACAACAGGAGAAGCATTAAGAGAAGATGAATCAATATTAATCTTAGGTAATAGATCAACACTACACACATTAAGCATTGAACCATCATCAATGAGAGTACGTCTAATGCCAATATTGTTAATTTTAACTATAATCATAAGAGGATATGCTTGCTTCTATACTTCTAGAGGCAGGAATTTCTACAGATAGAATGTAATATTTGACAAATCCATACGAATATAAGCTATCAACGCATCAGCATCTATCAGCCTTGTGGAGGCATGCAAGAGGGCCTTTTGCGAGGCCTCTTGAAGCATACCTTGGTAAATCGAAGCAGACTGAAGCAAGTCCCACAATGAGATCTTAGCCGGAGTAACTTGGAGTTGCTCGACAAGATCGTAATCACCAGGTGCTTTAGTCATAGGTTTAGGAGCTTGAAGAAGGCTTGGTTGTTGATTCATTCTATTCTTATAAGTATGGGCTACCACTCTATAAGAGGGAGCCTTAGAAAGATCAGGAGAGTCACTATCAAATGGAACACCATTAATAGAACAAACCCTTTGAGGAGAAGGACTACCTGGAGTTAGGTAAATAATAGGTCTCTTAGGCCTTTGAGGGGTAGCAGACATAGATTACATTTACAGAATCATCACAATTAGTGGAATAATTATTCAAAGAAATATTCTCAACATCAATCTAGGGAGGATCAGATGTGGAAGGAGATTCATCATTCGCTAATGCATCATCTCTAGAGGAGAGTGCATTGGAATAGAGAAGAGATTCATCATTCACTAATTCATCATCTCTAGAAGAGAGTGCATTGGAATGAAGAGAAGGTAGAGTAACATTAAGAAAGGTATCAATGATTTCATCCTCTTGCAACAAGACATCCCCCAAAGCAAGAGGAATCTCATGAGAAGGATCAAAGATACAAAGTGACATGGGAAAATCCAAGTCACTATCACATGCATGAAATGGAACATCATTAACATTGTGAATATAATTAGATACCAAACTAATAAAAGAGGATATTAAATTCATTTTGAAAATAATAAGTTAAGACATTAAATTCTTCACATTGGGTTCACCAAAATGTAGAGAAGGGGGATTTTCTACTCACAAGTTATCTTCATTCAGAGAGCCTCACAAGGAGAACTTCCCTAAACTACCTCAAGGAACAACATGAGAGTTCTAGAATCAGAAAGAGAAGGTCACAAATATTTCTTGGACAAAATGACAAGCTCTCAGCTAAAGAACGCCAGCATTGGATATGGATGACAATTTGGCGCGCTAGCATCCAAGAGGCACGTTGGCATCTCGTATGGACCAGAAGTCAAGTTTATCATAGAAAATAGCTGAGTGTACTAACAATAAGATTTCTAAGAACTTACAGAATGTGATAAAGTAACATAATGTAATAGAACTGAAGTAAAGTGAAATAGAAATGATAAAGTAAGAGAATAAGAGAGAAACTTCTCACAACAATCCAAGTAATGAAGCCTCTAGTATGTGAATGGCTTCAATACTTGCATGCTTAAGATTTGGAGAAATTGTTGGGCTTATATAGGGTTTTTCCTCATTCAAACCCTCATTTTGGTGTTCCCTCCTCCACGGACAGCCAAAACGATAGCGAGAGTGAGAGAAGTAATTAGATGTGATGTGATAAAAGAAATTCCCACTCAAGGAGGAGAACTTGTATCAAAAAATATGAGTGATAAAAGCAATCCTCGCTCGAGGAGGAAAACTCGTATCATGAAGTAAGGATGCAATAGATAGGGGATATGGAATCCCAGGATGCTCGCAAGCACGAAGTGAAGGAGATATCAGCTACAAGGCTTAAGCTAGCCAAAGAGGCAAAGCGATAGCTGCGAGAGCCAAGAGATTTGTAGAGAGTGTTGTTAAAGCTTGAGAGTGCTTAAGGCTGTTGTAGCAAGCTATATGAAGTTGTGCAAACAAAATAATAAGAGAAAGTGCCAAAATCAAAGCTAGAAAGAAGCTAGAGACCAAACAATTTGAAAAGATGTCTTTTTAAAGAGGGAAAAGAAGCTTATTAGGTAGTTACAAGGCATCTCGAGCTGTTACCACTAATAAAAGTAGATGACAAGTCAAAAACATGCATGAAAACAGTCGTTTGAACGTTGAAATGTCATAGGATGCTAGCACGGTGTGTAGATGTTCAAGTGTGGCGCGCTAATGTCCAGACACACCATACTACAAAATGAAACAAACGAGAAAAGTGCAAGGTTTTATGCAAAGATGATGCACAAAGGTAGTTGTTGAAAAGGGGTGTTGAGTATCCTAAGAGGGGAAAAAGGTTGATGTAGGGGCTAAAATGAACCTATACAAATGCTAGGAGAGTGAACACTAAAGCGGATACAAGAATCTCTGTGAAATTTCAAGGGGTGCAATTTTATGACATTACAATGAGTAACCTTTACACACAAGCCTTACCTTATTCCTAACAACTTCTCCATTCTCATTCAGCTTATATTGGAATACCCACTTAGTTCCAATCGCATTCTTGTTTGTTGGTCTTGGGAAAAGTTCCCAAGTTTGATTCTTCTCAATTTGTATTAGTTCTTCTTTCATAGCCTTGATCGAGCACTCATC
Source organism: Sequoia sempervirens (assembly GCA_007258455.2). Classification (NCBI taxonomy): domain Eukaryota; kingdom Viridiplantae; phylum Streptophyta; class Pinopsida; order Cupressales; family Cupressaceae; genus Sequoia; species Sequoia sempervirens. The sequence continues at coordinate 239,862,266 of VDFB02270651.1, forward strand.
TTTGCATGCTTCACCCGCTATTTTAGGTTCAACTTTGGACAGTAAACATAAGTTTAGTTGTTATTCTATCATAGCAACCTTTCTTCTTTTCAATACACCTCTACTTTTATCACCAATGATCTGATCTTCAAAATGATTCTTCTACACATACTTAGGGATTTTAGGGATCCTTTTTGGAGCTTCTTCCTCTTCAACCTATACTTCATTTTCCTTACCTTTATCCTTTTATTCTTCTTTACAAGTGGACTCATTTGATTCATATCCATCTATCATCACTGAACTTTTATGTAGATCTTCATCCACCTTGAAACTTGCACTTTCAACAATTCTTTCCAACCTCGTTATAACACCGGTAAGTTTTTCTTTTTGTAGAGTATTCAAGGAAGATTCCTTCATCAAATCTTGCATCAAAATTTCCTAAGTTTTTTTCATCTCTCCTGATATAGCATTTGCTTCCAAACACTCTGAAATATTTGACAGTAGGATTTCTTCCATACCATAACTCATAAGGAATCTTTGAACTATTTATTCTTGCTTGTGCTCTATTAAGTATGTAGACTATAGTATGAATTACTTCTTTCTAGTAGACTTCCAATAGGTTTGCTTCTTTCATCATTGTTCTTACTATTTCTTGAATAGTCCCATTCTTCCTTTCAACCACTCCATTATGTTGAGGAGTCCTAGGGGATGAAAATGCCTCTTTATTCTTTGAACTTCACAAAAAATGTCACCTTGAAAGCTTCTTATTTTGGTAAGTGCACAAAGGTCTATATGCACCAACTCCAAAGGATTGGTAATAGATTGTTCTTTGAATTTGAAACTCTTTTTAGCTTGCTTCCCAATCTGACATTCCTTGGAAAAATCATTGATAGGCTTTGTAATCTTAGGCAAATCTCTCACATCTTGCATTGAACTGGTCCTTACTAGGCTATCAAAATTGATATGACACATTCTTTTATGCCATAGCCAAATTTCATTGATTTGCATCATAAAGCACATACCATAGCACCTTTGAGCTGATAAGCATTTCCATCTATCCTTCTTCCTGCAACAAATAGAGTTTTGGAGCCTTTTCTAATCTCACAACCATCATCCTAAAACACGAGGTTATATTCTTTGCTACACATCTGTCCTACACTCAAAAATTTATGTCGGAGACCCTTAACATAAAGAACATCATTTGTATTATGCTTTCCATCAAAATTTATTGAACTTTTTCCACATATCTTAGCAGATGTGTCATCACCAAACTTAACAAGACCTCCTTCAAATTTCTCAAGTTTAAGAAAATTACTCTTATCACCAGCCATGTGATTTGAGCATTCAATATCAATGATTTAGTCATTCTTCTCTTCTCTGGCATGAAAAGCAATCACCATTGCTCCTTCAATATTATGACCTATTTTCAGAGCACTTTCGTTCATACATCTCTCAAAGTTAGGAGAATTAGTTCCATCATTTAGAGCCATGAACAAGCATTCATTATCCTCATCATCAGATATATTGGCATCTTCCTTAACATAATTTCTCTTAACTAATTTACCTCTATTCTCCTTATATTTATCTTTTGAAGCTTTGATAGGGCATCTTGAAGCATAATGACCAATCTTTCCACAATTGAAACATTTGAAAGGTAACTTACCTCTATATTTTCTAGTGCCCCTTTTCAATCTCCTCACAAATTTTTCTTCTACATCATCAACATCATCCATATCTGATTCTTCATTCTTCAATAGCAGGAAACTTTATGACTATAATACTTAGGTAGAGTTCTTAGAACATTCTTTACCACCTCATCTTCAAGTTTTCCATCAAAAATTTACAACTTCGTCCACTTTATAAATGTATCTTGTCATATCTTCATCCTCTGACATCCACAAGGCTTCAAATTTGATCTTTAGGTTTTGCATCTTAGCTTGCTTGAGTTTTTCATCTCCCTCATAGATACTTTCTAGCTTCTTCCAGATCTCACTAGTAGAGTTAAGATTCATAACTTTCACAAGTTTAGTATTAGAAAGACCACTCAAAATATCATACCTTGATTTTCCATTGTTCTCATAGGCCTTGATCTCATCATTAGTGCTCGGACCATTTGTAGGCAGAGTATATCCAAATTCAACATACTTCCAAACTCCAAGCCCTAGCGAAACAAGGAAACCTTCTATCCTGGTATTCCATAATGCATAATTTGATCCATCAAACAGAGGAGCCTCCTTGTGTGCCATCCCAGATCTACCTCAAGCGATTTAGCTTTCTTCTAAGGAACCTTGCTATGATACCAATTGTTGAATGCACAAGATAACTTAGAGAGGAGTGAATTAGTTGTTCATTAAAACATCAAAGCATCACTAACATTTAGATCCAAATTTAACCTTAATCTTGTATAATGATTTAGCATGAAATTAAATAACATAAATAGAAATATTCATAACCATTAGAGATTGATACAAACAACATGGCAGAATTTAAGGCTCTAGTGTCAGGGCTATCCCTTTGCATAGAATTGAACTTGGCAAAGGTAGAAATTGAAGGGGATTCCGCTATTGTGGTAAATGTGTTAAGAGCTAAGAAAGTGTTGAGCTATAAATTACAATCTTTACTAGATTCAGCAATAAACCTAATGGATAAGTTTGAAAATGTAACAATTAACCATATTTATAGAGAAGGCAATACAATGGAAGACGCATTGGAAAATATGGGAGCTGATGGAATGACACTTAAATAGATAACTCCATGAGGAGCAAGGCTAGCAGGAGAAATTTAAGCCATATTTCTACTTGTTTTATCTTCTATTGAGGATTTAAGTCTTGTAAATCCCAGTAATGGAGACAAAACTTGCCCAAAATAACTCCCAAAAACATCTGTTATTCACCTTTTCCCTGCTGCTAAGGTCGGGATTGCATATGTGAAGCTCTGCTTCCTCTTTGGTGCCTTCTCCCTCTCCTGGCAGCGCCTTTTAGATTCATCTTTGTGGGCTTCTAGTTCAGATGAGACTCTGTGGGCTGGATAGACAATAGTGTGCAGCACGACAGAGTTTGTGCAAAATCTTGAGGCTGAAGCACTGTTGCAGGAAACTGTACGTTTTCCAGGGCTTTTTATCTTCAGGATATGGACATCCATCAAAGCATAATGCAAAGAGGATTTTTCTAAATCTGGAAGCACATACAAGCAAAGGGTCTTCTAATTTGTTATAGAACATCCATTATTTCAACCCTAAATTCCATTCATACAAGGAAATGCAGTCCAGATCTGCAGCAAAGGGGAGTTCTGGGACAGTCGCTGACTGATAACTCCCAGTGACTCATTAATTAGAAATTTTAATTCATACAATCTTCAATACTTGTAAATCCTTATACTTTTAATTTTAATACAATCTTCTCAGCTTCGGCCCCTTATTTATCAAAATAAAATAAAATAACATAAATAGAAAACACAACACAATACAACACTAGATTTAGGTAGAAAACCCAAGAAGGGAAAAACCACAGTCAGGATTAGCTCACAATATAAAGTAATTGCAACATGAATACAATAGGCTCACTACTAGAGGGCTCATTTCCCAAAAGAGAAGAAGGGCTCACTGCCAATGGATCACTACTAGAATATGAAGAAGAAGAAAGAAGATTCTTACAATGAGAAATCCATATCAGAGCAACAAAAAATTTCTTCCACTACACCACTAGTACACTCACACTCTCTGTAGAATGTAGACACCTTCTGCTCACTGCTTAGAGTAGTCTTAGTCATTAAATCTCACAATGTACTTCTTACTTTCACACTTCACATCATAATTCACAGCATACACACTTCATACATACATCCTCCATCAACTCAACACACATATATACCCATTGAAACCTTCAAAATAATTCACAAGATCAACTATGCACCTCAAACATGAAAATTCACATTAGGTCATCACTAAGCATTCCCGTGGTGGAGAGGGATGAAATTGGACCACATCACACCTTAACTCAAACCTAAATCCATACATATATGCCACACCATTCTTCCAAAAACACCAAAACATATCCACAATTAATTTAAACACCCAAGGTTGGTTGAACTAGTGTTAACACCATTAAATATTTGAGTAAATGCTTCACCAAATCCATAGATGATTCACAGGCCACACAAAACACTTAAAGACAATCTAGAATATTCCATCAACACCTTGAAATCCAATAAATCCTTCACAACAACTTTCACCTGAAGAAAAAACTCATCATGTACACCCAATTAACCTTCCACATACTGTAACACAAGAATCCAACCTTGTGGAGCACCAAACTTTGAAAAAATCAGACTAGAGACAGATATGAGTAATGTAAGAACACCCTCATATCCAAAAGACTAAAAACCACACTATAGAGAAATGCAGAGCAAAACCATTTCTCCCAAAAAAAAATTGGTTTCACAGTTCACATATTGGTGAACACAACTTCCTCTACACAATTATCCAAGACAAGAGACTTTGGACATAGCACCTCTAAAAACCTCTTATTGACATATCTGAACCGCATAAGTAGATCTTCAATACAAAATAAATACAGAGCAAAAACTAGAACACTACTCTGCTACATTGAACACTCTTTACAACATTATCTCTTCTTTTATTCAAATTTTCTCAAAAGCACTTGGAAACCAAGCACCAAAAACACCATTTCATCATCTTCAACACTTCCTCATCACCACCAAACCAACTACACTACAACAATTCAACCACACACATTCTTATCAAGGCAATGCTAGAGGTTGACACCAATGAGACTATTAATAACCACATAATGCAACAAATCAAAGAAACTCTAAGGTTGACATCAATGCAATAACATAGATTTATTGGGATCAATGACAACAAAAACTGTATAGACTTCCAACATATAGGATATAATATTTTCTTCACAAACAAAGAAAACTCTATTTCTGCCACTGTGATTAACATTTCTTATAAGATAGTGAAGAAAGGAATGGATGTAGGCTTGTGTGAATTAATGAAACAATAGTTATTAGAGAATCTTTAGAAGACCAAAGAGTCTTGATACCCCTTCCAGTATGGTACCCTAATTATATGCTTACTATTTTACTTTTGTATAGGAGCAAATTTGCACCCCTTACGCAAATTCCACTTTTACACTTCCTCACCTTAGAAAACCAAATCTGAAGGAAAAAATCCACATCAACCCACTGCCTTCATTCCACTTGATGACTGTTTTGTGTTTCGGTAGAAGAATAACTATCAGGGATGCCCACCCAGTGCACATACATCCATGTGGTGTGCTTACATCCCTAACGAATTCCTGCATCTGAAGCCTACAGAGGCATTACACTTCCCATTGGGGTCAATTTCTAACACCCCTCTTCGACCAACCGACTCGAATATGATTTTTTTTTCTCATCTCACCTTCAAAAACACTTCTTTCCTTCATTTAATCCCTCTAAGCACTCAACTTGATCTCTCCAATCAATCTTCTAAGCATTCTACACAACCTTTCTTGCATTCTCAAACATCCATCACTCTCAAGTAGCACTTTGGCACTCCGTACCAGCAGCAACAACACTCCATCAACTCCATAGAGAAGTGTGGAACAACACCATTGCAATAGGGGCTTAAGTCCTCTCATTTTCTCCTCCATTAGCTAGTGAGCTCTTGGTGGAGGTGGTAATAATTTTCACTTATCTCCTCTACGATTTGGTTGAGTAGCACATTACTATTTTGTAGTGTTATTGTGTTCTTCCTTTATCATACTTTTCTCCATAGTTTTTATCTTAGCTATTTGTGGAGGTGGAAACACCAAAATGGGGGTCCCACTGAGGCAGGCCCCTATACAACCCCCCAACAATTTCCCTCTTTCTTATGTGTAGGTGGATGTGCATTTGGAGCTAGTTGGTGAACAGGCTCTTTTGTGAGATCATTTTTTTCACCCTAGCTTTAATCTATTTGCTTTATCATATTCGCTTATATATCTCTTATTTCATAGTTTTTTTTCTCCTAAAAACCATTAGCTAGGCTATCAACTCATTTTCTGGTAGTTCTCATTGTACTTTCATTCCTCTAGTCGTGTGGATGCCAGCGCATCTGAGAGACACCAGTGCGTCGTACTGTCATCCTAGAACTGCGCTTTCATCCTCAGGTAGAGAGCTACCTGAGGCATAGTGTTGAACCCAAAAAAAAACTTTCCTAGCCCCATTTTGAGTTTCAGGTCTGTAGAGTGATTGAAGCACCTTATAGTCGTCATCATTCTCGTCCTTCATTTCAAAAGAACCCCTTTAAACTGAGGTAAGTTAGGGTAGCCTTCTACTCTTGGCTCTCTGTGATCTAGGGCCTTGAACATGGTCAATCCCCCTCCCTTACCATTTTGGTGAACCCGACATGAACCAACATCTTCTCATCTGTTGATGTTGAGGATTTTCTCTTATACCTTGTGACCGTTGTGCCCCTGAGTGTTATGAAGGTTTATGAGCATCACAACCCAATCCACAACCTCCAAGTATATTGTTAGAAGTATACAACACATTCTGATGGAGAGGACGAAGGTCACTACTAGTTTCTCTACAAGCTTTTTTGCTACATCCATCGTTGGTCTCATCGCACAGGAGAAGTTGTGAAGGGGCGAGGTAGGATTTTATGACAAGACCGACCACGTCCCCACTCCTCTTGCATCTCCTATGCCATCATCGGTAGATGAGCATGAGGCTATTCACATTCCTTCAAAATATTTCTCTGCCCTCATCAAAGGGTTGGGTGACTTGGAACATCATTTGGAAAGAGACCCGAAGTTGGATAGGGCCTCCTAGGTTATCAACAAACTAAAGTATATGGTGGGGAAAGACCGAACAAGCATAGAACTCTTGGCTAGTCTCTCTAGTCTGACTGATGCATGTGCTCCTCCAAAAAATCATAACATTATACAAGGAGCCACTTTCTAAGATCATGAGAGATAGTTAGGACTATCGATGCCTCCTACGTCTGATACATGACCGATATTGTACCCTCGATCAGCATACCCTCTACCTCCGAGGGATCCAAAACTATCAAAGTGAACAAGATACCCTTGAGTCTTAAATTCACCCCTCCTATCACCTCTAGTGGTGGAGGTTTCGGCGGGATGAGCAGTGGGGGCTTTGGTAGTGGTAGTGGCTTTGGTAGCAGAGGTGGTGCTAGTGGAAGCAGTTCCGATGGAGGTCATGGTGGTGGCTTTGGAAGAGGTGGTGGCTCTGGCAGAGGCCCTATTGGTGGTGATGGTTTTGATAGTGGTTCTAGTGAAGGTCACACCACTAGTTCTGGTGGTGGCTCTAGTGGTAGTTCTGGAGGAGGTTCCTCTAGCCCTCTATCTTCTAATGACCCTATTCTGAACACTCTTCTTCAGAATATGGGTAAGATGCAGAGTCAGTTGGCGAGTCTCTCCCAAGCCTCTACCCAGCCTATCTTCCAACCCTTCTTCTAGCATAGCCTATTGTCGGTCACAATCCTGAACACTCCCTTCCCTCAAGGAATGGAGATCCTTGAATTTGAGAAATATGGTGGCAAAGGGAATCCACAAACGCATGTGTTCGCCTTTAACACCCTATGCACATATTTCTTCCATCATGATGTGTTGATGGTAAAACTATTCCCTTGATCTCTCAAGCATACAACACTCGAGTGGTATTGTTCCTTGCCCAATAATTCCATTTGACCAACTTGTAAACCAATTCTTATGACAATTCCAAGCTAACATCAGGTTGAAGATGACCTTTACGGATCTCGTCTGATGTAAAAAAGGTGATAATGAAAAGATCAATGATTTCATAGTGCGGTATTAGGCACTCTTCTCACAAATCTTGTATCTGCTACCTGATTTTGACATGCAGAAGGTATTCATAGGGAACTTGAAAAGGCCTTGGTAGAAGTTTCCCCTTATGAAATACCCTTCTTTCACACATTTGTTTGCAGCCCTAGGAGAGTATCAGCAAATGGTGGTTTAGTTCGAGGGAACCTCCTCACACTCCTGTTTTGAAGGAAAGTCCATCATATCAATCTCTGGGAAGGGTACAATTGTTGTGAATGTAGTTGTTGCAGATGACAATGGCCTCAAACTCACCTGAAATTTCACAAAGTTGGCAGAATCTTACTCTTCCATCTTGTAAAAGTTACTGAAGGATAAGATCGTAACCTTGCCGAACCCTAGACCTCTTAAGGAACCTTACCCTAGTTGGTATGATGCAAATACCTATTTTCAATACCATTGAGTTAACGTACATGATATCGAACGCTATATGTGCCTACATCATGAGATATAGGACTACATCAAGGACGGTACTATTTGTCTCAATGGAAGCAAACAAAATATGAATAAATCGATGGCAAAAGCGGATAGTGAATTGCAGATATGCACGGACCCATTTCTATAGCATTTTGCTAACATGATTGTCGATCCCATTGATTCTATCACTTAGCCTGAGGCATATGTTAACATGGTCACGATTACCCCTACTGCATAGCCTATGACCGGTTTGCAGGATGTAACATTCACTTCACAGAACTTGCCTTTAAATAACAAGCCCTCTCCCCTCTACATTCCTGCTCACCTCAATGGTAACATTGTGATAGGAGTCTTAGTAGACCCCACAAGCCGAGTGAACGTTATTACAAAAGAGAGGTTGTGGCTCAACTCACTACATAGAAAAGAGTACGAACAAAACAAAATCCACCATCCATATACATGATGGTCTTTGTCTGAAGCCATATGGCTCAATAACTTTGTCCATCCTAGTTGGACCTAGGGCTATTGACATGGTTTTCAATGTCATCCCAGAGTCGGATCTATTCAGGATGAAGCTAGGAATACCTTGGCTAGCTTCCATAAATGGAATCTCCTTTGTTATTCATAAATTTCTAAAGTTCTCCCATGAAGGTGTCATGCATGTAGTGCATGACACTGGATACCAGCCTTTGGTGTCCCATGGGGGATATTCATTAGACCATTTTTGGCTTGCTCTGTTTAGTTTGCTTCCTCCAAGAACAGACCTAATTTACAAAAATTATGTGAAGTATAAAACTGGGGACAAGGGACAACCAAAATTGGCTCTTCCCATAGAACAATAGCCAGCTGCCTCCTCTTCCCGAAAAGGGAAGGAGAAGCTTGCCTCCTCTTAGGATGACTCATCTACTCCCCTCTCTTGGGAGGAGTATTGGATGAGAAAGCTTGGCTTATACTCATTAAGTCTGATGATCCCTCCTTGGTGTAGACCCAAGATTAGGTTATCGGACCTCCCTACTAAACCACCTGGACCTTGGCACTATTTGTATGGTAGAGGAAAAGGTCCTTGTGGGGAATCCTCTATGTCCCAACTTTCGTGGCCTCCTACCACTTCTGCTCCCAAAGAAATAAATGAGAAGAGGCCCGTTGTTGAGGCACTTGAGTCGACTCCCCCCGCTACTTCTCAACTTTCTCTTCCTACTCCCATTCAGGAGTTTGTTTCTCCACCAGAAACGGCTATAGTGGACACTCCCATGGCTGAGCAAGAGCCTTGTGTTCCTTTGCAACCTCCGACCTCTAGTTCAAAGAGTCATAGAAACTATCTTGTGTGCGAGTGCAAGCATCGGTGAAAGGCTCTCATGGCTAAGCAGGCCGCCTTACAGAGGAAGGAAGAGGAGATGACCACCCCTATATCAGGGCCTCTTGCAACATCCTCCTCTTTCCTCCCCTTTGCTTCCATTCAATCTAGCTTTGTATCGCTTATGTATTTTGTTGTGAGTACGAATGCATCTGACCATAAAAAGGTGCAAGTGTTCATCGCTCCTTCGATGGAGCTGCCTCTATTGATGTCCTTTCCAAATGTCCCACCTTTCCCAAAACCCGTAGATATGACGAACACTTCGGTAGTATCTACTATGGTTTTCTCTTCCTCCTCTTCCTCTGCACCTCCTACCTCATCTGTGGGGAGTTCACACCCTCTAATGGAGCAAAAGGTGGAGAGTGGTTCTTCCCACAACAGAGGAAATAAGAGGATCCCACCTTCACCGAAATGTGGTCCCACGTTGACTTGTTCTATCCTAGTGACGAAACTAGTCATGTTCATCGCTCCTTCGATGGAGCTCTATTGATGTCCTTTCCAAATGTCCCACCTTTCCCAAAACCCGTCACTTCGGTAGTATCTACTATGGTTACCTCCTACCTCATCTGTGGGGAGTTCACATCCTCTAATGGAGCAAAAGGTGGAGAGTGGTTCTTCCCGCAACAGAGGAAATAAGAGGATCCCACCTTGGTCCCACGCACTTGTTCTATCCTAGTGACGAAACTAGTCATGGCTTCTCTTGAGTTCGTCACCACTCCTGAGGCGAGCCTAGCGGTGAATCTTGGGCACAGCCTTCTCTTTCCGTTGAGGTAAAACATGGCACTCCTACAAAGTGAATGTTTAACTCTCTAGATGAGGTTTTGGCCTTGTCGGCAATTTTCGTGAAATCGCTAACCTTAGCTCCACAAGACCTTGGTGGAGAGGACCTTGCAGAGCTCTCTTCCTTAGCCCTTGTTGTGGGAGGGTCAGATGCTCCTCCTCTTAAAATTCCACCACTGCAGGCTCATCCCCCTTCCCCCTACAATGATCTAGAGTAGGAAGCAGATGACCTCTTGGTTGATTAGTGTTAGGGGGAGGCCCCTTCTTTATCTTTAGATTATTTGTGTGTGTGTTCATGTTGTGATGTGTTCCCCCATGATCGTGCTATGTGTTCCTAGATGACTATTGTCACCCTTGTCAGTGCTTGGATACAGGCATGGTTTTTGTGTCATAGACCCTCCTCTATTTGTATCATCATTCTTCCATGTTTGTGACTTGGTTTTTGATAAATTGGGGATGATGCAAAGCATTGGGGGAATTTAGGCTTCCCTTCCATGTTGACCCAATTTTTTATTTTTATTTTATCTTCTTGTGCATTCTTCACATGGTTTGATATAGTAGGGGGTTGATGACAGTTCATTTTATATACTATCACTATACTTATATATATTCATGAGTAGTTCTGACCCCAAAATATCAGGCTACCCTTGTGCCCTTTGTTCATGATGCTTTCTTTTTTTCTTTTCCTTTATCTTTCTCTCTTCTTTTCTTGAGTTGTTCCTCTCATGTGTGACAATGCTACTTCTACAACATTTTGATTTTTGGAAAATGTATTTGTTTCCAATTAATCTTTTCTCAAGAATCTTCACAAACTCCTTTTCAAGAATCATCTTCTCAACTTGAAACCCTAATGGAACGTGTTTCATTCATCATGGGTTCATAAAGAAATAACTTGAGGACCTTCCTTTGAGGTGGGAGTAGCTTCCATCTTCCCCTCGTGTGGGGGAATCTTCTTCCTTTCGAATTCTTTGATGAAGTGAACATCTTTCAAAAGGATTCCTTGATGACGAATCGATTCAAGAAAGAAGCATCTCTTTTGTACTTTCGAGCAGCGCATCCCTTGAGTGGACCCCTTTCTTTACGTTGGGTTCCCGAGGGAACCCTTTGAAATTTTTCCAACTTGTTGACGGTTTACGAGACTATCCACTTGCTTGCCTACGTGGCTTCTTTCTAACATGTCGCTTTGCAAGTGCACCTGTGAAGCCACTTTCTAACTCTATGAAGTCCCCTTTCTTTAGGTTTCCTCCATGTGAGAGATCTTGGGGGATACCTCCCTACAGATTTGCGGGTCTGTAGGGAACTTCTTCTGAGCTTCCTCTATGTGAGAGATCTTGGGGGTGGCTCCCTTGCAGGTCTTTGGGTCTGTAGGCCACTTTCTTTAGGTTTCCTCCATGTAAAAGATCTTGGGGGATACCTCCCTACAGTTCTGCAGGTTTGTAAGGTGCTTTCTTGGGTTTCCTTCATGCGAGATATCTTGAAGGACACCTTCCTTGCAAGCCTATGGGTCTATAGGGTGCTTTCCCGAAATCCTCCATGTGAGAGATCTTGGGGGATGCTTCTTTGCAGGTCTATAGGTCTATAAGGAACTTTTTTGGGTATCCTTCATGTGAGAGATCTTGGAGGACACCTTCCTTGCAGGTTTGTGGGCTTGTGAGGAACTTTCTTCTTGGGGCTTCCTTCATGTGAGAGATCTTATGGGTCGCCTCCTTGCAAGTCCGTAGGCCTAGAAGACGCTTTCATTCTTCAACTTCATAGTTTTACGGGGCTATGAATTCCTTTTCTTGTCCTCCACTCTCGAGTTCGCCAGATCGCAATCTTCTTCCTCGACGGTTTAGGTATACATTCCTAACTCTACTACTTCTCCAATCTACTTTACCAAAGCACTCATCAGTATTCATGCTCACTAAAGTACGGGAAAAATGTATAGGAGAAAATTTTCACCCCTTACACAAATTCTCCTTTTACACTTCCTCACCTTAGAAAACCAAATCCGAAGGCAAAAATCCACATCAGCCCGCTGCCTTCGTTCCACTTGGCATCTATTTTGTGCATCGGCAAAAGAATAACTATTAGGGATGTCCACGCAACACGCAGATGTCCCTAATGGATTCCTACATCTAAAGCCTATAGAGGCATTACACTTCCCATTGGGGTCAATTTGTAATGCCCCTCTTCGACCAACCAACCTGAATATGGTTGTTTTTCTCATCTCACCTTCAAAAACACTCCTCATTCCTTTATTTCATCCCTCTAAGCACTCAACTTGGTCTCTCCAAGTAATCTTCTAAGCATTCCACACAACCTTTCTTGCATTCTCAAACATCCATCACTCTCAAGCAGCACTTTGGCACTCCATAGCAGCAACAACGACACTCCATCAACTCTGTAGAGAAGTGTAGAACAACACCATTGCAGTAAGGGCTTGAGTCCTCTCATTTTCTCCTTCATTAGCTAGTGAGCTCTTGGTGGAGGTGGTAAGAATTTTCACTCCTCTCCTCTATGATTTGGTTGAGTAGCACACTATTGTTTTGTAGTGTTATTGTGTTCTTCCTTTATCATACTTTTCTCCATGGTTGCTATCTTGGTTTTCCATGGAGGTGGAAACACCAAAAACGGGGATCTGACTGAGACAGGACCTTATACATCCCCCCAACAATTTCCCTCTTTCTTGTGTGTAGGTGGACATGCATTTGGAGCTAGCTAGAAAATAGGCTCTTTTATCAGATCATTTTTGTCACTCTAGCTTTAATCTATTTGCTTTATCATATTTGCTTATATATCTCTTATTTCATAGTTTTGTTTTGCTCTCCTAAAAACCATTAGCTAGACTTTCAAACTCATTTTCTAGCAGTTTTCATTGTACTTTCAGTCCTCTATTCATACGGACGCCAGCGCGTTGCGCTATTGTCCCGGAACTGCACTTTTTTCCTTGGGCAAAGAGCTACCTAAGGCAAAGTGTTGAGCCCGAAAATTGGCTCGCCTAGCCCCATTTTGAGTTTCAGGTCTGCATAGTGATTGAAGGACCTTATAGTCCTCATCATTCTCATCCTTCATTTCAAAAGCACCCTTTTAAACTAAGGTAAGTTAGGGTAGCCTTCCGCTCTTGGCTCTCTATGACCTAGGGCCTTGAACGTGGTTGGTCCCCCTCCCTTACACTTTCTTAGAGAAGTTCCCAGTACAAATAATATTGTATGGTTGAGCGATATTCCACTTGTTATACAAATCAGAGACCACTTGAGAAGGTTGGTGATGTAGATACTCAAAATTCTGATTTGTGGGGTTTCTTTAAAAAAATCCAAGAAAACATACAAGAAAGAGAAAATATTTGCAAAGGTGTTGTTGAGAAGTACAAAAATGTTATTATCTTCATGGTTAGCAAATATTTTTGAATTATGGAAGTTGTTGAATTGAGGACAATATGGATTCCTGAAAGCGGCTATGAGGTTGCAGAGGATGTGATTACCAATTTGTTAGAACATATGTTGAGTATTCCTAAAGATCCTAAAGAAGGAAGATATGACACATATGAAGAAAAAATAGTGCAGTACATATGAAGCAAAAGAAAAGGGAGATCAAGAAAAATGTTGAGGAGATGAAGGCACAAGTTGTGGAAATAATGGGTATATCAAAGAGTCATGTAGAGAAATCCAAAGGCATGTCCAGTTCCTCGGAAGGTGCTTCAAGCATTAGAAGGTTAAGTAGGACCTCTACCCCCTCGTCAGTAGTTCCTAAAGTCTTTGGAACTATGCCTGTTGTTGGTGTGAAAAATAAAGCAACATCCAATGCCCCTGCAACACAATAAAATCCTTTGTAGAGGAGAAAGAAATAAAAGGCTATAAGATAAATATATATCAGTTGTGAAGATGAAGAGGACATAAAAGGACCTTAGTTGATCAAAAAAAGGAAATCTAGTGTCTCTCAAGTAGAGACAAGTGCAAAGAAAGAAAAAGTGAACATAGTTGATACTGACAATGAAGAATGTTCAACAAGACAGCTAAGAGGGGGGTGAATCAGTTGTCACAAATTTAAACCTTAATTCATTCACCAAAACTAATCCTTAACACTGCTTAAATAATTAAACATCAAATACTAGTGCAAAAATTGAAAAGCCATCACACAAACACAATAACACCATATTTTCATGGAAAACCCAATAAGGGAAAAACCACGATGAGGATTAACTCACACTATAGAGAATATCAAAACCGATTACCAAGGCTCGCTACCAAAACAAGGACTCATTGTCTTATAGGGCTAATACCCCAGAGGGCTCACTACCACAGAGATACAAAGAAGATAAAAAATACTTGTTACAGAGAGAAGACAATCTCAATGCAACAGAGAAATCCACCACAATTTGCTCAATCACTTGCAGACATGCATGAATGATAGAGTGCACCTTCAACTCACTGCTTTCAGAAACTAAACATTTAGGCTTCGCATTGATCTATCATAATCACATCATACACACATACTAATTCACACTTATTTCTATTCTCTTTGCACTCTTGTCTCTATTTCCTTTTTTCTCACTCTTCATTCCTCACTAACTCATTTTGCATTTATACCATCTTCAACTTTGAAACATATCCAAAGTTGGCCATCCAAATTCAAATTCTAATTAGGTCATCACCAAAACATCCTAAGGTAGAATTAGAATGAGGGAAACCCAAACACATGCTTCATAAGAACCCAAATAGATCCAACATGCTTCATCAACTTTGAAGGTAGTGTTCAACAGAAGGCCGGACAAACTAGTGTAAAACACATACAAAAATTAAGCACAAACCTTATAGATACCAAAATTATCTTTAATACAATCAAAACAACTCAACTCTAGAGCTACAAGTCACAAGACTTTAACAAAGAGAAATCTAGACCAACAACATTTCCCCCGGACCTCAACCAGAAACATAGAAAACCACAGTTCATAACTGGTGAACATAACTCGTAGTGTACAATGAATCAATAGCCAAAAATCTGGATATAGTAGCTTCCAACAACCATGATCAACATATCTGAACTACACAAACATAGGAGAAAATCCCAGAGAAAAACCTGCAGCAACCATTGAACACCTGCAATCTTTCTTCAATACAATTTTCTCAATATCCTTGACATATATAGACAATAACCTACATTCATGACACTAATGACAATAGCAACCAGGTGATAACCAATTGACCAGTTGACATCAATGACAACACCTTCATTCTTTCCATTCTTGCGACAATCTCCCACTTTTTCATTGATGGCAACACATGATGTGAAAAACCATCAAAGATACCATGCTTGCTCTAAATGCACTTCTCAAGATTTTTCTTTCTATTTCTCCCCCTTAGTATATAATCTTTTATATTCTTCTTTTTCTCATGCTTTCTCTCATTTTCACGTGCTTTATCTCCTTCTCCTTTTCACATGCTTTATCTCCCCTTTTGACATCAATGGCAAAGGAAAATGATATTTTACATTGATTTCCCCTTTGACATTAAAAACAAAATACTCTTAATGACAACACCTAACACTACCTACTCCCCTTGAGAGGTATCCACCAAGACATTAGTCCAAAATAAAGATAGATCCATAGATCCACCGGAATAATGCATCTCCATATGCATATAGTTCAAGAAAGGAGAGGCAATGACCACTAACTTCTCCCAGAGATACTCAAAAGTATCTTTAGGAAGAGCCTTCATAAATATATCAGCAATTTGATCCTTCATTGGAACATACTCAAGTTTTACTTCATTCTCCATGACCTTCTCTCTCAAGAAATGATACCTGATAGATATATACTTCATTCTTGAGTGCATCAGAGGATTCTTTGAAATGTTAATTGCACTTGTATTATCACAGAAGATAGAAATAGGATCGGCATACACCACTATGATATCTTTCAATTTATTTTTCATCCATAGAACTTGTGTACAACAAGATGTAGTAGCAATATACTTAGCTTCAGTAGTAGACAAGGAGACTGAATCTTTCTTTTTATTCAACCATGCCACTAATTTGCAACTAAAAAGTAATGCACCACCACTGTACTCTTTTTGTCATCTACACTTCGAACCCAATATGCATCTGTATAGGCACTTAGTGTAAAGTTGGTATCTTTGGGATACCATAACCCATAATCCAAAGTGCCATTCAAATATTTTAATATTCTTTTAATAGAAACAACATGTGTTAACTTAGGATCTACCTGAAATCTAGCCACAAGATAGACAACATGCATAATATTAAGTCTAGTAGCAGTCTATACTTGCTCTGATCAGCCTTAGGTGAATCATCATCTTTGACCAATTTGCAACTAGACACCATAGTAGTACATACCAGATTGGAACCATCCATCCCAAACTTCTTCAACATCTCTTTCACATACTTAGACTGTGAAATGAAAATTTCTTTCTCTTTTTGATTAATTTGTAGCCCAAGAAAGAAATTCATCTCTCCAAACATAGACATTTCAAATTCTTTCTGCATCTCTTCCACAAATATCTTGCACGTATTTTCATTTCTTCCAAAAATAATGTCATCAAAATATACAACTACAATCAAGATTTTGTCATTTTTAATCTTGAAATACATATTACTATCTTCCTTACCTTTGTTAGAACCTTGTTGAATCAAATACCTGTCTAACCTCGCATACCAAACTCTATGAGCTTGCTTTAGTCCATATAAATCTTTCTTCAATCTACACACCATATCCAGTTGATCTATCAACTGAAATCCTTTTGATTGTTCCATGTAGACCTCTTCTAGCTCACCATTCAAAAATGCTAACTTGACATCCATCTAATAGACTTTGAAGTCTTTATGAGCAGCAAGTGTTGTGAACATCCTTATAGCTTCTATTCTTGATACCGGAGCAAAAGTTTCATAAAAATCTATTCCTTCAACTTGTGAGTAACCTTTACACACAAGCCTTGCTTTGTTTCTGGCCACTTCTCCATTCTCATTCAACTTATTTTTGAATACCCACTTTGATCTAATAATGCTTTTATCTATTGGTCTTGGGACCAATTCCCAAGTTTGATTCTTCATCATCTCATTAACCTTGAAATTTGCACTTTCTACAATCTTTCTTAGTCTCTTTTGAAACATCTATATGCTTTGTTTTTAGTAGAATATCCAAGAAAAATTCCTTCATCACTTCCTGCATCAAACTTACCTAAAGTTTTTTCATCTCTTTTGATATAACATTTGCTTCTGAATACCTTGAAATACTTAACAATAGGAATTCTTACATGTCATAGTTCATAGGGGGTCTTTGTATTGTTTGCTCTTGCTTGAACTCGATTGAATATATAAACATCAGTATGAATAGCTTCTCTCCAGTAAACTGCTAGTAAACCAGCCTTAGTAATCATTGATCTAGCATTCTCTTGAGTTGTTCTATTTTTCCTTTCAACAACTCCATTCTACTAAGGAGTTCTTGGAGCAGATAACTATCTTCTTATTCCATGAACTTCACAAAACATTTTAAACTTCTAGGAGGTGAATTCTCCACCTTTTTCAGACCCTAAGCATTTCATCCTCAAACTCACTTCATTTTCAACCAAAGCTTTGAATGTCTTGAATCTATTTAATGCATCTAATTTTACTCTAAGAAATGTAACCCATGCATATCTAGAATAATCATTAATCAAAAGCATAAAGTACCTTTGACCTTGTAGACTTCTCACTCTTGTAGGACCAAAGAGATGTTGCAAGAATAGAAAGAATGAAGATGTTGTCATTGATGTCAACTGGTCAATTGGTTATCAACTGGTTGTTGTTGCCATTAGTGTCATGGATGTATATGTCGAGGATATTGAGAAAAATGTATTGAAGAAAGATTGTAGGTGTTCAATGGTTGCCCTGGGTTTTTCTCCAAGATTTGCTCCTATGTTTGTTTGGTTCAGATATGTTGATCATGGTTGTTGGAAGCTATTGTATCTATATTTTTGGTTGTTAATTCATTGTACAGTGTGATTTATGTTCACCAGTTGTGAATTGTGGTTTTTTGTGTTTCTGGTTGATATCCGGGAGAAATGTTGTTGGTCCGGATTTCTCTTTGTTAAAGTATTATGACTTGCGGTTCTAGAGTTGAGTTGTTTTGATTGTATTGATGATAATTTTGGTATCTGAAAGGTTCGTACTTAATTTTTCTATGTTTTTTACACTGGTTTGGCCAACATTGTGTTGAACACTACCTTTGGATTTGATGAAGCGTGTTGGATCTATTTGGGTCCTTATGAAGCGTGTCTTTGAATCAACCTCATTCTAATTCCACCCTAGGATGTTTTGACACTGACCTAATTTGAATTTGAATTTGGATGACCGACTTTGGATATGTTTCAAAGCTAAGGATGGTATAAATGCATAATGAATTAGTGAGGAATAATAGACTGACAACAAAGGAAATAGAGACAACAACGCAAAGAGAATAGAAATAAGTGCAAATCACTGTGTGTATGATGTGAGTATAGCAGATCAATGTGAAGCCTAAATGATGAGTTTCCAAAATCAATGAGCTGAAGGTGCACTCTATCATTCATGCATGTCTGCAAGTGATTGAGCAAATTGTGGTGGATTTCTCTGTTGCATTGATATTGTCTTCTATTTGTAATAAGTCTTCTTTATCTTCTTTATATCTTTGTGGCAGTGAGCCCTCTGAGTTGTTACCTCTATAGTACAATGAGTCCTTGTTCCAGACAGTGAGTCCTTGTTTTGGCAATGAGCCTCATTTTTTTAGGTAGTGATCCTTTGTAATCGGTTTTGATATTCTCTATAGTGTGAGTTAATCCTCACTGTGGTTTTTCCCTTATTGGGTTTTCCACGTAAATCTGGTGTTATTGTGTTTGTGTGATGGTTTTCAGTTTCTACATTAGTATTTAATAATTAATCATTTAAGAAGTGTTAAGGATTAGTTCTGGTGAATGAATTAAGGTTTAAATCTATGAAATTGACTCACCCCCCTCTTAGTTGTCTTGTTCAACAATTGGTATTGGAGCTTGGCTCTTTGGTGAAGATCTTAACCATTTTACGAAGGTTCGGGATGGCTGGAAAAATGACTTATGATTATTCGAAGTTCGATGGAACTAACTATGCTATCTGGAAAATATTGATGGAAGAATATCTGGAGTTTTATGGATATAATGTGGAGAAAGCTTACAAGAATCCTTACACTCCTGCTAATGGTTTGAGTATGGTTGGTGAGATCAAAGCACATGAAGTGAACAATAAGGCAACGTACATTTTGAAGAACAGTCTGGTACATTCTGAGTTGATTAAAGTTTAGAATCTAAAGATTGCTAAGGAAGTCTGGGATACTTTGGAAAGGGCACATGAAAGTGATGAAAGAGTTAAAGAGGAAAATTTGTAGAATTTGGAGACACGGTATGAGTTTCTACATATGTCTAAAGATGAGAATGTTAAAGCTTATGTACAAAGATTGGATGAGATAGTAGCTGGAATGTGAGGACTTGGTGCTACTATAAATGAAACCAGGATTGTAAAGAAGATTCTTAGAACTCTCCCTGATGTTTATAGTGAGAAGGTGTGTGCTATTGAACAAAGTATAGATTATAAGACTTGCACTAAAGATATGTTGTTGGGATTTCTGACATCTTATAAGATGAGGAAGTCAAATCTAAGGAATGGATGCAAATCAGAAACTATTTTTAAGGCTACAAAAGCTGAAGATCCGGATGAAGAAAAATTTGATGAAATAAAGGCTAACTTTGTGAGAAGGATGAGGAAAGGCTCTGGTAAGTATGAAGGTAAGTTACCCTTTAAATGATTTAGTTATGGAGAAATAGTTCATTATGTTGCAAAGTGTTTAGAAAGAGCTAAGAGAAATAAACAAAGATATGAGAAAGAAAAGAAAGGAAAGAAGATCAATAGAGCATATTATTTGAATGATAATACTAGTATATTTGATGAGGATTCTGATTATGAAGATCCTAATGACAATGAATGTTTGTTCTTGGCTATAAAGGATGAACCTACTACTAATTTTGATAAACAGGTGAAGGAATGCCCTCCGGAGAAAGAGAAAAATGAAGGTACTATAATCTTTTCCCTACATGCTAAACAAGAAAAGAACTATTGGGTTGTTGACAGTGGTTTTTCACATCACATGACTGGTGATAAAAGTAAGTTTGTTAAACTTGAAAAATATGATGGAGGCTTGGTTATGTTTGGAGATGATACTGGTGCTAAGATTTGTGGGATAGGTTCAGTAAGTTTTGATGGCAAGCATAATACTAATGATGTCTACTATGTTAAGGGTTTAAGGCATAATATTTTGAGTGTAGGACAAATGTGTAGTAAGGGATATGATCTTGTATTTAAGGATGAGAGATGTGAAATTTGGAAAGGATCTGGAACATTGATTGCTATAGGAAAGAAATCTAAAGGAAATGTCTATCAACTTAAGGGTGTTGATGGACGATGCTTTATGACTCAAACTAATGACAGTTGGCTATGGCATTGGAGAATGTGTCACATAAATTTTGATAACTTGGAAAGGATTAGTGCAATTCATGATGTGAGAGATTTACAAGGAATTACAAAGCCTGATAATGCTACTTGTAGGAATTGTCAGTTTGGAAAGCAAGCAAGAAGTCATTATAGATCAAAGGAACAGTCTACTACTGAACTACTAGATTTAATTCATACAGATCTTTGTGGCCCTACAAGAGTGATAAGTCTACAAGGTGAAAGGTACTTTATGCTTTTGATTAATGATTATTCTAGATACATGTGGGTTACATTTCTTAGAGAGAAATCAAATGCATTAGATAGGTTCAATACAATCAAAGCTATGGTTGAAAATGATGTGAATTTTAGGATAAAATGCTTAAGGTCTGACAGAGGTGGAGAATTCACCTCCTATGAGTTTAATATGTTTTGTGAAGTACATGGAATAAAGAGACAATTATTTGCTCCAAGAACTCCTCAGCAAAATGGAGTTGTTGAAGGAAAAATAGAGCAGTTCAAGAGGTTGCTAGATTAATGATTACTGAGGCTAGTTTACCAAAAGTTTACTAGAGAAAATCTATTCATACTGTTGCTTATGTATTCAATCGATTCCAAGCAATAGAAAACAATACAAAGACCCCCTATGAGATATGGCATGGAAGAATTCCTACTATTAAATTTTCAAGGTATTCAGAAGCAAATGTTATATTAGAAGAGATGAAGAAACCTTAGGTAAGTTTGATGCAAGAAGTGATGAAGGAATTTTTCTTGAATATTCTACTAAAATCAAAGCATACATATGTTTCAATAAGAGACTGAGAAAGATTGTAGAAAGTGCAAATATCAAGGTTGATGAGACGATGAAGAATTCAATTGGTATTGATGGATATGTATCTGATGAACCTGATTGTGTAAGAATAGAAGATATTGTGGAAGAAAAGGATGAGCAATAGAAGCAGAATGAACAAAATGAAAGAGAAGAATAAGCTCTGGTGGTGTCACCTTAGACACCTACATATGTGCAGAAAAACATTCAGAGAATCAGATCATTGGAGACAAAACAAAAAGAGTATTGACAAGAAGCAGAGTTGTTGCTGAAGTAAATCTGTTTTTATTTTCTGAGATTGAATCGAAGATGCAAGTGAATCATGTAAAGATGAACATTGGATGGAAGCTATGAAGGAAGAACTTATGCAGATTGAGAAGAATCAAACTTGGGAATTGGTCCCAAGACTAGCAGATAAAAAAATTATTGGATCAAAATGGGTATTTAGAAATAATTTGAATGAGAATGGAGAAGTCAAAAATAAAGCAAGGCTTGTGTGTAAAGGTTACTCACAAGTTGAAGCCATAAATGTTTAGGAAACTTTTGCTCTGGTAGCAAGAATGGAAGCTATAAGGATATTCTTAGCATTTACTACTCATAAAGACTTCAAATTCTATCAGGTGGATGTCAAGTTAGCATTTTTGAATGGTGAGCTAGAAGAAGAGGTCTATATGGAACAACCGAAAGGATTTTAGTTGACAGATCAATCGGATATGGTGTGCAGATTGAAGAAAGCTTTATATGGACTGAAGAAAGCTCCTAGAGTTTGGTATGTGAGGTCAGACAACTATTTGATTCAGCAAGGTTTCAACAAAAGTATGACAGATAGTAATCTATATTTTAAGATTGAAAATGACAAAATCTTGATTGTAGTTGTAGATGTTTTTGAAATTGGGGAAAACAGATTTTGATGGGATCCGGAACCCAATACAACCAAAAGCCAAATAGCTTAAACAAGCCAAATAAACTAGACTGCAGAAAAGACAGCCTGCAGTCAACAAAAAACCAGCTCACAAACAAACACCATTAAGTTTTACAATTAGAGTTTTGTTTGTTGGAGTGAATATTCATATCGAAAGAAGGCCCAGATGGTTTAGATTTTTTTCCAGTAACAGTAGTCCAGCCCTCTTCAACTTGTGTTGCCTTAGCCTGCCAAGCCAGCCCATTAATTTCTTGAGAATGAAAATCCGCAACCCGGGAGGTAACATCAGAGTTCGCCTAAATAGGTGTAGAAATAATCGGAGAGCAATCAGAGGTGGGAAACAAAGCACCATCAGTAGAGACAGAAACCGATCTAGTAGTATTCTCAATAGCATTCTCAATATGATTTATCAAGGTAGCTTCCCCAGCAGAGGAAGGAGAAACCCCAGAAGATGAAATCCCAGCAACCAGTGAATCAGAAGCCCTAGCAGCAAGTGAATCAAAAACCCCAGCAGCCTGTGAGTCAGAAGCCCCCCAGCAGCATGTAAATCAGAAACCACCACATCAGAGAAGCTCCAAAGCGGATCAGATTTCTTCTCCACCGTGTAATGTTGTTGTGAAGCGCCATTCCACCAAGTAGCTGTCTTAGACTTCTTCTCAAATCCACATTGAGCAGTAGCATGTCCTGTTTTGAAGCATCTTCTACAGCAGAAAGGGACCCCCACATAATCCAACGATTGGATCCAAGACCCCCTAGAAGATTTTAAGAGAACCTCAGCAGGAAGTCCTTTTGAGACATCAATTTCAACAAGTATTCGGGCAAAGGTAGAGTGATAAAGATTATAAAATTCATTGTCCACAGTTAAAAAATCACCTAGGGCTTCCCCAACCTCCTCCAAGAGAGAGTCACTCCAAAGGTGAAGAGGGAGATTAGGCAACCGGACCCAAATCGGGAATTTATTGAAGGTTTCAGAAGCTGGGTTAAAGTTGGTGTGCCAAGGTTTAACCATCAGATGGTATTTGTCCTCCCAGCAAAAGAAATTTTCATACAAGATTTTGTCTCTATCTAAAGTGTGTTGATGACATTAGTTTTGGAGAAAATAAAAATATGTGCAAGATGTTTGCGGAAGAAATGCAGAAAGAATTTGAAATGTCTATGTTTGGAGAGGCGAATTTATTTCTTGGGCTATAGATTAATCAAACAGAGAAAGAAATTTTCATTTCATAGTCTAAGTATGTGAAAGAGATGTTGAAGAAGTTTGGGATGGATGGCTCCAAACCGATATGTACTCCCATGGTGATTGGTTGCAAATTGGATAAAGATAATGATTCACCTAAGGTTGATCAAAGCAATTATAGCTCTATGATTGGTGGACTATTGTATGTGATTGCTACTAGATCAGATATTATGCATGTTGTCTATCTTGTGGCTAGATTTCACGAAGATCCTAAGGAAACACATGTTGCTATTGTTAAAAGAATATCCAGATATTTGAATGGCACTCTGGATTATGGATTATAGTATCTTATAGATACTGACTTTACTCTAAGTGCCTATACAAATGCATATTGGGCTGGAAGTGTAGATGAAAAAAAGAGTACAAGTGGTGGTGCATTCTTTCTTGGTTGCAGATTAGTGGCATGGTTGAGTAAAAAGCAAGATTCAGTCTCCTTGTCTATTGTTGAAGCTGAGTATATTGTTGTTGCATCTTGTTGTACACAAGTTCTATGGATGAAAAATCCATTGAAAGATATCACAATGGTGTATGACAATCCTATTTCTATCTTCTATGATAATACAAGTGCAATTAACATTTCAACGAATCTTTTGATGCACTCGAGGATGAAGCATATCTCTATCAAGTATCATTTCTTGAGAGAGAAGGTCATGGAGAATTAAGTAAAACTTGAGTATGTTCCAACGAAGGATCAAATTGTTGATATATTTACAAAGGTTCTTCCTAAAGATACTTTTGAGTATCTCCAAGAGAAGTTAGGGGTCATTGCCCCTCCTTTCATGAACTAGATGCATATGGAGATGCATCAGTCTGGTGGATCTATGGATCTATCTTTCTTTTGGACTGATGTTTTGGTGGCTACCAAACACTGCTCATTCACAATATCTTATGCTCATCTTGAATCCATGCTATCATATAGAGGTTTGGATGTTTCAATCTCTTCAAATTCAATTTGCTTACCACCTCTTTTGAAACTAGGTTATCAGTGCTACCACTATCAATGATAACTTTACATACCTTTCCTCCAGACTTACATCTTGTTCTGAATAAACTCTTTCTTTGTGTTGGTTCCTCAATCACTTCTTCATGCATCAAAGCTCTTCTCATTACCAATAATTTTCCTTTCTCAGGTTTCCCAATTGAACTAGGGGATCCAACAGGTTCCTCATCCACATAAGCTTCTCTTCTGGTATGTTTAGTTTTCTTATCAGTACCTCCTTGATGGCATTCAAATGCTTTTTCCTTCACCTTCGTACTTGAAACAAGTTCCTCTGAATGGTCTCTTCTCAAATCTTCATTAATCTCTCCTATAGCCAACATTTTTGTATGAGTTATGACCTCCTTTATCATTGCGGTAGAAATTTTTGTCTTCTCTTCCTCAACAATATGAATTACAATCCTTTTCTTCACTGTGATAGGGTTTTCCATCCTTTTTTTCTCTATACAAGGTCTTATCTCTCCGGATTGTGATCCGCTCCTCTGGAATCTTCCTCTTGCACTCTACCTTTGTTCAAACCTCTTTTTTAGCTTCTCCTCCACTTTCAATGCAAATTGGTATGCTTCTTCAATTGATGTCATCTTCATGAGACTCGATTCTTCTTGGATGTTTTTTCTCAGTCCATTGATGTACCTCGCAACATTTTCTTTGCTTGGTTCACTATGTCTAGTTTTGATGATCATCTTGTAGAATTCTTCAATATACTCTTTCACAGATTTCTCCTTTTTCCTTAGGTTTTGTAATCTTTTCAACAATTCAAGCTCATAAATAACAAGTATAAATTGATTCTTCAACTTTGTCACCATACTATCCCACTTTATGATTTTCTCTTTTCCTCTTCTATTCCTATCCAATTGAACTTCTTTGCACCATATAGTAGTATGACCTTTCAACTTAGTTTTCAAAAATCTTACTCTTTCCGAATCTTTAATTTTTTCATATTTAGATTATTCTTCCATATCATTGATCCAATCAATCAATTCCTCAGGGTTTAAATTTCCTGCATAATTTTAAATTTTAGTTCTAGTCCGCTTACCAATCTTTGAAATAGCTTTCAACATCTTCACTTGATCTAATTCTTCTTCTTCATTGTTTAGGGCTTCTTCATTATGATTTGCGGTAGGATCTAATTCATCATTGCTTTCATCATCATGTCTAGGGTTTAAACCTTTCCTTCTATCTTCTTCTACAGCATCTAATAGGACTCACATTGCTTGCATCATTGCCAATATCTTATACATTCTTCTAGTGACATTCAACATGGAAGGCACTCTCCTTGGTAGCATCTTTCTCCTAAGATTTGGTGCAACTGCCTCAATTCAACAATTTGGCTACAAGGGTTGCAACTGTCTCACATTTGACGATCGATTGAAAATACATGCAGTCTACTTCAGGTCGGTGATATGTTCACCACAAGGAATTCCTTCAGGACTCATAAACTCACTCTGATACCACTGGTGCAATCATGGATGGAGGGTCTAGATGAACTATCCAACCATGTATCTTAGATTCAACACAACAAAAATAATACAAGATATTGATTAGAAAACATGAACTTTCATTGATTCAATAACTGGAAGTCTTAAATGCATCATATGCAAAACAATTAGGGCTCATTGGTCTGTCCCAAGGGCATTACAACATTACAACTAGCACGGGGCCTTATTACAATCCCACGACTAGGTAGATTAAAATATCTAACTCTAATCATGAAAATCCTAAGTAACTCTACTGATGACTACTTTCCTATGAATTACAAATGATCTTATAAATGAATCTCTAGCTCCAATAATGATTTGTGTTGGCCTCAAGGGTTTACAAACCCCAATGAATGATCAAGTGTGTAGGTCGGCCTTAAAACATGAAGGATAATCCTTCGCGAGATGAAATGTATTGCGAATCTCCAAGAAAGATCCCCTTGGACCCAAAATGATTGTATGATGTTCCATTAAGCTTTGCATGCTTCATAATAGGTCTACACTATAAATTTTGAACCAGTTCGGCCCCAAATGCTTTATCTATAAATTAATAGTGGAATTTTGAGAGCGATAACTTTCTGCAAACAAATGAAAATTTCTTGAAATATGGATATGATGTAGATAACCTCATGTAGATGTTATATCCTACTCCATAAGCTAAGAAACGATAATGCAATAAAATCCAGGATGAAATGCTAAAATTGATACAGACTAAAATGAAAGAAAAGAAATGTTTTTGGTTGATACAGGATTGCTTTACAACCACAGATTCTCTTGCATCATAATCGATCAATTTGTAGCCCATTTATCCTAAAATATTGATGTAGATGTAAGCTTGGGGGAACTCTATACCCTTAAACAAAATAAGGGAGAATCATTTGCATCCTTTTTACAATGATGGAAACATAGAGCAAGCAAATGTAAATAGCCAATGTCAGAAAAGAAACAAGTAGAAATCATTGGTGGAAATGTGGAAACTGATCTAGCCTTCTAGTTGAGAATGCAATGTGTGTCAACATATGCGAAACTCATATCCAAGGGCCTTAACATTGAGAGGGCCGTCATCACAAAAGTAGCAATATAAATATACAAAGACAATCATCCATCATCTAGTTCAAGTGACAAACCTCGTATATGGGCCAAAAATAAGAACATTACTAACGATGGCATAGTTGATGTGAAAGTTGTGATAAACACTCCACAAAAATTGAATACACAACAACAAAACACACAACCACCAAATAATCATCAAACTATCAACAATTCCAACCCCCCAAGAAGACCACCACCTAGGCAAAACAATTACCCACAATGAATTTTATCATCCAATTCAATGGAGATATGCTCACCTCCCAAACATAGAGCTTGCTCACAAGTCCAACCATATATTAAGAGGTCCTCATAGAACCTAGCTTTCACAACATTATAAGAAAACACATTTTCAAAGACACTACAACACCCATAGCCTTGTTGAATATTCTTCAAAGAGGTTCATCTCCAATCTTTCTTTCTTTCAATATCCAAGTTCTCAAGATTCGACTCCCTCGCCCGCAAGAAGCAAAAATGAATCCAAAAATCCCAACAATTTCTTCAATATGGATATAAATAATTCATGTCATGTCATTCATCCTCTCAAACAAAGAAACAACACATGGCCTTCTACTCCTCATCCCTTCTCACTATTCTTAAATAATTGCATGACTCCATATGTGTGAGACCTTGAGATGACGTGCCAGTACAATTTTTCATGGAAAACCTAGTAAGAAATGGTTAAATGATATTCAAAACAGCCTTCCTTCTTTCCCAAGATAAGTTTTGTCACTCTTTCTAGAAAAAATCTCAAATCTCAAAAATTGTCTCAATAAGTACCCATCTCATAAGTATCCACCCTAAGGACTTATTTTAACTAATTAATGAAGAACAACTAATTTATGACCTTTTAAAATCACTTCTAAAATCAAATCTGAAATTTGTGACAAGGATGACTCACAACCCAAAATTCTCACAAATATAACTTCAAAACAAAATTAAATATATATATATATATAAATAACTAACTTCCACATTCATGCTCCTTTGGACCCTATCGGAGAACCTTTTGTCACAATCTCACAATCTACTTTACCATTGGCTTCAAAATATCTTCAAATTACTCATGTGGTGAAGGGTCACCTTTTGCCTTGTCGGTCTATTGCTCCTTTGCATGCTATTTGGCTCTTTGAAGGGGAATTCCCCCATGTTCTAAGGACCTAGAGGATAATGTCTCTCGGAATCTTGTTAGAAAGAGAAAGAAATGTCTTCCTAAATCATTATCTCAAACTCATGCTCGAGCATTGATTGAGAGGCCAATTCGAATAATGTTTGGTATTGTCTAAGTGGGACCTCGGGGTCCCAGCTTTATCCTCTATTTGTAGCTATTTTTATTTAGTCTATTTGATAGATGTTTTTGGATAGGTTAATCATGTCTTGTTTATCCTTATAAAAGTCTTTGTAAAGGGTTGTGACCCTTGTTTTCCAACTTATCTAATAAAAAACTTCCACATTTACAAATATTTTCACAAATAAAGACCTTAGTCCCTTAATGGGTTAAGGTCAAGGTATTACTAGGGAATCACAATGAAAGTTTCTAAAGAACCTCCAAATATTTTCCATTGGCCATGGAATCACTTGCCAACAAACGTCAATATTATCATAAAATAATTGAGGCAATAATAGTAATTATTTTTTAAAACACATCACTTATTATTGGTGTCTATATTTCACACAATTAATTTTAATAAAAATAGTTACAAATTAAAATTTACCATCATAATTATACAAAAACAATTCACATTTAACCTATAATAATATTTTATAATTTTCTTTTTAATTTTCATCATGATCGAACACACACGTGTATTGAGATTATCATTGTCAATTCAAATTCAAATTAATATTATCACTTAACATAATATAATTGAAATCAAATCATGATATTAGAGAGGAAATGTGATAGCCTATAACCATTCTCATCAACAGTAAAAATAATCCACAATCATCATCTTCTCAACAATTTCATGCAAAGTTAAACTATTCTAAAAATATTGCTAATTTCCATACACTCGATAATCATAATCAAAATTCAAGCATAAATATATAACTCTATGAGTAACTATATTAAAAATAAGTCTATCAAGTACGAATAAAATTATAAAGCAAGGATCTGCCTCACACTTCCACATCAAAAGATCAATTCAATGCGCTCATCATGGATGAATACACTTCTCTCAACTCTTCCCAATGAAGTGTAGATCCATTCTTGGAATGTAAGAGGATTTTCCATCCCATCTTGAAAATATCATGTTAAGCAATCTATTCAAAATAACACAGAAACATCATTATTCTTGAAGAGGTAAAAATTAGTGTTGTCCAGTTAGAACCCACTTGGCTACCATCTAGCAAGAGGCTCACTTCCTTTGCACTAAGCATCCTGAGTGTAGAAGAGGGGTTGCTTAGGATCTTACCCCAACTTTCCATATCAATTGTTGCTTTTAGTTGTTGCATTTGTATTACTATTCTTTTTCAAGGTAGAGCACTTGGTTTTTTGCTTAATTTACACCCCCCAAATTGCCTAATGATAGAACTCTTGGGTGAGAATGGTTACACCTCTAGCTTCTAGTTATTTATTGGGTGCTTGAGGGTAACTTTAATGTGGCTTGAGCGCTCCACCAACTATAGCTAAGAGAATCCCTATCATCTATACCAATTTGAGTTGGAAGCTTGGATACTAGCCCACAACTCCTTGGGTGCTTTTTACCCAATCATGGGAAAAATGAACACTCACAAGCCTCATTTGGAGCAACATTCATGAAGGCTTCCTAAGAAAATCGAGTAACCTAGATAGGTTTTACTTATCCCCCAACTTCCATATTCAACAATGTCCGTTCGGCCACCTTGTGTATCTTGGTATTGCAGCCACTCTCTGAAACCACCTCCCCATGTTCACCACCCTATCCCTCTCTAAGCCTTTTACCCTTCCCAATGATCTTCCCTTTAAGTTAAATGTTACTCATCTCCAACTTCAAGATTATATGAATAGCCTTCTTGCTTCTTAGAATGTTGAACCTTAACCCCAACATGATAGGTTATAGTTGGTAGCAAAGAACTATCAATTGTTGTACTCTATGCCCTCAAGATTATGGAAGAAGAGTTGCAGCTAAATGTTGAAAATTTGAGAAGATGCTTAAAGGGTAGCTTGAACACAACAAAAAGCTCTTGGCTAGCAACCACCTTAGCATCCCTCTCCGACTATTAGCCACCCACACGAAACATCTACTTAAGAAATTGGAAGTCTATAAGAGCAAAGATGCACAATTGTGTGCCTAACTATAATGGATCAAAGATGGGGAGAAGCCATCCAATTTTTTTCCCAATTTCTGCAACAAAGACAAAAAAGAGCATATTTTAGTCATCAAAATTGCGATCAGTACTTCTCAACGTAACCATGAAATGATTATGAGATCTCTCTATTATTATTATAAGCATTTGTTTACTTAAAACTTTGCCAACAATCATCTCATTCAAATTCTTGAAGAGATATTGCAAGTTGAATCCCCTATAAAAATCAATCTCAAGTACAACAACTATCTTGATCACTATCTTTCCATGAATGAGATTGAGGAAGCCATGCACAACCCAACTATGGAAAAAATCCCTAGGATGGATGGTCTCCTAGATGAATTTCATGGGGCCCTTTGGCCACACATGAGAAGATTTTTACAATGCTTATCTTGAAAGCATTAGAAGTGGATCACTAGGAGTTACCATCAATCAAAGACTAATTAAAATTATACCAAAGGGCAAGCAAGAGGGCACAATTAATGGTTGGTTCCCATCATTTTACTTAATATCTCTTACAAAATTATTGCCAAGGCTTTGGTTCAAAGAATCAAATCCATTATTCAAGAAATTGTGAGACTTGAATATATTGGCTTCTTGGGTGACAAATTTATATTGGACAATCTAGTGTCGGTCTCGAAGTTGAACAAATTGACCAATAAACTTCCCATGATGCTCTTATCATCAAGCTAGATTTTGACAAGGCTTAGCTTATGATTTCATCTATCTTCCCTTCATTCTCAAGATGCTTCATTGGCTAGAATTTGGCCCCCAAATATGTGCTCATGTCAAAATGTTTTTTATGAATGCAATGCTAAGTTAGCAATAATGATTCCTCTCCCCCTAATTTCACCTCTAAAAGTCCATTTGCCAAGGCTATCCCCCTTGCCCTATTCCTTTATGTCCCTACAATTGATGCCCTTGGATACATCTTCCATCATGCCCAAGCTTAATAACCTTATTCGAGGCATCTCTCTGCCCAATAATCCTAAGGCACTCAACTCACGCTTTGTTGATGATGACATGATTTTCATCCAAAATTCTAGCAAAGAAGTGAATACTACTTTGGATATCTTGGAAATTTTTTGTGTAGTATCAAGCTCCCAATTAGCAGTGCATAAAACAAAGTTTTTATGATTATGAACCCCACACACCATGGATCCCTAAGGCACAAAAAGAGGTGAAACTTGGCATTGTTACTAGATACCTCGACATTCCATTTATTATTGGTGTCTCCCTAAGGATATTTAGAGATGGTATTTAAGCAAAATGAAAAGAAAACTATTGTCTTGAACTAATCAGTTCTTATCCATTGTAGGACACATCCAAGTGACAAACAAAATACTCTTGACAAGCCATGTCTATATCTCCCCTTGACGGTTACCTCAAAACCTTGTTATAATCAACTCACACAACTTATTCAAATATTCTTATGCACCAAATAGGGTAACCAAAAAGGCATGCCCACTACCTCTTGGTTACATTACATTCTCCTCAAAGATAAAGGGGGTTTGAGTATCATTGATCCATATACTCAAGGGGTTTGTCTAACGGTCACATGTATTATGAGGGCTCTTGAGGAGAATTCTCCTTGGAAACTCTTGGTTTGCTTCTACATACAATCTGCTACTGCCAATAACCCATGGGACATAGTGCATTGAAACTACAAGATAATCCAAGTTCCATTCTTCAAAACCAATGGTTTGACCTACTTCGATAGCATTTGGAAGGCTTGGCAACTAACTTCATCCAAATTATCTTGGTTTGATCAACCTCTCAGCCACGGCCTCAACTTTGCAACATCATTTATTTGGTAGAACTAATTGATCCAACTACAAGAGAAATCTTTAGGTGTCATTCCCAAACTCAAAGGTAAATGCCCATTCAAAAAAGGTATCCAAGTGTTTCGGGATTTGTGTGATGCTACAATCTTCAAGTGGATATCATGACAAGTATTCAAGCTCTTCTTCAACCTCTCATACAAAGACAAATTGTCAATTCTCAAACTCCAAAAGCTTGTTCCTTCCAATCTTTCAATCTTACCTTCCACTTGTCATCATTCCAATTTTCTCAAAGATTGATGGCCTAATGGACACAACATTTTATCCTTATCCCTCAAAGTTGTGTACAAGCAACTCTTACATTCTTTATCTCGCTCGTCATCTCATCAACATTTGGAATTATAAATTAGAGCGACCTAAATGCCACAAACTCAGCCTCTTTATTTGGCAGTAAAAAGCTGATTCACAAACCCAACTCACTTCATGAAAGCTTCTCCATGCTAAACTCCCTGTTGGCAACCACCTCAAATTTATTTATATGCCCCCTCTTGCCCTTTCTGCACCAAAGTTGAGTTCATCTTGCATTGCTTTTGGTCCTACCCCCACGCTCACATGCTTTGGTGTTCCCTTGTATTCTCCCTAGCCGCTCATTTTCACTTTGCCTGATCATCAAAAACAGCTCTCCTTGCCGCTTCTGCAATGCACGATGTGGTTACCAACACTTGTCACTGGGTTATTATCAAACACATTTGAAAGTATCAACAGCTGGCTGCCTTCTCCCAATCTGTTTATCCTTTGCAAATTGAACTTGAAATATTTCATGCTAATTTCCACTCCACATTATAACCTGGCCATAGTGATCAAAGAGCAATTCAAGGACAATAATGAGCTTGTAAAACAATTCAACTACTTACAATCCCAACCTCAGGGCTTGAAGAGTAAGCATACCATTTAGGATTCTCAGACTATGGGTGATTTTCTTCAACAACTCTCCTGGGCTGCATTTTGTTTCAAATTGCTTCAGTAGCTATTGAGTTCAAAGAGCAATTCAAGGACAATAATAAACTTGTAAAACAATTCAACAGCTAACAATCCCAACCTCAAGGCTTGGAGGGTAAGCACATTATCTAGAGTTCTCAGATTATTGGGTGATTTTCTTCAACAACTCTCCTGAGCTGCATTTTGTTTCAAATTGCTGCAGTAGTTATTGATATCAAGGCCCATCATGCCTTTGATGCTTCAAGTTGAGATGGGGCATGTACAGATCAAGGATGTGATGCTCATCGTTGCTCTACTTATTTTCGTTGATGCATATAATTCACTATGTTGCACTATGTCTGGTTAAATGAAGATTTATGTCCACCTTTGCTGCTACAGGCATGTATGCCCTGCTCTGCTCTATACTCGTCGCCTTTTGTGTGGGGCTGATTGTTGTTTCAGCTCTGGTAGGGTAGTTGTGGCTGCTCTTACAGCCATTGTAATTAACTTGACTTGGTTTTTTCTCTATGCATTGCTGGAGACTGCAGCCTTAATGCATGACTCTTGCTGTGGCTGTTGGTGCAGTTCTTACAATTTTATTCAGCCTTTTGATACTGTTGCAGTTCTGTTAATTTTTTTCATCTTTATGCTGCTGTAATTTGTAAACTCTCATGTACATGCTGTGAATGTAACCATATCTAATCAGATTATATTCTATGTGGAGAATAAGCAAATCCTAAATCTAAAAATTCTGTGTATGTATTCTAAGTCAGAATTCTAATGTTTTGTTTCTGATCTTCTTATTGCAGAATATTAATGTATTTCGATACTACAATAGAAGATCGAATTATGTCTTTATATCTTTAAGGGGAGACACGCCTCAAGGAGAGACGCGTCTCATGAGAGGACGTGTCTCCACTTTGCTCATGGGACGTGTCCTTTGAGTACACGGACTCCTCTTAGCCAACCGATAATTATCAGTGGCTAATCTCCAAACACCCGCATGTATTTAGCAAACAGCGATTAGTGTATGTTAAGTTCGATCAGTATTTGATTTCGAATTTACTCATGATCAGAATTTCGAATAACTTACTTGCAGATATTATAGTAGATTTTGATTATATATAAATGATGATAATGCATAAATGCAATCATCATTTATATCTGACCGAAGCTACCTTAAATCAACACATGCTGCTGTAGTTGCTTTGCAGCTGTTATTTGTAAAAACAATTGAACACCTTTATCAAATTTTGAAAAAAAGCATGTTGCTTCGTGAAAGCTGAGATTTCAATAAGACATACTTCCTATGAGATACTAGATAAAAGAAATGATTAAGAGCACTATGCATAGATAGTGACAGATAAACAGCATGTTATCGAACAAGCGAATGAGTCCATTTCTCGTCTAAAGGCATAGATGCAATTCTATGTATAGCAACTTATCCAACACGAAAATGTGGCCAATTCATTCCAATATCCAATACACGCCCCAAACAGGCTAGACAAATTTCTTCAGTTAAAATTGAAATTAGGCATTTCATCCTGCTGTCTAATTGGAACTATTAATGGATCTTCCCAACAAGCTTCTTGAAAAAATGCGTTAGGTCAGTATTTCCATTTATGAATTTAACATTCATTTCAGCATTTAATTTCCTTGTGGATAGATCAAAGAGAACTTCTCATTTACTTCATATTCAGTGTACCAAAGACAAATTTCAGAGAGTTCAATATACATGGACAAAACATAGAAGTCAACGTTGTTCACCTCATTTCAATATTTAGTAGCAGCAACTTGACGACATTAGTTTCAGAAACTTGACATTAGTATAATGGTCTGTAAATGTCTGCATTGTCAACATAAACAAATGCTTGAGTATATCAAGTCAAGGTGAGCATGAACAAATGGCAATCCCTTGCCAAAAGATAATATTTTACATGAATAGCCTCCACTTGTGATGCTGATCAGACATGCAGAATGGCAGTTACAGAGAAGCATGCTAAGCAGTATTCACTAACATAGATATGATTAAATCACGAGTGATATAATATATGTTGCAAGGAATCATGTAAAATAAATAATTAACATCAACAAAGTATGACCGACTTGTAACACAATTTAAAACAACTACTGATTTAAGAAAGAAAACAAGCAAAGAAGAAAATATTGGCTAGCACACCAGAATAAAATTGGAAACCAAGTATATGGACCAAACCAATAGAGCTGAGAAAAAGAACCGAGTATATGGACCAACCCAGTAAAGCTGAGAAATAGAACCATGTTTCTGATGTTTCAATTTTTGCATTGACAATAAAAAAGCAAAAAGTGGCCAATGTAAAGCCAGTCAAACTTGCCAAAGACCGCAAAAAAAATACAAAAATCACGGAATAGCAATTTCATTTGTCATAATGTTAAACCCCTAAGCACCATAAAATGGACATGTAATCATTAAATAATATCCAACTAGATATTCCATATGTTTGAGCAATAGGCATACCTAGTGATCCACCAAGAACGTGGCTTACACCACGGAAGAGGCCCCGGTCTTATTTCAGCCTTAAATCAAAAGCATGAGCTATTATTGTAATCTTACAGAGTATCAATTCAGAGATAGTTAAAATTTGAAGTAATAAAATCACTCAATGCCAGAATTAATAAAATTATTTAAGTAGCATCCATCTTTCCAGAAGCTGGAGAAGTTATTATCAATTTAGCACCCACTCTCTATGAAGTGGGTTAGGTGCTAAATTGTAAAAGCTAAAAGCTTAAGATTTAGAATGTGTTTTCAACATCAACTGTTGATCGTATCTTCTCAGTTCATTGGAAACTGTGTTTCAGGTAATTGGAGACCAGGACCCCTCATAAGCTGCTTTATAAGTCTCTGCCATAAGATTCATATCAAA
The DNA here is from genome assembly GCA_007258455.2 of Sequoia sempervirens. Lineage (NCBI taxonomy): Eukaryota > Viridiplantae > Streptophyta > Pinopsida > Cupressales > Cupressaceae > Sequoia > Sequoia sempervirens. The sequence continues at coordinate 239,898,615 of VDFB02270651.1, forward strand.
TCACTACAAAGCAGTTTCTGGCAAGGGCAGCGATAAAAACATATTCTGACTTGCTCTTCACTCTGGCAAACATTTAATCTTCTATTCATTTCAGTACAGTAGTAAGGTGGGTACTAATTTACAAAAAACATTTTGTCCTATACTAGCATTAGAAAGCATACAATCACAAGTGGTTGCATTTCTTTCTAAGAGTATACTCGAGGCATCAATTTCAGCACCTGGCTTCACAGGGCTAATTGGAATGCCACTGCAACCTAATCCAAGGATGTTACATCCCCTGGATTCAATTCCACTGTAATCTTATGAACTAAGCATTACCCACAATGAATGAACCTTTGAGTTCTGAATTAGCATTCAAGAAACATGAATGCAGCTCTCTCAATAATCTAGCTGCATGCTGCACTCTAATAAAATGGAACAAGTCAATGAGATATGTCCACAACATTATCTTACTGAGGAATCAACTTTTAGCAAATCTCAACGGGTTGCAAAAGTTGATTCCAGCTATCTTTGGCAGAACAAGTAGCATACAACATTCCAAGAAACTAGAACAGACCTCATTTCCCGTTCAATCCCACTGAAGAAAAACATTGATCATGAAGATCGTCCTCTATGTTGAAAACAGCTTCTGGATTCAGTGCCCAACTGTCAACTTTTCTCGGTAGAATATACTTTTACAGGACATTCCTCCTCTAGATGCTGGAGACAACATCTATCTGAATAGGAAGTTAGGTTACAGGACTAGCTTTTGAAACACATTCTACTATTGAAATAGAGTTTCTGGAGCCAGTTCTCTCCCTTGCAGAGAAACTTTGATTTCCATGCAATCATAGTATATTACAGAAGTAACAGAACCTATTCATTATCCTATCCAGATAGATTCCTGCTATGCAATAGTTACAATAAGAATTTCCTACCGTATAGTTAACTAAATCCTGGATCTGATAACTTTTTAAAGAGGATGGCACTGAGTTGCTCTTCTGTGTACAAACTTTTTGGCAACCTTACAATAACATTTTGAAGCATTAACTCATTGACCGTTGTGACACTAGCATGATGAACTTCAAGTTCTAGTTCTTGCAATGCTGTCATCAATCTTGCTGCAGGATGATTCTTTTTAGCAGACTGGATTCTGATCATGGCTTCTGCACCAAGAACTCGAACATCCAAATCCAATCCAGGGCACTGCTTTGTGCCAAATCCTTTATTATCAGGCAGCCGAGAAGAAACAGACTGATCCTTAACAAACCCAAAGGAGCTGCCAGATAAGCCAGAGTGACACGACAACAATTCTTTCTTGGTAGATTCAACCTGGGATTCAAGCTCCTTTCTTTCAGTTTCAAGTTCCTGCACTTTGCTTCTGAGTTCATTAATATACGATACAGCATCACCAAGCAATGATGCTTTATCCATCTTTGACACATTGGGCACCACAGCCCGAAGTGCATAAAACCTCTGATTCAGTTTCTCTCGCCGCTGCCGCTCAGCTTCAACATGATTCAAGGGTTCTTCTCGTCCATTTGCAGGCTTCCTTCCTCTTTTCCGAGGCTTCTTCTCAACAACAGATTCTTCTATTTCCTTAAAGGAGGCAGCTTCGACATCAGAATGATCTGATTCAGCACCAGATCGAACACCACCAAAAAATCCACTGGAGGAAATTGAAGGCAAGGAACCATGCTTCTCATCAAGAGTCTTTTGTTTTTTCATCTTCTCTTCCATTAAGTTCCGAGATTCTCCGTTTGCAAAAGTGTCCTGCTGGATACCACCATTAGAAAACCGCAACATAGGTTTTGAATTGTCCGCTTCCTCCTCCTTTGGTATAAATCCTCTTTTGTTCTCCAAACCCTTCTGAACAGAGAACGGTTGGGATCCGTTGCTGTTCTGTTCCAGAACTTGCACCATACTGTGATTCAGAAACTGCGAGGACCCATCAAGGGAAGTAGGCTTCGGAGTGTTCAGATATGAGAGAAAATTGTGACTGTCGTCACATACAGCAGCCTGCTTCTCTGCAGCGGGATACAACAAAGAATTGTGATTTTGCGTAGGCTTCTGAGTAGGCACGGACGCAGAAGAGTACAATGAATTGTGATTCTGGGGAGGCTTCTGAGTAGGAACAGAAGCAGAAGAGTACAACAAAGAATTGTGATTCTGGGGAGGCTCCTGAGGAGCAGCGGAGTACAGCAAAGAATTGTGATTTTGGGTGGGCTTCTGAGCAACAGAATATGACAAGGCACTAGACTTCTCATCAAATACCCCAGTCTTATGCACAGATGACAGCGGCCCGTCCAAGATGGAATTTTTCTGGGCAGGTGGAAATGAGGGGTGCTCTTCGAGGACTACAGCAGGCTTCTGAGCAGAAAAGGAGGCAGAGCTCCGGTGTTCCTCCAGGGGGCTTTGGGTATGCCTCTTGGCAGAGAAAGCAGTGGAGCTCGAATTTTCCGGTATGAGTAAGGGTTTCTCCGCAGGCAAAGGGGTCGGGCTTGGAATTGGAGTTGGGTTCGGGGTAAGATTGGGAATTGGGTGTCTCCCTTCTTCACTACCGAAGAAACCCAAATCCACAGAGGGCAATTCCTGGACATGGCCATTAAAAAATGGGGAGCCCGGAACCCACAAAGTCTGGTTATTGTTGCAAAAGTTATCGCTGCTGTTAATGTTATTATTATTGATGGCTGCAGTATTGTGATTGTTTCCATTGTCTTCCCACAAGTTAAATGAAGGAAAAGTAAAAGATGCCTTAGCCTGTTGAACGAGTCCCCAGTTCTCAGGAACCGAAAGCACAGACCCCAATTCCACAACACCATTAGGAGTAGGAATGCATACCATGGTCCGAATGCCAAACTGAGCCGACTGTTTAGTCCTCTCACAGCCGCACCCCTCCATCCTCGCCTGCCCACAAAGCCACACCGGTGCGCCGCTCACAAACGCCTGCCCGGCCATCCCGTCCCCGCCGCCAAAAGTGTGCGTCATCGACACCAAATAAAACCACTCCGCATCCGTCACCTCCTCATCCGCCTCTGCCGCCGGGGGATCCGCCGTTCCGCCCGCCCCATTAATCAACAAGTGCAGCTCTCGCAGCACCTTCTTCCTCAGCTCCTGCTCAGCGCCGCTCCGCTGCCTTTCCTCCTCGGCCGCGCCGCCCCCTTTGAAGTACCCATCGCCCCAGCAGAAAACCGCTCCAGCGCCCCCATCATAAGACCACTGCCAAAATATAGCATAAGTCCAACTCTCCCTTGCCCCCTCAATAAGCATCTGGAGCCTCTGTTGCAGCGTCTCCTGATTGAACAAAGAGTTACTCCCACCCCCCACCGCCGCCGCCACCGCCGTCCCACCACTGCTCCACCCGAAATCCGTCTGCGAAGCAGACGATGCCATGAAAGCCTCCACCATTGCGTCGTCACTCCACAGCTTCATTCCCGCCATGGACACTCCTTGGGTGCTCATGCCCATGCTCCTCTTTTTCTCTCCACCACGTTTACCAGATTTTTAAATTTGTTTCGCCCACATTACTTGACTTTGTAATATCTCCCGTGGTTGTGATTGTTCCATCTCCCTGTTCCCTTTGGGATTCACTGGAGCAGGTCAATTTGCTCCCATTTTGGCCGTATTCACTGCGGATTCCGCGTGCGCAATTGGGTTCATCTCAAACCCGCGTGCATAATTCACTTCTTCCAAATTTCATATGGATGGAACTTGGTTGCGCTGTATGACTGGATTTTTTCTTTTTTCCTAATATTTTATTAAATAAAGTAAGGTATAAAGAGCTTATCGAGTGTGAAAAAAGATAAAGTCCACCTTCTTCACGTGATCTTAAAATTAACATTGTATGCGGTCCGTTCCAGTTAAATATTAAATCTCTTAATTTAATTAATATAATAATAATGATAATTTGGTGTTTCTGTCCCGTTACAATGGAAACGTGAATGGTTAGTGTTAGAACGGGATTCATGGAATTTTCGTACATGAATTTTGCTTGAGACAACTAATCACTCGAGTGCACTTTGTGTGCATTGTAAGAATTCTTAATTTAATAAAAAAAAAAAATTCTTAATTTAGCTGTTATTATTATTAATATTCATTGATGGAAAGACCATTAAGCAAATTAATCATGTTTAGAGTAAATTATCTTTTAAAAATGCTTAATACATAATTTCTTTGGTAAAATGTCTTTTCCATGTGTGGAGTATGGGAGATTTTCCCTCCTAAGTCGGAGTGTTTAAGGATAGAAAAGTAAGGGTTAAAAATGTCACCCTAGTCTTGAAAGTTATATATTTTGTAATGTTTTAGGTTTGATTTGGACTATAGTGATTTGATTGTCCTTGATGTAGTAATTAGTGTGTTAAAATGATTATTGTCACATGAAAGTTGGTAGATGATTTGTTTCTAGAATTTGTTTTCATTTTTGTTTATTTTTGAAGTTCGGACATGATTTTTGATTTATACATTTTTGTTCATTTATTTTCAAATTTGGACTTGATCTTTGATTTATACATTTCTTGTTCATTGAAGTTTGATCTTGATCTTTGATTTATACATTTCTCGTCCTATTTTTATTTCAAAATTGGGTACAATTCTTTCCCTTTAATTGACCATTATGAGTTGAGTTGAAATACAAAATAGTTAAATTCCACATCAAAGTGTCATATTTAAGAACAAACTCTAACTTATTTAGAACACCTAGTGAACATGTGAATTATAGCAAGCACGTCAATTGAACACATTTTAGTGCACATCACGTGTTAATTGAACATATTTTGGTACACATCACGAACCTAAAAAGTACTATCTAATGATATCAACATTGAAGTGGCATGGTAAGACATACTACGTGAGTATTTTTATCTTTAATATTATTCAAATTTTATAGACTTGAGAACCTTATAGGGTTTTGATAGAAGGGAGAAATTGTCATTGTCATGTACAAACTCTCCAGCATGTAAACCAAGTTTTTTTTCAAGCAAGTGAAGAGCAAACTTTTGGAATTTATCATAGATCAAATTTGTGGAATTGATTCAAACATGCACTCATAAAATCATTTTACTAATCATTAAAATGATCCTAACAAATGGATTTTTTTTTTAAAATTTGGATGCATTCTACTAACAAATCCTAATTTTCTACAATAGTGATGAATCACTTCAGGAAAACTAGCAAAGTCATATGCCACATCAAACCAATAGTTAAGTGTTGATATTTATTATTTAAAATTTTGAATCATTCATTTATTTATTTACCATTCCAAGCACTTAATCTTAGAATATATGATGTTAATGATGATTAAATAATTTATCCTCCAAGTTTTATGTGAAGAAAAATTGTATTTCATATTTTAGTGAATCCAGCAACCCCTACCTCACCTTAGGGGCTTTCCTCATAGGTTTTTTTCTTTCAACATTAATAAAATAGGTTTAAGGATAACAAAAGTAATAATAAATAGGTTTTCATAAGGGAAGGGTTAAAAGTGTGACCCCAATCTTTTCATAGTGAAATTTATATATTTTGTATTTTTTACGTTTGATTTGGATTCACTTTGATTTGTTTTTCTTTTATGTAGTAATTAGTGTGTTAAAATATTTTTTTTACATGAAAGTTGGTAGATAATTTGATTTTAGAATTTGTTCTCATTCATATTTATTTTTGAATTTCAAATTTGATTTTTGATTTATACGTTCTTGTCCATTTATTTTCAAATTTTAAACTTGATCTTTCATTTATACATTTCTTGCCTATTTATTTTCAAAGTTCAAACTTGATCTTTGATTTATACATTTCTTGTCCTGGACTAGATCTATAGTTGTGATCACTTTTGCACTAACATAAATTATCTTTTTATTTTAAAATTGGGTACAATTGTTTTCCCTTTAATCGACCATTATGAGTTGAGTTGAAATACGAAATAGTTAAATTACACATCAAAGTATCATATTTAAAAATAAACCCAAATACATTTAGAACATCTAGTGAACATGTGAATTATAGAAAATATATCAATTGAATAGGTTTTAGTGCACATCACAAACCTAGAAAGTATCATCTAGTAGCATCAACATTGTAGCAACGTGATAAGACATACTACATGACTATTTTTGTCCTTAATCTCATTCAAAATTTATAGACTTGAGAACCTTATAGGGTTTTGATAGAAGGGATAATTACTTGTTTCATTTACAGACACTTGAGCATGTAAGCCAAGTTTTATAAGTCAAGAACATACTTTTGGAATTTAGCAAAGATCAAATGTGTGGGTTTGATTCACACCTACACTCATAAGATCAATTTAGCAATCATAAAAATAATCCTAACAAAAGGATATTTTTTACAATTTTAGATATGTTTTACTAACAAACTCTAATTTTCTACAATAGTGATAAATCACTTTAGGATAACTAGTAATTCATATTCCACGTCAAACCAAAAGCTAAGCATCGGTAATTATTATTTAAAAATTTGCATCATACATTTATTTATTTACCATTCCAAGCACTTAATCTTAGGGCATGTGACATTAATGATGATTAAATAATTTATCTTACAATTTTTATGTAAAGAAGTTTTTTATTTTATTATATTTTTGGTGAATCTAACCACTCCTACATCACTTTAAGATTTTGACCCATAGTTTTTCTTCTTTCTACATTAAAGTTTTAGAACTAATTTTACTAGTTTTATACCATTTATTACATATCTAATTAGGGTTTGGATCCACTTTATGTGTTTATTACTATTATTATTATTAGATCTATCTCTTAAGGTTTGGAATTTAGTGTGAAATCTCTTATATTCCTACCATGTAAAATCAAACTAGATAGTTTATATATTGATCTTAATAAAGAAGCAATATGATAAATTATAGATCTATACAATATTCAATGAGTAAAGCATAATACAAGATATACTATGAGAAAACCTAGCCTACAAATCATACTCAATATATTATTATCAAAAATAAGATACAATACATAAATTATAGGTGTTGTTAATAGGAGATACAAGAGGTCTTCAATATTATGTGTAGAGTGAAATTGACAGAATAACCTCACTCTAAAATTGTCATCATATAATTATACATACGCGCATATCGAGGAGATTCTAAAAACCACAAAGAGTTCCCCAAAACCATGAGATCAAATGATGTCCCAAGTATTGGTTCTATAAGTACCCATTTTTGCATATCCTCAAATGTGTTAAATTTTGGATTTAGATGTTGCATAACATCATCTAAAGTGTCATTATGACACAAAAATAATGGATAGCTAAGATGCATGATTTTTTCACATAGTCCTATTTATTATATATTCATATCTGCCTTATTCATCTTTTTATAAATTATATGTCTTTGGTTTTCTTAACCTCAAAATTTCTCCTTTCACCTACTTTGGTAAACTATTAGTGCTAACCAAGTAATATTCATGAAACTTGTCATAACAATTTATGTAAATGTCATGGTGGTCACATAACTACCTTGGTAATCATGAGAACTTTGTGATAATTGCACAACCATTGCAGTAATTGCATAATTACCATAATAATTTTACAACTACCTAGTTATGACAACTAGTGGTTTTGCTTGAGCACTTAAAAATGTGGATTTTGAGCATTTCACAAGCTTATCTCTTTTTTTGGTACCCTTTGGCCTATCTTTCACCCTCAACTAATTTATAACCTTACTATTGTGTGTGAAAATGTGGTAGAACATACTTTTATTGAGGATAATCTTCTCATACATTGAATGATTCCTTTTAATCCATTTCCTATCTAGAACAAAGGTATGCACATTTTATTTTCCACATGTGTAACATGTCCATTACACCTTAGCAACATTTTTTAGCTGTGTTTCCTTTTAATTACCTCTTTTTAAGTCTAATGTCTAGTCTAATTTTTTGGTATTTGTAATATTATAAATAATCTACTCACATGGAAAAGGTTGTTCCTATTGGATAGAATTTTGGTATTACATAGTTGATACTATATGCCATGTCTCATTAGCCTTATGATGGTCATAGGAAGTCACTGACTAGGGGGTTCTCTAGAAGACCATAACTATCATCTTGGATTGGATATTTATAACACATGTTAAAGGTGCGTAAAAGGTCATTACTACACATAAATGGAGAAATTGGGAATTACTTTGACCCCACTTGGTCTTGGGATTCAAATTTATCAATTAGGAGTTACATTTTATTTGTGGAACATTTACACTTGGAGGTAAGGTACATAGGTTGAATGTGGACCATCCTAACTAACCTTTTCCTCATGGTTTTGAGACCATAGTTTTGGAAAATCATTCTTGGTTTCCTAGGTTTCCTTGCCCTATATATAGGGCTTGGGATGGAGATATTGTTGAACGCACAAGACAACTAAGAGGGGGGTGAATCAGTTGCTTATTAAAAAATCAAAACCCTCATTAATATTCAAATCAACATAACCTTTAATTTGTTAGAATGATTTAGCATGGAAGAAAATAACATAAACTGAAACACATCAACACCATGCACAATAGAACACTAGATTTACATGGAAAACCCAAGAAAGGAAAAACCACAGTGAAGATTAGCTCACAATATATAGTAATTGCAACACATTTGCAACCTTTCTAAAGATTGTAGACACTTATGCTCACTGCTTTTAGTGGTCTAACTCATTAAATATTGCACTGCACTTCACAAATTCTCACTTCACACCTCTACAATTTGCATCACACACTCTACACACCAATCCTCTATCAACACAACACTTATTTATTCCTTCTTCAACTTTGAAAACATTCTCCAAGGTTAGCTATGTACTTCAACTGTGCAAATTCCAATTAGGTCACACCAAAACATTCCTGCGGTGGAAAGGAATGAAGATGGACCACTTCACACCTTAACTCAGACCTAAATACACTCATACATGCCACACCATGCTTCCACAATCATAGAAGCAAATCTACAACTAGTGTAAACACCCAAGGTCGATCGAACCTATGTAAACACCATCAAACATTTAAGTACACACTTCCTTTGATCCAAAGATGACTTGCAGACAACAAATATCACTTGAACATGATCTAGAATATTCCAAAAACACCCTAAAATCTGAAAAATCCTTCGTACAACAACTTTCACCTGAAGAATAAACTCATCTTATACACCTAGATAATATTCCACACACTGTAACTCAAGAAATCAATTTGTGGGGAGCACCAAACCACAAACAACTTCAACCGAAGGTAGATATGAACTTTATCAACAAAATTCTAGAACTACAGGACCAAAAACCAAACTATAGAGCAAAACCATTTCTCCTAGACAATACTGCAATACACAATTCACACACTGGTGAACATAAATTTCTTTATACAACAATCTAGACCAAGAAATTATGGATATAATACCTCTAAACACCTCTGACAAACATATCTAAACTGCATAAGCAAACCTTCAACACAAAAGAAGTGCGGAGGAAAACCAAAACTCCACTTTGTATGCCAAAACACCTCTACAACACATTGTTTCCTCTTTTATTCAAATTTTCTCAAAAGCACTTGGAAACCAAGAACCAGAAACACATTCTCATCATCTTCACCACTTCCTCATTATCACCAAACCAACTGCAACACAAAAACTCAACCAAAAAACACCCACAAATAGAAGCTTATCAAAGCAACACTAGAGGTTGACACTAGTAACACTTACTAATGACAACATAATGCAACTAATCAAAGCATCACAACTTCTCAACCATCAGTAGACTTCCAACAGTATGAACCATTTGACATCAATGATAACACCAACTACTCATATTTGCAATAGATGTTATGTCCAATTTTATGCAAGGTTAAATGATATCAAATTTCCTCAAGGTTTAGAGTTTTGATTTACAAAAAGGTCAAATATTGATATTATATTATATTTTTTAGTCGTATGATCCCAAATTGGCTCACAAAATATTTTTCTTATTATATAGATGAGGTGACAACTCACTACTATAGACATGGCAAGAGTTGGTTGAGTGGAAACTCATTGTTTGAAGTTTCATCTTTAGGAGGGATAAATATACAAATAATATAGGTAAGAGGCTCACTTAGAGGATGCCTAATGACATTTGGAAGGATGAAAAGTGTTATTGTTGCCCAATTTTCACCCACGGGCTAAATCAGTTGAGCAATCTATGCTTCAAGTGTTCATAAAAGCAAAATGGGGACATTGTTGTGTAGGATTAAATCATACATATGATGCCAAGTCACAGGGAACTCAGTTGAAAAGCATGCCTCAATCAGTTTTGGCACGAAACTTATCAGAGAAGAGAGTCGGCAAGACCCTCTTGTTGTCTTTCCGACCAGCAGTGCCCTCTATTTGTTCAAATGCACCAGTCGTCAGGGCATTCGGGTTGCCATGACTCTTTATGTGTCTCTCTGCATGGGATGTCTCGCTGAAGGTAGCTCACAAGGTTGGCGTCGGGGAGATGTTTGTGTTCGCAGTGATGTCTTGGTGACCAAGCACAAGTTTCGACGAGATGGAATGATCTTCGGCAAAGGGTCTAGCCGATGGGCCAAGGTCTCGACAAAGGAAATGAGCTCGGCATGAGGTCTCACCGATAATGAAAAGGTCCCACAGAGAAAGTTTGACATCGGTCTGATGTCCTGCCGACTATGAGAGGTCTCTCAAAGTAAAATGAGCTCTCAGCGAAAAAAAAAGAGACTTCGGCGAAATGTCTCGATGAAGGGAAGATGTCTCGCCGACATGACGTAATATCAGCGTAAGGTCTCGCCGATCCATCAAAGTCTTAGCGAAAAAGAGGCATCATCGGAAGGATCTTGTCGAGAGAAGGATGGCTTCCGCAAAGGTCTCATTGACAAGGAAAAACTCTTGCCGAAATAAACGGCATCGGCAAAGCAAGTTTTCATCGCCATGAGGTCTCGGCGATTAGCAGATGTCTCACCGATAGGATGTGCCTTCGAGGAGAATGAATACATTTGGCGCAATGTCTGGGCGACTCTAAAGTGTCCTGGCGAAAGAGGGAGTCTTCGATGAAAGGTTTCGCTGACCCAGCGATGTCTCGACGATAGGGGGTGAGTTCGGGGTAAGGTCTCCCTGAAACGAAGAGGTCTCATCGAAAGGAAATAAGCCCGGGGAGAATAGAGTGACATCGCCACAAGGTCTTCCCGACTGACGGAGATCTCCCCAACATAAAGAATGAGCTCGCCAAAGGATTCTGAGCCTTGTCGTGACGTCCTGCCAACCCGATAGGGTCTTGCCGATACAAAATGAACTCAGGGTGGCTCGCTGTGACGTCTCCCCGACTGATGTTGGTCCTGCTGATAGCGATGGACCCACCAATGGAAAAAGGATATCGGTATGAATTTTGAAGATCGATACGAGCTCTTTCCGACCATCGTGTGTCTTGTCGAATGTTGTTGCAAGGTCTAATCGCATCGGGGAGACACGATTAGTGTCTCACCGATATGCGATCCAGTTTGAACGACCTTTGACTGTCTAGCGATCTCATATGGCACGAGTTCAACCAATCAAGGGAGGCTATAGGAGAGCCATGGTAGTTTGACCCCGTGAACGAGATGAATAGAGTGAAAGTGACGTGGAGTCGGCTCTGGGCTTAGAGGCTTTCAAGGCAACTTGGCAAGGAGGTTCGAGAGGGACACAAGGACCAAAGGTTAATGCTGCAAAAGATCTAAAAGCTTCTCCTAGGGGTGATCTTTCACACCGACATGGATAGCAAGGATTCAATCGAACATAGCATTAACTACATGAAAAGATCTAAAGTCAGATTTTTCTAAAGACGAATATTTTTGTAAGCCCTAGGGGCCGACATCTTTTTGTATATAAGGCATTTTTTCCTCTTTGTAAAGGAGTTCTCCTGATGCTTTTCAAAATTTTGTGACTCTTTTGCAGTCCTCTCTCAGATTAGCAAACTTCTGTAACTCATTTTGGAGCATGATATATAAAATTTACCTTGGTTACCATTGATGGTTCAATTTGCCTTCTGGTTCTTGTGAAGTATTGTGCATTTTTAAGTGATTCATTGAGCTACCTAGTGAAATCTTTCTTTTCCTTATAGCTTTTGTTTCATGTTAGCATGCCTTTCTTTGCAAAAGTAGTACTATGTAAGTTACAAACTGTGTTTATTCAATTGCACATTAGCTTTTAATTTGTGAAAATCTGCTTTTCCTTCTTGAAAGTCTATGCATGTCAAACCTATTTGTATGCATAATCTATAGAATCTTGTTGTGCAGTCCCATGTCCATCACCAGTATTCAAGTGTAACCTAAGTGTCTCGTTGCTCTTGTCAGTTCGGTGTATCACCTTAGGATTTAGCTTTATTTTATGCATTCCTTCTCCCTTTCCCTTTATAGAATTAGTAGTTAGGTGACACCAAAGGAAGTTGGCCTTTTCCAAAACCTCTGCCTACAAGTGATCCACAGCTTTAGAGGTCTTCCCATGTTACACTGGATTGTTGAGTTTACTTTCAGTAGGGTGCAAATCTAGGTGATAACAGTTTTGGCACGCCCGGTGGGACAGAGAACTGACTGTGTCAGTCCCTTTTGTACCATGTATTACTGCAGTTTGGTGTGTACAGCAGTATTTTCTGCCTTTGGAGGCAATTTTTTAACATACCCGACGACTCCAAGCCCGAAGTAACTGGTTTCAGCTATCTAAGTGTTGGTTTCATGATAGTATGTCTTACCATTCACCATTTCATGAAGGTATTGTGCCTGCATCTTTTTATTAGTCATACCCTATTGAAGATACTGCTAGTTTTACTCAAAATAATTATGTGGCAATGAGTTACCAGCAAGCTCAATTGACCTACCACCCACCCACCCCTGCACAAGTTCAGCAGCGGCATGCTTATGCTCATCAACAACCCCAGGAGGGTTATTTTATCTCCAATCAGCAAATTTATTCTTCACATGAGCCTCAAAATTTGGATAAAATGAGTTTGGAGAATATGTCTTTATATTTCCAAAAGTAGTTTAAAGAAATTGACAATCAACAGGAGGTCAATAGGCAGCAGGAGGATCTTTCCTATCAAGCTTATATTCAGCATCAGCAGGATATGGAGGTCCAAAAGTATGAACAGGAGGTTGCTGCTAGACAAGTTGCAGCTAAATAAGAGCAAATAAAAGGCTTACTTGCACAAAAACAAAAGCAGGAGTTTCAATTAGCCTTCCATGTTCCTGAACAACCTGTCCAGGAGGAGATTCCCAAGTTCAAATTTTCAAGTTTGAAGCAAAACTTACTTTCTGAGTTTCCAAGTCAGCATTCTAGTTTCGAAATTCCAAGTTGGAAGGGAACATACGATCAACCCTGTGAGACTCCATTGTCAAATATTCAAATGGAATTAAGCTCTAATGTTCAAGAGGCAGAGGAGGAGCAACTTATTGATCAAGATAGGTTAATCCTCTGGGAAAAGCTTAAGAATGTGAATCCTTTACATCTAGCTATAAGGTGTTCTCAATTGCAACAGCAACGGATTGAGCAGCAGGAAGACAAAGCGAAAGTAGCTGTTGAGAAAGGTCAATTTACAGCTTGGAATAAGGGACTATCTCTATTCTCTCAGCTTGATGAAGAGAAGGTTATTGCAAAGTTTTGCTCAATACTGGAAAATGAGGAATCTAAACTTTTGCAAGAAGGTGAGGGGAATCAAGTTGAGCACCTTGTTGTCACGGACATAGCTGAGAATCAAAAGGCAGAGTTAATATTCTCATTTGATGATCTACCTTACTTCATTGACAAGGATGAAGAATTGGACCAACATGAGGTTGATGGAGGTAATTCTGATTTGTTGTTGCATAAAGGTGAAGGTGAGTTTGAAGTCTTTACTCACGAACAAGGAGGTTTAAGTAGCACTGTTCAGGGAAAGCCACATTTTGATGTGCATGAAAATACCCATCAAGTTGAACAAGTCCCTGAATTGGACTTGCTGTTTTGCAAAGAGGGTGATTTTGATGCTTTGTCAAAGCTAGATGCGAGCTGCATTAGTCCTGAATTTGGTCTTTTTGTTCAAAAGAGTAAAGAAGACATTGAAGAGGATATGTTTTGGAATGATTTAGAAACTTTCTGTACTATTTTGGGTGTTGAACTATCACCTCTTGATGAAGCTAATCATGAACAACTCGAGCTTACTGAAGAAGCTTCTTTTTCCTTACTAAGTCAGTCACAGGGGTTAGATTTTTCTAGCCTAGGCTATAAAACAGCAGTGAATGGGCAAGAGACCAGCAAGGAGAGCTCAAATTTTGTCTTTACAAGGGGCTGTCGGATCAAAGATTTAGCCCAGATGGAGTTCAATAAAGTGCCAAGGAGAGCAGAGTGTGCTATTGTTCCAGAAAAATTTGATGCAGTTACAACATTGGGACAACAAGATATATCCACTTATCCATTTACAGACATCAGTTTTTGCGATCAATTTGAAATGGTAAGTGGATTTATCCTTGTCTTTCCAAGTGTTTTGCAACTAGTATGGGCATTTTCTCTCTTTTGTCATGTTTGGTCTGCAAGTCATCAACTTGCAATTCATCTTTTATTAGTCAAGAGGGGTAGTTATTTCACAGAGCCAGTGAATGGTTTTGTTTGACCAGCTTCTTTGCTGGTTAGTTTAGGTTAGAATAGGTTTAGTTGTTTCAATTCCCTAAGTGTTGTTCCAACACAAATAAGTAGTTTCCATTCAGCAGTTTTTCTTGTTTTCAATAAATTATCTAAGTGATCTGTTTCTCGAGTTACAATGTGCTATATTCATGTACAAAGTTGCTACAAGTCTGTTCATGAGTTTTCCCAATGACTCTGTGCCCAATGGATAGGCCTAGGCTACTCATTCTCATGTTTAGCAGGAAAACATCCAGCTGAGGTTGCCAGAAATGTTGCCCAATTTTCACCCACGGGCTAAATCAATTGGGCAATCTATGCTTCAAGTGTTCATAAAGGCCAAATGGGGACATTGTTGTGCAGGATCAAATCATACATATGATGCCAAGTCACAGGGAACTCAGTTGAAAAGTATGCCTCAATCAATTTTGGCACAAAACTTATCAGATAAGAGAGTTGGCAAGACCCTCTTGTTGTCTTTCCGACTAGCAGTGCCCTCTATTTGTTCAAATGCACCAATCATCAGGCCATTCGGGTCGCCATGACTCTTTATGTGTCTCTTTGCGTGGGATGTCTCGCTGAAGGTAGCTCGCAAGGTTGGCGTCGAGGAGATGTTTTTGTTCGCAGTGATGTCTCGACGACCAAGCACAAGTTTCGGTGAGATGGAATGATCTTCGGCAAAGCGTCTAGCCGACAGGCCAAGGTCTCGGTGAAGGAAATGAACTCGGCATGAGGTCTCACCGATAACGAAAAGGTCCCGCCGAGAAATTTTGACATCGGTCTGATGTCCTACCGACTATGAGAGGTCTCCCCGAAGTAAAATGAGCTCTTGGCGAAAAAAAGAGAGACTTTGGCGAAATGTCTCAGCGAAGGGAAGATGTCTTGCCGACATGAGGTAATATCGGTGTAAGGTCTCGCTGATCCATCAGGGTCTCAGCGAAATGAAGGCGTCATTGGAAGGATCTCGCCGAAAGAAGGATGGCTTCGGCAAAGGTCTCACCGACAAGGAACAACTCTTGCCGAAATAAACGACATCGACAAAGCAAGTTTTCATCGCCATGAGGTCTCGGTGATTAGGAGATGTCTCACCGATAGGATGTGCCTTCGGGGAGAATGAATACATTCGGCGCAATGTCTGGGAAACTCTGAAGTGTCCCGACGAAAGAGGGAGTCTTTGATGAAAGGTTTCGCCGGCCCATCAATGTCTCGGCGACAGGGGGTGAGTTCGGGGTAAGGTCTCCCCGAAACGAAGAGGTCTCACCGAAAGGAAATAAGCCCAGGGAGAATAGAGTGATATCGCCACAAGGTCTTCCCAACTGACGAAGGTCTCCCCGACATAAAGAATGAGCTCGCCAAAGGATTTTGAGCCTCGTCATGACGTCCTGTCGACCCGATAGGGTCTTGCCGATACAAAATGAACTCAGGGTGGCTTGCTGTGACGTCTCCCCGACTGATGTTGGTCCTGCCGATAGCGATGGACCCACCAATGGAAAAATGATATCGGTATGACTTTTGAAGCTCGATACGAGCTCTTTCCGACCATCGTGTGTCTTGTCGAATGCTGCTACAAGGTCTAATCGCATCGGGGAGACACGATTAGTGTCTCAATGATATGCGATCCAATTTGAATGACCTTTGACCGTCTGGCGATCTCATATGGCACGAGTTCAACCAATCAGGGGAGGCTATAGGAGATTCGTGGCAGTTTGACCCCGTGAACGAGATCAACAGAGTGAAAGCGACGTGGAGTCGGCTCTGGGCTCAAAGGCTTTCAAGGCAGCTCGGGAAGGAGGTTTGAGAGGGACACGAGGACCAAAGGTTAATGCTGCAAAAGATCTAAAAGCTTCTCCTAGGGGCGATCTTTCACACCGACATGGACAGCAAGGATTCAATCGAACATAGGATTAACTACATGAAAAGATCTAAAGTCAGATTTTTCTGAAGACGGATATTTTTGTAAGCCCTAGGGGCCGACATCTTTTTGTATATAAGGCATTTTTTCCTCTTTGTAAAGGAGTTCTCCTGATGCTTTTCGAAAGTCTGTGACTCTTTTGCAGTCCTCTCTCAGATTAGAAAACTTTTGTAACTCATTTTGGAGCATGATATATAAAATTTACCTTGGTTACCATTGATGGTTCAATTTTCCTTCTAGTTCTTGTGAAGTATTGTGCATTTTTAAGTGATTCATTGAGCTACCTAGTGAAATCTTTCTTTTCCTTATAGCTTTTGTTTCATGTTAGCATGCCTTTCTTTGCAAAAGTAGTACTATGTAAGTTACAAACTGTGTTTATTCAATTGCACATTAGCTTTTAATTTGTGAAAATCTGCTTTTCCTTCTTGAAAGTTTGTGCATGTCAAACCTGTTTGTATGCATAATCTACAAAATCTTGTTGTGCAGTCCCATGTCCATCACCAGTATTCAAGTGTAACCTGAGTGTCTCGTTGCTCTTGTCAGTTTGGTGTATCACCTTAGGATTTAGCTTTATTTTATGCATTCCTTCTCCCTTTCCCTTTACAGAATCAGTAGTTAAGTGACACCAAAGGAAGCTAGCCTTCTCTGAAGGTTGACCTCTGCCTACAAGTGACCCATAGCTTTAGAGGTCTTCCCATGTTACACTAGATTGTTGAGTTTACTTTCAACAGGGTGCAAATCTAGGTGATAACAGTTATGCATGAAGCATTTGGTTGAGTTTTTTGAATCTGGTATTGTTCAATGTTTAATGTAGGTGTGTTTTAACAAAAATAAATCTACTACTAATTAGTGTAGGTTAGTCATTATACATTTATAAAGGGATAGGACTATTTTCCACTATATTGTTTGGTGATAATAAGGCACATTTCCTCCTTTATATTTGGTCTCTCATTATATGCTAGGTCAAGCAAGCTAGGGTCTATGCCCAAAAAATAGAAATTTTGGCCCAAACATCATGATCTATATTAGATTGATAGGTTACAACATCATTCATTTAGTTATCCATCCTTGATCATGGGATGGATTCTTGAGCACATCACCCCATACTAGAGGTAGATGCCTATGCATTTTCCACTAATGTATTATTTGATCCTTTGTACCAAAATTTATGGTGGGACCTTGTATTTCTATCAAAGTATTTTGATTATGCACCTTGGCTACATATGTTGTGGTATGATATGTTTTATCGTGCTTTATGTGATATTTAGTTTACCATTGATGTGTGTTATAGATGAGGCTTTATATTATCATTTGTTGTTTGACTATGTATTATAGGATATGTATATTCTGATGTTATATATTTGGATTCATGTATGTGGATTTGTATGTGTTGGGCTATTTTAGTGTTTCAATGTCACTATTTCAATATAACTATTATGTGTGATTTGATTATGATTAACACTTGTGTTTTTGGATCATGTGGTTTTATGATGATTTTTAATTAATGTAGTTATTGCTGTTACTTTTATTCATATTATATATAGTGTAGAAAAATGTACTCCTTTACATTTTCACACTATGTTTGGGTCCCTTAATTAATTGGACTTAATTAAGCTTCTAATTGCCTAAATTATGCATTATTAAGCCTTATTATTGTCATTTTCTGAAAGGGAAACTGACATTAAACAAATGCTAACATTAATTTAAACACCTTGGAAATTGTGTGTCTTGGATTTAGGTCTTAGGACCCATTCTCCCAAGGGCGAATGGGTCCTCCTTAAGTGCTAGGACCCAATTTTTAATATGTTTTTGGTGGAATTTCAATGATTCAAATTCAAGTTTCAAATGTCAACTTATGGAATCTAATTTTTGAGAAATTAGATAAGCACCTACAAATACATAGTTATTTTATCATTTTAAATCTAAAGAGAATAATCTAGCATTGAGGAAACTTTCATAAGAGAAAATATTATTGTAAAGAGCATTGAAGAGAAGATTTATCAGTCATCTACAATAGTAATCAAGATCATATCATCATGTCAAAGTTTATGCAGATTAATGTCATGTTTTGGAGCTAACATTGTGATGTAGGTTTCAAGAATTCAAGCATCAAATCAAGTATCAAATCAAGCATCCAATCAAGCCATTTCATGCAAGATCCAATCCTTAGAGAGATGTGTTAGACTTCAATCCTCTAAGGGCAGCCATTGAGGGTTTGGTGAGTTGTGACATAGATTTGTTCATTCATCAATCCTTTTCATTTGTCATTATCTTTTATCATGAAGGTTTAATTACCAAATCAGAGTTTGACCAAGGAAAAACCCTATTCACCCAAAAAAAGAAAAAAAAAACCTCTCTTTGTGTGTGCAGATTTCCAAGTGAAGAAGGACTGAAATTGGATCAAAAGAGCAATTTTTCAAAGTTCTCATCAAAGTTGTCAAGCCACACAAACCCAGATCTCGAATTTATTTCTAACTTTTCAGTAGTGAAACTTGGGGCAAACAAAAGCTTAGATCCATCTCCAAAGAACCCCCAAAGCTAAGAAAAATCCTTGTACAAAGACCCATTCACCCTAGGGCGAATGAGTCCTTGTAGGACACTCAACACCCATTTTTGGTGACAGGTACACATCAGTCTACCTTTCTCAGATCTACCAAAAAATTATTGTTTCTGTCTTTGTTATCCTTAATCTTTGAATTTCATGTTTTACATCACATAATTGAGTTCATTTTTTATTTTATTTTTATCTCCCCAAAGTGCACTTCAGTCATTTTTGTCATAAGAAAACAACAAATCCTCCTAATAGGGTTGACTCACCTCAAGGTTGAAATTCAATCCTATCCTTGGGAGATCTCTTTTTCTAATGAAAATAGAGAAGGTGTAAGTGTGTTTAAACCGTCACAAAATCACATCCACCCACACTTACCTTTTTCTTTGTTTCATTTTGGTGAACTTGACATTATACATCATAAATTCCAATTTGGAGATCTTTAAAACCCTAGATATAGGATTTACATTAGTTTGTTTTGCATCTCATTTAGGGTTTAAAAATTGCATCTTGCATCATCTAAAATTACATTTTTCATCACTTAATTCACAAAAATTCAAAAATATTGCATGCATCTTGCATGTTAGTTGTATTAAGAGTGTTTTTAGTCATTTAGATCAAAGTTTCAATTAAATTTGCATTCAAAAAGTTATCATTTTGTTCACATTTTGTCATTAATTGCACTTACATTTTGACATCAAAATCTAGAAAAAATAGTCACAAAAATAATAGTCTACAACTTGAAATAGAGAACACAAACAATAACTCAAAATTTGCATTTTTCATTTTTCAAACCCTTGAGCAAGGAATCATTTTCTCTTGGGAGAATTTGTCCCTATACAGGTTTCCTTACAACTGTTTGGGTGCATTTTTACCTCTGTGATTGTCTTTTATTTCTACTATTAAATTTGCACTTTGAAATTTTGAAAAATAGTTATTGTATGTGCAAGAAAAGTGTCATTTTGCTTGATTTATTGCAAATTGGGAAAAATTATTGCATTTCAAATCTGTAGGAAAATTATTACATCATCTTCTCATTTCAAAAATATCTTGTTATCATACTTCATGTTTTATTTTCAAATCTTGTTGAATACTCTAGGAAATTGTTGTTACAAGCACATGAATATGAAGTTCTTTCCCCTCTTTTCTTGTTTTTCATTGATCTCTCTCCCACTATATCTCCTATGTGTGAGGTTACTTTGGTCAAAGAGAATACAAATTTGGATAATCATGACAATCATAGCTTCCCTTATCCTAATATATCGCCTATTTGTGAAGAAGATATTTTGGTGTTAGAAGATCCAATCATTGAAAGTCATAAGAATCCTATTTGTTTCTCTTCAAACCCTATCTCTCCTACTTGGGAAGACATTGTTGGAAAAAAATATGAGACCATTGACATATCCCCTAATATCACTTTTCCTATCTCTCCCATTTGTGAGAATGATTTGATAAAAGAGGATGCAAGCATTGACAATCATGGCAATCCTAGTTGTTCTTCTCCCGAAACCTCTCCTACTTGTGATGAAGGTGTCTTGGTGTTCAAATATCCAACCATTGAGAGTCATGAGAACCTTGTTTCTCCCTCTTCCAATGATTCTACCACTTGAGAAGATATTGTTGAAAAAGAGGATGTAATCATTGATAAGCAAGAAAATCATAGTTGTTCCTCTCCCAATACCTCCCCTACTTGTGATGAAGTTATCTTAGAAGACTCAACCATTGGATGTCATGAAAATATTGTTTTCTCCTCTCCTAAAAAATCTCCTACTAGGGAAGATATCATGGTGCAAGCAAATGATAACAATGATACATGTCTTTCAAAAAATAGTAATGTGGCTTCCTTAGATGAAGATGATAAGGTGACATTAGACTCCCCCTCGCTAGAAGATCATCAAAATAAGGATAAATTTGTTGAGGTTATGAACACTATATATCCTTTAATTATTGGGCCTCCCAAGTCATCTCCTGAGCCACTTCTTATTATAAGACCACCTCAACACACACCATTACCTCTAGGAGCTATCTTAAATTTTGTAGGCAACATTGTAGTAACAATGTTTTGCAACAATTGAGTTATAATACCATTTCTCATACATATAATACAAGGAATAATAGGCAACCACAAACCATACCTACTTCATTACCTTTACCTCAACCTATTTTTCCTAGTTCTCCTCATTTTCCTTTACACAATGGAAAGGAGTATGATCTTGTGGAACAACTTAGAAACACTCCTACTAAGATTTCTTTATGGGACCTTATTCAAGCTTCACCTAATTATCATAGCATCACTTCAAAATGCTTTACAACAAGTTTTTATCCCTCCTAGTGCACAACCAAATGATGTAGCAACTCTAATTTAAGGTATGAACTCAATCAACTTAGACATTACCTTTCATCAAGATGAGTTACCTCCATTAGAAATGCAAAAACAAAATCAAGCTTTGATGATAGTGGCTATTATTAATCATTGCGGCATAAGGCATACCCTCATTGATAATGGTTCAACACTCAAATTTTGTATTGTAAGTCTTCTAGACAAGATTGGAGTAGACAAAAGTCAAATTCAACTCGATTCTTTATCTATCTATGGATTTGATAATGTGGGGAAACAACCACTTGGTGTGATAACTTTACCTGTTAAAGCTGGAAAGGTTACATTGCAAACTACTATTCATATCATGCCTCAAGAAATCTCATATAATCTTCTCCTAGGTCTAGACCTTGGATTCATGCAATGAATGTGATGCCTTCAATGTTACATTGTCTACTAAAGTACACTTACAACAACAAGGTCTATACAATCAAAGCTGACCTACAATTAGAAAATTATTTGCAAAATAAAACAGTAATGACAAATCCTCTTACAACATTGACACCAACTACAAAAGTGGAACCTTTACAATTTGAAGATAAGTGTCTTTCACCTATAACAATGTTGTTAGAAGATGATTGGGGATCATTAGATTTCACACATAAATTCTATGGGAAACCCAAGATTATACAATTAAAGTCAAGAAAAGAGAAAGAAGATAACATAGTATCAACACAAGCTGAGCCATCAAAAGCATGTGAGTCCACAACTTTTAGAAAAGAAGAGGAAAACAACAATTATACATCCACATATGACAAGTTTGATCATGAGAAATCACCAAATCCAAAATAAATGGAAAGAATTTATGGAAGAGG
Organism: Sequoia sempervirens; assembly: GCA_007258455.2. NCBI lineage: Eukaryota > Viridiplantae > Streptophyta > Pinopsida > Cupressales > Cupressaceae > Sequoia > Sequoia sempervirens. Next base: position 239,920,846 of record VDFB02270651.1, read on the forward strand.
TTATGAGATTTTGAAACAACTTGGATATAAGGGAAAATGATGTGGTGTTAAAGAACAAGGTATTTGTGTCCCTATAGAACCTACCCTGCAAGAACAAACAAGAGGTCTTGGTTATTGTCATTTAAAAGAAATGAAAGCATCAAAGAAACCTTCACTCAATATCAATGTCATCACACAAAACACTCCTAAGAAAAATATTACTTCATCTTCAAACACATGTCTTAGTGATGATTGGAGCTCATTAGATTTTACACCCTCCTTTATGGGAGAGTACTAAATCTCACAATCTAGAGAGTCTTGTGTATGTATGACACCTTGTAGTAAGCAAGAAGTATATATGTCACAAAAGAAACCAAAATATTCTACCATTGATCAAGACAACACCTTATTGAGGCTTCTCCAAGCCCACTTGATATCTCTCCCTCCAAGAACATGAAATAAATTCTACAACAAGATCCCATTTTGTGCATATCATCGAGTGCATAGTCCTTCAACCAATGAATATAAGGCTTTGAGTAATAAAATTCAATATCTTAAGGATTGTGGTGCTCTTCCTTGTGTTGATGCACCTATTTCCTCTAATTGATAATGATCTTCATCCTATCATTTTGCTCATCACTATGTGGCATTAGTAGCTTTGTGTGTCTTGCTCATTGCCATTCATGGTGGTACAATCTTAGGTGCAACCATATTTATCTTGGCAGCAACATGATAGTCCTTGGTGGTTGTCTTTGTCTCTATGCTTGGGGGGCAAGGATAACTAGTTTTTGGGAGGCTTGCATTCTTCTCAAGATCTCCTTCCTCTCTTTCTACTTAAAATACCAACATACCAAGTATGTTGACATTTTAAGTGGGGGGCATATTGTACCCCAATCATTGTTTGTGTGTTCCCTTCTTAGTGATGATAACATACATCTCTTAGGAAGTGGGATCATTACATTTCCATTATCTTATTTACATTGGCATTATTTTATTGGAATTATTTCATTTTGGTATTAACATTGTTGACATTTCCCAATTCACTTTGTTCACAGAGGTTGAATTTAGTGTAGCATTAGCATAGCATATTGATCATGTTGTGGAACCTTATCAAAGTTATCAGGGAGTATAAATTTTGGTATGGTTGACGTATGGGAGCGTGTAGACCTGGCATGAATTTCCCATTGCCACTTGTTTTGTGGGATCACACCTTGTAGACCTAGTGTGTGTTTCTCATTTTTGTCTTGGGAGCTCACCTATTGTATATTGGACTGCACTAGCCCTTGTGAGCATTATGTTCATGGTCACCTAGAATAACACAACTTTCCTTCCTATAGAGCCATGTGTTTCAAAGTGATTTTACATCATTATGAGTGTATTTAATGGATGTGGCATAATGCAACTTGCTAGTTCTTCCAACTTTTTCTTTCCACATCAATTTTGACATTGTATGTTTGTGTATCTTGTCTTGTTGCTTCATGTCATACATTCATGTGTGTGTCCCTTTGTGCTTATGTTGATTTTCCATGGGATCTTGATCCTAGGGGCTTGCGTAACCTCCTTGATCCTTGTCATCCTATCTCATTGATATTTGTGCACTCCTTTACTCTCACTAAAGTGGGGGCTAAATTTAGTGTAGAAAAATGTACTCCTTTACATTTTCACACTATGTTTGGGTCCCTTAATTAATTAGACTTAATTAAGCTTCTAATGGCCTAAATTATGCATTCCTAAGCCTGTTATTCTCGTTTTCTGAAAGGGAAACTGACATTAAACAAATGTTAATATTAATTTAAACACCTTAGAAATTGTGTCCTAGATTTAGGTCTCAGGACCCATTCACCCAAGGGAAAATAGGTCCTCCCTAAGTGGTAGGACCCAATTTTTAATATTTTTTTGCTAGCATTTTAATGGTTCAAATTAAAGTATCAAATGCCAACTTATGGAATCTAATTTTTGAGAAATTAGATAAACACCTATAAATGCATAGTTATTTTATCAATTCAAATCTAAGGAGAATAATCTAGCATTAAGGAAACTTTCACAAGAGAAAATATTATTGTCAAGAGCATTGAAGAGAAGATTTATTAGTCATCTACAATAGCAATCAAGATCATATCATCATGTCAAAGTTTATGCATATTCATGTCATATTTTGGAGCTAACATTTTGATGTAGGTTTCAAGCATTCAAGCATTCAAGCATCAAATCAAGTGTTAAATCAAGCATCCAATCAATCCATTCATGCAAGATCCATTCCTTAGAGAGATGTGTTAGACTTTAGTCCTCTAAGGGCAATCATTAAGGGTTTGGTGAGTTGTGACATAAAAATTTTCATTCATCAATTCTTGTCATTTGTCATTATCTTTTATCATCAAGGTTTAATTACCAAATCAAGGTTTGACCAAGGAAAACATCTATTCACCCAAAAACAAACATTTTCCCCTCTCTTTGTGTGTACAGATATACAGGTGAAGAAGGAATAAAATTGGATCAAAAGAGAAATTTTTCAAATTTGTCAAAGTTGTCAAGCCACAAAAACTCAGATCCTGAATTTATTTCTGACTTTCTGATAGTGAAACTTGGGGCAAATAGAAGCTCATATCCATCTCTAGAGGACCTACAAAGCTGAGAAAAATCCATGTACAAAGACCCATTCACCCTAGAGCGAATGAGTCCTTGTAGGACACTCAACACCCATTTTTGGTGACAAGTACATATTAGTCTTCCTTTCTCATATCTACTAGAAAATTGTTGTTTCTATCTATGCTATCCTTAATCTCTAAATTTCATGTTTTGCATCACATAATTTTGTTGATTTGGTATTTTATTTTTATCTCTCCAAAGTGCATTTCAGTCATTTCTATCATAAGAAAACAACAGATCATCCTAATAGAGTTGACTCACCTCAAGGTTGAAAGTAAATCCTATCCTTGGGATATCTTTTTTTCTAATGAAAATAGAGAAGGTGTAAGTGTGTTTAAACCCTCACAAACTCACATCCACCCACACTTACCTTTTTCTTTGTTTCATTATATTATGTTGGGAGTTTATGATATGCTTAGGCTATCTTGTATGGAGAAGCTTTGCTTGATGTTTTATGGAGTGTGCAAGCATGATTTTTAGCCCCAATGGTGATTATTTAGAGATAATTTAGTTTTGGAAAATAAATTGTGTGTCTTCCCCATCCCACTCGATTCAAGTTGAGAGACATATTTTTTAATACCTATGAAACCATGATCCAAATACATATTGATGATGGGTCCACGTGTCGTGAATAAACCTATGAAGTGTGTGTTATCTTTACATGTGTATTTTATTGTTTGATTTCCATTTATATTTTTTTTATTTTTCTATTACTTCTTATGAAGTGTTTGCAAACAATATTTATGCTTTTTATGTGAAACTAATTTAATAAAATTACCCTCATCAAATGGCCTTGTGCATGTTTTAATATGGTGATATTTTAAAAATGTATTGTAAATTTAAAAGAGATTGTTTGGGCTTTAATTCATATTTAAATTAATTTCATCTATGTTAATTTGATTTGGAAAATAAATTCCTAACTATGTTTAATTGGAAATGATAGTGATTTCTTAAGGTTTATAGATTATTGGGAAATATCTATTTTTGAAAAAAAGTCTTGTTGGAAATATTTAAATATGCAATTAAATAAAAAGAAAAGAAAGGATAAAAAGGAAAAAGAAAAGGCATTTTGGGTCATGTCACATTATTTTAGTGGAAATATTTCTCATCCTATGATACAAACTATGATGAATTAGAAACACTGACAAAATTTATATCTTCATCCAATGATCTCTTCTTAGCTCATGTGGAGTGGTCATGGGCATGCTAATTAACAAATGTATTTCCACTCAATTTAAGATCTTCATAAACTATAAAGTTCATCTTAGATACTTTAGAGGTGCATGAACCTTTAGGATATTACTCTATTAAAATGGAGCATCTAGGGTCTTATAGAGTAAGATCTCTTGAGAAAAACTAGAGGTGAACTTATTATTGTGCATAGGTGACTAGATAGTGTTGAGCTACTATAATGGGTGCACCAATATTCAATGACTAGGATTTCCTACACCATCATATTCTACAATGGATTTTGAATAAATATTATATTATTGGAGGTGGGTTCAAATAAGGTTAAGTAGGAGAGGGACCAACTTAATCATGTTGTTACTTAGGTGACTAATAATTTAGCTAGTAGCCTTAATACTTGACTACTTGATATCCTCAAGGTTGTTGACCCTAATGCATCTCTAGGGCAGTTAACTTGGTAATACCTAATATCATATCCTATAAGGTCTTGTAAAATCTTATTCTCTTAAAGATAGAAGAGGAATATTCCTCCTTGAGGGAGTTGAGGGAGTAGGTATCAAGTTAAGGGAAGGATATTACAACTATGTCAAAATGACAAGTGGTTGAGGAGGAAGGGGAGCAACAATATTTAGGAAAATGGATGTACTAGGTATTGGAGAAATATTTTTATCCAAAATCAAGTTATTTTCATCCTAAATGGCTAGATCAAAGGCATTGTTAATCTTTATGGCTCCTAGAGCTCAAATCATTAAAATAGGGCCAATAATGACAACTCTAACATAATAGATAAATATTTTTCTCACAAATATCTAAATTTCTAAGGGAATATATTTTTATACCTTTTGGAAGAATATGTTGAAGTCAATAAGATAATATATAAAAGATTTCATGATATGAAATATTCTATCTAGTAGTGAATCAAAATATCCTCTATATTTGAAATGTTCATAAAAAAGCCTCCCTAGACTATCTGAACTTTGGATGTTGTTTAGCTCAAGTCTTACAAACCAATCCATAGACATGCTTCTAAAAGAGAGTGAAATTTTTGAAGCCACACCTGTTGATGTTAGCAGCTTCGAGCTCAATTCTTCCAGCCCCAATTGAAGATATAAATTGCTTATATGTGTTAATGGCAACATTATTTTTTGGCCGACTTCCTTGCATCATTCTCCTTGGCTAACCTTCATTGTAATTCATTATTATTAATTGTATTTATTGCTGCTTGGTGGCCGACCTAGTCTATTGAAAGGGTGCGAACTATCTAGCAATGTATTTATATGAGGTCATTTCCACTCATTTGGGCATCAAGAAAGTTTGAAGTCTCTTCTCTTCTCTCAAGTGTGAATTACCAAGAGCAAATTGCAAATTCGTCAAGTTCAGATTGTGAAGTCATCAAGAGCAAATTGCAAACTCTTCAAGAGAAGATTTGAGTTGCAAGGAAGTGCAGATTATTTATCTATCAGTGCATCTTGTGAAGGTGTTGATTATTGGCCTTGAGATTGGCCTCATTGTACAGAGATTTATTGCCATTACATATATATAAGAGATATATATTTTTTGTTGGGTTTTTCTCACTCAAGAGGAGGGTTTTCCCAGAGTATCTATTGTGTTATTGTGTTGATATTTGAATTAATTTTATGTGCTTTACATCTGATCACAAAACTAACATGGTATCAAAGTGAGTTTGAAGAAGATCTTGATCAGATTTAGTCTTACAACAATACTCTTTATTCTTCTTCTCATCTTTGTTCACTTCTATATCTTTTTCAAGATGGTGAACGGTCTCAAGATCGAGGATAGACTCAAGGGAGCATCAAATTTCACATCTTGGAGATTCAAAATTATGCTCACCTTGGAGGAAAATGATTTGGCTGCGTTTGTGGAAAGAAAATTCTCCGAGCCTTCAGATGAGGAAGAGAAGGTTCAATGGAAGAAGAAAGATATCAAGGCGAAGATGTTAGTTGATTATGTGAAGGACCATATTGTTCCAATCATCTCCAAGTTGAATACAGCAAGAGAGATGCTTAAGAATTTGGAGGAGATGTATGGGACCAGCAACAAAAGCTGTGCACTTGCATTAAAGAAACAAATTCATCATGTTAAGATGGTGGAAGGAGAATCTGTCATCACTTACTTCATGAAGATTTCTGAATTGAGAGATCAACTCTCTACCATTGGTCATATTGTTGATGCCAAGGATTTGACCATGTTGGCTCTTAATGGTATTCCTTCATCTTGGGAGTCTTACATTCAAGGAATATAGATAAAGGAGTTGATGGTGCTCCTACATTCAAAAAGAAGTGGGACCTTTCTAAAGTCCAATGTTTTCGTTGTGAAAGGTTTGGTCACTATGCAAAGGATTTCCCAACCAGGCCTAATCAACATGCTTCATTTGTGGATGTGGATGAGATCTCTCCTCAGAAGGATTCTAGGGAATTTCTATTCTAAATCATGGGCTTGTGTTCAAGCCGTGAAGGTTGTGTGTTGATCTGAGCGCAAGAGCAGCGTATCTTACTGTGTCTGGTATTTGCATCCATCAAAATATTTAAAGAGATAAGTATTCTTTGTTTACTGAGTTATATCATTTAGTTGGATCTTGTAATTAGTAAAGAGAGATAGTGGTTCCTCTTGAATTGTGTTCACTAGCATAAGATCCTTTGAATATTTCATTTATTGCAAGTTATTTCATGCCGGTTGTGAAGATTTCTAAGTGTGACTCCAAAATAAAAAGAGAATTGCAATTTCGATGATGATTAGTTGGTCACATCGATATCATTCTCTGATGCATGAACTGTGATAGAGCCTTGAACTCTTGGAGAGAGTTGGTTCTGCATGCTAACTGCATAATGCATTCAAGAAATTTGTAGTTGTGTAGATTATCTTTTGTTGTGCTAAGTTTAGCACTCTCGAGAGGAGTAAAAGATGGAAGGAAGAGTTATATCAAAATTCAATAAAGATAAGTTTCTTTATCCCTTCATTCTGATCCTTTGATATATTTCCCTTTCGGTTGATTTACTTATTCATGTTTTAATATTATTCATAAATTCTTATGTATTCATGCTATAACGTGAGATAATAAACCTTGTATGATTCTAGTCTTGATATTTCTTTATATAGTTATAAACAGTTAGTAATCTTTCTCTATAATGCTTCTAGAAAGATCTAGGGGCAAGAAAGTGATGAGAGATTGCTTAGTGATGAAAAGCTTGAGGCATCTTATGAGGAAGTCATGCCGACCAAAGAAATATTCAAGTGTGAATTCACAACTTGTAGCCATGGGACTGAGTTGGTGGCTAGAGGGAGCTCACTTCTAGAAGTCTTCTTTGCAAACTCTGAAGCAGCGATCAAGAGGGAGTTATGTGACTCACTGAGAAGAAGTGAAGGTTGCAGTGTTGCAAGGCCAAGTGTTAAATCCTTGAAAGACCTCTTCAGCTATTGAGATCAAAATTGCACAAGACAGTCATATGGATTTGATATTGGTAGCTCCGCAAACCTATTCAGAATAGAGTGGTCTGCAATGAGATCGAGGAGGTTCACCCCGAACTCTCTACAGTACCAGAGGTGTGCACTGGAAAAAAATTATCTAAGGCAAGCATTGCAAGCAATCTTGGTCGATGAGGTCAAAAGATTGATGCAAGTACTTAAAGATTCAGAGGGAGCCTATTGAACCTAAAGAAGATAGAAGTATACTATTGAGATTTTTTATGATGGATTGCAAATCCATGTCTATGCCTATGGAGACCAACTTGCACAAGTTGAAAGAGGTTGCAGCTAGTTTAGATCAAGGGGATCCCATGTTGTACAGGCAGTTGATTGGATCGTTGTTGTATCTAGTTAACACTAGACCTGAAATCTACTATGTAGTAAGTGCACTTAGTCAGTTCATGTGTGAACCGAGGTAGGTACATCTTGTTGCAGCGAAACATGTCCTGAGATACTTGTTTGGGACAGTTGGATATGGGCTAAGATATTCTTCAGGTGTGATCCTGGAGCTGCATGGTTATACAGATTCTAATTAGGCAGGGTGTGTTACTGACCGGAAGAGTACCTCTAGATGTTGCTTTAGTTTGGGGTCTATTATGATATCCTGGTGCAACAGGAAGCAGTCTTCAGTGGCATTGAGCACCGCAGAGGCCGAGTATATTGCAACTTGTGTGGCAGCTCGAGAAGTAGTGTGGCTTCGGAAGCTCCTTGCAGGACTATTTGGACAATCGTTGGAGCCGACTGTCATTCATTGTGATAATCAAAGTTGTGTGAAGCTTTCTATCAATCCAGTGTTTCATGACAGAACTAAACATGTTGAGATCAAATACCACTATATCAAAGATATGGTATTGAGGAAAGCTATATAGTTGAGGTATATCAGCATTGATGAGCAGATGGTAGACATTCTCACCAAACCTCTCTCCAGAATAAAGTTTATGTACTTTCGAGATAAGCTTGGTATGGTAGAGAATAAAGCCTTAACTGAGAAGGAGTCTCAGTATCAGTGATCCTCATTAATGAGTTATTCTTTGTGAGAGAAGTTTGAGGTGAAATCCCTTGATTAATGAGTTCTTTGTGAGAGAAGTTCGAGGTGAAATCCCTTGATTAATGAGTTCTTCTCTGTGAGAGAAGTTCGAGGTGAAATCCCTTGATTAATGAGTTCTTCTCTGTGAGAGAAGTTCAAGGTGAAATCCCTTGATTAATGGGTTCTTCTCTCTTAGAGAAGTTCGAGGTGAAATCCCTTGATTAATTAGTTCTTCTCTATGAGAGAAGTTTGAGGTGAAATCCCTTGATTAATGAGTTCTTCTCAATTAGAGAAGTTTGAAGTGAAATCCCTTGATTCCACCCTCTAGGAGAGCCGTGGTGGATGTCATGTGTGTGACTCCATGACAACATCACGTGAGAGAGTTTGTGATGATTTTCCTATACTTGTGTTTTCACCCTCTGGGAGAGCCATGGTGAAAGTCATGTTGAGGTGACAACATCACGCAAGTGAACACTTGTACATACCATACATGGTTGTAGCCATTATGGTTGATATCATGTTGAGGTGATATCTGATATCACGATGAGGTGATATCCTTCCTTTCCACATTTGGTTGTAGCCATTGTGGTAGACATCACGATGAGGTGATATGTCTTATGCAGCTGGAAGTATTTCTCCCTAGTTGAGAGGGAGTGTTGATGTTAGCAGCTTCGGGCTCAATTCTTCCAGCCCCAATTGAAGATATAAATTACTTATATGTGTTAATGGCAACATTATTTTTTGGTTGAATTCCTTGCATCATTCTCCTTGTCTGACCTTCATTGTAATTCATTATTATTAATTGTATTTATTGCTTCTTGGTGGCCGACCTAGTCTATTGAAAGGGTACAACCTATCTAGAAATGTATTTATATGAGGTCATTTCCACTCATTTGGGCATCAAGAAAGTTTTAAGTCTCTTCTCTTCTCTCAAGTGCGAATTACCAAGAGCAAATTGTGAATTCATCAAGTGCAAATTGTGAAGTCGTCAAGAGCAAATTGCAAACTCTTCAAGAGCAGATTTGAGTTGCAAGGAAGTGTGGATTATTTATCTATCATTGCATCTTGTGAAGGTGATGATTATTGGCCTTGAGATTGGCCTCATTGTAAAGAGACTTATTGCCATTACATATATATAAGAGATATATATTTGTTGTTGGGTTTTTCTCCCTCAAGAGGAGGTTTTCCCAAGGTATTTGTTGTGTTATTGTGTTGACGTTTGAATTAATTTTCTATGCTTTACATCCGATTGCAAAACTAACAACACCTTCATTAGTGACATGGTGCAACATACACATTTACAATATCTTTGATGTGATATTATAGAGTGATAAATAATTCCCCATTAAACAATTGAAGAGCCTTCATAGAAAAAAGAGGTAACTCCTCTTAGTTCTTTATTCTAATAGGAATACCATTGCACCATGGAAAAAATAATCATCATCTAGAAAGCCATGATTGGCTACACATGAAATGCAGGGATTGGATGTATTGGGCCTTAAGGAGGCATTTGTCTAATATTTCTCCTCAAAAGAGGATTTTTTTTGTTTTGGAACCACCTATAAATAGTTTTTTTCATCTAAGACCTATTAGGATTTGTCTTATGCAAGGTCAAATGGTAAATAATATTTTAAATGAATGAAATCACTAGGTAAATGTACACTTCTTAAAAAGTAAAATATTGATAATAAAACTAATGGGAAGACTAAGTCAACTCCATTTGGTGTGCTAGAAAGTTATTGTTAGTGGAAATTTTTTCACTTGCATGAATTAGGGGAAAAGATTTAATAGAGATGAGATAAGAAGGAACCATTACACTCATAGATGAGCATGGACACCAGGTCTCCTAGGTGTGAAAAAATTATGGTTGTAACCACCACTTACCAAATACAACAAAAATATGAATTATTATTTATAATCTTATTTGTTCCTAAGAAGCTCTAGTAAATAAGGGAATCAATGCATCAATAGTTTCAAAGAACTGTGTAGGAACCTATAAACAAGGTCAACTTCATATTCTATTCTAAACCTACTACCAAAATTCCTAAACACATGTTGCTACCATAAATGATATAGAATAGGAAGCTACTTTAATGACCAACCTACCTTAACTAACTAGTAAAAATAAAATAGATACAAGAAATGAAAGTGTCAATGAAGGATCACTAAAGCAAGGTACTAATCATCTTTCTTTTTAGTACATCAAATCTCCTCTATGAATAAACTTATACCTATGGAAAGGAAACTCAAATTATGTTATATGAACCTACTCAAATATAAAATAAAATAAAATGGAATCAAGGACAAGAGGCAATCAAAAACAAAAATAATTTAATTAATTCTAAGGTAATAATAAACAAGCACACATACATTCACAATATCAATCTAGGGGGGATTCTTTAAGATGAAGCAGAAAGATCATATGAGCTAGAGAAATACTCACATAAATGCTACAAGATAATAGATCATTAAAATTTAACTTTTCAGTATAGAAAGATAAAGGCTAAATTTATATTATAAATCTAATAAATATTTACATGAGATTGTAACTATATCAAGATATAGAAACAAGGAATATGTCACACCCCCTTCCAAAAAAAATCTATCAACGTCAAAACCTGAATTTTTTTTACTTCACAGCGAAGAACTTATACCTAAAAGTAGGAGTATCATGTAATGGATTGCATTTGCAACTTGTCATGGTATGACATATTCACCTACATAATGTGGCTCCTTAACTCATAAATTAGGAAGAGAAGCATAAGGGGTTCACCAATTGACCATGAACAAAGATTTATGTGTCTACAAACATGTTACAATGACCTCTGGGATAAAGTGCCCCTACCCAATTTAGTTCAATCCTTAGGGAATAGCTCTAAAGGATTTAGGGCATTCCTAGTCCAATTAACATATTAATTGAATAATTTAATTAAATGCCAACCTAGGACATCTTGCAAAACAAATGGGTTTACAAATAAGTACCACAACCTTACTTAGCTAAGGTTCAAGATAGAGGTTTATTTCGCTAACTTGCTTTAATATCATGGTTAACTCCTAATAAGGTTATGCAACATGAAATTTAAATTCCTATATCTACACAAGGTTTCAAGGTAAAGTAAACATTAGGAAGAAATTCTTATTAATTTAATAAAAACTTGATGAAACAAGTTAAAACTTCATCTATGACCTAATTGTTTAATTGTTTAAATCATTTTTATTTTACCCAACAACCAAATAACCCTAAGCTCCTTTAGCTTACACTACATTCTCTTCATTTCTTTCCTATTTCCTATTTTAATTTTTTCTTCTTGTTGCTAGTCGACTAGGGCTGAATAGTAGATGGTAGGACTCCTTCACACATATATGTGTGTGTGTGTGTGTGTGTGTGTGTGTGTGTGTGTGTGTGTGTGTGTATGTATGTATGTATGTATACACGTTTGTTCTTATTTCCTTTTTTTTCCTTCATGTTGCTAATCGACTAGGACTAAACAGTAGATGGTAGGATTCCTCCATATATGCATATACATACGTACATACGGCTCTAGGAAAAATTATCGCCACACCGAAGGAAAATTCACCGTGAGCAATTCATCGCCATGAAAAATTCACAACGAAAAATTCACCACCAAGTAAAATTCACCGCCAGCAATTCACCAATATTTTTTAATATATATTTCAAAAACTTGGTGAATTGTTGACGGTGAATTTTCCTTCGATGAATTGTTGGCGATGAATTTTCCAAATGCCCACAAACACACATATAATACTTATTTCTAAATATATGTTTGTTTCTATTGTGTTATCTATATATACATGTTTGTTCCTATTTCTTATTTTTTTTCCTTCATGTTTGTTTCTATTGTCTTATCTTAGGCTGAGGATTTCTGTGTCTGGAGCAGGTTTTTGGTCATCAGCCTGTAAAGGTCATGCCCTTACAATAGAGAGCCATAGCCTATTTTGCGATGGGGTTGCGCCCTCCATAGGGGCCCACAACTTCATCTAGCTTCATTTGTTTTCATTCATTTACATATATTTTTATCATGATTTTATTTTATATACTCTTTGTTCTATCCCTACTTCTCCATGTTACGGGTATATGTAGTGGCCATTCCAAGGATTACTACCATTCCCAACACCAAGATGAGTCTTACACATCTGTTAATATCTCTCTATTGGACAATGGAAATTATGTTGTACCAATACATTTACCCTACTTCTCTCTGCTTATACCTGATTTATAACCATATTTATTTTAGATTTCTTGATATACATGTGACAGGAATTTAAAACGCGCATGCCAAGCCATTGTTTTTTTTGTTTTGTCTTTCATTTGTTCAGGGATAAGAAAATTAATATTAATGAAGAGGGTCTGCAGCCAATAGTTTTCTTTGATATATAAGATGATTGGTTGGTATATATATATATATAAATATAAACATATAATTTTAAAAGTTTGTATCTTCTTAAAAATGAATTAATATCTTTCAAGAAATATGGTCATTCAGGTGAGTGTGTATGATCTTGTATTTGAATTAATCCTTATGTAATACATATTTATATTTTCTTATTCACAATAAGGAAAAGAGTACATATTATTTATTTGGTTTTTCAAATTGATCATTTATAACAATCATAAGAGAACAACACACACACACACACACATATATATATATATATGATTCCTTGTACACATTAAGATACATATATATTTAAATACATATAAATACATACACCTACATGCTTATCTAATTTTCTTTATAATGCTTAAGGAAAAGATATATGTTTCTTTGAAAACATAATATTAAAGATCAAGAAGCTACCCATTAATTCTTTGAGCATTTTAAGGTAAAGTGTAAACTTCACATACATTTCTTTTGTTAGATCTACTCAACTTTCATAAGAGAAATATAATAGGGAGCTATCTCTTTGCAAAGCTACTCAATACAATAACCAATTTTTTTTAACATAAATTTAAAAGAATATTCACCATAGAATTCCCCACATTCTATTTAATAACATTTGCAATTTGAAATATGTTATTTTATAATAACTCCTAACCATAAGCTCCTTCCTCAACAACATAGATCTTGCATGGCCAAAATAGTTTTCCAATCCCAATTTTGAGTATGAAAAATGTCATTTACATGCAAGGTAACACTCCAAGAATTCTTCCAAAAGAACCTATAAAACAAGAAAAGTAACAAGGCCAAACGAGAGCTCACATCCCAATCATAGGCTTTCTCACAAGCCACCCTTAAGCCTTCATGATCTTAACATCTTTGAAAGGAAATTTCCTACATCACTGGATGAAATTATGAAAGGAATATGGGAATTTTATCTAATTGAGTAACCAAAAGGATGAAGAATATTATGAAGCTAATTGAGAGGAAGGAGTGGAGAATGCATGAGAAGGATTCTCATAAGAAAATATGTCTCTAGAACTCATAGATATAATATTGAAGGCTTCTTTAAGAGGATAAAGATAGCCAAAATCATGAACATGGGATATGAGTTGTACCAAGATACTAGGAGATAAAAGGAAATGTTTTCAAACACCACAACACTTGTAACTCAATAATTGATTCTTAGAAATCACGTGAAATAATTTGGGACTTGAAGAAGGAAACCTTATGGACCTAGGAGGGATTTAAAGTTCAAATTAAATGATTGGAGGGGAAAGAAGAAAAATATTTAATATGTAAATATTCATTTGTATTTCCCCTAAAACCATCAATCATAGGATTTGTAATAATATTTACAATATATAATTATGTTCAAATGCATGTTTTTGATTAGCGATAAACAGGTTTTGATGGGACCAGAAACCCATTACAACACAGTTTTGAAGGGACCTGAAACCCTATCCAAGAGAGTCAAGTTGTAGCAAAGATAATACATAAACCAACAACAACCCCTTAGCAGTCGCACCAAGAATAAAGCAAAACAACATGGGCTACACAAAGAAATGCAAGGACCTAAAGCTTGTTAACCAATTACAACCAAGATTTAACTGGGCCCATAAACCCAAAGGTTTTGCAGGGACCTTAAACCCTTAACCAGGTTTTTTAGGGACCTTGAACCCAAAAAGATACCATGATCAACCAGATACAAACACAACCTAGTAGCAACAATTGAACTGCATAGAAGCAAAAGATGTTTGTCAAGCTGGGAACCCAACTCACACTCCATCTCTAAAGGAGGGAACTCCTCTCTATTAGAGAGGAAGATACGACCATCTTTTCCAGCGAAGCCAAAAGTTTCCAACAACCTCAACCTCCACCTCCATAGGAGAAGCGTCCACCTCAAAAGGATCTGCAACTGAGGAAACCAAAAAAAAACATTCCCCAACTCCACCTCAATAGGAGTGAAATCCACCTCAATAGGATTCAAGGAGAAAGCCAACACTCTAGCAGAAAAGGTACCTGCACCATCCTTTGGAATGCCCAATAGTCGAAACAAAAGGTGGAACAAAAAATAATTTTTTAACAACCAAACCACCACAAAATATTTGAGCATTAAACTCAACTGGGTATACAAATAAAGTATGAAGAGAAGCCCAACCACCATCCAAGAAACAACAACAGGGGACAGCCAACACGAAGCTCCTCAAAACTTAACAAAAATCTAGGTAAACAAAAGAAGCAATAACATTAACCCAACCAACATCCAGAAAACAAGAACAAGGGCATCCACGACCTTGGACAATAAAAGCAGCCACCCAAACATCAACATACAACACCCCACCATTTGCTGCAACACCACCACCAAAAGCTCCCTCAAAAGGGAACTGGCACCGTCAGCTACAAGCACCAAGCAGCTGCCCAGAACAAATTTTAGCAACAACAACCCTTCCAGTATCAGCAAACCTACAGGAAGATAAAGGAAGTCCTCACAAGAAAAGTGAAGAGAGTCGACCAATCCATTAAGCACCCCATCCTCCTTGACATGCCAGCCAAGAGTAAGAGATAGCCAAAACTCCCAACACACTCCTGAAAAAGGAAAACCATACCTCACCCCAAGTAAGGCCACAAATGAGAGAGGGATCACACAACATGCAAAGGAAAGTCTCCACAAAGAAAGGACCATAGCATCAACAACAACCACTTCAAACATGATCCCACCAACAACCATAAGCTCCCAACAGCTACCCACCACAACTATCAGCGTCAGCAGTGAAAATGTTGATAGCAACCCTTCTACCGTCAACAACAACCTCCAAACAATAAAGCCAACAGAAGAAGACTCCATAAAAATGAGCAAACCAACAACCAAGAGCTCCAAGTAGGAACCCACAAAAAAATATGCCATAATAAACCCTACTATTGGCAGACAAACCTCCAACAACAGTCCACCAGAGAGAAAAGGGAGACCCACACAGGAAAAAAGAAGGGAACCAACCAAACCATTTAACACCCCATCCTCCTTGACATTCTAGTCAAGAATAAGAGAAAGGAAAACATCCCAACATAGTCCTGACAAAAGAGAACCAAACCTCACCCCAAATAACAACAAGAGATCTGAAGCCAACAACAACCCAGAAAAACCAATAGAAACATCTCCTAAAGAGATGCCAATAGCAACCCAGACGTCAGCCATCTGCGACCCATCAGGCAACCACAACCAAAGAAACCCTACTGATGACAAACAAACCTCCAACAATAGTCCAACAGAGAGAAGAGGGAGACCCACACATGAAAAAGAAGGGAACCAACAAGTCCATTTAGCACCCCATCCTCCTTGACATTCTAGTGCATGTTAACTATGAAATTAACATGAGAACTATGAAATCCATGTTAACTATAGATGCTAGTTTTAATAACATGAGAAATTTGAAATTATTTTGCTTAATCATTAATTATGATAATTTGATTATTAGTTAGATTATGGTAAAAATAGTGTGATTATGAGTAATAGACTAACACACTCACATCATATCATGCATCTGAGAAATAGCTATTTTCACACTCACACATAAGATTTTGTATGTTATTAAAAATGCGTTGATCTATTTTAATGTGTCCATATTATGAAAAAAAATTCAAGTATCTTTGTTGGTATTAGTAGTTATATCATTCAAGAGATGTCTTGTGTTATGGTTGTAGGTTAGATGTGTGATCAGGTTTTTCAACATTTTATTTTCACAAATAACCTATTCTTGGTCATTATTTGGGTAGTGGGGAATGATAGGGAATTCATTCTCTAATTAGGTTATTGTTTTCTATATGAAGGGAATTAAAATTTCATTTTTAATTAGGAATATTTTAAATAAAAAATAAAAATAAAACACCAAATATATACGTGAAATACTCAATACATGCATTGAGGGTGGCATACCTAAAAATTGATGCAACTCCCTTTGAACTATTACCACTCTTTTGGATCATCACCTAGCAAAGCAAAAGGAAAATAACTAATATTGAAGTGGAAGTTTTACTCTAGTCATGAGAAAGAGGTGTAGTAATGGCATGTGCCATGCTAGTGTAATGAGAGGGAAAAAGAGAACTAAATACAAAACATTATTAAGAAAAAAATTGAAGGAAAGAGGGTACGATTTGTGCTAAAGCAAATGGGATTTTTAGAAAGAAAGTAAAATTAAAGAAAAAGGGATTGTGGAGGAAGATACTACACTAGACCATATGTGTAACTATTTTCATACCTTTTTGGTTAAGTATTTTATAGAGAATGTTGTTAAAGATTTCTTTTATAAAAGGGTAAAAATGCAACTTAAGGAAATATTATAGTTTCTTTAAAAAATTAAACCTCCTTGTGGAATACTATAGAATAATACTCTTTTATTTGATCTATTTCATAGTATTTCCTTAGCTCTTCTCTTACAATATTCTATAGCTATTACCATAATTACCTGTAGCTCCATTGTTAGGTTTATTGCGATGCATGTTTTTATGCTTTATATGAATCATTCCCATATGAATCATGTAGTAAGTTTAATTATGCGAATATATGATATATGTGTATACATACACATATACATATAGACTTACAAACATAATAAATAACAAAACATATGGAGCCAAATACTAGTTTAATCAATTATCCAAGAGTGAATAAGTACTCCATAGCTTTATTATAGCTATTTGAGGAATACCAAATCATAAATACAATTGTTATTAGTTTTGGTACCATAATAATAAGACCATGAAACTACCAT
>VDFB02270651.1:239940837-240220578 GCA_007258455.2 Sequoia sempervirens
AACCTATCACTAGCCAACCACCCTTTCAAGAGGTCTAGTAGTCATAGGATGTATATAGTCATCTACTCTTCTGTAAAACTATTTACATAATATCAATGATATATATATTCTCCTCTTTCAAAATTAGTAGGGGAATGTTTACAATATTTTATTTTACATGAAACAATAAAATGAAATGCCATTAATACAAAATGAAACATCATTATTAGTGGTTAATGAGAGGTAATATTTATCCTCCTTCCTCTAAATCCCTAAACCTACATTTTGAATTTATCTAAAATACAAACTCTGTATCACTCAAAAAAGATAGTTGTTCATCTTTTGCATATTACTCCTAGTTTATTTATTCAATAAAGTAAGCATTTTTATCTTGTTTATCATCTAATAGATTTTGTGCCCTCTTCTTACAATTCATGATTACATGTCCCACTTCTTTACAATAGTAACATTTGTTTATTCCTTTTGAAGGAGCATGGCTTGATTTGTATTTTCCCTTTTTCTGTACATAATATAATTATTATGGTTCTAAGCATTAATTTTGATCAATTAGAGTAGAGATTACTCCTTCAAGATTGAATTTTACCTTGCTTAATGTAAACACCATATTGGACATGCTTTTAGGCATACTATTCAAAAGTATTGTTTTTATGTCATCATCCTTTTCTTTTTCATTAATATTATCTAATTGATTTAGTAGGGAGTGAAACTTACTTATATGATCTTTCATTTTTCTACCTTTATCCATATTCAATCCATACAAGCTCTACAATTTTTTCTTGCACTTTTTGCTTCAATTACAAAAATCTTGTTTAGTGACTCCCAAATCTCTTTTGTATATTTTTGTGAAATCCACATGGTGTAGGTATGATTTTGACAAGTCGGGGCCAATAGTCCCCAATGATTTTTTATTTTTAATATTCCACTTATCAAGTTCATTTACATTAGTTCGTGAGACTAAGTGTGATTTGACAACATCCCAAAGATATTTTTCTATTAGGTGTAACTGCAATTGTATTTTCCATGTATGAAAATATGTACCTTTGAATTTCTTAATGAAACTTAATTTAACCATGAATACCCCCCTAATCAAAAGAAAATCGAAAGCGTTGGGCTCCACCAATAATACACCTTGATTATAATAAATCTCTTCAAATATAAAATAATCTCCAATTATAGCAAACAACTTTTTTATAAAGGTTTCACAAAAATAAATTTTCTTTGAATGCACACTTTTCACATTAGTAACCCTTTATAAAACTTCTTATATCTCCCAACATGTAATATGCAATCAAAAATATATTGGAAGACTTGAAATTATAACTTTATTTTACTCCTTTCTACAAACTTTACACTTCTAATTCATAATTGGATCTTCTACACTAGATCTCCTTTTCTACATGCCTAGATACATATTTATGTATATATGCATATGTATATATATGTATATACATATAATATACATATATATACGATCTTCTGCTATTGAAGAAGCTAAGGATCTAAATTCTTTGAAGTTGACTGAATTGCATGGAATTCTAACGAATTTGAGATGAGATTTGAAGGTGAAGATTCAATCAAGAAAGAGGCTACATTCAGAGTATCTAAGAATTAGGTTGATCATAACTTTGATATTGGATCATATCCAAAAGAAGAATTTTTTTCAAGAAGTTACAAAGAGGTTCTAGTAAGTACAAAGGAAAGTTACCTTTTAAGTGTTTCAATTATGGTGAAGTAGGACATTTTATGACTAAGTTTTCCCATAAGGATTCTAATAATGTTGAGAAAAATAATGGAAATAAATCATTTCAGAGAAGGTATAAAGGTCAAAGGAAACATAAGAGTTTCTACACTAATGAGGAAGAAGACTACTCTACTGAAGAAGAAGATGAGGATATATCTCCATAGATGAAAAAGATAAAGTTGTGTTCATGGCTTTTGAGACTACTAAAGGAGATGTAGAAATGGATTCTAGAAACAATGAAGATGAAGTAGATCTTATGGAAGAATTGATGTGTGTTGGAAAATAAATCAAAAGGATGAAGAACATAATTATAGAAGAGGTGAAGGCTAAAGAAAAGGTATCTCACAATTTGAAGAAAGTATAAAAGATGATTGTTGATCTAAAGACCTAGAAAAAAGAAGTAAAAATGATTGAAGAATTTTTGACAGAAAAGTTGCTATCAAGAGATAAGGACTGAGAAGTTGGAAGCTAAAATTGTGGCATTAAGAAAATATCTTGAGAAAGTGAACCAGTAGATGCAAATGAAGTTTGGTAAGAGTACTGAAACCCTAGATCATATATTGGGAAGTTAGAGAGCTCCGCATGTCAAAACTAGAATCTACATGCTCTAAAATATCTATAGGGAATGGTGCAAGGGCACCTAGGTCTTCATGCCCCAAAAGGGGGTCAAAAGTTGATATTTTGCTTTGTTTGAGTTGTTTGTGTGTAATAAGGTCTTCGAAGACCATTTCATATGTGTTAGAGTCAGTTTTGAGTCATTAGGGGTGATTTAGGGTCTAGATGCAAAATGTTGTCAAAGCAACTTTTACACTTATTTGTCATAACAGGGTATAATGATGTTTAGTTGAGTTTATAATTTGAAAATTAGTTGAGAACCATTGGGAAATGGTTGGAAAATGTTTAAAATACCTTGTGTGGTTGAGGGAAAGGTTGGATATTGAATTTCTTGAAGATTTGGAGTAATAAAATTCTATTTTCTGCACTTTTGAACATTAATTTGCTGCTACAATGACTTGTATGGATCTATATGATCTAGGAATGCATTAAGAATTATTTGGATTTGTAAAGTAGTGAATCTACTTTCTATTGACATTGGTTTCATGTAATTTCATCAAGTTTCAAGCAAGTTGTGTTCATTTTACTTTGGACTAGTTGAAACCCTAGTTAGGGTAACCAATGAGTAGATAAAATGTAATAAACTCCATTCCACCCTTTGAAAACTCCTGAAACTTGGTGGAATGGAAGAAGTAGATGTGTTCTTTGATTTCAAAAACTTGTAGATGTAGAGGATGGTGTTTGGCAAGCATGGAGTTTCTGCTATTGTAATGTCCCTTCGCGTTTCGTCTTGACCATGTTACCGTTTGAGGCTTGGTCCGCCTAGTTGAGTTAATTGCTTGAAGGCATGTTCTAAGCTATTTGATTGATGAGTTCTTGTTTGATTGTCTCGTTATCTAAGGATCATTGGATTTAGAAGGCCTTATAATACTTTAATAAAAACTTTTATATGAATGGAGAATAAATTAAATAAATAATTTTAAAGTAATTATTGATTTTAATAAATTAAACTTTATGATTTAAATGAAATATTAAATAAATAAATATTGTCTTTTGTGTGGTGAAAATAAAGTTTAAGGTTAAAGTTAAATTAATAAATAAAATATTTAAAAAGAATGATTGGGAATGACTAATAAAAGATATTTTATTAATATAAGTTGAGGAGTGGTGGGAAGAGATTGTCGGAGATGAAAATAAATGGATTTTTAAAAATAGAGTTGCATGCAACGACAATTAAGAAAAGTGGTTAATAAATTAATGGAATAAAGGAAAGGGAGGCAATTATTAAGTAAGTGGAAGTTAATCGCATAGGGGCAATTGGTTTTTTTTTTTTTGCTCCGGGAAATAGACAAAAGGGATCCTAGAAATTCTGGCCATGAACAATCTTTGGGGGTTTCTTGGGGAAAACTTCTTTTGAAAAGCTCAAAAAAAAAAATCTGGATTTGGGGTTCTACACAGAAGGATTCAAGTGCTTGGGCTGCAAAGTTGTAGAGTTGAAGCTTGGAAGAAGCTGGAACTATAGCTTTGGTTTTGTGTTCGGCAACAACTTCTAGCTCGGTTGTGCAATTGATCCAGGTTCCTCTGCTAAACTCAAATCCTAATCCTGAAGAAAATAAACACATGAATTGTATTCCTCTTGAATTGAATGTTTGTGATTCCTTGGAAATTTAATAATTTTCACTTTATTTTGCATTGCACTATTCAAAATAGATTAAAACCCTTGAGTTTTACTTGAGAATTCCTTTACTCTCTAGAGGTAAATTCCATAGTCTTGCATTCCTAGATAAATTGCTTGTACTCTTGTATTTGGTTGATGACTTCAATAGTATCCTACAACATTTGGCTCGACTGCTCAATCTGGTCTCGTATCCTTGGCTTATAGATCTCCCTATGTATTGCATATTCTATCAATATAGGTGTGGTTGCTTCCCTTTTTTTATAACTTTCTATCTTCCACAGTCCTGTATAGAGTTATATATTTCTTCTAAAGTCAATCTTGGTTCTTCCATGACCGTTACACTGGTTGTAACCAGACATTACTTTATTTTATTTCACTTCATGCTAGCTTGGGTCGCTACCCTGTCTTATGTACTCTATTCTTTTAGTGAACGCTATATCAAAATTGTTGCAAATATTATACAATGTGAAGTACAGGCGTTGGATTAAATTGTATCGAAGTAACCTTGTAGCCTTATCATCGTTACCTCTTAATTCACACTGTAACTTTTGACATTTGATAGTGAAATGTATGCATGCTTAAACATTTTATGTAAGTTTTATTTTGTCTTCAAGTCATGATATGTAAGTAATCTTAATGTGTATCTATTCATTATTTTATATTGTTGGTTCAAGCTCTCAAAGAAGTCATCAGTTTCCCCTATGTCATATCTATAGATTGCTCCTTTATTATTGTGGATAGCCAACACTGTTACTTATAGTTGGTTGTAGGACATCTTTATGCATGTATAGAATATCCATTGTGTTGGAACTATTAAATTTGATGATTTTGCATACCTCTCATACCCCCTGAGTCTCCATACGAGTCCTTCCTTATGCATTTTTTCTTCATTTCATTATATGTTTGCTCATATTTGTCCCATAAATCATCTATGTCTGTATTTTCCACTTTTTGGTCCATATCGGCATGAGTTTGGCCATCGGGCTGAGGTCTTAGCGATTTCTAATTGTCTTGGCGACCGGCAACTGAAGGATGCATATCAGGGGGAGTCATAACTATCGTTGTAAGGTCTTGGCGAGTGACCTTCGGTCTCGCCGACCTTACACATGGATTTTCTTCGAATTAACTTTTGATGAGACTATGGTGGTTTTGGCGAAGAGTCATGGCGAAGTAAGGTGTGTCTCACCGATGGTACATAAAGGTTTATTCAAGTGGCTTTCGGTGTAAGTTTTGTTTTCTCTTAGCGATCAAAAGTTATCTCGGGGTGACTTTCGGTAAAGCAATGAGCATTCTATAAGAGGTCTCTCTGACATTGATTTGTCTTGCCGATAATACACACGGGTGCTCTTTCGGTGAGAAAATCTGAGGGTCTTGGCAAAGATGAATATAACAAAGGATGCTTCGGTATGACATGATATTGTCTCCGTGAGGTCTCCTCGATATTATTAAGTCACAGCGACACATAGATGAGAAAAGGGCTTTCGGTATAACCCGATGAATTCTATGGGACTTCTCCCCGATGTTGTTTTTTCTTGGTGAAAGCAATTGAAGGATACATTTCGGTGGGAGTTTGCTCGTGTCTTGGCGACTCAGGATGGATGAAGGGACTTTCGGTGAAACATATTGTGATCTATATATGGTCTTGCCGATGTCTAAATGTTATGGCGACAAGGAACGAAACAAAGGAGCATTTCGGTATGAAGATTCTTGTGTCTTAGCGATCAGAGCAAATATAATAGAAAGGTGCTCTCAGGGTGACTTAAGGTTTTTGATATGGTATCTTCCCAACATCACAGGGTCACGATGAAAACGAACAGTGAGGAACACGAGCAGGGGAAGCGATTAACGAGTGAACTGCCTTCAGCATACCTGTTGGTTGTCTCGCCAATTGTTTCACTGGTAAATAGCAGAAATACAAATCTTGTGGCCGACAGGTTGATGCTTGATGACCGTTGCAGGCCGATATAATTGGAGCCCAAATTCTGTGGAGGGCCGACATGGATTTTCAATTTGATTTATTTTCTTGATGTTGATGTATAAATAGGCATCCTGTGATTGTAATTAGGACATCAGCTATTAGTTATTCAATATACAGTAGGCAATTCTGATAGATACAATACAATAAATTTATCAGATCAGGGACTATGATGCATGTTTTCAAATTGGAGGTATTTATGAAAGTCAATTGATGTTGCTGCACATTTTGGTGTCAATTATCTATTGAATTTAATGAAAGTATTGCTAAGCTATCTCCAATATGGATTCTTTATGGTTGTTTAAATTGATGTAACAAGTTTATATTCAATTCATCAGTGCACATTTGTTGTATCTATGTGGTTAATTGATTGGTTCTTTCAAGCAAAGATTAAATCCTTTTAGTTGATCACAGTAATCAGAGAGATTCATTTGGATTGTTGAAGTAGAGCTTGGTAGTCACAGTTTTGCATGTTTATACAAGTTGTAAACATAATATATGCCAGATAATTTGAGTCTTCTCCAGAGAGTGTTGCTCATCTTGATTTCATTTGACTCTGCATACCCAATAAGGCACTAGTCTCTACACTTCATCATTTTGAATTCATTCAGTTTCTTTATATCTATTAATTAAGCATTTTAGGATTTAGATCAGAAGATTTCTATCAAGTTTGATTTCATTTGTTCACATCCATTTGCCATTGTGGACAAAGCATTTCAGAAGGATAATCATAAGATAAGTCTGCTCAATTCAAAAGGTACACCCACCTGGGTTTAGCAGCACCTAAAGAGTAGAAGGTTGAGTTCTCTTGACCTTGTCTATTACCCTAAAGCGTATCAAGAGATTGGCAGCCTCTTGAGGCATTCTGCCTGCATTTTTGAGAGCTAACACATTGCAAGACATTAATTCCAGGTTGGGATCTATTTGTTGACTACAAATTGGTATATGAGCATTTAAATATTTATTTTAAACCATCGATACAAGCATTTAAAATACTCATCAATTCCCTTTATTATACTGGTTGTAGATTGCCTCCACACAAAATTCTGTGTTGACATTCTTATTTACATTGATTGATCCATGATCTCATTGCTAGTTGTCAGTTATTCTTTTGTTATCAATATTATTCTTGAGTAAAAATGGAAGATATCGAACCTCTTCTCTTGTGTGTGTCAACTGGTATTTTCTTTTGCATCCGCTTGAATCATGAGCTCTCTGGAAATAGGGATATCAACTACATTTTGTAGGAAACTATTTTCAGTGGATGGCGCGAAAGAACCATGTCCATTTCCTGTACAATGTCGCAACCAATTTTAGGTTTTGATCACTTCCTCATCTTTATCATTAGCGTTAAATGAGTTTGCAACATCAATGTATACTTTGGAGTTAACTCTAGTTGCATTTTTGGGTCATTATCCTTAACAACCTCAATGTCAGCAAGGAGCAGTGAATAATTTTGAATTAAGAAGGCTCGTCATTTCAGAGCTTGGCCTGCAACAATGGAGAGCCTTGAGGCCCAGATAGCTCACACACTCAGTCAACTAATAGGTGTGATAGAGTCGGCTTAGAGTCACCTGATATGATTACTCTTATAACCATGGATTTCATTCTAAGGTTTCATCGATTTCAAATGAATGGCATGCCTATTGGAGGAAGTGAAGGAGCCATGATAGATTTCCAGCGTTGTCACTTAGATTAATAAATCTTATTGCATGTTACTGTTATTTTGTGTATAGTTTATGCAAAACATCGTGGTCCCCTGACTGGTTATATGAAGTTATATAATTTCATAATCCTGAATTCTCGTATTCAACATCCTTCATCCTCTCATTAGTGCATAAAAGCATGGCTGATACTCTCATTCCATCCATAATAAAATCGTTGATAGTGCTCACAGGACATCACAAGTATTTGACCTCGTACCTATAAATCGGTTGGGTGGTTGTACCCGATTCACCCAAGATCTTATAGATACCATATATGGGTACTAGTACAACATCATCTATTGTATCAACCTAAATCGTCTGTTTATAGTGCTTCTCGTATGTTGCCCAAATGTTAGAGAACTACTATGGTTTAATTTGTATTTGGTGATAACTTTTTTGTAGATTTAGGAGAAATGAATCTCAAGTTACTTAGAAACTCCAGATAATTCCAGTTGTCCACACAATCTCTAGTAGATCACTGTTTTGCAAACTGATAGTGTTATGTATTGAAATTTGATTCTATTGAAGCTCGACTTCATGAAACTATGCATGGTAAACATTAAATTGGGTTAGAATGCTCTTAGGCTTCGACTGTGAATGGTAATGTAGGTCAATGAATGAGAATTAAATTGAAAAGGATGAGTCACAAGTTGATAATGGGGAATTCAAGAATTATAGGTGTATCGTAACACAATTATTTATCTCGTTAAGAGGTGATTGTCTCATTAAGATCCGAGTGTATGTAGAGAATCTAAGAAGTATGTGATTATCTCTTGTAGAGTAGATAGTATGGCTACTTAATAAAAGTAGATTGATTGGGGTATTTTACATAGGTATAACACCTAAAGTGTAGATTGAATGGCTATCTAATCTATTTAGAAGGGTTCTCATTTAGAGAGTTAAGGGAAAACCTATATTCTAATGATAATTAGATGTTTAAGTTGTTGACATGATAGATAATGATTATAAATGGACATAAAGTATATGATGTATTGAGGATTGTAGTTTAATCATAAATCTTTACTTTAGATATATATTGTCTTAGATTAATGTTTGAATAGTATCTTATTTATTCTTAAGAAAATTGGCTTTGAAGTTGGGAAGTTAACTAGTAAGAAAATATTGCTTGATTCATAATTAGGATGATTTGATTAATAAGTAGATTAAGTTATTTTTCTTGTTAATTATAAATAATGATACCAATAAGATTACTAGTTGATGGAATTAATTCATCGAGTATTTCTTAATTACTTAATTGGGATCGTGTAATTAGGTGTTGAGTTATGTTGAAGAGTTGGAAATTGAAGTTGACCTTCTTGATGTGAAGTCTTTTGAGTTAAGTGATTGCATTGTAAGTTCAATATGTATTTCGTGCTTCCTTTGTTAGTTTGAGTTGGTTGTATGAAGTTGTGTAATTGGGTATTAGAATGGATTCCAAAGGCTAGGGTGATGTGTTCCTTGGCAGGGACTTTTCTTAACTTGATATTGGAGAATTTATCTTGGTTATGTCCATGATGGTTGTTTTCCTTGCACATTAAATGTTCCTTTGTGATTGGTCTTATGGAACTTGTGAGCGGGAGGGAGGATGCCTCACTTTGAGATTTGCTTGAACCTTGAGTATGTGCAAGTGGTGTTATTTTTTGTTTCATTGGTTTGATTGTTGTCAGTAGGGGAGTGGCTTCTAATGGGGGCCGACGCACAAAGTGGCACCTGGATAACCCATGTGGAAGTTTTGTAAATAAGTGATAACATAAAATTAACTAGGGGGATTGGGTAGCTATAACATTTAACAAGATAAGTCAATTCCTCACTCAAGTTCAAGCGCTTGTTTAGGCTTGAGGTGAGATGGGAAGGCCTAGAATGGAAAAATCAACTACCTTGTCTCCACGAGAGGTATGTTGATTTCACATAAGTTGGCATAAGGGTCTAGAGATCGATAGACGCTACCAGGATAACCTAGGATGGGGGTCAGGGCCTAGGAAGATCTACTTGGATAACCTATGACTAACTATGTGATGACACTTCCCCTACAACAACCATGTATCTCTTTGTATTTGTATTTACTTGGGTTATTTATGTGCCTCTGGATGTATAGTCTCTATCATTTGTTATTGCTCTACTTGCGCATGTAAGTAATGTCAACCTTGTGATGTCTTAGTCCTTTGTCTATCAGGGATGGTGGGGCCCTTTGTTACCTCCTAGCATGGGGGGTGGGCCTTTGGGTCCACGTGGTTGGGTGGAACATGTATCGTTCTCCATTGGGTTCCCTTCTCTTGTACGTGACGTGGTGACTTCACTTGATTCGAAGACTTCCGCATTGTATCTGCTCTTGGAATTTGTGATCCTTGTACTTGTATTTGTATTGTATCTCAATTATGTATCATGTATTATGTTGTTGAAAACTCCTCACTTGTAAAGAGGAGGCATTATTGTACAAAATGTAATTGTAAAGATGAAATTGATGTAACTAGATATTATGTAATGAGATATGTATTCAATGATATTGTTCATGTTAAGTGGTATGAATGTAATCAGTTATTCTTTTATGTTTAATTTATGGTTGCATCTCATGGTTTAATTGATTATATGTTATGTGTAGATGTAATGTTTAATTGATGTTAGAATTTGGTTGTTATTAAGCTTTATGGTTTAGTTAATTTTTGATGATGGGAACTACGTAATGCAGTCGTGCACCCTAGAGGACATAGGATAATAATCAAGTTTATGTTCAATTATAATCGTGTAACATTAAATTTTAAAAAAAAATCCATTTTCAGTTGCTTAGGTGTGTCCTCTAGGGTTTGTGGCGGGGGCGTTACAGTTATGGATTGATATCTTCATGTATCAAGCCTGGGAACCCTAGAGACTTAGGGTATTTCTTGAAAAGCCTTGGAAAATTGATATACTTGATAGAAGAAGATTAATTAGACTTAGTATGACATGTTTGAAGCACTGGAATGAGAGTGGAACCCCTACAATGTAAATACCCTCCTCCTACCAAGCCAAGTTGCCAATTAGGCCTAGTTACAACAAGAGGACAACCAAATTTTGATGCATTCTGTACAAAGTAACCTACCCTAGTTTTGAGATATGTTGAATAAAGGCCAAATGGGTATCTGGAAATGTGTTCATATTTTGAATTCTATGTCTACCCTGAAATTTATGACTAAAAAACCTTGTTTGAAAGGCTACTAGAAGGAATGAAGGCTTGTGAAGCAAAACCCACCAAGTGATGTTTTAGGGTTTCAAAGAGTGGTTGTCTAAGATTGTTTTGAGTTTGACTACCCCTACTCTACATCAAGGAATTATAGTCTGAAGGTATATATGTTAGTCTCTTATGTAGTAAGTTTATAACCAGGAATCTATATCTAACAACACATTACATATAGCTTAAAAGAGAATAGAAATCATTCATACCACATATATCCATTGAATCCTTAGAACTTATATATATTCAGATAACCATTACATTAGTAGGTCTTAGTATCTCCTTTATATTATAGTCTCTTTCTCTATTCCTATCTTATCTCATCTTATCCTATCACATCCCTTTCTATTTTATCATCTATTACATACATATATATTACCACACAGTCTCTTATAGAGATGTGACCCTTATAGGGAACCCATTAGTCTATTTTCCTTGTCGGCTTGATGTTCATCAAGTCCTTTATGGTGAGTTGTGGTAGCTTTTACTCTCTACCTTGTACCCTTCTAACATCATCCTCCCTTTCAAAATTATTTGGTCCAATTGTGATATTTGGTCCTTCAATTATTTAGTGGGAGTGGGCCATTGGAGACAAAATTGGTCTTGGACATTAGCTTTTTCTATGCTCCCTTCCACATTCTTCAACTACTTCTCTAATTGGTAGTGGGCTATCACACACCTTTTTGTAGCCTCTTTTGTGCTCTTCTTCAAAACTTCTTGTTGAGTCTCTTTCCTTATCTTCTCCTTTTATTCCTCAAGGTCTAATTGTGTAGACCATCCACTAGTTGTTTTAGTTGTTGTTGTAGAGGAAGGGAGGTGTCCCTTTACTTATGTGGAGTTGAGTTCTACAGTGTCTATACCATCTCTTCTAGTTGCTTTGTATTGTCCACATGTTGTTGGAGTATCTCTTTCTCAGTGCTAGCATGGAAAATATCTTCTATTTTTAGTTTTTGGAGTGGGGAGATGTTTTCTAGATTCGCCAAGGATCCCATCACTAGTAATTGTATGAGTTGAGGAGTGGGTGTTAGCTGCAAATTATTTTGTTACACCAGGAAGTCCTTTAGTTATTGGATTGGAGAAACTAATGTGGTTGTTTCTTCCATATCCTTCTCTTGTTCCTCTTCCCCTTATAGGCTTCATGGGATTCATGTGGGATATGGTATTGATTGGTTATTTGTTCTTTCCTCTTTCAACATAGAATCCATGATTTTATTTGTTATTGCGGTAGTCTCCTCCTATATTTTAACAATATCCTCTTCTTAGCCTCCCATCAAAGTGTCCACCCTCTACTTTGTGTGAAGTTCTTGTGCTTGGGCTTTTGTGTGGTTCTCCTTTTTTTTGTGGTAAGGCTAGACCCTACCTTTATGATTGATTTCTCCCTTATTTCTCCTCTTCCTTTAGAGATTTATCCCTCCTTTCCTGGATTGTAACAACAATGGGTCGTGGGAAGTTTTTGATTACTTCCTCTATACTTTTGTCAAATTTTTTATGTACATTATCAAAATATACATTATTCTTTCCTTATTATCACTATCT
This sequence comes from Sequoia sempervirens, assembly GCA_007258455.2. Lineage (NCBI taxonomy): Eukaryota > Viridiplantae > Streptophyta > Pinopsida > Cupressales > Cupressaceae > Sequoia > Sequoia sempervirens. Next base: position 239,953,237 of record VDFB02270651.1, read on the forward strand.
ACATCTTCATACATGAACAATACTTGTGAGAGAACATCATGATAAAGGATGGAATTTGTAGTCACCATCACATCAATAGGTGGTTGTGATTGTTCTACTACCTCTCGTTGTTGGATTTCTACTATGTGTTCTTTCCTCTTTCACTTATGTGAAGGTTTTTTCACTTCTTGTACATCTTCTTCTCCCTCCTTTTCTGTGAAAGTAATTATCTTCCTCTTTACTACTTTCTTAGGCCTTGCATTATGTCTTTTCTACTATGTACTCATTTGTATTAGGGTTTTGGAGATATCTTGTACCTTTGGTGTTGTCATCGTCTAGGAAGAGGATGTGAGACACTTAAATTGTGTGCTAGCAGCTCCATGAAGTGTTTTGGACTTTCTTGCTATTGGTGTGCATTTTTTTGAAGCTGGTGTGAAATATGATGGTTGTGTAGGTTCTTTTGGTGGAATACCCCACTAAGTTTGTGTAGTTTCTCCTTATTTTTCTCAAACTTCTCTTGATCATTTGTCTTATGAATTTGACCCATAATCTCCTTATATGTGCCAAACCTCTTCGTATTGGGGTCTTTGGGTTTTCCAAGGATATTTGTGCCATATGCATCCACCTCCTTTTGTGAAATTTCATATGGGAGCTTGGGGATTCAAGTTGTTTGTGGCTCCACCACCTCCATGTATGTGTAGTCTTTATCCAACAAGAATGTTATGGCGTTGATGCATTGATTGATTGATTCATATGGTATACACTCCCTAGCTTGCATCTGTTGTTGGAAATTCTTAAAGAACCCCCAATATGTTGTGATATACGTCTAATTGTTCAGGAATCAGTGGGTGTGCATTTTTATTTGAGGAGCTACTAGTGTCAATGTCCAATAGAATAATTTTATATATTTTTGTTCATCATACTCATTTTTTTTCCTTCCATGTGGTATTACAAGTGGTCGAATGATCCTTTGGTGAAATTTTTCCATTATACTATGTTATTTCCTTATATTCTCCTTCCTCTGTTGAGTATCTTATTTTAGTTAAGATTTTAAATATTTTCCATTGTGTTAATTGTTCCTTATATGTATTGTGCCAACATGTTGTATTACAAATGAGTGTATGTTTTAATATATCAAGTCTCCTTTGTTCAACTTGAAAAATGCTTTCTATATCTATAATAAAGGATAGTAAGTCACCAACTCTTGAGTATTTGGGTAGTTTGATGTGTGAAATCCACAGAGAAATATGATTTATATAACGAGATATCTTAGACTTAGCTTCTATAGTGTCTATTATATTTTTGTAGTTGTTGTGTAGTTCATTATTTGTAATTGTGGTAGAATATAGAGATTCTCTGGTGTCTTCCTAATCATGAATATATTGTAGAATCTGACCTAATTCTCTGAGAATGGGGTTTCTATTCCTCCCATACATCCATGCATCTAACACATCCTCACTATTTATGCTATATGTAGTTCTCTCAATTCCAACTTCTCCTTCTGAATTAGGGTCTTCTAAGTTATCACTTGATGGTAACCATGAGATAGTATATATGTATTTATTTTTAGATTCATTGTATTCCTCTAGGTTTACTTATATATATGCTTCAATTTGGAGGTTTCCTAGGGGGATAAGAACTCTTGTTTTCATAAGAAAATGATATCTCCTTTTTGGAGTTGACAATTCCATTGGCATTTACAAACCGCCTTAGTCCTAGTAGGGAATTGAATGAATCAAAGCTCTCTTTTATTGCTACTACTTCAAAGTCTACTATATGTTTTTTCCCTGTCACACTGACTTCTACTCATTTCCATGTTCCTAGTGTTTTCATTCATGTGCCATCTGCTAAGATAACATTGTAGGGTTTTTGTTCTAGTTTTGGCTTCCCTATTTGTTCCCACAATCATTTTGGAAGCATGTTTATATCAGCTCCTAAGTCCACCATGACATTGGTTATCTTTTTGTGGTCTATACTTACTGTAATCATAATTGGTCATGTTTTCCACTATATGTTATTTTTCTTTACGATTTTGATTTATAGTATTTTGTTTTGTTTATTCCAATATTTACAAATTATTTTAGTTTGTCTAGTAGGTTGGATTGGTTAGTTATTTTGATTAATTGTTTAATTATTCTCACTTCTTGTTTAGAAAAATATTATTTTATTTCTTGGTCTTGTTCCCTAGTGATAGTTTTGTTTGTTTCTTCTACTATGTTATCATGTTATCTCTTAGTTGGGTGGAATATGTCCTCATCTAAGGTATTTTATTCTTCTTTCATTTCTTCTCCATCATTTACAGTATTGGTCCCTTATCTTGTTCATACCACTACCTTATTGTAGGTATGATTTTCTCTTTCAAAGTTACTAGTCTCTTAAGGTTCTTATTTTTGACCCCCTTCATATATCTCCTTAGTATCTTTTGGTATTTCCTCAATAATCTTGCCCCTCTAGATGATTTTATATTTTGGAGTTCATCACTTTTTAATTGTGGTGTCCATTCCTATAATAGTTTTGGACTTTGTCATAATTAAGTATATCATGTTCTATACTCTCACAAAATCCACAGGGTTTCTTCCTATCTCCCCAATAGTATATCACAAAGTGGCCTGGTTTTACCGTATTTCAAGCATGTGGCATCTGTTCATCTCTTCCTTCCTCTACCTCAATCTCTATCTCCTCGAAATTGGCCTCTTTCAATGTATAGGTCTGGATTTGGTTGATTTTGAATAGAATTAATGTTTCTATTGTTTTACTATTGTGGCACTTTATATCCATGGTTGTGTTGATGGAGTGATCATTTTGCTAGTCATGTGTCATAGTCTACATTTTGTTGGTCATTATGGTTTGTTATGGTTGGGTCTTCTCTCAAATAAAATAATTGCGAGGGAAAATCCTTTGTTTCATGATCATACCACTCTTTATAAATGGCATAATAGACTGAGTTTAATTTCTTGAGTAGTACCCTCAAATCTTCTCTTAATGTGTTAGCTTTATTTTCTTTAATTTCCTTTGGAAATTCATTTATTATGTGTCCTTCTCTTCCAAAATAAGTACACTAGATGTTAGGTCTTGGTACAAAAATGTCTTGCTTTTCCATAAGGTCTTGTCAAAGTCTTAATTGTTCAATCCCTAGTTTTAATTTCTCCATTTCCTTGCTCTCCTTTTCTCTTTCTTGTTTTCGCTAGGATTGGTTTTCAATCTAGCATGCCAAAGTAACAAGTTCCAGATAGGTATCAAAGTGTCTCCCATCTAGGACCATTCTAATTTATGGTATTATGTAAGAGATGAACCATTCAATTTTCTATTTTTTGGTCAATGGCTCTTCTAGACTCCTAATAATTTCTTTAAATATTCTATCGAATTATTTTATAGTTTCATCTTCATTCTATGTAAGCTCTTGGATTTTCTTGAATTCTTTTGTAGGTAATTCTAGAGTATCAAAGTTGGCTAAGAAGTCTTGTTTCATTGTTTTCCATTCTTTTTCATTACTAGGGTAGTTTTTTTGGCACAATTTAAGGGTGTATCCATGGATTGATCCAATGAAATCAAATAGTTTTGTGTTCTCTCTTGCTATGTTTTGTCTTTGTCACATAGATTTTAAGATAAACACATGTTCCATTGCTCCATTTGTATCTTTTCTAGAAAGGGTAACTTATTGGGAGTATTCATGTCTATTTCCTCTTCACTATCTATATATCATATGTCAAAATGATATATCCCTAGATCACCTATGTTTTTCTCCTCTCCTTCCTATTCTCCTATGTCTTGCTCGCTTAAGGTATTTTCTACTTCTACTAAAATTCTTCTTGATTTAAATGGCATTAAGGGTAAATCTTGGTCTAGGATTGTCACTCTGTAACTTTCCTTTTCATCTAAGGAGATGTTTTTTTGTTAGTAAGTATCATTTTATTAGTTGATGGTGTCGCTTCATTAGAAACTGTTAAACTCATGAGATCCTCTTTATTTTCTACCACATCTTCTCCTCTTATTCTCAAAATACTCTTGGTTACTGACTTATCCAAGTAATCGGCATCAAATGTTATATTGTGAAGATTTTTTAAAGGGTTTCCTACCAGTAACCAATCCTCATTTATCCTGCATTGAGTATTTTTCCAATTCAGGTAAGCAATTGGTTTTCTAGAGAGAGGTGATGTCATAATTATTACCACTACTTGTTCTAAATCCTTTCTAGTGTTTCCATAGTCTTCAATTTCTCCTTCTATGTTTTGCATAATTTGGTTTATTTTCTCCATGATAGAACTTAGTTGTGGTATACTTTCTCTACATTATTTGGCATCACCCACAATGGCATGCTCTTCTTCTTTAGCAATACCCACAATTGTGTGCTCAGTAGCACCTTGAATGGTACAATAATCTTCTTCATTTATATTTTCTTTCGCTAATTCTAAGTCTTGTTATCTTTTCTTCTTTTCTAATTCTTTTATTCTTCTATGGTATCTTTCATGTCATTCTCGAGTTTGTTTCAACCTTGTTTCTTCTACATTCATCTCCATTTCCAACTAAATTGTTTCAATAATCTCCACTTTTATCTTGTTTTATCCTTTTGTCATGGGCTTGATTGGTCTATACTTCCATTAGTCCTTATATATCCCTTAGGTATTTTAAAATTTTGAACAGTTACATTTTTTAGGAATATTTTTAGATTCTTCCCCCCTTTCCATTTGTCATCCCTTAAGTGCCTACCCCCTCTCACAAAGGTAGTACCTAAGAGTAGTGTTTGCAATTTTTTTCCCTTTGTTATTGTTATCTTCTTTTCTATTGCTAATTTTCTATTATTTTACTCATTTTTTTCTTCATTATCCTCTCTAGGGTCTCGACAATAAAACCAATTTTAGTAAGAGGATTTAGGTAATGACAGTCTAAAGATCTATATGTTGGTGTCCCTTATGTAGTCAATTTATACCCTCGAGGGTACAGTGATAGAAGAGAGTAAGTGTAGGAGGAATCTATATCTAACAACACATTACATATAGCTTAAACAAGAATAGAAATCATTCATGCCACATATATCCATTAACTCCTTAGAACTTCATATATATATATAACCATTACACTATCAAGTCTTAGTTTTTTCTTTGTATTACAGTCTCTTTCTCTATCCCTATCTTATCTCATCTTACCCTATCACATCCCTTTCTATTATGTCATCTATTACATACATATACTACCGCATAGTCTCTTATAGAGATGTGACCCTTATAGGGTACCCCTTAGTCTATATTCCTTGTCTACTTGATATTTTGCAATTCCTTTGCGGTGAGTTGCAATAGCTTTTATTCTCTGCCATGTACCCTACTAACAATGATAATTGATCTACACTTGAATCTAAATATGAGATGAGTTTGTTAAAAAAATATATTTATTTTTGAGTTTATAATGATGCATACTTGTTAATGTGTATTTTTTTTATTAAATAATTAGTTTTGAACATGCCTTTATTCATATTATAATTTAAAAAAAAAATTACATCAATTTGATAGAATTATTATTTAATGAATAGAAGTTTGTTATAAAGAAACTACATGCATATGGTTTTGGCTCAAAACTAACACTTTCTTTTGAAACATGAACTACATTATCATCATAAAATGAATAATAAAAAAATTAAGAGGTCATTGTGAGTTATTTGAGATGTGTAACCATCATTAAATAAAACATAGGAAGGTAGACAAAGAAATTTAGACACTTAAAGCCACACAACAATCACTAGTAATAAAAGAGTTATAAGCATAAATAACAACATTAGAATAGGTATCATCAAGGATAATTAAATATACATTACAATGCACAAATATATGACTAGTAGTGGAGAAATTACAATAATCATAAAATAGATCACTGGTCATAGGATGGGTAATAGAAGACACTCAAACATTATATAGAAGTAAAGATAAAATATGTGTATCAATCAATCATGTATTACTAGACTCAATAATTGGTGAATCAATAGGTTCAATGTAGGATAATTCATTGATGTAATAGGAGGACTACCATGAGATGTAGAATGAATTTCATCACAAGGTTAAAAAGCTCATATTAAGTAAGACCCCTTGATGCACCACAAGAAAGTAGGAAAAAATCATCATGATTTTCACACAAAATATATAGTCACCTTGAAACATGTACAAAAATGATGTGAAGTCCTATAAAATATATGGAAAGGTGCAAATATGATCTACAAAGGATGAAAAAGTGAAGAAATGATGAATTAACACAACCATATATCATGGAGCACCATCAATGTGATATAAAGAGATGATATCTTCAAGAATCAATGGGTAAGAGGCCACAAAATATGAAAATACATAATATTATTGATTTATGAATGTAGTTTTTGATAAGGAAAATCAGGTTTTGAAGGGACCCTAAAACCCTTAACAAAGGAAAAATGCTACAAGAAAGACTAAACCTAAAGAGCTCGCAACCCAAAAAAACCAAAATGCTGACAACAAAAATTAACAAAGAAACCCGTCAACAACCCAAAAGAAAAACATCAACAAGAAGGTTGATCAAGCAAAAGAGAAAACACAGCTACAACATCTTTTCTAGAACCTTAAATGAGGCCAAATTTTCCTCAATGACCCCCTCGTGCATCTCCATAACATCCTTGAGCTCCTCAAATGAAATAGCAACCTGCTTCTTGGTCTTGCTCCTCATTCTCAAACACGGGCCAACATCCACATCCTCCATAGTTTTCTCAATGTCACCTAGCTCCAAGGGTTTACCAGTCCATTTCAAGGCTTTCTCATTTAAAAGAGAGAGGCCCTTAGCAGTCAACTTCAAGGAATTATTGCTAATGTTTACCACAGTCTTCTAATCATCAACTTGCTAATTTTTTCCTCTATGTTAGAAATTATCTCCTCAAAAGTCTTATGGAAAGCCAATTCCAAAGAAGAAATCATCTCCTCATGTGTATTACCAAGGTGACCAACATCCACAACAAGTTTATCAAGCATAACATTCATGGTTTTGACCTTACCTTTAATCGCCCATTCCTTCTGATTACTATGCACCAATGCCACACAAACATCTTGCCAATTCTTCACCTGGACATTGAGCTCCTTGACTTCTAAGAAAAGCCATTTAACTAGTGAAATCAAGTTACGAGTTCCATCCTCAGCCATCCTACAAAGCATGCCCATGTTCACCTCATCCCAATTAACAGGAGGTGCAACATTAGATTCAAAATTATGAACAGGGTCCTCTCGAGGCTCCTCTTTATCCTCCTTTTCTTCCTCAACAAGGGAATCCTCCACTTCAATCACCTCAACTTTAACCTAGTGCTTATTTGGCATATTTTCCAAGTCAACCAAGATTTCTAGTTGCTTCGCCTTCACAACACACCCTTTAACCTGCATTGTGCCAATAAGAGAGTCTAGAGGAGCATGGTTAGGGTCAACCCCCTTAGAACACTCGAAACCCTCAATCCCCTAAACATTAATCTCCATAGGCTACACAGACCCAAGAAGGTCTTTCCCTATGCCATGACTATCCTCCATAGCAGGGGAGCTCGCCAGAACACCCACCTTACTAGAGCCTGAAGAAGGATTTTCACCAGATGTAGGGGAGCTCTCCACAACGCCCACCTTACCAGGGCCCAAAGAATGTTTTTCACTAGAATCCTCCACGACATTAGCCATCTCCACCTTCCTCTTGACAAAAGACTTTTCTTTCCTAGGGCACTTTTTCTTCCCATGTGCACTCTTCTTCCCAGATGACACCAGAGCTTCCTTTAGCTCAATATTTGTTTCATATCCCTTGGACTAGGATTTAGAAGCTTCAAAACCTTCCTCAGAATCACCATCCTCAACTGACATCTCCTCAAAATCTGAATCCTCATCCTCAGAATTCCCTTCCCATTTCACCGCAGAATCACCAGTCTCATAGCCATAATTTTTAACACCCTTCTTGCGGGCCGAGGTCTTAGGAGAAATAGGAATTAATTTCATCTTAATGTGAACAAACATGAGATTCATAAGGCCTTCATGGAGAATGGCCTTCTTGGGGTTCTTCTAATGATCCTCAATAGTATTCTCCATAGATAACAAGAGATAAAAAGGAGACAAAACCAACACCTTGTGACAAAAATGATTCTGAAGCATAAAATGGTAGCTATAAACAACAAAAAGCCTACCCTCCAAGGTGAAGTAATGCATAATTTCTAGGGCAATATCCCTCCAAAGTGGCCTAAGAAACTTGTGGGCATACCCACCACTCCCAACTTCCCTGATCTTCTTCTTCTCATCATATTTAAAGAAATTTGCAAAGGCTTTCTTAGCCGCACTTTTGTCTCTGTAGAATTTCCTCCCAATGGAAGGAAGCCCAGTCACCTTTGCCACAAAATCCTCATCAATATTGAACTCCACGCCTTTGTAACGCAAAACCTTACTACTCCACCCTTTAACCAAAACCTCTGTTGCTTCATGGTTCAGACCTTGGAGCTTTAACAAATATGGGCTAACCCCACCCTTTTCCAGAATCTCCCACATAATTTCATTACTCTGGGACTCCTCACAAGAGCTCGACTCCACTCTGCAATGAGCTCCACCCATGGTGGCATGCAGTGAACAAGAAACCACCAACACCTTAATTTTCTACAAAGACAAAATTAAGCAGACTAACCACAAAACAATGCAAATAATACCCACAATGTGTGTGATCTTGCCATACCAAGTACTACCAGACCTATGCAGCCAGGCCATAATATCACAAAAATCTAAAAGGAAATTATGAGAAGAGTAGGGCCAAGACTCTACGTGCAAAAACCAACTCAAAAAAATAACAAAGAGCCTTTCCCTCACATCAACCACCTTAATAACATGACACCTGGTCATTATTGGAAATTATTTTAAGGTTAAGTGGTAAGGAATCAAAATCATCCCAATTGTTTCGAGCCACCACTCCCAAATTTTTTAACCCATCAGCCAACAAGTTAGCTTCCCTAAACACATGTGAAATTCTTATCTCATCGAAAGAATTAATGATGGAAATCGAATCATTAATGAGATGGGAAATAAACCACAAACACTTCGTCATAAGACACTTTATAGTATTAAGAGAGTCCCCCTCAAGCCAAAGTTTGGAGACCCCAATTTTTTTTGCCAAAATGAGGCCATGATAGGTTGATGCTACTGATTTATGAATGTATTTAATCCAAAGAGGGAGGATGATTAAAATTCATAATTAAAGGTTTAACAATAGAACACAAATGAACAGGATAAAAAGATAAATTAAATAGCAGAAAACCTCATATGAAACACTAAAAGAAAAATGAGCAATCAAATCTAAAAACTAGATGAAAAATAAGGAGCATAGATATAAAACATAGGAAGTAAAAAAATTATAATCCTAAGGGATAATAATGAAATTTATCTATTCACCAAATGAATGAGGAGAAAATACTATTGCCTTATTAATTTTATGTTAATATAATGAAAAAAGAATGATTACCAAATAAATGAAACTCTAGACTAACAAAAAGTGTTGAGTTAAATAGGAAGATTGATGCAATCTAATAGAGCTATTAAATCATCATGTGCTAAAATTGAAATAAGAAGGTTTCTTATGTATATATTAATCCTCTTTGGGTTAAAGAATGCACCTGCAATTTTTAACATGATTATACTAACTATATTTAAGGATTTTATACATGATTTCTTGGAAGCCTATCAAGATGATTAGACTATAGATAAATTGATAAAAGATCATGCCTAGGTACTTAGAATAATGTTTAAGAGATATAGAATATTGAGAATTGATTTGAATATGAAAAGTGTATGTTTATCAAACCATTTGGTTCATTATTAGGACATATAATTTGTAAGGAAGGTACGATAGTAGACCTTTTGAAAGTGTGGACATGGAAAAATCAACACTTCTACTTTTTCTCATGTTTAGGCCCTCCTAGTGGATTTTGGCTTGATTTTTCCTAGATTTAATGTTGTAATGTGGCCAACACATTCACATTAGGTCTTAGACCCTTGTGAATCATTAAGAATTCTAAGATGTCTTGTAAAAGTGTTGTGAAGTGTTGTAACCCACTTTCACACTTTTCTAGGACCTTTTCATTATAATTCACATAAATAACCCCTTTTTATCACTTACCAAGTCCTATTTCAAAGTGATGTAAAGAGTTGTAACAAAATTTCATGCTTTTCTAGGCTTGTCATCACTAATTTGACCCTTTCTTATGTTTAAATGGTCCCTTAATACACTTTTTGACCCTACTTAAGTGTGTTTTTTAGAATATTCTTGTTAAACCTCATTAAACACACTTTAATTCTTGACACCCAGTAAAATTTTCCTAGTGGGACCAAGTCGCCACCTGGGGCAACTTAGTCCCACTGGGCACAAAAATCAAAATAATTTTAATTTTCTGGCGGGTTTTTATTCTCTTAACCTTAAGGTCAACCTGTGATGTGTTATTTTTAGGAAATATTGTAAAATCAAATATAAATAAAGAGTTTTTCTCTCATTCCCCCCCATTCATTTTCAAGCAACCCATTCATTTACTTATTCATTCAAGCAATTCTCAAGCATTCTAAGCACTTTCAAGCATCCATTAGAGCATCCATTTCCATATCTTTAGATTTCTACATCAAGGGTTTGGTGAGTTGTGACATCGCATGTTGTTCATTCATAATTCTCTTTCTATTTCATTTCATTTTCTAGGGTTTGACTACCAAATTGGGGTTTGACCAAGGCACATCCCTATTCTCTAACCCTTAACCCTTTTCCCCCTCTTTGCATGTGTGTTTTGTAGGTCTTGTATGCAGATTTGTCAAAGAGGAAAGTGTTAAAAAGGCGTTGTCAACTCATCAAAGTCATTCAAGTCAACAAAGCCCTAATTGAAGCTTGGAGACCACTTTTAGCCCGTTTTCTGTAGTTTCTTAACCGAACACCTGTCAAGAAGGGAAGTACAGACAAAAAGCTACAAATTCCTGTCCTGAATTTCCTGAGATTCTGTAGTGGACTAAGTCACCATTAGTGGCGAAGTAGTCCCACTACCAGGCCTGAAAAGTGATTTTTGCAATTCTGAATACCCATTTGGCAGAAACCTATTTCGGTAGAATCTCCCTGAAATAGGACTAAGTCGCCCAGCTTGGTATAAGTGTCCCAGTTGGCTTCGACATCAAAATCTGTAGGATTCCAGAGCCTCTTTACATCACATTTCAATTTCCAGGTGCACCTCTCCAGTCTTGTTCATTTATGTTATTGTTTGTTTGCATTCTTAGGTCATTTTGCATACATCACTATATTTTCAAACAACTTGCACTTATTAGGTTTTACATTAATAATCAATATCTTTTATGAATTTATTGCATTTATACATTACATTTAGGCATCTTCCATCCATCCTTGCATTGATTTTGAGTGTTTACATTTCCCATTTTGGCCCATCTTTCTCCTTTTAGGTGAAAAACCCTAGAAGTGCAAGAAATCCTTAGGGAGCCAAAATATTTGTAAACATTTTGGTGAACCCAACTTTTGAACATTTTACTTCTGATTTCAAGTGCATTAACATCCTAGGGATAGCTTGCATTGGAATTGCATTGTTTAATTTGCATCCTAGGGTTTTAAAAAATTGCATTAGTGAAAAGCTCATATAGCTTACATTTTTGCATTATATTTCATTGAAAATTCAAAAAACTCTACATTTTCATACTATACCTACATCTAAAAACTTAAAAATCGTTAAATTTCATCTAAAATTATGAAAAATCTAAAAAAAATCACTATTGGGACTAATTCGCCACACTAGGTGACTTAGTCCTCCTGCACATTTTGCACAGTAATTTTTGTCATTTTCTGAGCATTTTCTGCATTTTTTTTTTCTGTTATTGCATTTCTGTTATAGTTTCCATAATTTCAGTTATTAGCATTTTATTGCTCTTAATTTGTATTGCATTTGCATTCACCCACATTTAGAAACCTTTGTATGAGAGTTTGGTGTCCTATTGCTAATACCTTAGTGAGAACAAGTTCAAGACTCATGTTATCCCATGATAATACACTCGTTGAGGATCTTGGGTTGTCTAAAGCTTCCACTCCTAGTATTGCAACTAGTACACTAGGCATGGATCCTACCTTTAGCAACGCTTTGCCTTCCAATAACATGCAAGTTGACATACAAAGCGATCACATTCTGCAAGACAAAGTCATTAACATTCATGAGGACTTAAAACATCTCCAACATCAAATGTGTCTAGAAAACATTTCAACCACTATAATTCCTGCTATAGAGAACATCCATCGCATGCTTGAATGTAACCAAAGCCTAGATGTTATGAAAGAAATAGTTGAGATATACCATAAACATGCTCCTTCCACCTCTAGTACATCTCAACCAGCAAACACTGTGGTTAGCCAAAGATGACCTCACATTCCTCCTTCAATGGTAGCATCTATACCTACCTATACCACTCCTCAAGTCACAACAACAATGCAACAAGTTAGTAATGTGATTCTTTCCTCGACTATTCCTGCTAGCATTCCTAATCTCTATGTGGCATCACATGTTCTATCCTCTTCCACCATACCATCTATAAGTATTCCATTTACTTTCCCTACTACTACATACACTCCATCACCACTTTCCCTTTCACGTCATACCACTCACACCGACCCTCTTATCACACAACTATTCCAAACTGTCTCCTCCATGCAAAAAAAAATATCCACCATAAACCAAAACCAGAATGGACCACCCACCTATTATGTTCATAGCAGCCCACTATCTTTGGAAATATTGCGAACATCGATGCCACAAGGAATAGAGATCCCTAGATTTGAGAAATATGGAGGGAAGGGAGATCCTTCTAACCATGTTAAAGCTTACACCACCTTATGTAGTGAATTTTTCCTTGATGATAAACTATTGGCAAAACTGTTTTCGAGGACTTTAAAAGACACTTCCTTAGAATGGTTTTCATCCTTACCAAAAAATTCAATTCATTCATTCAATGAACTAGTTGATACATTTATAAATCATTTCCAAGTGCATATGACTCGAAAGAAGACCTTGGCCGATTTGATGAGATGCAAACAACATGAAGAAGAGAAGATAACTGATTTTATCTCATGATATCAATCACTTTATTCTCAAATTGATGTCAAGAATCCTGATCCACATCTTCAAAAGATGTTTATAAAAAACTTGCAAACTAAACTTCAGGTCAAACTCACACTGATGGAATTTCCCTCCTTTATGCACTTGTGTATCACCCTTTGCGATTATCACAATTCGGTTAGTATTCGTAATGCAAAGTCCACTTCTAGCTGAGTTGAGAAGTCTAAATATGCCAATCCAAACAATTCACAACCATTTAGAAAGAAAAACAATGGGTTCTTACAGTTCAACCCCCCTCAACAACCAGCTCAACCCATTAATAACCAAGTAGCAGTTGTTAAAGTCGTGATACCTTATAGTTATGGAGATTTGAAATGATAGTTTACACCTTTACCAGACACTCTTCATAACACAATGTCCCAACTTTTGCAACAGCAAAATATTACCTTACATGTCGTTAAAGCACCTAATCTTGCTAAGCCTTTACCTCCAAAATTTAAATCCAATGCTTATTTCCATTATCATAGACAAAATGGACATGACACAGAAAATTTTAAGCATCTTAAACACCTTGTGCAAGACCTCATTGATTCCAACCATCTATCCAGTGCAAATGTTAATGTTAAAGGCAATATGTTTGTTTCCCTTCCAAATCAAAATCTGAAAAAAATTCACCAATTCAATGCCTAAACATAATGTGTCATTTTTCAAAGCTAGCAAAACTCCAACAAATGATGTGATGAATTTTCATACAGATGTTGAACTTCCTGGTCCTATTCCACATATTACTGGATTAATCCTATGGATGAAATGGTCAGTGTTATAGACATTATCCCTCGTAAGGTCCAACCTAAGAAATCTCTTGATATTACTTTCTCCTCTAAGGACATACTTCCAAATCTCCCCGATGGTCCTCTTTACATAGCCGATTGTATTCATGATAAGCCCACTAATGGGATACTCATAGATCCCGCCTGTGGAGAGAGTGTGATCACTGAGGAATTTTTGGTATTACATGATCTTTATCAAGATGATTATGATAAACCAACAACATGGATCAAAACACACAATGGTTTTTCTTTCCCTATGATAGGATCGATCATCCTTCCATTACAAATAGGACCAAAAATAGTGGATGTTACATTCTCCATCATCCTGCAGTCGGACCAGTTTCATTTGAGGCTAGGCCATCCATGGCTTCACTCAATGAAAGCTATCCCTTTAGTCATACACAAATGTTTAAATTTTCCACTTGACAATGACATATTCATTGTTCACCATAGTGGCTTTAACCCTTTATATTCTAAAGGAAACTTCTCCTTAGAAGGATTTTGGCCTGAGCCCATGGAACCTCTAACGCCTTGCAAAGAATTCTTTTTCAATTCTTACCAAAATTTTAAAGCAAAGAAAATTGCAAAATTGTCTCTCCGCAACATGTCCCCATCCACTTCTGACACTCCTATCCTAGATGAAACAATGCTTCAACCCAAACATGAACCCACCCATCAAACTCAACCAACACCCAAAATTTCCCCCACATCATCCAAATGACCAAGGGATAATGATAACAACTTCGTCATGCCTCCTTGTATAAAACAAGTTTATAAGGTAAAGGAGAAAGTAGATGAACAACCTTCCATGGTTCCTTTCGTTCCTCCCCTTAGGGAAGACAAGCAACCTATGGTTGATAAACCCACTCCTTCACAATCACAGCTTGACAACTAAACCAAAAGAAACAGAGGAGTTTGGAATCATAGGCGTAGATGTCGTGCCCTTGCTTGCAAGTTACGAGACGAAGAAAATAAAGAAAATCAAAATTCACACTTGACAAAAGCAATGCATGACGACCCTCCTCCCTCACAACAAAATGATCCAATACAACAACCACAACCAGTGGTACACCCTTCATTAGACATTATCATCCATCCTCCTGTTGTGATTAATCTGGATGACGATGATGAGATCACTAAAGTAGACGAAGAGGTGCATAATGATCTAAATACATTATTTTCCTCTTCCATGAGCTTAAACTACAAATCTCCTACAAAGAGTGTAGAACCTAGTGCTTCCCCTAGTTCGGCACTTGCACTTGTCCCTTTGGCTAGTTGCCCGCCCTCGGCATATCATGAACATGATTGGGAGGAAAATGACTTGATCGACAGTTGACTTGCATTTGCCTTACTAGTCTTTTGTATTTTCTTTTTCTTTGGTGTGTTTACATGTGTGTAACATGTTCCCCCATGATGTGTTGTTTGATGTTCTCTCTCTTTGTGACATTCCTCTATTTGTACCTTCATTATTCTCTATGTCATACATCGCTTTCACCTTTTTCTTTTTCTTGTGTTTTCCTTTTGGGGATGATGCAAGACATTGAGACCAAAATGTCTCTTTCATGTTGACCTAAAAGGCCCCTCTTTTTCTTTTTCTTTTCCTTTTCCTTTTCTTTTTTCTTTTTCTTGTGTTCTCCTTTTGGGGATGACGCAAGGCATTGAGACTGAAATGTCTCTTTCATGTTGACCCAAAAGGACGCTCTCTTTTTTTATTTTCCTTTTCTTTTGTATTTTTCTTGTGTTCTCCTTTTAGGGATGACACAAGGCATTGAGACCGAAATGTATCTCCCATGTTGACCCAAAATATTTTTCATTTTCTTTTGCCTTTTCATTTTCTTTTTGCTTGTGTTTTCCTTTTGGGGACGATGCAAAGTGTCGAGATGCCCTATGTCTCTTCCATGTTCACCCAAATAGATCTTTCTTTTTCTTTATTTTTTCTCTCTTTGTGTCATTCTTTCAGATCTATTTATTTGGGGGATGATGACAGTTCCAAGCTCTCTAAACAAAAAATTACAGCAAAGAACATACTGACCCCAAATCCACAGATCCCTTATGTGTTTGGTGTTTTCCTTTGGGGGAAACCCCTTCCTTCTCTTGTTCCTTTCTCTCACATGGCGTAGCCTTACTCAGAAATGTATGACTTAGCATAGGGGCTTTCCAAGTTGGCTCTCATGTCTTCTTTCTCGTTTGCATTTTTCATTTGCTACTTTAAAGTAATTTCTCACAGTACGGTGTGTAGCAATTCCTTTAAAGTGGGTGCATACATTGGCATTATTCATTTGCATTTTTCCTTTTTCTTGGTTCTTAGTGCAGCCTTGTCACTTCATACGATGCATTTTGTCACTTTATGGATGACATTGGGTGTGATGTCTTTCATGAGCATGATCTATCTTAGCATATTGCATTCCTCTTGGTGGCTTGATGCGACACACTGCATCCCCTAAGTTGTGAATTTTCTATTCTTTGATTGGTCCTCTCTTGGAGACATTAGGTACAATGTTCCCTAAGTTAGAGACCTCGTATGAACTAAGAAAGACTCATTTGAACATCCTTTGCATTTCACATTTGTTATACGGCCATCTTGCATAACACAACTTGCATGCCTGTGGTGCCATCACATTTGTCCATGAGCTCCAAGCATACGGATTTTTGCTTGTCTCGTGAAGCTCGAAATGTCATTTCCTTTTGTGGCACCTTATTAAAGTTATCAGGAGGTATAACTTTGGTATGGTTGAGCAGAAATCCCATTCCAAGGCATGAATTTTCCCCATAAACACCTGCATGTGTGTGAGTGCATACTAGCCGTGAGTGTATGTTTCTCACCTTTTTGGCCTTCTCACCCGACAGACAGCCATGAGTTTCGTCACCTCAGAGTGAGTATTCATTTTCTTTCCAAACAAACAACCTACCTCTGATCCACAACGGGATGGACAAACGATCGGAGCTTGATCTGACTCTCTCTTTTCCTTCTCTTCCTCTTCATTTACATCATTCTCATGTGTGTTTCTTGTGCTCATGTTTAGTTTTCCATGTGATATTCATCCTGGGGGCTTCAACATCCCTCTTGATCGTTGTTGTCTCATCTTTCTAAGCATTATTTCATTGAAACCCCTCTTGATTGCATGTTTAGTTACTTTAGTGTGAGTTTTAAGAAGGTTCATCCTCTCACTAAAGTGGGGGCTAATTGTGCACACGAAAAAAGTAACCCTTCTACTTTTTCTCATGTTTAGGCCCTCCTAGTGGATTTTGACTTGATTTTGCCTAGATTTAATGTTGTAATGTGGCCAACACATTCACATTAGGTCTTAGACCCTTGTGAATCATTAAGAATTCTAGGATGTCTTGTAAAAGTGTTGTGAAGTGTTATAACCCACTTTCACACTTTTGTAGGACCATTTCATTATAATTCACTTAAATAACCCCTTTTTATCACTTACCAAGTCCTATTTCAAAGTGTTGTAAAGAGTTGTAACAAACTTTCACGCTTTTATAGGCTTGTCATCACTAATTTGACCCTTTCTTATGTTTAAATGACCCCTTAATACACTTTTCAGGCCTACTTAAGTGTGTTTTTGAGAATATTCCTATTAAACCTCATTAAACACACTTTAATTCTCGACACCCAGTAAAATTTCCCTGGTGGGACCAAGTCACCACCTAGGGCTACTTAGTCCCATTGGGCACAAAAATCAAAATAATTTTAATTTTCTGGCGGGATTTTATTCTCTTAACCTTAAGGTCATCCTGTGATGTGTTATTTTCAAGAAATATTGTAAAATCAAGTATAAATAAAGGGCTTTTCTCTCATTCCCCCCCATTCATTTTCAAGCAACCCATTCATTTACTTAATCATTCAAGCAATTCTTGGTGCAGGAGCACATGTTTGATCACATGCCTCCATGAGGCCATATTGAGTCATTTGTTCCATTTTGATATTTTAATGTTGTAATAAGGCCTAATGAGCCATTTTTGATATGCATGAGGTCATTTGGAGTCCTAGGAAATCATATTTTAAGTTATTTGTCACATAATGTTCAAAGTTGCTCCATATTGTAAACATTGTTAAAAGAGCAAAAATTAAGTAATTAAAAAATCAAGTGATTAGAAGTAGGTTAGAATCAATTGTGGTAAGTTGATTTGAGTTAGTTTTGTTTGCAAGGCATAAATAAGCCTCTCACAAGTCGAGGCTGGGGGGAGTTTTGCATTGTAAAGAAGAAAACATGAATAAAACTCAGAATTTCTATGTTTTTTACTAGTAAAACAGAGTTCTTGGCTCTTGTACCACCATGTACAGCCTGATATTGAAGGGGAAGTCATTGGAAAAGATAGTATTGTGTGTCTAGATCATTTTTCACTTGGTCTGACTTAATTTCATGAAGATTTGAGTAAGATATGGCTTCTTTTGTGCAAGCAGCCTGAAACCCTCAGCTAGGTATACAATAGCAAAGGAAATTGTTCTTCTCATGTTCTAACCGATGGGAAGATCTAGAAATCGGTGAAATGGTTCAATATTGTCTATTCTTCCATGCCCTAAAGTTGCAAACTATAAGTATCACATTTTCTATTGTTTTATTGATGCCCTAGGCTACATTTTGAGGAGAATGTGGGAAAATAACAATGCACAATGAGTTTCTTGATGTTTTGTTATTGAATCTAATATCCATAATGATGGAGGGTGTTTTGGAACAATATCAAGGGTGTATGAGGTCACTCTACAGATTATTTTAGTCAACAATAGCCAATTTTAGAGCATGTATCTTGTAAATGATTTTGACTGTGTTTTCTTCACAAACTAGTAAAGGCTTATAACAAGGTTTTAGTGTTTTATGGTTGAAAGGGGAACTCTATTTGGGCTTTGTTGATTGAAATGGGTTATCAAAATGTATCGTGTCTCCTTCTCAAAATAGTATTGATGAATTGTATTTTTTGGATGAATCTTTGTATGCAGCCCTATTACCACAGAGTTGAAACAATTGGGTCAAGAATGGAGGTTCAAGACAGGGATTTGTAGGAATGTTATGAAATATGCATGGGAGAGGGTTTATTCAGTTATTGCAGACATATTTGAACATGATAAAAGTCTTGACAAGGTAAATGAGAGGTTGGGTTACTTACTTTCAATAAACCCTTAATAAGGAAGGCTTAAATCTGAGTTTTAGAAAAAAATTTCTTAAATGGTTACCATTATTGGTGTGGTTTGTTGATTTTGGTCTATTTCCACCTATTGAATGTACTTGGATGGAGTTGAGGGTCTGTGTGTAGGTTATCTTGAAGATTGGTAATTGGAATGGCCTAATTTGGACTTAGCCATTGTAGGACAGTCCAATCTGAATGTACACATATTTGGAATGTTTGAGTTAGTAAGTGATCAAGTTAAGTTTGGTAAGAGATGTTAATCTTATTAGATGCCTCTGAATGTTCATGTGAAGGCCTAAATCCCTAGGTGTGGGTTGAAGCCCTTTAATTTCATTTATGTTGAGAATAGAGTTTGATTCCATTGTTTGGTGATGTCAATGTGTTTGTATGCCTTAATCTCAGACTGGTTGTCAGGTTGTGTGGAATCAAGTTGTGTTTATGAATTGGATGTTGAGTTGAATTGTGAGTCCTCCTGGATATACATCAAAGTGGTATCAAATCCTGAAGATGCTCTAGGAAAGTTGTTTATGGTTTGTGTGTGTGGTTGTTTGCAGGCTGGTGCAGTGAGAAAGTCCAAGATACTAGGGAGAGAAAAGTGGAGACACCTAGGTGAGGCAGAGAGTTGTGAAGCAAGGAGAGACTTGTTTGTGAAGATGGATTTGTTGAGAATATTGGAAAGATATTTGCAGGCTGAAGATTCACGAAGGAAGAAGAAAAGAGAGGAAAAAGAGTTGAGAAAGAAGGAAAGACAAATAGAGTTTGAGAAAGCCTTGGAAGAGATGAGTAGAAAGGTGGAAATATTAGCCAAGGAAAACCAACTTCTTAAGGAAGCACAAAGGAGTTTGAATATACCAATGCCAAAGAGGTTAAGATGGTGGTGCAGGAGCACCTTAAGGTCTTTTGAAAGATCTTAGTGATTTTTGGCTTGTAGGTGGTTCTAGCCAACCACCAAGGGAATAAGGACTATGTTATAAAGTCCCAAGTGTGCTTTTGAGAGTGTGTTAGGGTAGGTTTGGCTTGGAGTCTTGAACTTTATGAGTTCCTAGACAAATCTTGGCAATGTTGCCTTGGCAATTTGGCCTAAAAGTTGAAAAATAGCATTAATGTTGTTCTAAGTCCAACCCAAGGGTCCTATCACATGGGATAAAGGTATATAAGGTCATCCAAACCCTAATACCTAGGTTGGAAGTTCATTTTCATGAATTGAGACTTGGAGAGCATATTGTGTGATTGGAATTTAGCAACTTTTCAGTGAATATTTGCATTTGAGCCTTCATCCAGTCAATGATGCATTGAAAGGTCTTGTCTGATGGTTTGAGGATTTTCTTTGTGTCAATTATTTACTATGTGAGGCATTATATTATCCATTTAGTTCAATTTTTTTCTGTTTTGCAAGTTTTTGGAGTTTTGGCCTTACAGCCGGTTTAGGCCAGTATTTGGAAATCATGATCCCCACTTGAATTCCCATGGAAATGCTACCATGGCCACTTGGAATAAATTAGGGGACTTTTTTTACAATTTAAATAGTGTGTGTGGAGTCTTGGTTTGCAGGGGAAGAGTTGAATTCATCAAACACAAGGCGAGTGCAAGTGCATTCTGGCTAGTGGCTTGGAAAGGACAGCAGTAAAGAAAGATGATAAATGGATTGGTTTGTGCCAATCAAGAGTATAATAGTGTGGGAAAATTTATTCTAGAAATGTGTGTGCAAGGAGGATTGTTGAGGAGGTTGTTGAGGCCCTCAAAGTTAGAAAAAGGAGCCAAAACCCTAGAAACCCTTGAAAATAGGGGGTATGAGGACAGTCCTATGTACGGACACTTTCAGAACCTTAAACCTGGTAAAAATTGAAGCCTATGGTACTAATAGAAGGAATATCAAAAAATATTTGTGGGTTGTTAAGGCCGTTTTTGAGAAAATCCAAGAAAATGGGTTCTAGGAGGCCTAAAAGGGGCAAAAAGGCTACAAGGCCTAGAAACTAGAAAATCTTGAAAACGAAGGGAAAAAGGTGAAAGTATCCAATGAAATGGATCAGTGAGGATTAAAAACACCTAAAGAACAACAAGATCCCCTTACCTTAGCCCTAGAATGGTTAGGACTCATTTGGGTCAGTGTGGAGCTCATGGAAGCCTAGTGGCGAATTGAGAGTGTTGGTGAAGATTTTGAAATTGGTGGAGAGACCTATAAGGCGTTATGGGTTTAGGAGAAATCCCTGAGTAGGGTAGAGTGGAATACCCTAAGAGGACCAAAGAATAGGTCTTGGGAAGAGCAAGAGTGCTCTTGAGGTATAGGGCTCCCCATCAAATTGGTATCAGAGCCAATAAAGGCTTGGGAATTGAAACTAGTAAATGTCAGAGAGAAGTGAATCCATAGGAGAGAATACCATGGTGACCAATACAGAGCTAGCTAGAGACTTGAAAAAGCAGCAAGAGAATAATAGGCTTCTTGAAGAGGCTATGGAAGAGATGAAGCAAAAATTGGAAGAAGTTGTTGAAACGACAAGCAAGATGAAAGTGTAGTTGTCAAAGGACAAAGACAAGGGTAAATACCAAGAGGAGGAGGACATAGAACCAGAACCTGACCCTCCATTAGTAGAGGAACCCTTCCTCAAAGCATTGAAGGCATTGAGTGGTAAGGCACTTGAAGGTATCCCTGTGTTCACAGGAAGAATGGATGCAGAGTTGGTTATGGAATGGATAGAGGGAATGGAGAATCACTTTGAATGTGATGGAGTTACAGAAGCACAAAAGGTGAGGATATCCAAATCAAGGTTAAGAGGACAAGCATTGACTTGGTGGAAGTTTCTACAAGAAGAAAGAGAGAAGGAAGGCAAGAAACCCATAGGAAGTTGGAAGAAAATGGTGGCTAAAGTGAAGGAGAACTATCTACCTAAGGACCATGACATTCAATTGCACAAGAAGAGGAAAAATCTCAGACAAAGAGACCTAGATGTAGCTGCATATACAGAGGAGTTCCAAAAACTAAGCCTTAGATCTAGAGTGCAAGAAGTTGAAAGCATCAAGGTGGCTAGGTATCTAAACGGTCTTAGATGGAGCATCCAAGAGGAGTTGAGTCTTTTCACACTTACTACCCTCCATAGCTGCTATCAAATGGCTATTAAGGTGGAAGAGAAACTGAAAAAGAAACAAGATTCCAATACTAGAGGTAAAAGAAGAGGTAGAGACTCTAGAGGTGGACATAGAGGAGGTTTTGGTGGAAGAAGCCATGAGAACAAAGGTCAAGGGGATTCCAAGGTTGGAGAACAATCCCATGAGACAAATAGTAGAGGGGGTTACAAAGGTAGAAGCTCAAACAATAGAGGAAGAGGCAGATCAGAAGGCTTTGGGAGAAGCTCTCATTTTGCTTCCATGAAATGCTACAATTGTGGACAGTTGGGTCATTCGGCTTATAGGTGTCTTGACAAGCCAACATCTTCACAAAGTGAGAGGAAGACCAACTATGTTCAAGAAGAGGACTGCTCCAAACAATCAGAGGTGAGTCTAGATTCAGAGAAAGGTGAGAATCTCATGTTAAGGAGAATTTTGATCAAAGCACCTACCGAGGAAGAACACAAACAAAGGAGAGCTCTTTTTAGAGTCAAGTGCAAGATACTAGGAAAGGTTTTCAAGGTCATCATTGATTCAGGGTCTACTGATAATGTCATCTCAGAGGAGGCAGTACAAAAGTTGAAACTCACCAAGATACCCCATGTGTGCCCTTACAAGGTTACATGGTTGAACAGGGGCATAATATACTAGTCAATGAACAAGTGTGGGTTGAGTTTACTATAGGAAAGTATCATGATAGGATACTATGTGATGTGTTACCAATGGATGCATGCCATCTGCTGCTTGGCAGACCATGGCAATATGACAGGGAGGCAGTGCATCATGGCAAGGAGAATAAGTATTCATTCAAGAAGGATGGAGTGAATTACAAAATACAGTCTTTGTTAGAAGAAAATACAGTGGAAAAGGCAGAAACCAGTGTCCTTTTGTTGAGTGGAAAGGAATTTCTAAAAGACATCAGGGAGGAAGAAGGAGTTGTCTATGCAATCATGTTGAAGCCAAAGGAAGAGGAGTTACCTAATCAGCTACCTATGATAGCAGAAGTGAAGCGACTATTGGATCAGTTCAAGGACATTATTTGTGAAGGTACACTAGCTACACTACCACCTAAGAGAACAATCAATCATCAAATAGACTTTGTACTAGGAGAAACACTACCTAACAAGGCTGCATACAAGATGACACCAGAACAGAACAAAGAGATAGCAAGGCAAGTTCAAGAACTTTTGGACCAAGGGCTGATTAGAAAGAGCATAAGTCCATGTGTTGTTCCAGTTGTGTTGTCACCTAAGAAGGGAGATAAGTGGAGGATGTGTCCTGATTCTAGGGCCATAAATAGGATAACCATTAGATATAGGTTTCCTATTCCTAGGATAGAAGATCTAATGGACTGTTTAGGGGGTGCTAAGTTCTATTCCAAAATTGATTTGAAAAGTGGCTATTATCAGATTAGGATGAAGGAGGGAGATGAATGGAAGTCAACATTCAAAACCACATAAGGGTTATATGAATGGTTAGTGATGCCATTTGGGCTTACAAATGCACCTAGCACTTTTATGAGGGTGATGAATGAGGTACTGAAGGACTTTATAGGAGTCTTTGTGGTTGTCTACCTAGATTATATCCTCATCTTTAGCAAAACAAAAGAAGAACATATGAAGCACCTAGAACTTGTGTTGAAGAAACTTCAAGAGGAGAAGCTCGCCATCAATCTTGAGAAGAGTGAGTTCATGAAGCAAGAGTTAGTCTACCTAGGATTTGTGGTATCTCAAGGGAACTTGAAGATGGATAAAAGCAAGGTTGAAGCCATTCTTAGTTGGCCTACTCCAAAAACAGGGACAGAAGTTAGGAGTTTCCATGGATTAGCTCAGTTCTATAGGAAGTTTGTGAGAAGGTTTAGTGAAATTTGTGCACCGGTTCTTGACACCATCAAAGGAGGACTGAAAACAAAGTTTGTGTGGACCAAAGAAGCCAATGAAGGATTTGAAAGGTTGAAGAGGGAGATAGCTACCCAACCTATCTTAGTTTTACCAAGTTTTGACAAGCCATTCATAGTGGAATGTGATGCAAGTAACATAGTAGTTGGGGCTATTCTAAGCCAAGAAGGTAGGCCAGTGGCATTCTTTAGTGAAAGGTTGAATGAAGCAAATTATAGGTACTCATCCTATGACTTAGATCTATATGCTTTGGTGCAGGCTCTTAAGAAGTGGAGGCACTACCTATTGCCAAAGGAACTTGTGGTAAACACTGACAATAAGGCCTTAAGCTACATAAATACTCAAGAGAAGCTCAATTTGAGGCACATCAAGTGGATGGAGTTTTTGTAGTCATACACCTTTACCATCAAGCATAAGAAGGGGGTTAACAACAAGGTTGTTGATGCTCTTAGTAGGAGGTTGCTTACTGTCCAAAAGATATAGCTACAAAGCACAGGGGTTGAAGGATTCAAAGATCTATATGAAGGAGATTCTGATTTCTCAGAAATATACAGGGTATGTACTGATTTCCAGAACCATTTTCACAGTGAATATGCTGATTACACCTTGCAAAATGGCTTATTGTTTAGGGTAAAGCAATTGTGTGTTCCTAGAGGTTCTATGAGGGAGATCTGATCCACGAAAAGCATAATGGCAGTTTGAGTGGTCACTTTGGTTTGAACAAGACACTAGACTTAGTGGAGAGGTTCTATTGGTGGCCTAAGATGCAAAGAGATGTAAGAAGATATGTTGAACAATATGGAGTATGTCAAAAGGCAAAGGGAACATCAAGCAATGCAGGTCTTTACTAGCCATTACCCGTTCCAAATAGACCATGGGAATGCATAAGCATGGACTTCATAGTAGGTCTACCTAGGACACCAACTGGTTTGGACAGTGTGTTTGTTGTAGTGGATAGATTCAGCAAGATGAGCCATTTCATACCATGCAAGACAACACATGATGCAAGTCAGATTGCACACCTATTCTTCAAGGAAGTAGTGAGGATACATGGGTTGCCAAGGAGCATAGTTGCAGACAGAGATGTGAAGTTTATGGGGCATTTTTGGAAAACTCTTTGGAAGAGGCTAGGAACCAACTTGTCTCATAGCTCAACATATCATCCACAAACGGATGGACAGACATAGGTGATCAATAGGGTACTTGGAAACTTGTTGAGATGCTTAACTAAGGAGTATGGATAAGGATGGGAGCAAGTTATTCCAAAAGCAGAAATTGCTTACAATGATAGCACAAATAGGACTACGGGTAAGAGTCCATTTGAGATAGTCTATGGTTTAGGTGTACTTGAGCTTAGAGATCGAAAAGGATATGAAGGGATCAGTGGACATGCTGATGATTTTTCTCAGTCAATGAGAGAGGTTCATGAGCAGGTCAAGAAGACATTGATAGAGGCTAATCAAAAGTTGAAGGATAAGAGAGATGAAGGGAGAAGAGAATTACAATTTGAGATAGGCAATTTGATGATGGTATACTTGAACAAGGCAAGGTTACAGAAAGGCATACCAAGCAAGCTGCAGATGAAGAGGATAGGGCCATGTAAAGTGTTGGCTAAGTATGGATCAAATGCTTACAAGGTGGAGTTACCCAAGGAGATGGCTATTTCTCCTATCTTCAATGTGAAAGACTTGGTGAAGTATAAAGGACCATAAATGGATGAAGAACAGTACAATGATGAGATAAACAAGGATGTGGAAGCACTCAAGGTACCTGATCAGATCAGACCATAAGTGGACATGATTTTAGACTCAAGGGAGAAGAAGACTAGGCACAAGACATACAAGGAGCACCTAGTGAAGTGGAAACATCAACCAAAGTCAGAAGCTACTTGGTTAGCAGAAGGTGACTTTAAGAAGCATGGAATTAGTGAGGATCTCTTGAAACCACAGGCTCCTTAACTTATTTGTTGCAGGGGGAGAATGGTGCAGGAGCACCTTAAGGTCTTTTGAAAGATCTTAGTGATTTTTGGCTTGTAGGTGGTTCTAGCCAACCACCAAGGGAATAAGGACTATGTTATAAAATCCAAAGTGTTTTTTTGAGAGTGTGTTAGGGTAGGTTTGGCTTGGAGTCTTAAACTTTATGAGTTCCTAGACAAATCTTGGCAATTTGAGCATTTTGGCAATGTTGCCTTGGCAATTTGGCCTAAAAGTTGAAAAATAGCATTAATGTTGTTCTAAGTCCGACCCAAGGGTCCTATCACATGGGAGAAAGGTATATAAGGTCATCCAAACCCTAATACCTGGGTTGGAAGTTCATTTTCATGAATTGAGACTTGGAGAGCATATTGTGTGATTGGAATTCAACAACTTTTGAGTGAACATTTGCATTTGAGCCTTCATCCAATCAATGATGGATTGAAAGGTCTTGTATGATGGTTTGAGGCTTTTCTTTGTGTCAATTATTTACTGTGTGAGGCATTATATTAGCCATTTAGTTCAATTTTTTTCTATTTTGCAAGTTTTTGGAGTTTTGGCCTTACAGCCAGTTTAGGCCAATTTTTGGAAATCATGATCCCCACTTGAATTCCCATGGCAAGGCTACCATGGCCACTTGGAATCAAGTAGGTGACTGTTTTTACAGTGTAAATAGTGTGTGTGGAGTCTTGTTTTGCAAGGGAAGAGTTGAATTCATCAAACACTAGGCAAGTGGAAGTGCATTCTGGCTAGTGGCTTGGAAAGGACAGCAGTAAAGAAAGCTGATAAATGGATTGGTTTGTGCCAATAAAGAGAAGTAGAGTGTGGGAAAATGTATTCCAGACATGTGTGTTCAAGGAGGAGTGTTGAGGAGGTCGTTGAGGCCCTCAAAGTCAGAAAAAGGAGCCAAAACCCTAGAAACCCTTGAAAATAGGGGGTATGAGGACAGTCCTATGTACGAAAACTTGCAGAACCTTACACCTGGTAAATCTTGAAGCATAGGGTACTAATAGAAGGAATATCAAAAAATATTTGTGGGTTGTTAAGGCCGTTTTTGAGAAAATCCAAGAAAACGGGTTCTAGGAGGCCTAAAAGGGGCAAAAAGGCTACAAGGCCTAGAAACTAGAAAATCTTGAAAACGAAGGGAAAAAGGTGAAAGTATCCAATGAAATGGATCAGTGAGGAGTCAAAACACCTAAAGAACAACAAGACCCCCTTACCTCAGCCCTGGAATGGTTAGGACGCATTTGGGTCAGTGTGGAGCTCATGGAAGCCTAGTGGCGAATTGAGAGTGTTGGTGAAGATTTTGAAATTGGTGGAGAGACCTATAAGGCGTTAGGGGTTTAGGAGAAATCCCTAAGTAGGGTAGAGTGGAATACCCTAAGATGACCAAAGAATAGGTCTTGGGAAGAGCAAGAGTGCTCTTGAGGTATAGGGCTCCCCATCAGATGGCCTCTAAAGAAGATTATGAAGAAGCAAAGAAAATAGAAGAGGGTAGCAAATTCAGTCAAAGATGAAGAAGAAGACTTATGGGCACAATATGCAGCCATTGAAGAAGAATGAAATATTAAGGTTGGTAATGGAAAAGTCAAACAAGAGGAAGAGGAACTCATCAAGGTAGAAGAAGACAAGGACATTGAGGTTGCAAGTGAATTGGTGTCAAGAATGAATAAGTTGGTCATGGGTGAAGAGGAATTTGAAGTACAAGAAGACAAGGGGGGGACCACAAGGTCTCTATATTTTGTTTCTAATTTTTCTTTGGACTATGTATGTGCAGGTTATGAAGGACAAGGAAAGGTGTATGATGATTTGATAGAGTTTTGGGACCTCCAAGTTGCAAGAATGATTGATAGAAGAAGGCATAAGAAGAAGAAAAGGAAGAAAGTACCAAAGATGATTGAAAAGACAAAGGACAAAGGCAAAGTAACTGGAAGACCACAAAGAAGACAATTCAAAGGGGCTTGAATTCTTTTGCCCCTGAGAGTTTAGTGCAGGAGCGCCTATTTGATCACATGCCTCCATGAGGCCATATTGAGTCATTTGTTCCATTTTTATGTCTTAATGTTGTAATAAGGCCTAATGAGACATTTTTGATATGCACGAGGTCATTTGGAGTCCTAGGAAATCATATTTTAAGTTATTTGTCACATAATGTTCAAAGTTGCTCCATATTGTAAACATTGTTAAAAGAGCAAAAATTAAGTAATTGACAAATCAAGTGATTAGAAGTAGGTTAGAATCAGTTGTGGTCAGTTTATTTGAGTTAGTTTTGTTTACAAGGCATAAATAAGCCTCTCACAAGTTGAGGCAGGGGAGAGTTTTGCATTGTAAAGAAGAAAACATGAATAAAACTCAAAATTTATGTGTTTTTTATAGGTAAAATAGAGTTCTTGGCTCCTGTATGGCCATCTACGACTTGATATTGAAGGGGAAGTCATTGGAAAAGGTAGTATTGTGTGTCTAGATCATTTTTCACTTGGTCTGACTTAATTTCATGGAGATTTGAGTAAGATATGACTTCTTTTGTGCAAACAGTCTGAAGCCCTCATCTAGGGTATACAGTAGCAAAGGAAATTGTTCTTCTCATGTTCTAACTGATGGGAAGACCTAGAAATCGATGAAATGGTTCAATATTGTCTGTTCTTTCATGCCCTAAAGTTGCAGACTACAAGTATCACATTTTCTATTGTTTTATTGATTCCCTAGGCTGCATTTTGAGGAGAATGTGGGAAAATAGCAGTGCACAATGAGTTTCTTGATGTTTTGTTATTGAATCTAATGTCCATAATGATGGAGGGTGTTTTGGAACAATGTCAAGGGTGTATGAGGTCAATCTACAGATGAGTTTAGTTAACAATAGCCAAGTTTAGAGCATGTATCTTGTAAATGATTCTGACTGTGTTTTCCTGACAGACTGGTAAAGGAAAATTACAACAAGGTTTTAGTGTTTTATGGTTGAAATGGGAACTCTATTTGGGCTTTGTTGATTGAAAGGGGTTATCAAAATGTATTGTGTCTCCTTCTCAGAACAATATTGATGAATTGTATGTTTTGGATGAATCTTTGTATGTAGCCCTGTTACCACAGAGTTGAAACAGTTGGGTCAAGAATGGAGGTTCAAGACAAGGATTTGTAGGAATGTTATGAAATATGCATGGGAGAGGGTTTATTCAGTTATTGCAGACATATTTGAACATGATAAAAGTCTTGACAAGGTAGATGAGAGGTTGGGTTACTTACTTTCAATAAACCTTTAATAAGGAAGGCTTAAATTTGAGTTTTAGAATTTTGTTTCTTAAATGGTTACCATTATTGGTATGGTTGTTGATTTTGGTCTATTTCCACCTATTGAATGTACTTGGATGGAGTTGAGGGTCTATGTGCAGGGTATCTTGAAGATTGGTAATTGGAATGGCCTAATTTGGACTTAGCCATTGTGGGATAGTCCAATCTGAATGTACACATATTTGGAATGTTTGAGTTGGTAAGTGATCAAGTTAAGTTTGGTAAGAGATGTTAATCTTGTTAGATGCCTCTAAATGTTCATGTGAAGGCCTGAAGCCCTAGGTGTGGGTTGGATTCCTTGAAGTTCATTTGTGCTGAGAATAGAGTTTGAGTCCATTGTTTGGTGATGTCAATGTGTTTGTATGCCTTAATCTCAGACTGGTTGTCTGGTTGTGTGGAATCAAGTTGTGTTTGTGAAGTAGATGTTGAGTTGAATTGTGAATCCTCCTAGCTCTGCATCAATTCTCAAGCATTCTAAGCACTTTCAAGCATCCATTAGAGCATCCATTTGCATATCTTTAGATTTCTACGTCAAGGGTTTGGTGAGTTGTGACATTGCATGTTGTTCATTCATCATTCTCTTTCCATTTCATTTCATTTTCTAGGGTTTGACTACCAAATTGGGGTTTGACCAAGGCAAACCCCTATTCTCTAACCCTTAACCCTTTTCCCCCTCTTTGCATGTGTGTTTTGCAGGTCTTGTATGTAGATGTTTCAAAGAGGAAAGTGTTAAAAAGGTGTTATGAACTCATCAAAGTCATTCAAGTCAAAAAATCCCTAATTGAAGATTGGAGACCACTTTCAGCCCGTTTTCTACAGTCTTTGAACCAAACACCTGTCAAGAAGGGAGTACAAACAAAAAGCTACAGATTCCTATCCCAAATTTCTCAAGATTCTCAGGTGGACTAAGTTGCCATTAGTGGCGAATTGGTCCCACTGCCAGGCCTGAAAAGTGATTTCTACATTTCTAGATACCCATTTGGCAGAAACCTGTTCCGAAAAAATCTCCCTGAAATAGGACTAAGTCGCCCAACTTGGCGTAAGTGTCCCAGTTGGCTTCAACAATAAAATCTATAGGATTCCAGAGCCTCTCTGCATCACATTTTAGTTTCCAAGTGCACCTCTCTAGTCTTGTTCATTTATGTTATTGTGTGTTTTCATTTTTAGGTCATTTTGCATTACATCACTGTGTATTCAAACAACTTGCACTTCTTAGGTTTTACATTAATAATCAATATCTTTTATCAGTTTATTGCATTTAGGCATTTTCCATCATCCTTGCATTGATTTTGAGTGTTTACATTGCCCAATTTGGACCATCTTTCTCCTTTTAGGTGAAAAACCCTAGAAGTGCAAGAAAGCCTTAGGGAGCCAAAATATTTGTAAACAAAAAGTATCTATAATTCCAAATCAACGTAGTCCTAAAACTATACTTGAAATAAAACCATTCTTGAGATACACTAGACACCACCACAAATGTATAAGAAAGTATTAAAAAATAGCTATACCTATTGAAGAGTTACTAAAAAAGAAAAATAATAATAATAATTGAATGTACAAGGTAATGGCAAGAAGCATTTGATGTGTTGAAAAGAGAAATTTTAGAAGTCCTTATACTTATTTTTTTGACTTGATACAACCATTTCATGCCCACATTGATGTATTAGGTTAAACAGTTAGTGTGGTATTGACACAATAGGGGGTAACTATCTTATAGCCTTTTTGAGCAAAAAACTTGTGGCAACATAAAATAATTATACAACAATCGAAAGAAAGACATTGACTATGGTATGTGTCGCATATAAATTTAGACACTATTTTTTATATGCCTCATATTTTTTACAAAAATGAGCCATTAAAGTACTTAATGAACTAGCTAGCATTTCAAGAGTCGATTTACATATGGCTAATGCTATTTCAAGGGTTTGAATTCAAAATAATGGCATAACCAGGAGAAGCAAATCAAGGACTAGACTATGTATCAAGGGTTTAGAAAGGGAAAGACAAAGGGATAATTGATGATTAATTCCCTACACACATTTTTTTAAAGAAAATATGACACCTCTAGAGCTTTAAGAGATTGTAGATCGTGTTGGCCTTCATCTAGAATACACAATTTGCCTTCTTTTTTTTTGGATTGTGTTTGCACAATGAAGATATATAGTAGCCATATGATACTCCACAAGTCAAGAACCATGATATGAAACACTTCATGGAGGAGCAACACAAAGTTGGATTTAGAGCATCTCAACTTAAATGTAGCTACATAAAGCTAGCTCCCAAATTCAGCTCCAAAGTTCCATATCTGAAGAAAAAATAATCAGTCGAGGTTTCGACCCCAGGGGAGCATGCAAGAGGAGAAAGTATTTATTATGAGTTTCTAGCTCCCAAGTTGCTATTTTAAAACTAGCTCTAAAGTCATTACTTCAAAATTGGCTCTCAAATTCTAACTCTTGAATTCAACAACATTAATTCTTAAATTGTTATTTTAAACCTGACTATAAGATTTTTTACTTTAAAATTTTGACTCTAGAATTGCTACTTTAAAATTATCTCTCAACTTTCAAATATGAATTTGAAATTACCATTCTAATCTAACTCTTGAGATTGGGCAACTTCCAAGTGTTGTAATGCCACATATTAATTCTTAATTATTTGAAACAACATTTGAACCCTTGCTTGGGAGATCCCACATCTACAAAATATAATCCACATGCCATTAAAAATAAGAGAGGTTCTCAAAAGCTTATTTTTTGAGGATAAAAAAAATGGTAGTGGAGCGCACCCAAAGGTAGGGCTACTTAGGATTTTCTTCTTAAAGTTTGTGAATACATGAGCATGAAAAATGTGGCACTACAAAGGCTAAGAGTGGCCCACTTATCTCATTTCCTAGCCTATTTTATATATTCATGTCAAGAAGCATCTAGAAGGGGGCCTACTTAAGGAAAAAACTATGTCATGCCGTAAAGGGAGGGAACTCTTCTATGTTTTATTTATTATATTTAATTAAGACTAAGAATAAAGGGGCCATTTAAAATGTTAGGGAGATATTTTTAATCTTTTTTAAGGATATAGAAGGGGGTGCTATGTGATGTGATTTTATTTTTTTATGGAGGCGGGGTGCCATAAGGAAAGTATGCATTTTATTTGCCATTTATAATCTTGTTGCATGTTATGTGGAGTTTTATACAAGATATGGGGTACAATAATTGTAACAAAGAGGGAGGGGTTACATTAAATTCAATTTTATTTGCATACTAAAGGGGAATAATGTTTCCAAATCTGATTTTGGTGGTCTTTTTCATAATATACATTTGTGCATATTTGATTCGTTCTTTGACAATTTTTACAAATGGATTTTAATATTTTTAATGTTATGTTTTTTTGCATTATCAAGCGGTTATAGGTATGTGGTATGTTTTGTTTTTGATAATAGGTAAATGAGATTTTATCTTGTGTGAGTGTGGGTATAGTCACAACTTACTTTTTGAGGATAAAATATATATAAAAGATATTTTTCAAGGTTTTAAAATTATATAATATTGATGATTTAAAAGGTTTATTAGATTGTATCCTTGTCATGTAGGATTTGAGACTATTTTTTCTTAGATTTGGCCTCTTGAAATACTTATAAGTATTTAATGACTAAGATATGATGTTGGGAAGGTAGACGATATACTTGTAAGTCTTTAAGTACAAATTTGATGGAAACTGGTCAAAGTCAACATCCATATGTTGTAGGAAGGGATATAATACTATATATATATATATTGGTATTTTTGTATTATAAATGAGATTAGTTGTTTTAGGTTGTGCCCTATTAGAATTTCTTATGTCCTTTACTCTAAAATATTCTAAGGCATCAATCTATGTAGCTCATTTTGTGTTCTTTACTGCTAGATGAGTTGTAACTCAAACAAAGGTATTAAATGTAGAAGCTCCTTAATGATACAAATATCTCTATTGTTGATTGGGTATCTTTAGGAGGTAATATAATATGTTTATCTCTAAGGCTACATTGATATCTTGGTGTTGTATTGACTAATTAATCCTCACAAATATTTTGTAAAATAGTTCTAAAGTATATTTTGATTAGTTTTTGATACATTAAGCAACATTTACAGGGTGTTGTACCCTTTACATGGCGAGCCACAAGGGCCAAAAAAATCAAGTCCAAAAAACACAAACATAGCGAACCAACAACCAACAGACACACCACGCAGCAGCAACAGATTAACTGACATTCTCCCAATTCTGAGAGAGGAGATTGACAACATCATCCCCGACTCATTTGGGGCCTTCTTCAATAGTCTTCTTATCCATCTCATCCTTCATCACATCAGAGAGGGTGTTGGTAACACAGTGGACTAACTTGACAGTGAAACGGGTCAAGCCACTCAAATTCTCTCCATCTTCCCCATCCTTTCCTGCAGCACA
The DNA here is from genome assembly GCA_007258455.2 of Sequoia sempervirens. Classification (NCBI taxonomy): domain Eukaryota; kingdom Viridiplantae; phylum Streptophyta; class Pinopsida; order Cupressales; family Cupressaceae; genus Sequoia; species Sequoia sempervirens. The sequence continues at coordinate 239,986,970 of VDFB02270651.1, forward strand.
TGAAGATCATCCCATTTATCCACAGTCTTCTCAATATTAGCACGCTCCACATCTAGAGGGTCTGAGGACTGGGAAGCCGAGTTCTCCTTATGCACTTTGTTGAAATATGAAACGTTGTGGGGCCCTTCAACATACTCCTCCACATCCCTAAAACCTTTACTATCAGACCGCTCCTCATCAGTATCCATTTCATTAATTTGCACTTTCTTGTTATTTTTAGCCAGCCTACCAGACCTCCTGATGTTGGGATTTTCGCCACTAGTCTCCATCGTAGCAGTGACCATAGTATCCCCTTAGAGTCCCTACCCACCACATTCTTTCCTCTACTATCTATGGTCGGAGGCTCCATCAAACTCTTCCCCTCATCCTTAACTTTCTTTTCAGTGGTAGGTTTGGTGACACACTTGGCAGGGGCCGACTTAAGCTCACAGAGACCAGTCGCAACACTAGACTGGGCAATCCCTGCACTCCCCTTAAACTTCTTGGCGGACAGTTTAGGCTTATGAGTTTCGGCGATAACCAGAGGGGTTTTTCTAATGGGACCTTTGGACTCTGCCAGGGAGATATTGGCCATTACAGGGGGTTCAATTTCCTCAACACAAACAACAGAAATGGGTTTGATTAGTTCCTTTCAATATATCATGAGGATTTACCTTGAGCACTTATGGATATATTAATGTATGTTTTGCTATGAATGTTTCTAATTATGTGTGAGGTGCATCAATTTGATCATAAATCCTAGCTTGTGATTTTTCATATACATGTTTTATTCTCAATTCTAAGTTTACTAATATGTTAAAGTGTATGAGATCTTATGTTTGACTCTATTTCCCATTGGATTACTACATTGGTCTTCAATATTTTATCTTGTAACCACACCACTTCAAACATTAAAGTGATAACATTTCTTTCCTATTTAGAGTAGCTTTAAGGTTGCATGTTTTGCCTATGTGTATGATTCATTATCACAACAATTTCCCAACCTTAGCAATATTATTTTTGAATCATTTTTAGAGGCTTATACACTTAGGATTCTTGCCCACTTATATGATCCAATAGTATAACCTATGTTGTATCTTGTGATCCTATGTTTTCCTTATATTTAGAGGTTTTTGCTTGGGGAATGGAAATAACTTGTGTGAGAAAATTATGAGGGGATTTATCTTGAGGAATACACATTTATTTCATATATTTTAGGTACATGCTATCTTGATTTATATCTTTGTATGTAGTCTTAGATGTATATTTGTGATTGTCATAAATGCACATTTTGTTAAGACTTAACCTACAATATGTTATTTATCTTATCAAGTCCTTGTAGGGAACAACTTCCTAGGTTTTGTAGGAGCCTAAGGCTAGTATCTTGATTGACGAAGAAAGTATGCCAACATCTCTTTACATTTATTGGCATTATGACATGTTCTGACCATTTCATTTGAGTCTTCTTATGATGTTTTTTTGTTTCTTCTGCATGAAGATCATTTTATTCTTCTCCTACATCTATCTGACTTGTAAATTGAGAGAGTATCCAATCTAGGAAAGTGTAAACCATGTAAGAGTTTTGAAGAAAACTAGCACACTAACTATCACAGACCAGTAGAAGGGACAGTTTAGGCTTATGAAAAGAATCCTTTGGAAGGGAGATATATTAGGGGGTTCAATTTCCTCAACACAGACAACAGAGGGTTTGATTAGTTCCTTTCAATACATGATTACCTTGAGCACTTATGGACTACTAATTATGTGTGAGGTGTATCAGATCATTCCTAGCTTGTGATTTTAATACATATGAGGTGTATGAGAGAGGGGTCTTCAGGATAACATTGAGTAGCTTTATAATGATTCAGCAATATTAAATCATTTTTAAGGGAGTCAATAGTATAACCTATGTTGTATCTTGTGTGAATGGAATTAACTTAGGTGGCTTTGTATGTAGTCTTAGATGTATATTTGTGATTGTCATAAATGCACATTTTGTTAAGACTTAACCTACAATATGGTAAAAAGATATTATTATCTATTGTCCTTTGATGGTGATGTCTTTACAATACTTTATTGAGAGGAAATGGAAAGTAAACCTGTAAAGAATAGCCATGCTAAAGGGAATATGTTGGCAATGTAGTGACTTTGAACAGGGTCACAAGAAGTAATACTAGCCTTTGATGGTGAACAATTTTTAAGGATGTAAATAAATATGCTACAAAGAAACCCACCACAAGAGATGGAATTCCTTTACAACTAGTTTATGTGCTATCCCCATTTGGAAAATGGGAATTTATTTCATTGAACTTATATATCTCAACCTCTAAGTCCCATGAATGGTTCATTGTAACAAGCATTAAATATTTGACTAGATAGGTAGATAAGCCTACAAGGGATTGTATATAAAATACCACCACAAGATTCATTTATGAGAATATTATCATGTGTTTTGAGTACCCTCTAAGCATTACAAATGATCGAGGAAAGCACTTTGTGAGCAACATTATTGCAGAGTTAAAGAATTTTATGATAATGTATAAGAAAATTAAACCTTACTATCCTCAATTTAATAACATGATCAAATATTTTAATATAAGATTCTAAGCATTGTATTGACTACAACGTGTAGTGGAAAAAATCAAAATTGGGTTTAAAGATACTAATGGTGCTCTAAGAATATAGAAACCTATAAAATATTAACCAATATTTGTCCATTTCAATTAGTGTATGGATTAGATGTAGAACTTCTTATGCAATATATGGTACCAAACTTAAGGTTGGACACCATATTGAGGTTAAATGAGGATGAATCTATCAAGAAGAGATCAATAGGATTGGAAAACTTGATGAGAAAATATTTGTTACAACCTATAATTAAACTCGGAAGAAAAGAGGGAAGAAGGAATGACATGAGATAAACAATAATATAATATCAATGTATGATACTAGATTTAAAGCCTAGAAATTAAATATGAGATTATTTGGTCCTTATAAAATTGACCATATATTAATATCAAGTATAGTAAAGTTAATGAATCTACAAGGAGAACTTGTTGGATGGATATATAAATAAGGCCAAGTTAAAATCATATTATCTAAGTGATTGAGGGAAGGAATCAACAAGAAAAGTAGTGAGTAAGACACACCTTATACTATGTTTTATATATTGTATTATAATAGAAAAATAAATAATAAACTAGCTTGCTCAACAAATGGGAAACTACCTATTAAATTTAAGGAAAATTTTAATGATAAAATAGAAAAGAGGGATAGATAAATCCAATAATTAGAAATTTTCCTATTTTAATTTATAGAAGGTTGTGAGATGGAATTTTCAAAGCGTAAGTGTTAATAACTTTGAAGAAAAGAATATCATAAAAGTGATATATAATCACAGTGAGAAAAGCTAGAGTTGCATGAAGAAAACTTGTAGAATATAAAAATAATGACTTGTAGAGTTGAAATAAGTGATAATAATTGTGAAGGGTGAATTACATGACAATATATTTTGGAAATTTATTGAGTTGGAAACTAGGGTTTGATGCAAAGAATTAATGGAAAAATAAGAATAAAGAGTGGAAATTTGAAGAAAAATGATGGTATAATTTGTAGAACCTAAACTAGTGCAAGTAAATGAGAATCCATATCCTTAATACAAGAAATTCCCATAGACAACTATGGAGGTCAACAAGGATGGGGATTTTTAGATCTATTCGTAGACATGGTTTATATGGAGGATAATAGGAAAAAAATCATGTTAATTTATTAGAGATAGACCACAATTCATTTGAGATGGAGTTATAAACCCTAACTAGGGTAAATACACATAAGGGAAGCATAGTGCTTACTATAGTATAGTAAGGTGGTGAGCTTAAGATAAACGTATGTGAATATTTCTCTACATTTAAAGATAAACATACTTGGTTACGATTTTTATTGAGTAGAATCCATCTACATTTCATGTATCTAGATAAAATCTACCAAAAAAATAAGAAGGTTATCAAAGAGGTGACCAATCTATGTTATTAAGGTGAGATATATGTAAAGAAGAGGGTTCATACAAAAATTAGGTAACAATACTAATATGAACCAATTTTTACGGGAGGAATATTTTCATTAATCAAAAAAAAAATGTAATGAGGTAAAGTATGCTACAAAAGGTATGGCCTCCAAATTCTACTACTCAAATAGAGAAAATGAGCTACTAGAATAGCCATCATGGCTACATACAAGATGTAATTGAATGCAAAGGAGTATGATATAGCTAGAACTTTAAGGGAGTAATTTTTGGATATGCTCTATAGATAATAAAAAATGTATTTAGCAATAAGTAAGATTTATTTCATCAGGTATAATGTTTACTTTAATTGAGTTTATGCACTCCAAATATGAATACCCAATGGAGTTATAATTTAAACAAAATGATTTTTCATTTTACAAAATTATAGATGACATGAATATGTCTTGGAGCCAATGCACATTGAAGAATATTCATTCAAATTTATGGAAGTAATGCTCAATTGAAATTATACTGGTGTTTTATTCACTTCAAGTGCATCAACATATGGAAATTGGTTAATTTAGTAGAGAGATAGATGAAGATACCATCCTTAAAAAGGTGAAATGAAAATATATGTTGTTATAAGGACATTGCAGTATGAAGTATTATTTAGTTAGGTAGATTTCTACTCAAACCAATATGTTTCATACTAGTTTAATTTAAATAATTTTAAAACAATCTACTTTATATGGTTAGAGGTTAAGGGCCATATTTTCCTTCACTTTACATAGCTTGACATATATGTTTTCACCATGATTTATTTTACACCTATAACCATTTCCATATATAAAGAAAGAAGAGTAACAAGACAATCAAAAAATCACACATGAATTTCTAATATCTCAATTCTATTATTCTAGAAATACTTTACAAGAACCTAAAAATTTGTATAATCTTATAAGGTTATCACTCAAGGGATAACTTACATTCTAGATAATTAAGTATCAATCCACTATTTTGCAATAGCAAAATGGTCAAATAAAATACTATATTTTAAAATGGAGAGCATGTACCAAGTGTTTTTTCTCATCATTTAGAAGCTTCCAAGATTTACATACTCAATAAAAAACCTTCCATTAGAAGAAACTCCCTTATGTTGTGATTTCTTAAAATATAGTCCATTTATAAAAAAAAATGTTAATCCAAGTATACTGAAGTTTTAATGAAAAAAATGTCTCCTTGTAAATACATAAGGAAGACATATTTTGCATGGGTTTTACATGTTAGTCAATGAAAAATAAATTGCTAGCCTACAACTACTTTTGATATCTATTTGTTTCTCCTTACAGAAGCTAGACACAAAACTTTAAATGACCTGCTAAACATCCATTGATTTTAAATATTTTTTAGAAATCTAATTTGTTAATTCATTATCTACATAATATTGGCTTCAACAATACTCCAAAAATGATTTCCCACTTTTTAAGGATAATACTTGATCTAGTTTTTCCTAGAACTATAGTTCCTTGTCAAATAAAACAAGACTATAATTTATAACTCATATGTGTCATATGAATATATTTTTTATATAATACACATTCTAAAATGAAAATAATTTATAAAAGACACAATTATATTTTAATGATAAAATTAGACCTACTTCCTTCATAAACTAAACAATGAAAAACAATTCAACTTTGATAAAAATTATAATTACAAGAATGACTATACAAAGCATTGGCGTGTAGAATATAAATAAACAATGATACGCATTAGCCATCATTCAATGAGCTACAATATGTGTGTGTGAATATTATATTCCTAGTTAGTTAGCATTTATGATCTTCAATCATGGATGTGAGATGTGAATATTTACAATGATGTTGATATAAACATCACGAGAACAACCTCATTGTAAAAAATCACATCTCGCATCCATTAATGAAGATCATAAATGATAACTAACTAGAAATACAATATAAACTTCTAACTCCACTCACAACAAAAACACAGTTTGTATTTTTTAAACTATTTTCGGCCTTCTAATTAGACATTTGGCAACAACATCATATATTTCTTTTGTATACCTACAATCTTTAAATTGAAGTGAATAATTATCAAACAACAAAACATAAAGCTTATAGCCTAAAATGAAATCATTAATTTGTGTAAGAAATAAACACTCAAATCATTACAATTACTGTAAATTAGAGATTAGCCACACAAAAATAAATACTCGTAATCAAAATGGGTCCTCTAGGTTTGACAACAAACAAGATTTAAGATCAAGGAATAACATTAATTGAGAGAAATTAAAAACTATATTGAAAACTTTTGATTGATAATTTAAAACTGCTATAATTTCCTCGATCATTATAAATCCTCTATAAGAATGATATCATGTGGAACAAAAAGATCTAAAAGTGCTTACAAAAAGAAATCTTTAAAGAAGTGAAAGCTAAATTTTTAACAACATAGAGATATTTATATTTTCTAACTTCTTTCCAAAACACATACACCCTAACACACTTATCCAAAACACATACAACATCTTATAAACAAATGCCAAAACAAATTAAGACTTAATTTTTATATTATTTTCCGACCCAAAAAGATTGTTAACATCCCTAAAGAAAATCTATCTACCAATCAAAAGACAAGATAAAATTAATTATTTATAATTAAAATTGCTAACTTTTTAAGAAAGCGCATAAATTATAGAAAAACTAGTGAAAAGACTATGAACCCAAATTGGGTGAAAAAAAAAGGTGTTGATAAAATGGAGTCTCCACCAAAGGAGGGACTAGTAAGAACTTTGTGCTCTTTACTAGTCAATCACATGTGAAAAGTCATTGATAAGGTCTAAATTCTTCCATAAAATTTGACTGTAGTGATAATCATGAAAATTGATAGACTAATGCATGAACACGTTGAAAAAATATATAAAACATGTGAATGATACATTTGCTTTTTCCACATAACATCTTGTCATATAATATAATAACTAAAAGAAGAATCTCTTATGTGTCTTTATGCCAAGGAAGCCAATTTGCTAACGAAACTGAAATGGACTAATTTAATTATAAATACATTGGCATCGAAAATTGAAAGATGTGGAACACGTTCATGATTTTGAAAGGGTGAATAAAATACATTTAACTTAAATCTAGGATAAACATATAACTAACAATACAAAGAATTTGTTTTAGATAAAAGAGTTATGATTATAGAATGGAATTCAATGTATGGAAATTAAATAATGGAAAAATGATATTTAATTGGAATATTGATGTCAATGGATTATGATAGATTTTACGATGAGATTTGTTTAGATGTAGAAGAATTATGAAAGTTTAAGTTAGTGAATGTGGATCATTTTAGGAATGTGAGATTGATCATGCATCTACAAATTTAACAAATGTAAGTGGAGATTTGATCTAGATTCATGAATTTAATCTCTATAAATCTTGGAATGTTTGCCTTTATTCTATCATGAATTTTTGTCCTCATAAACACTTGGTTGTCTTGTTGGAGGTTTGTACATGAAAGGGATGGTACCTTGCTTGTGTCAAACTTTTTAAGGATGCCATGTTAACAATTTTGAAAAAAATTAAAGGCATGAAGCAAACATGTACCATGTCCTAGATGTTGATGGAAATATGTAATATAGTAATGAATGCTTTAACTATGCCAATGAATGTATCTTGAATGTGATTTATCATATGATTGTAGGATTATCAAAATGAACTAGTGCTACCCTTTTGAATACAAATCCAAGGGTCACAAATAAAATATTTTGTTCTTTGAGGCAACACATGACAACTAGTTGGGAGAGTTAGGATGACCCTAAGTTTGACTTTGAAAACTATAACCTTAGGGGTTGTTTTTGTAACTTCAAATTTGACCTAGATCATTTGTGCAACTATGAATCTAATCGAATTAGAAACAAAAGATTTTGATAATTAAGATCAATACCTAGGGGTGAGGACAAATGGAGATAGGTAAAGACTCAAGTTATGTGCCAACTATCAATGGAAACTATAACATTTGTATGCATGTCATTGCATAAAAAGATAACAAGTCAAATATAGTCAAAAATGAAAGGGAAAAGTGCAAGATATGCAATTTCACCATTGCATTTCCCCCCTCTTTGAGTTGTATGCAAACTACAATGAGAATTCATGTCAAAGTAAATTTAAGCAACCAACATGAAAGTAAATTTATTCAAGCACCTCCTAAAAGGATATGGATATTGCTTCTTCAAACATGCTACCTCAAAATGAGTTACTTACCTTGGAAAGTTGTAAAAATAGAAATAATTCAATGAAAAACATCATATAGGCATAAACAAGAACATGTTATCTACAATCAACCCAAAACATAAAAAGAGAAAAGGGTTGAGAGATGTTCCACTTGTGGTGGAACAAGGATACCTCCTAGGGAAACAAACCAATAGATACCACCTTGGGACAAGAAAATTAATGTTGTACCATACCTAAGAAATAGTTCTAGTGACCTTACAAATCCCCTCCAATTAGTTACATGTGTATGTAACTAAGTTGGAGGGGTGTGTGTGTACACACATATGCATACATATATAAATTTAGAAATCTCAATAATCATATAAGAATTTTAAATACAACATCATGTGACACCTTAATAAGAAACTAAAGGTATGCTCATGAAATCACACATAAAGATAAGGGTTATGAAATGTAACCATGACATCTAGATAAGAGATAATTTAAGGACATATAAGTGTGAGATGTCATCATGATAACCTTATTAGGAAAATAAATCACCATAAAACATGTGAATATAATAAATAATCATGTTTAAAATTAAATGAGAAGTTATGTGCTCATAAATTGTGAGCTTGATAATTAAGAAAAAAATTGTGATAATAATAGAAATAGATCATGTCAATTAATCATGTGATTAATAATAAAAATCATAAGTATTGAAATTATATGGAATGATCATGAAAGAATATCATCAATATAGTAGAATAGTGGTCAATATTATAAAGGATGTGGCCCTAAGTGAGAGATCTCATCTAAAAAATGTAATGTATATATAGATATGTAGAGCATGGAATATCTAATCTCAACCACTGGAATTGAAAGGATAATCCTCCAATAAATAATCTTCATCCTGATTGTGAATAGAGATTTTGAACACTTCTAATTAATTAAATTTTATCATGATAAGATAATTTACTCGTGGTGAATGTACTTCAGATATGAGGAATGGGTGCAATACCCTTTTTTATCCATTTCCCTTGTACTTTTAGAGTAGAATCTATTTATGCCTTTAAAATACTTGCATTTTGTTTGGGAACCCATTTGGTAGTAGTGCCATTAGAAAAGTGATAATGGGATTACTAGAACATACTTTCTTGTTCTTCCTTGGAGCTATAGATGAAATCTTCATTTCTTTTCTATTTACATGGAGGACAAAAAATATATTTATCTTGATTCATTTATGGGGAAGATAAGACTTGTAAGTTGTCTCTTGTTCTTGAGGAATCTTAGGAGGAAATGTAAATGGCTTCATTTGATCCTTATCTTACATTTTGAGTATTAGTTCCTATGTTATAAAATTATATATTATATAACTTATGAACCTTATCTTTGTGTTGTCACCTCATTTGATGTGTCTCATTTATCTTTGTTCTACTCACATGTGCTTTTGACCCTGTTCACCCACCATTTATAACTAACTTAAGAGATTCTAAGTGGGTATACACTATGCCTATTTTTCCTATCGTATTTTTTTGCTCTTCATGTGCTTATCAATGTGTTGGATGTTGCAAAATCTCAAAAATTCTAAGTGTGGGGGATTGTGTTCAAATTTCCAAGGGTTGTGCTTGTGTCTAACTTTAATATTTTCCCTTCCTCGTATGCCTTTCCACCCTACTCTATTGTTTCCTTTATTTCTATTAGGATATCAAAATTATCCATCCTAGCATACCTTTCATTCATCCCCCACTCTTTTCCCCTTTCGTTGTCAAATTTCCAAACTTCTTCACAATAGCATGTCTCTCATCCAAATCTTGACTGCCCAACACTTTCCACTCGACACTAACTTATCTTCTAGCGCTAGAGTTTTGGACGTGCATTTTCTTGGGTATGCTTTCCTTAGTATTCCCAACCCAATCCTTGAAACTCTAACAACTCCCACATTTGTGTTATTCACTTCCACTGAATTCCTTTCACAACCTAGAGTTCTATTAATGACCTAATAAGAATCTACAACTACCCAATCAAATTTTTACCACCCAAAAAATTGTTCATCATAAATTCATGAATTCACATGTATTTTTATTGTTGGAAAAATAAAGCAACCCATGCCACCATTAATATGGTGGTTGAAGTTACAATTTTTGATGGTCATCACACCATCTCCTAACCATAATTCCAATAGATTTTGTAGTTTATCCCTTGGCCTACACACCAAAATATTGGTGTCTATTGGTGTGGCAGGTTGAATCTAATTTTCTCTAACAAATATTTCAATGTCTTGAAGATCATTGTGATTTCCTTGTGTTTTTTACCCTAAGTAGGTTTTTTGTTAGTTCATCTTGTGATCTTTGATTGACATGTGTCACCCATCCATGGGAAGACTATCTTTTTAACATTATATATATATATATATTGTTAGATTATTATTTTTATAAAAGAGGGGGAGAGGTAAATAGAGTAGTTATAGAGCTAGTAGAAGAAATATACTTGCAAGGAGCCCTAGGGTTTCAAATATTCTAGCTTTGGGTATAATGTTTTGACACTATAATTTGGGTGCATCCAGAATTTATAACAAATATGTGCAACCTTTGAAGATTGAATGATTAAAATAAAAATCAACCTTGATTGAGTGTCTACCTATGCATAATGTGTATTTCTATATTTGTTGATTAGTTGTCCATGTATGAGTTTATAGTGAACTCCTCAACACCCCAGGATCACCTACAAGACAAAATAACTTCCACAAGAGAGATGACAGAAAATATCATGCTATGATTAAGGATACAAGAATTCCAAAATGAATATGATAGCCACATTGAATATGACAATGTACATATGAAGCCTTGCTTATATAGGAAAGGTGAGAAAAAATATTAGACAAGATCATGACAAGTCACCCCCCCTTAAGTACATCTTAGGGAGTACTTATGCATGTGACATAAAGAATGGGTCCTAGCTATGAGGCCATGTTAGGTACCCATGTAGATATGCAAATGCAATCTCTCACAAATCGAGAAAAGGATAAAACTGATGAAAAACAAAACTCTCAATGATGCATGAGAAGTACAAAACCCAATCCAAGGAAAAAGACCCCCCATAAGAGAGGCGAAGAAGAGATAATTTAACCCCTCCTCAATGAAAATATCCATCACAAATCCAATCAATCTCCATCCACACAAAGGATGACAAGAGAGACCATACAACCACCCCCTCCCATAATGAGACAACCTACTACAAAGAAGCACTAGAAGCACACTTTCGGAGTAACATTGGAATCCTTAATCTGACAAGCAAAGGAAAGATAATTCTAATGCTAGAAACCATATTATAGTCATTCAAGGACTTAGGTCAGAATCATGATAAAGAAATAATAGACCCTATGCTAAGGAACACTAGAAAACTCGCAAATTGGTACAACCCTGGAATTTGTGAAGCAACAGTCGATTGACAAATGTTTTGGAACTGAAATGAAGTGTTAAGATTGAAAGTGCACCCTCCCAAATGTTAAAACATCCAAGTAATCTCTAGAAAATACTTTGGGGAAAAACTAAAATAATGATCAACCTAGGATAGATACAGAAAAAGTGCATGGATGGCAATGTAGAGCTCCTCAATACCTTTCCCAAGAATCATGAAAATTGGAGATCGTGGAAAAAATTTATGAGCTTGGGAGCCATAAAACAAGATCTAACTTCAACCAATAATAAATATTGAAAAAAAGAAAAAAAATCTAAAAATAACCTACACCACTACAGCAAAAAGCTACCTTTTCGATCATACCATTTTTTTAGCATACTCTTCAAGTTTTGGAAGGGCTTAGACAATTAAGCACTAATACAGACAAAAAATGCGGTTGATGCTTGACTGCACTTGTTGAAAATGACATTGGAAGACTGGATGGTATGTATGGGAGCTTGAAGTACTGAACTGGTTCTCAACAATGTTAAATTGGCTAGAAACTGCATTCCTTGATGAATTTGTAATCTCAGACCACTAACATGCAAGAGAAAAGGATAAAACACAAATCAATGATGCATGAGAAGTACAAAACCCAATCCAAGGAAAAAGACTATAAGAGAGGCGAAGAAGAGATAATTTAACCCCTCCTCAATGAAAATATCCATCACAAATCCAATCAATCTCCATCCACACAAAGGATGACAAGAGAGACCATACAACCACCCCCTCCCATAATGAGACAACCTACTACAAAGAAGCACTAGAAGCACACTTTCGGAGTAACATTGGAATCCTTAATCTGACAAGCAAAGGAAAGATAATTCTAATGCTAGAAACCATATTATAGTCATTCAAGGACTTAGGTCAGAATCATGATAAAGAAATAATAGACCCTATGCTAAGGAACACTAGAAAACTCGCAAATTGGTACAACCCTGGAATTTGTGAAGCAACAGTCGATTGACAAATGTTTTGGAACTGAAATGAAGTGTTAAGATTGAAAGTGCACCCTCCCAAATGTTAAAACATCCAAGTAATCTCTAGAAAATACTTTGGGGAAAAACTAAAATAATGATCAACCTAGGATAGATACAGAAAAAGTGCATGGATGGCAATGTAGAGCTCCTCAATACCTTTCCAATGGTGCAAGAATCATGAAAATTGGAGATCGTGGAAAAAATTTATGAGCTTGGGAGCCATAAAACAAGATCTAACTTCAACCAATAATAAATATTGAAAAAAAGAAAAAAAATCTAAAAATAACCTACACCACTACAGCATTGGAAAAGCTACCTTTTCGATGATATCTCGTTTGAAAAACTTTGCCTCCTAGATTGCAAGTTATAGAAAAATGAAAAAAAGGTTGTTTGAGGACATTTGAAGACTAAACAAGAGCAAAAACTACGCCCCGTTGGGGCTAGCGGTTGGTCTGCCATACAACCGGGTCACCAAAGGTTAGAAAAAAGACTCGTCGCCCTAGTGGTGGTGGCACCACTAGCAAAGGAAATTGGGGGCAACAGGTTGGAGGTCGCACCACCTAGGGCTTAGACCCTTGCTAGGGTGGGCTTGGGGCATTAAGCTCCTTGACTAGGCTCCATGGTCACAGAAAAAATAAATATGGTCAATGGTAAAATAAAATATAACCAAAGTTTTTAAAATAAAACCTATTGAATATAAAGTTTCATATCCCAACACCAACTGATATGATAGGTGACTTGACTGCAAAAAAGTCTACAAACTCATACAATGTTGATGCCAAATGACATAGAGGACAAAATATATTTCCAAGATATTGATTCAAACCTATGACTGCAACCCGATGGTACGACAGAGCCATACTATACAACCAAGTATGGATCCATCCAAATCTATACAATCGACAAAAAAAAATTGCTTGATGCCCTAGTAAAAAGTATCTAATTTCAACGATTTGACTATCAACCCTTAGGTTCTCAGGCTTCTAAAATGCAATGGCGAGGTTGGTTTTCGCCCAAATTGCTCCAAAAAATTAGCTACCCTTCAGACCTGGCAACTAAAACCCTTCCTTCAAATCCTTGTAGATCATTCAATATATGATAAAAATTGATGAAATGAAAGTCAAACCTAACTTTATCTAACACCCTAGATTCAACAATGAGGTTCTCAAGACCCCAACTCACACTCAGCAAAAATTTCACACCAAGATCGGTCCCTAAGATCTAGGAAGAAGTTTGCAACACTAAAGCTTTGATACCATGTAAGAGTTTATAGTGAACTCCTCAACACCCCAGGATCACCTGCAAGACAAAATAACTCCCACAAGAGAGATGTAAGAAAATAGAATGTTATGGTTAAGGATGCAAGAATGCCAAAATGAATATGATAGCCACACTGAATATGGAAATGTACATATGAATCCTTGCTTATATAGGTAAGGTGAGAAATAGGACTAGACAAGATCATGACAAGTGTCTAAATCCTATCACATGACACAACTAACTCATAACAACCTAGGACACAAGCATTAAATGAATGCCAACTAGATAAGATAAGTGACAACTAATGTTTAACTAGAAAGATTCCTTCCTAGGACCTAAGTGCACTTAACATGTAAATAGGACCTAGATAGGTAAAACACCTATTTACACCAACAAGCCAATGATATGACTATAAAATCCTTGTAATTTTTTTGTGAGGTATCTTTTTAGGGTAGTAAAGAAAATTTATGGGTATGCTCATGGATTGCTAAGTAGAATCAATCATTATTATGCAAAAATATATTGTCTTTCTGAATGTATGTGTAGAACCACACTCCAATCAATCCTCTTAACTGAATCATGCAATCAGTTATCTGAAATAATGTAATCAATTCCTCTCATCAATTCTCAACCATTGATCTTCTCAACCTCTCATCTAATCTCAACCGTTGATCAATGTTATTGAAAATCTATATATTCAACCATCCTCTCCTTCATTTTTCATCTTAGATTGTGCAAAGAAACTCTATTCAAAATTTTCAAGTGCTTTATGCTATTTTTCTAGGTACAAATCTAAAAGCAAAGATATTTACACCATTTCTCCCAAAGTGAAATAGAGGAAAGCAATTGAGTTGTGCTAAGGTGAATTGTATTTGTGCTTGTAAGGTTTGAGTCATTTTTTACTCATTTTATCTTATTTACTTGATTATTGTATTCATTTGATTGTGTTATCTTTTTTATTATTGATTATTTCTTTCAGCATTTCACGGTTGATTTATTATGTTCATACATTTTAGCACGCCCGGTGAGACCCCATGTCCCTAATTTGACAATTCTTTGAGTTTTTTCAAGCTTGCAAGGTTAAAATAACCCTTTTTGAGTAGGTCGGCGTGTTTGTTTCCTCATAGTAACATGTTTGTCATGCTTTGACGTGTTTGTTTCCTTGATTCAACGTGGTTTTTTTATGTTCTTTGCATAGGTTTTGTAGCACATTTGTGGTAACTCAACGGATTTTTTGTGACTCAACGTGATTAATTCATCACTTTTATGACAACATGACACGTTTGACAAATTACAACGCTTTTGCTGGAGTTCAATTCATTTGTGGCAGTTTGATGCATTTTCTTGGAATACAGTGACATGTTTTTCTATCTTAGATTATCATTTAATTCTATATTTTTAGATTTCCTAACTTCTAACATGAGCTCATTTCTTAAATTTTTGAGCTAATCTTTCATGCACATCTTGTGGCGTACATTTGGAGAAGACTAAATTACCAAGACTACTAATGATTTTTTTTGTAGGTTTTTGTAAATTTAGTTTACACACTTCATTTGGTGCACTAAAATTTACCTACAAATTCTAAACTTCAATTGATGCATTAAAAAGAACCCACAACTATCATTTTTTGATTTGAGCTTAAAATTGAGCAAACAACTATCTTTTTTTATTTTGGTTTAAACTGAATAAGACAAATTGCATATTTGAATTCATGCTAAAATGGAACTCATATTTGAATTTGGGTATCCTAAAATGAATTCTATATCATGTCTGGTGAACTAGTGGTTGTGTATGCTCTTTCCTTGCACCTCATACGATCTTGGAAATCAAAAGCACCATTAGTTTGCAAGTTATTTTGTATACCTGAGGTGTGACTGTTTGCATATTCTCTCCCCTTGTGACTCCTAAGAATGATCTTGGGGATCAACAATAGCATCATTTTTTTTATTTCAAGTAGGAGACCTGCCTAGAGATTTCATTACCTTAGGGTTCAATCTCAAACATGTGTTCAGGAATGGTATGAAAAAGGGGGGAGAATGGAAGTTGTACCCCAAGGTGTGACTAGCATCCTATAAGCCAAGCCTAAAGGTCCTCAGTCCATCGAGACTTGTATAGGTGAAGAGGAGAGAGGAGACCCATCTTGACTCAGCCATCCCCAAATGGATCCACTATTCACTAATTTTTTTACTATGAACCTTGTTAACTAGTAGCCTTTAAGACCTTTTGACTGTGAATTTATAGTGGTGTAATGTACAGTATCATGCGTGACGTTATTCACCATGTGTTTTCCCTTGTTTAGGTGACTGATATTCCTTGATTAGGACCTTGTCCTTTTTAAGGTGAGAGGTACGAAGGTGGTATATGACCTTTGTATACTCTAGTCACCCATTCATTAGATGGTATAGCTTCGACAAGTGGGCCCACTATAAATTGATAAACTTGATCTACTACTAATTGAGGTTTTGTATTCATTGTTAAACTACTTGTGACACCATTTAGTGTGATCTTGTTGAAGAATACACGTGAAATATATCCACAAATTCCTCAAGAGTCGGTCCTATATTTTGTTCTTCATTTTTTTTTTATCACTTACCAAATCAAAAAAATACAAAATTGATCCTTAAACAAGTCAAAAAATTTAAAACCTTAGACAAATTTAGGGTAAAACTGGTCAAATTATGTCTCAGATTCAAAGCGATGCTTTTGACTGTCATCTTGCACCACTTATGTTTTCATCTTGACACATTTGTGTTTTCATCTTGGCGCTTTTGTCTACAAATTGACGTGTCTATGCAACTTCATGCTTCTATCCTAGAGCAATCTTTTGTCAAAATTATAAAACACGATACAACAACACATTTTTTTGGCACACAATGATGTGTTTTCCCATAAACCTACACTTTTTCTAAAAAGCAACGCTTCTATTAGTTGCAGTGTCACACTTTTGATAGGCTGAAATGACACTTTTGTAAAAAAAGTAATGCTTTTAACTATCAATTTAGATTTTCCAGAATAGCCAAATTTTCAGATTCAAAATTTCACTAGTCAATCATCCTATGATCAAAGACTTGTATCAGATAGGCTTGTAAGTCACAATCAGTCTTCAAATAACAACAAACTAAGATTTTTCATCTTTTTCTCCATATCATCCTTTTATCTTGGGTTTTCTTAGAAACACATTTCTTTAGTCTTTGAACCAAGCAACAAATTCATCCATAGCATCAAAAACAACTCATACATTATCAAACCAAAATTAGACATAGTCTTTTAGATCTCTTATCATATACTTCAGTTTAGTCATTTGCTTGAAAAGCTATCATTCTCAATTAAGTTGTTAAATTAGTATCAATATTTGTGAACATTTTTGTTGAGTAGTCATTAGTCTACTCCTAAGTTTAAAGTTGCCTATCATATTCCTTTTCTTAGACTCATTAGTCTAGGACAAGCAAGGATTATCCTCAGATAACAATAAAAAATTAGATCTAGTTAACTATTGTATTTTTTAGGTTTCATAACCTACACTCATCCATCAAGCATCCATGTCAAAATGTTGGTTCAAAATCTACTTAGTGTGTTTTTTTCTAAACTCAATTTGAAAATGAAACATTTATCCATAACATATCATCCCAAATCTTATCCAAACTCACAAATTCATAACATCTCTCATATTCTAGTACAAACAAGGTCACAATTTAAGAACAAAATGCAGAATCCTAATCCAAACATGACAAACGCATTCTTGGATCCATTCTATGGAAACAAAAATTAAAACCTAAACACATATGATCCAAGGGGTGTCGAAGCACCACCCCCACTAATTCCTAGCAATATTCCAAATGTCAGTGGATTCATACGGTATGTAACACCCAAAGAGTTGGTTGAGGCACAACAAGATGCTCATACAATGAAACTAATAAAATAGTTCTAGCAACTGACCCAGATCAGTTATTTTTAATGCTTTCCCAACAAGGGGCTAGATTACCATCCACTTTTGACATAACACATATTCAAAATTTCACCAATGGAATTCCATCCTTGACCATGAGGGAAACTAGTTTTGATAACAACATAACACCTTCCTCACAACCAAACCCTAATCTCACTACTCAAACATCAAGCAACCCACCTGCTAATTCTTCACAAATTGTGGCACACATTCCACAAACCACCATTCCTACCAATTCCACATAGGTAACAGTACCACTTATCCACACTCAAGCTCCCACATTCTCCATGCATATCACCAACCCTAAATCTGGTCAATATATTGCCTCCACATCAACAAATAATCCACATGCACAATCATCTCATCCTTCAAAAACACCACCACATCAACCTCCACCTAAAAATCCTAAGATCTCCCATCCAATAACAAGAATGCATGTAAATCCATAAAATATACCACCTACTAAATACATCACCAACTCTATGATATAGCCTCCACATGCTCCAAACTTCAATCCTAATTACAATATACATAATACCTACTCCAGTCAAAATACCATGACATCACAACAATATACAAATCCCCCTAACTACATCCATCCACAATACCAACATCATACACACCAACATACTAACCCATCTGGTCATGCTTACAACACCCAAAACCCTCCATATGGTAATCAACATCCATATATTGAACTACCTCCAAGGTCAACAATCATCACATTTTGTATCTTCTTACAATGCAATCAATGCACCACCCATAACAGATCACAATAATCTAGCTTTGAAAATTTAAACCTTGCAACAAAAAATGAAAATCATTCACATGGGGCCACAAAGAAAGAGCTATGCAGTCAAAGACATATGCCCCTACCCATTCAACATAACTTTATATATGCCACCCTTTTCACATCACTTTGAAGTACCTAAATTCAAAAAATACAAAGGAAAGAGAGACCCTCATGATCACATACGAGAGTTTTATGTAGCATATTTAGAGGTAATGCATAACAATACATATCTAATGCGCCTCTTCCCAAGATGCCATGGAGTGGTTCTCTCGACTCCCTAGCAGCATAAGGACCTTTAATGAAATAGTTGATAAGTTTGTCTCACATTTCTCATATAACATGGACCATGAAATGACAATGATAGATTTATGCATGACTAAACAAAATGGTGGGGAAACATTTTCCTCCTTCTTACAAAGGTGGAAAAATCTAGCCAGTAAAATCCTATACCGCATCCCAAAAAAAATTGGTTGAGATGTTCATTCAAAACATGAACACTAAGGTAGGATTTCACTTTAAAATGTTATGTTCTAATTCCTTTGATGAAGTCATTGAAAAATGGATTAATATTGAGAAAGTCCTAGTTGTGAAAGGACTTGTTAAAATCTTCAAGGAAAACAAAACCTATTCAAAATCTTCAAATGAAAATTCCCGCTTTTGGAATAATAATAAAAACGTCATCAATGATGGTGTGGTCAATGCAAAAATGGCTCAAACTGCTCAACCCACATTATGCATTCAAGCAAAGAACACTACCCAGACATCAACAAATATACAAGATAACATACATCAACCACCTCCTAGACTCAACAGTAACTCACTATAAAAATTCACTCCTTTAATAGAACCCATTAAGTTTGTGCTTTGTAAAATAATCCAAGAAAATGTAGTCACTTTTCTAGAAAGTAGTCAATTTGAACCACAAGTCAAACCCTCATGGTGGAAAGACACCAATTTTTGTGATTACCGCAAGGTAAAAGGACACAAAACTCCCAACTGTCTCAAATTGAAACACCTTATTTAGGACTCGATAGACAAAGGAGATATTGATGTCAAAAACCAACACAATTCTTCAAACAATGACCAGGTGATCTTTAAGGATCCCTTACACAATCACAGACAAGGAAATGCCAAAGGTAGTATCTCAAGAAACAATACTAATTATACAACTGTCAACTATGATTTACAATTAATCATATTAAGGAAGTTGAAAACCGTGTATCGACTATCACCATAAAGAATACCAATCTAGATTGTAACATTACAACACATAGAGAAAAAATAACTCTACAAGGAGCCACGTCTCAAAACACCATCACCCCAAAATACAATCTAATGGATCAACTAAGTAAACACCATCCTAAATATGTATTCTTGATCTTTTGCACATATCACTGATGCATAAGGATATATTAGATAAAGCTCTCAGAGACTCATCATTTCCAACAAATCTTAATACAAACTAGTTTCAAGCTATGGTTGGTCATATCACCTCTTCACATCATTTGACTTTTTGGATAAAGATATGGCATCCCATTTACCCACTCACAACGATGCCCTTCACCTAGAAATATTTGTCCACAAGCACCACATATAACATGTCCTAATAGATGGTGGTGTTGGTTTAAACATCTGCACTTTAAAACTAGTCAAAACATTGGGATACTCTGAAAAAGTTATAGATTCAACCAAAAATATATTGATCAAAGCTTATGATGTAGAACAACCCTCCAAAGGGACCATTACTCTTCCAATCAGTGTGGTACTAGCATTCAAGGATATAGTATGCTAGGTAATGGATCTAGAACTCCCATACAATTTGCTTCTTGGTAACCCGTGGATTCATGTCATGCAAGCCATACCCTCAACTTTTCACAAGTGTCTCAAGTTATATCATGAGGGAAATAAAGTAAACATTCTCATAGATCCAGATACCTTTGAATAGTGCAGTAAATTGAGAGGATCCACCACACTTCATGTTCCCAACAAAATTGAAGCATCCTCCTCCAAATCCCACATAGACCCTCTGGAACTAGCTCAAGCATCTACTCAGTCCACAATTACTCCAAAGGTTAAGATTTAGATTGAAGACAAAGGGTGTGGGGAATATGATATGACACAGTCTTTCTGTGTAGGTCAACTTCCACCATCACCTAGATCATATGGTAAATTAGGTAAATCCCAAGTAGCATCAACTATGATAATCAAATGTAGTCTGACTACTTTTTCCAAATGGGGGGAGATGGATAAAGAATCTATAGATGACGAAATATCCAAATGGATCTCAATGATAAAAAAAGATACTCACATTACCAGTAGAAAAGTACACTAAAGGGTTCTTGATAATGGAACACGTGGGATATGATGGCCATAGTGGACTTGGTGCATAGAAGAAAGGGATGATGGAACCTATTATAATACCTTTCAAACCACATTATATGGGACTTGGATTTGGTAAACTAGGTAATGTGTCTTCAACTATCGAAAGTACACTTGTAGATACAAATAAAAATCCTTATGTGGGTAAGTTATCTAATGCGGATATCAACAATGAGTATTTCGAATGTATCATTGACCTATTCCATGATAATAACATTTGCACAATATCCCATGTCTTTTGAGCCTTCAATTTCCAATAATAAACTTCCACTTATATATCCCCAACTTATTGATTGGGACCAACAGGATCCACCTAGTATTAACACATTCTAGAATGATGAAGCTATAGTTGAGTTTTTGGGACTTCGATATGGGATACCACTAGGGGATCATAGAGCTAGATATATCATAGAACTTGACACAATGACATGCTTCAAGGAGGATTCCATACCTTTCAATTGCAAAAATATAAAATGTATAAACAAGTCCCCTAGTGAAAACTATCATGCGATACTTTCATACCAGAGAATAGTAAAAATAAATGATGTATCCGAGGTTGAATACCTTTTTGAGGTGCCCAAGGATGGAAGGTTTGACAATATACCTATGGATCAAGAGATGTCACCAGTTCTTATTGGGAAATCACAGGAGGCAAACATCAATACTACAAATAGTGTCAAGATAACATTCTTTGCAACTTCTTTATCCGAGGAGGAAAGGATCAATTTCAAGGAATATTTCAAAAACAAACAAATAAAATTTTCCTAGTCCTACACAAACATGCCTAGATTGGATCCTAATTTGGTTTACATCATCTAACAATAAGACCAAGGGAAAAACAAGTGAAATAAAAGCTACACAAAATGCTCCAACATATAACATTATTGGTCAAAGTAGAACTTCATATGTTGTTAGATGTGAGCTTCATTTTACCAATTGATTATGATGAATGGATATCAAACTTGGTCCTAGTAACTAAACCCACTGGGGGCATCCACATATGCACAAACTTCAGAGATCTAAACAAGGCATGACCTAAATATGATTTCCCTTTACCTAACATAAATATGATTGTAGATTTAACAATCTGGCATGGAATGTTGTCCTTAATGGATGGATTCTCAAGTTACAATCAGATTCACATTGCCACTAAATACCAACATAAAATAGTATTCACCTATCCATGGGGTACCTTTTTTTGGAATTTCTTGTCCTTTGGTCTTAAA
The DNA here is from genome assembly GCA_007258455.2 of Sequoia sempervirens. Lineage (NCBI taxonomy): Eukaryota > Viridiplantae > Streptophyta > Pinopsida > Cupressales > Cupressaceae > Sequoia > Sequoia sempervirens. The sequence continues at coordinate 240,009,236 of VDFB02270651.1, forward strand.
AATGTTGGAGCTACCTACCAATGGGCTATGACAACTATCTTTCATGATATGATGCATATCTTGATGGAAGACTATGTTAATGATCTACTAGCAAAATCAATCACCAGGGAAGGTCATCTTGATATATCGGCTAAAAAAATTAATAGACTGGAGTAGTATAACCTTTGGATAAATCCTAAGAAATGTGTCTTTGGGGTGACATCTGGAAAGTTATTGGGATACACTGTATCCAAAATAGGCATTGAGGTCGATCTAGCGAAGGTAAAAGCAATAATTGGCATGCCTCCTCCCACGAGTCTCAAAAAATTATGAAGTTTATATGGAAAACTCCAATCCATTTTCTAATTTATTTCACAACTCACCGATAAGTGCCACATGTTTATACATCTTTTGCATAAGGGTGTTACCTTTAAATGGGAGGAAAATTGTCAAAAGGAATTTCAATAACTCAAATATTATCTGGCACCTCCTCCAATCTTAATGCCATTGGTTCAGGGCATGCCTCTACCATTGTATATATCTACCACACTAGTAGCATTGGGTGCACTCCTTGCACAACATGATGATATAGGTAGAGAAAAAGTGATTTATTACATCAACCGTACTCTAGTAGATTACAAACTCAATTATTTACTGATCGAACATGCATGTTTAGTAGTGGTTTTTGCTTCACAAAAGTTGAGACATTATATGCCCAGCCACCAAAACAAACTTATTACAAAAATAGATCTTCTTAAGTGTCTGTTGAACAAGCTTGCACTCACAAGTCATCTAGCTAAATGGGTAATGATCTTCAATGAATTTGGAATTGAATATATAGACAGGAAGGTGATCAAAGTTCAAGTAATTATAGATCAACTAGAAGATGCCCCTATTATAGATGATCACCCAATAGTGTCAGATTTTCCAGATGAGGGTATATTCACAGTCACCCTAACTCAGTTGTGGAAATTATATTTTGATGGATCGTACACCCAACATGGATCAGGAGCAAGTATACTATTTGTGACCCCCTAAGGTGATTGTATACCCAAATCATATCATTTGGCATTCCCATGTACAAACAATATAACAAAGTATGAAGAACTAATCACTAGACTTAGAATGACAATACAATGGCAACTCAAGCAAATTCAAGTCTATAAAGATTCTAAGCTAATTATAAGTTAGGTGAATGATGAGTACCAAACTAAAGATGGAAAAATTCTACCTTACAAGAAAATGTTAGATAGTTTCAAGCAATAATTCACTGATATCACATTTGAACAGGTTCCAAGACTAACCAACAAGGCAGTGGATGCCATGGCTACCATTGGATCTCTCCTAGATATGTTGCACAATATCTAGTAGTGTAAATTCTTAGTGGAACAACTCTTGGTCCTTGCATTTGATGTCCCGAAGTTTGAACTTGTGTGTGAAATCATTGGTCACAATTCCCATTGGTACCAAGACACATACAATTACCTTCACCAATAAACCCCTCCATCAGAATTATCTAATAACCAAAGAAAAACCTTCATTCATTGTTCATCCCTCTTCCTCATCCTCAGTGATACATTATATTGAAGGTGCTTTGACAGTACTCTTCTTAGGTGTCTTAACTTGGAAGATGCACAAACTTCCCTATAGGAGGTACATGGCAGTATTTGTGGGGCACATGCTATTGGTCCAAATACATCCAAGAAAATATTCAGATCTGGATACTATTGGCTAACAATAGAACAATACGCCCACAAATTTACATGAAAATGTATAAAGTTTCAACATGGCAATCTTATACATGTACTTGCAAAGTAACTACAAGAAGCTACATTATTATGGTGTTTCTCACAATGGGGACTTGACCTAGTAGGAAAAATTAATCCCCAATCCCCTAACAGACACAAATTCATAATTACTACCACAAAGTATTTCACTAAATGGATCAAAGTTATTCCACTTATTGATATTACAAGAAAATAAATAGCCAAATTTATCCTGAACTACATCATTTTCTAGTATGGGATCCCTTTAGCTATTGTCACTAACAATGGTAGACCATTCAAGAACTAGGATGTATGTGAGCTATGCAACAAGTTCCATATTCAACACTGTTTCTCAACTCTTTATTACCCACAAAATAATGATCAAGATGAGGCATTGAACAAAACAATATTAAAAATCCTAAAGAAAACTACCAATGATGTTGGTCATGACTGGCACATCCAACTCAACCCTACACTATGGGCGTATTGAACTAGCATTCGCACACCCACAAGCACAACCCCACATTCACTCATTTTTGGAGTTGAATAAATTTTTCCCATAGAGGTCAAACTCCCTTCACTTCAAGTTTCTATATGCCATGTAATAGATGACGAAGAGTACAAGATTACTAGACTAAAGGATCTAAAGTTACTTGATAAAAGGCACCTCAACACACTAAACCACTTACAAGTATACCAAAATCATCTCTTCCATAACTACAATAAAAAAGGTTGTCACAAGAAAATTTGAAGTAGGGGATTCGATACTCAAGAAAATTAGAAAAATCAACAACATGAGAAGAAAGGAAATTTTGAGCCTAACTAGTTAGGCCTCTTTCTTATCACAACAACTTATGGGTCAAGATAATATCAGTTATCCACATCTGAAGGTGAACCACTTGATGATCCCATCAATGGCATCTACATTCAGAAATTCTATGCTTGATCCTTAGAGTATCTTAAGTGTAAAATTACAAAAAAATTAAAAAAATAGAAAAATTATCATAAATAGTAGAGAAATAATCCACCTTATGGTGAAAACCACTTCTATGGTGCCTTGGGTAAGTACCATGGTGAAAACCTATTTACAAGCACCATGTGTAGAAGTCATATTCCACCATCTATTAGCTCTTTCATCCAATCCATCCATAGTAAAATATTTTTCATATACCTATCACCCCTATCATGGCTTGATATTGGTCCATCGTAATATCATTCGTCTGAACTTAGTGCACCATTAAAAAATCCAAAATCATTCAAAAATGTTCCAAAAAAAAACATTCAAAAATGTGCCAAAAAATCCAAAACATTGATAATTTTAACAAATTCAAAAAACATAACACTTACCATGTCCATAATGAATTTCCATTGTCTAGACACAATATTTTAGGAAAACACAAACTACGCAACATCCCCACACATTGAGCATTCATGAAACAATCAAGGATAAGAGACTCTAGCTAAACTATCTACAACCTACTAATCTATTGCCAAATCCACTTTAAACATCTTCTCAACCAAATCATGTCCTAAAGGATACAACTTTCCTACAATGGAGATCATTATCCACTTTGAGCAAATATTTCTTGACAAGAAAGTTTGATACTTGTTGATCTATTTGGTATTTGATTCTTTTATTGCTTGATTTATATTGTTGTCCTATTCCAATGTGCCTCAAGGATATCTCAAAATTATTAGAGTAAGAATGGGGCAAGGTCATTGCTTTAATATGACATGTTTGTGGAATTTTTTTAAGCATTGCGATGATAGGTATATTTCCTTGTGTGTATGTGGGCTAGATTCGAGCATCAAAAAATCACCCTATGTATATAAGGTTATCAATTACCTTTATGAATTTGGGTTATCATTCTGTGAAGTTGTTTTGCTTTACATATTCTAAAAAGGTTCTATCATGTCTATTATGTTTGAAAACAATCCTTGTTTGCTATGTCTTTGTCCAAACAAAGGATACTGAAGTCACCAAGTTTTATCTCAACTTGGTGTACATAAATCCACTTGTCTTTATCAAAACTTTAGGAAAAAGGAAACAGATGTTGCCAAAGAAAATCATGCCTTGGTGTGCACACATCTTCTTTCCACATAATAAAACGCTCTATGATGATACAAAATAAGCACAAAATAGAAAGGACCATCTATATCAATCCATCTATTTCCATTAACATCACTCTAATTTCTCATTCATTCCAATGTGTGACATTGATGAACATTAACTATCTTATCACTATATTTCCTCATATTAACTTTCTTCAAATCTTTCATATTCTACACTTTCCACTTCTTTCATCACTATCACTTTTTTTAATCTTTTTCGAGAGTTTAACACAATTTCATTCTTTTTTCAAACTCCCGAGGGGGCATCCAACATTCATTTCTTCATTTCATTGGGACAAACTGGGGTGCATGCCATCACTTTCTTTGAAACAATGTTATAAAAATGTATTGTCTCAAAGAGGGGCAAAATGTAGACACCTAATTCTGATTAAATGATCAAATTAACAATCATTTTCACTTCATCCTGATAATTAAATAATTTCATATTATTTAAATTAAATTCACATTATCTATTCCTAGATATGTTAATTAAATAATTAAGGTTATTTAATTAATCTATTAATTATTCCTCTATTCATCTATATTAATTGAATAATTAATGTTATTTAATTAATTTACTAATTATTCCTCTATTCTAAAGTTTAATTAAATAATTTATTATTATTTAATTAATTATCTATTCTCCACTTCCTAAATTAAATAATTGTTTTAATTATTTAATTAAATTTTATTTCTCTCAACATTATCTTCTTTCAAAAATAAATAAAATCATCTATTTTATTTATTAAATTCAATCTTGCATGTTTAAATAATAATTAAATTTATTCAATTATTAAAAGCTTATGCAAATTCCACCTCACCTATTAACTGAGACTTACTCTCAGTTCACTCAACCAAATCCACTTCACTTCCACTCACTTTGAGTCCACTAAGCAATCAATTCAATTCAGTAACCATTAGTTTGAGTTAACACTCCAATCAATCCTCTTAATTGAATCATGCAATTAGATATCTAAAATCATGTAGCTAATTAACTAACAATCAATTCCTCTCATCAATTCTCAACCATTGATCTTCTTAACCTCTCATACGATCTTAATGTTGATCAATGTCATTGAATATCTATAAATGCAACCATCCTCTCCATTTTTCATCTCAGATCGTGCAAAGAAACTCTACTCAAATTGCCAGTGCTTTATGCTATTGTGCTAATTAGAAATCTAAGAGCAAAGATAATTTACACCATTTCTCCCAAGGTGAAATAGAGGAGAGAAATAAAGTTGTTCTAAGGTGAATTGTATGTGTGCTTGCAAGGTTTGCATCATTTTTAATTCAATTTATCTTATTTACTCGATTGTTGTGATCATTTGATTGTGTTATCCTTTTGACTATTGATTATTTCTTTCAATATTTCGCAGTTGATTTATTATGGTCATACACCAAGATTTTAGCATAATAATGTTATCACATGAAAAGAGTATCTTCTACACTATATCAACATCATGGATGAGTATGAGATTAAGGATGAGGATGTAATGATAAAACTACTTTTCTTTCATTGGAGGAAAGTACAAAAGAGTGGTATAGAATTTTCCTAGATAGCAATATTAACACATTGGAGGTGGTGGTACTTGTTTAAATTCTAACCCATTTAGGTACTTTGGTCATTTAAATTCCTAAAAATTCTTAATTTTTACAAGGGTATGTTAAAATTATGTATTAGGGCTTCTAAAACCTTAACTTTCACTCAAAACTCTAGCGTCTACCTAAAACCCTTGCAGTTTTCTTATATTTCATCATTGACCTTTAACTTGGGTTGCCTATCCTTTAATTTATATAACTTTGAGGCTTTTGTCCTGTGTGTTTACCAACCCCTTTTTTAAGAATATTGAGTGATCCCATTTTTTAATATATTTTGTTTATCACTAAAAGGAATTACATTCTTCTGGATCTCGCAGGACATGCATCAGTATTTCGCATAGTATTTTTGGCTCACTAAATCCTTTTATCTGATATTATTCTCCCTACGAGCTTGTAAAATACCTTTTACCTTTAATACAACATTGACGTGTACGAGTCCCTAGCCTATCAAATTATAAGCTTTGTTCTCACATTGATAACTTGAGTCCTCTAGTGAAGCCCCCATTATATCATTCATTATTGACCCCTTTTTCCCTGGTAACCTTAATTTTTTCTTTAAAGCACATGTGTTTTAAATTCTTTAATTTGTGCAAAGCATATGCATTGTGGGGCCCTTCGTTTTGAAAGTGTTAGCCTTTGCGAATTAGTAAAAATCCTTTGTTTTGAGAAAAAATAATGTGTCTTACTATTTCACGCAAGCTATAGCCTCCATAGAGCATTATTTGGTCAAGATTTTATTTTCCTGAATTCTTGAAACTGTGCCATGTGTCTAGTCTTGCTCATTGTTAAAGTTTCATGAAGAAATGCACTATCGGGAAAGCAGTTAAAACTTTTCATTCTATTCTAGTGAATCCCCTAAATAGTGGCAGGTGTCTTAGAGCCATACAAAGAAAAAGAAGTCTCTCTCTTCGCAAAAAGGATTTTAAATCTCCATGATTATTGTTGATCTTTGGAGATCAATGGTCTACATTCAAAAGCAAAAAAATGACTACTATCGGTCGTACACTCAAGCATGTGGCGACATTAATGGTGAATTTAATCTGCATCTACCAAATCCTTGAGGGTAATTTCTTAATTATATATTTTGTATTACTCAAGCACAAAGAGAGCATACTAGATCAAAATTACTGTAAAACTCCACACAAATAAGGGTTTTCACAGCAAAATTAGGGCTTCCATCGAGCAACAAATAAGTAACTTCAACCATCTCTGTGTAATTTGGGACATAGAGGGGTGGTTATTATCTAGTTTCAAGAATTTAAAGAATAATTTAGGGTTTTTGAAGGGGAAAAAATTGTGAAATTTTATAAAAGTCTTATTTGAAGTGTAAAATTTAAAACCCTAGTTTTCGAATTTTAAAATCTCGACTAAAAAATCATGGTTGGAACATCAAGGGAATTTAGGAAAGGGTTGGATGATGATATCATGGCACAACTACTTGGGTCAACTAAGAGGCCAAGAATAGCTCAAGGGTCAAGATTTCTAGGATTTCTAGCCGATAGGGTTATCAACAAGAATGAAAACTATAGAGACCCTATAATTCTAGTCCAGGGATATGCCCTATATAAGAACTCTTTCAAAAGGCATTTGCAGACTGGCCTATTTATAAAATTTGGTGCTTAGGTTTGGGAAAGTTAGTTGTACCAAATATGTGTCAATGTTGACTTGATTTGAGCAATTGCAAGGGCTTATAAACCTAAGAAGAGGGAATTTTTCACTAGAAATGGAAAATTTCTCATGCCCTTGAATATAGGCCATATTTGCAAGGTTTTTAATTTTAACCCTAATTCTCAATTGCCAATAGATTTGGGTTCCCTTACCAGAGAATAATAAAGGCATGGAGATAGTTATAGAGTTAAATGGTTGCCATTTTTCAGGCCTAGGGGGCTTATCAGATAGCTAAGAAGGTTCACCAATGGAGAATTGGAACCTTTTGGGTATGATATCTTTGAGGATTATTTTGTAAAGACGTATTTTTTATTATATCAATTTTTGGGGTTAGATAGAAAAATTTAAATGCCAATGAATCTTATGGTAATGGTTGTAGATATTCAAATTAGAGATGTAAACAATCCATATGACTATGTTGATTATATTGTAGAGGAGTTACATAAATACTTAATTTCACTCAAGAAGGATAGCAACATAGTCCACTTTAAGTGGTACTCACTACGTTTTCATAGTAATTTGTATAGTGGAGTAAGGGTTTGGTCTCCCCATTTGCAGATCAAGACCTTGGATGAGTAGAAGTGGTCATTTCCAATCCAAGAATGGACTTAAATTTGGGATAAATATTGTGAGAAGGCCAACTATGCAGTTTTTGAGGAGTTTTTTGTCAAGGCAGTTCTTGAGAACTTGGGTCAGCTAGTGGATTGGAGATTTTCCAATGAGGTAAGGTAGTTTTTTAGGCTTAAAGACCTAATTCCAAAGAAGGGGATCAATCAAAATTGGGGTGATTGGTTCTTCTATATAGATGTTATGATAATCAGAATATATGGGTCACCAATATCACCTCATGTGCTTCTCAAGAACGTACATGATTGAATTTCCTTCTTAGAGATAATATATATAATTAAATGAGTTTGAGAAGAATCATTTTAGAAATAGCAAGAAGCATACCATTCTCCCTTCTACAATGGTAAAATGATGAAAAATAGGGAGGTCGTGAAAATGGGGTGATTGAATATGTGATGCACCTATCTTTCTTCTTTCATTAGGAAAAAGAGATCCCCAAAGGTAAGATTGACTTTCAACCCTTAAGTGAGTCAACCTTAATGGAGATCTTGTTATTTTCCTTATGACAAGACAAGGTAAAATCTACCTGAACAACACTTTGGGGAGAAAAACTAAAAATAGTAAATGAACTCAATTATACAATGTGAAACTTGGATCATCAATTTAAAGCATAACAGAAACAAAAACAACAAATTTTTGATAGATCTGAGAAGGGTAAGTTGATGTGTACTAGTCATCAAAAGTTGTTGTTGAGTATCCTCCTAGGACAGATTCACCCTAGGGAAAATGTGTCTTCCTACAAGGATCCAAAATATAATTTCACAGTCCTCTGCTCCTAGATCTACACTCTTGATTGCTTTGGATCTCACAGTCGGAAAGTCGGAATTAAATTCTATAAGTAAGATTTTGTGGCTTGAAAACTTTGATGAAAATTTTGACAAATTTTCAAGATTACACTTTTGATCAATCTTCAATCCTTCTTCACCTACAAATTTGCACATACAAAGAGAGGGAAAAATTGTTTATTTTTGGTGAATGAGGGTTTACCTTGGTCAAACCCCGTTTTGGTAATTAAACCTTGAAATTAAATGAAACATGAATGGAAGGAATGATGAATGAAAAATTTTATGTTGCAACTCACCAAACCCTCGAATGGAGATCCTTAGAGGATTGAATTCTAACACATCTCTCCAAGGTCTTGATCTTGCATGAAATGGCTTGATTGGATGCTTTATTTGATAGCTTGAATCTTGACTTGAATGCTTAAAACCTACATCACAATGTTAGCTCAAAAAACATGCATAGATGCAAATAACTTTGACATGATGCTTGAGATCTTGAATTCTAATATAGAAGACTGATAAATCTGCTATTGAACACTTTTGACAATAATTTTTTTCTCTTATGAAATTTGAATTATGCAACTTCTTAATTGTTAGATTTGGATTGATAAAAAAGACCTTGTATTTATAGGTAATTTTCTAATTTCCCGATAATTAAACATCAAAGGCCAAAAATTGCAATTTGAATTTGAATCATAAAAATATCACCAAAAACATATTAAAATTTGAGATCCTCAACTTAAGGAGGACCCATTCGCCCTTGGGAAAATGGGTCCTAGGATCTAAATCCATGACACTCAATTTCCAAGGCAATTTAATTAATGTTTAAAATTGTTTAATACAAGTTTCCCTTTTGGAAAATGGGATTAATTAGGATTGTAAATGCATAATTGGGCCAATTAGAGGTTTAACTAAGTCCAATTAATTAGGGGACCCAAACATAAAGTGAAAATGTAAAGGTGTACATTTTTCTACATTACAAGTGGTTTTTTCAAAATTTTCAGTAACATCAAGGGAGGGAATGGAGTTGCTATATACGGAAAGCTTCTACCTTATAGGATGAAGGTAGATAGAATAAGGTGTAATCCAGAAAGGTTCATCAATGATCAAAGAACTATTTTCAAATTGGAACCCTATTTACATGATTTTGACAATGTGGAGGATCTAATTAGAAACTTTTCCACAAAGGAGGCTACAAAGAGGAGAACCTTATGCATAAAAATCCAAATGGTAGAGAAAAAGAGGAAGCAAATAGATCCATCATTTGAAGGGTCATTTTTGCATATTAAAGATCCTATAGTAAAAATGATGACTATGTTGGATAATGCAAGTGAACTGATGTCAAATGTGTCAAGTCCCCCATCAAGTTCTCCTAGTCATTCCACTTCCCAGAGGGATGTGCCACAAATTCCTCAACAAGTCACTCCCTGTAGAAAATAAACCCCTCATCTAGACCTTTAGTTGATTACCCCCATGGGTCCAAATGATTTTTTTGATTATGCAAGTATAGTACAGGTAATGCATCCTTCACCCAAGGTAATAATAGAGAGACCCACTGATGATAGATTGGTCATCAATTTTGAAATAGGTGGTCAAATAGTAGATGATATCATAGCACAACCTTACATAGAATTCATGCAGGATGATCAATTCATTACCACCAAAGAGTTCAAGGACTTCATTCTCAAGAATTAAGGTGAGGATTTGCAACTGAAAAATGCAAAATAAGAACCTCACTGATGAGGTAAAAAAGGAAATTATTACATATTTTTGGGACCAAGTCAATAAAGAGATGGAGTCCATGACCCCTCAAAGGGGTACAGAATTGGTAAGAAATGCAGGATGCCTTCTTCTACTAGGATGGGACATGTCGCATGTCATTGCATTTGACACCATCAGGAGGCAAGAATGAGAAGACCTAGTTTTAAATTTAGAGGAGCAAGTTGATTCCCTCTACTTTGGGTCAAGCTTTAATCCAAGGCATGAAACCTTGGCGATTTGGTTTATTTTCCCCAAGACCAATAAACCTCAGGTAATAAATGACCCTAATGAACTCTAGGAAATATTATAGTCAGAAGAATGGGGGATACTAGTGCCACCCAAGCAACCTCTCTCATAGTAAACACAAACATGTATTCACTGAAGCAACAATGAAAAAGCTACAAGGAGACTTGGACAAGGAAAATGTCATCAATTTGAGATTACAAAAGCAATTGAATGTGGCCACAAAATTACTGCCTCCCCCTCAGCCAATAATTGAGGCTCAAGGATCATAGGAAAAGGAAAGCTTGGCCCATGAGGTGAAGAGCCTAAAAGAAAAGCTTAAGAAAAATAGAGTAGAGGCCAAATAAACAAAGGAGGGGAAATCAAGCAAATATCTAATTTTGTTGACAACCTTTTGGGGTATAAGTTGTCAAATATTTTGTTTCAAGTAGATAAGGTATGGGATAGTTATAGAATTTTGAGAGATGCATTCACCAGCCACACTCAAGTAGGAGTTAGGCTAAAGTGCTTCCAAATCAATTGGTCCTATGGAGTCACATTGTTGAATATTATTACTAAGAACTCCAATTTTGATCATAATTTGAGTCATTATACTCTTGGTAGAGCATATTTTTTGGATGATATTATTAATCATCATAATAGGTACAAGAACCTCATAAGGAAGGAGTTAAATACTTTTGATGGTTTTTAGGAATTTCACATGCCTCAAATTTTGAATGAAGATGGAGAGATCAAGTCCTACGGGGAGTGGAGGTCACATTTTGTTGATATCCTCACCCCTATGTATAGCAAGATAAACAAAAATGGAGAAGTGGATATAAAATAATTAAATTTAAGTATGGACTTACTCTCCAAATTGGAATACAACATGATAGGATTCTCTAACATGGTGCGGTTTTTAATAGGTGATGACTACAAAGCACACATTGCTAAGCTCAACCAATTTCTTCCACTTAGTATTGACATGCCAACAAGTCATGATGAAGACAAAGAGAGTGTTGGTGCAAAGATGAGAGTTGCATTTCAATCTATCCTCACCAACCATATATTAATGAAGCATCAACAAGCAGGGAATGGAATGTCAGAGATTTCCCATTACCTTCAAGGAGAAATTTTGAAGAATTCCAATCTATGTACCAATATAAATGCTCCAAAAGATCTTCAACGGCTTTTTGAGTGGTTTCTCCTTCTGTATAAATTTTTTTGTCATTTTGTAAATAGTGTCACCGCTTGGTTTTTGTCTTTAGTGACTTAAGCAGTGATTGAGGTTTTTTTCTTGCTTCTTCCTGTGTGCAAGTGTGAATTCCTACTCTAAGATGCAAAAACTAAACTAATGCAACAAAGGAAAACACAAAAAAAATACTCAAATTAGGCCTAGTTAAATCTAAACAAAACACAAGAAATTGGAAATTTTTACCTTGTTTAGATTGATGGTCTTGGTTGGCCCTTTGATTGTTTGATATGTGTGCTCCTTGATGGAAAAATAGCTCAAAATGGTGCTCTAAATGATCGTGGAGAGATGAGGATTCTAATGAAACAAATGGATATTGTGATGAATGCAATTTGGAAACTCAAATGTTGCAACAATGGTGGATGCAAGTGATAGCTTGAATGCTTGATGGCTAAGTGTGTTTGGTTGTGGATTGTGTAAATGAGGTCATTTCCACCATTTTTAGGGGAAGTTCCTCTAAAGGAATGGAGGGTCAGGATTGAACCAAGGTGGATGAGATCAAGGGCTAGGGTGAGTTGAGAACTTAAAAGCCCTCACAAGTTGACATGTGGTGGATGAGATGGAAAGAAGGGGATGATGTGGAGGTGACATGGAGGTACTAGGTTGTACCTCGGGAAGGGACAAGATCTCCTCATAAAGGAGGTCCTTTTCCACATGTGCTTGAGAGGACATGTGAGGAATTAAAAATTCCTCAAAAATTCTCATGGGGATGGGAGAAGGAATTTTAAATTCCTTAAAATGCATTGGGAGATTAAGTGTGAATTAAAAATTCACATGGGGAAGGGGGTGCCTTCTCCAAAAGGAGAAAACATTTAATAGGGTTGACTTAGGACATATGCCATAAATGGAATGGAGATTAGGTTGGGCTAATTAGGTGATTAAGGTTGTGCAAATGCATGATTAGACAAATTAATGATAGATTAGAGGCAAGTAGGAGATTATGGAGGATGTGACCCTAATGATGATTAGGGGTGTGCACATCCTAATCACAAATTAATTAAATTAATCTAGATTAAAGAGGATTATGGAGGATGTGACATGAGGAAAGAGAAGAAAATAAATTAAAAATTGATTTAATTCATTTGGGAAAAAGTGACCAAATTAAATAAATTGGGATATTTATTTAATTTGGAGATGAAAGGGGATAAGGTATTTAATTAATTTATTAAATACCTTAGGGGACATTAGGCTGCAGGGCAACATTAATCAAATAATAAATTATTTAATTAATGTGGATGAGAGATGTGGGATAGAGGAATACAAGGGGTGAATTTGACCATATGGGAATGGTCAAATTCAGGTGTCTACATTTTGCCCCTCTTTGAAATATTGTTAGAATAACAGTGTTTTGAAGAAAAATAAAATACAGATGACTTGATAGAAGAAAGGAATGTTAGATGATGCCCCAGTATTGCAAGGAAGTGGATAGAAAATAATGAAGAAATATGGTAGGATCTGGATTAAAGATGATTATGGAGGATGTGACATGAGGAAAGAGAAGAAAATGAATTAAAAATTGATTTAATTCATTTGGGAAAAAGTGACCAAATTAAATAAATTGGGATATTTATTTAATTTGGAGATGAAAGGGGGATAAGGTATTTAATTAATTTATTAAATACCTTAGGGGACATTAGGTTGCAGGGCAACATTAATCAAATAATAAATTATTTAATTAATGTGGATGAGAGATGCAGGACAGAGGAATACAAGGGGTGAATTTGACTATATGGGAGTGATAACATTTTGTTTCCACAGTCCATGATAGTTAGTATGTAGAATTTTTGGAAAAAACTGTGTGCAAATTTTTGGATCAACGTTTCGGATCATACTCCATGATTCATCATCAGGATGAAAAGCAGATAGAGAGAAGTGAAAAAGAGCCAGCAGACTTGGATATAAATTAAAGGAGAGGGAGAGTTTGGGAAGGTTGAGAGGCACATTTCCCAAGAAGGAAAAAATAAAAAATAAAAATAAAAAATTAAATTAATTAATTAAATTAAATTAAAATAAAGAAGAAAGAATAAAAAATATAAGAATAAAATGACATTAAAAGACAAAAGACCAAGAACAATGAAGAAGGATAAAAGAAACCCAAAAGATCAAAAAATTATTTAAAAAATAAAATATATATATATATAAGAAAAAAGACAGAACAAAACAACACACACCTAAACACATGAAAAATTGAAAAATTAAGAAAAACTAGGACAAGAAGAGAGGAAAGAAACAAAAATATGTATGTATGTATAATTTATCATATATATATATCTACATATATGTATGTATGCATGTTGTATAGATAAAATAAGTTAATTATTAAATAAAAGAATAAAATTAATGATACATATTAGGTTATATTGTATACATACATATATACATGCACCCATGCATATATATACATACATACATATATACATATGCATATATATACATATACATATATATATACATATACATACACATATATACATATACATATATATATACACATATATATATACATACATAAACACATAAACATGTATATATATATATATATATATATATGAGAGAGAAGTAAATGCATAAATACCAGAAAGAGGCAAATATAAAAAGTAAAAGGAAAAAAAAAAAAATAGAAAAAAAAAAAAGTAGTAAAAAGGAACAAGAGCAAGAATAAAAAGGAAGACAGGGGGAGGGAAAAAACCAAGAAGCTTGAGGCCCCCCAAAAAGCAAAGGGCACAAAAGAGGTGGCAAATACAAAAGAGGGGAGAGAAGGAGAGAAAGGGAACGCGAAGGGGGTAAGAAGAAGGAGAAAGAAGGGACGAGCACAAGGTAAAGGGGGGTTGAACCGGAAGCGAAGGCCAAAAAGGAGGGGGATCAAGAAGGATTAGGGGAGAGCTATTTAGAGATACGATAGTGCCTTAGATGAACACAATGCTCCTTGATTCTTGAGCATTGTGCTGACCTAAGGCACGATCGTATCTCTAAATCAACTCTAGTTGAACACTCTGCTAAGAAAAAGCATCACCTTGCTTTAGAAAACACCAAAATCCTATTCTTTGAAGACAACTTCTTTAAAAGAAAACTCAAAGAGGCCATCGAAATCAACAATCACCCATCCAACCTTAACCAGGATGGGGGTTGGGCTCTAAGTTTCTCTTGGAAACCCTTATTAAACAGCCTCACTGTCCTCTCCCCTAATCCTTCTTGATCCCCCTCCTTTTTGGCCTTCGCTTCCAGTTCAGTCCCCCTTTACCTTGTGCTCATCCCTTCTTTCTCCTTCTTCTTACCCCCTCGCGTTCCCTTTCTCTCCTTCTCTCCCCTCTTTTGTATTTGCCACCTCTTTTGTGCCCTTTGGCTTTTTTGGGGGCCTCAAGCTTCTTGGTTTTCACCCTCCCCCCTAGTCTTCCTTTTTATTCTTGCTCTTTTTTCCTTTTTACTTCTTTCTTTCCTAGATAGCTTGTTTTTTCCCCCCTTTTTTCATTTATTACTATTTTAAATTTTTATCTTTCTCCTTTTTTTTGGTATTTGTTTATTTATTTTCTCTCATATATATATACATGTACATGTTTATGTATATGTATATGTATATGTATATGCATGGGTATATGTACGTGTATGTATATATGTATTTGTATACATTTTCTTCTTTGAATTTTTAATTAATTAACTTATTTTATCATTAATATTTATTTATGTACAACGTGGAATATATATCTACATACATACATATATGTAGATATATATATGATAAATTATACATACATACATATTTTTGTTTCTTTCCTCTTTTCTTGTCCTAGTTTTTCTTAATTTTTCAATTTTTCATGTGTTTAGGTGTGTGTGTTGTTTTGTTCTGTCTTTTTTCTTATATATATATATATATATATTTTATTTTTTAAATAATTTTTTGATCTTTTGGGTTTCTTTTATCCTTCTTCATTGTTCTTGGTCTTTTGTCTTTTAGTGTCATTTTATTCTTATATTTTTTATTCTTTCTTCTTTATTTTAATTTTAATTTTATTTTATTTTATTTTTTCCTTCTTGGGCAATGTGCCTCTCAACCTTCCCAAACTCTCCCTCTCCTTTAATTTATATCCAAGTCTGCTGGCTCTTTTTCACTTCTCTCTCTATCTTCTTTTCATCCTGATGATGGATCATGGAGTATGATCCAAAACGTTGATCCAAAAATTCACACACAGTTTTTTCCAGAAATTCTACATACTATATGGGAGTGGTCAAATTCAAGTGTCTACATTTTGCCCCTCTTTGAAATACTGTTAGAATAACAGTGTTTCGAAGAAAAATAAAATACAGATGACTCAATAGAAGAAAGGAATGTTAGATGATTCCCTAGTATCTCAAGGAAGTGGATAGAAAAGAATAATGAAGAAATATGGTAGGATATGCCCCCTTGAGAGGGTGGATGGGGAAGAAAAGGGCCCTAGATGATGTCTTGATATGGAGAAATGGAGGGTACCATGCAATAGAGTGCAAAAAACCATGAAGAATGGATTTTGAATGGAGGAAAATGAGCAAACAGGGTGCAAATGGCAACCCTCTGAAGAAAAGGGGTGAATGAATTAATAAAAGGTTAATTAAAGAGTAAAAATTACCCAAAAAGTAAAAGGCTAATTAGGTGCAAAAATGAAAATTATAAATGGTAAATATGAAAAATTACTATTCACCTAATGCTCATTTGCACACTTGGTAGCTGACTAGACGAAAGAGAGAGAGAGAAAGCGAGTGACAAGGATGGCTGATGGGTCGAGTGGTGGCAAGGCGTTCATGGATGACACTCTGATCCACCAAGGTGAGGAGGTGCAAAATTATTACTACGAGCGAGTGGTCCCACACCAGGTAGGCTTCTAATCTCACTTTGTGATTTCAATTTGAATTTTAGGCACATTTTTAATTTTGGGTCAGGTAGATTAGATACACGAACTCACCACAGAAGGGTGGATTCGCCCTTCCAGAAGGCACATTCGCCCATCCTAGGGGATCAGTGAAGAAAGGGGCAGACACGCTGGGGGAGGGGCGATTGTGAAATTGTCTCTCCTTGAAAGGGGCATTCCTGCACAACACAGGGGCGCGAGTGAAAATGGACAGGCGATTGCAAAATCGCCAAACCTGGGAAAGGGAAAATGCGAATTTTCCCAAAAGGGGATTAGTCAGATGCATATCCACCCTTCAAAGAAAAGGGAAAATGCAAATTTTCCACTTAGGGAGGAAAAGACACAGGGGTGAATGCAAAATTGCCCCTTGGGGAAAAGGGCGAATGTGAATTCACCTCTAAGGACAAGATGGGCAGATCCATGCCCAGACAAGAAAGGGGAAAGTTTGCACATGAAATAGGTGAACCCACAAAAGGAAGACAGAGGGATGAGCGTGCTAGTTGGACAGGCGAATGTGTTGGGAAGGGAAATGGGAAAACTTGCCTTGCACAGAGGCGAATTTTCCAAACTGGGGTAGGCATGAAAATGATAGAAAAGGAATTAAATTTTGGGAAAACTGACAGAATGTTCTGTATGGATGCAGAACTTAGAGACATTGAGGACTCACGAGAGACACTGAGCAATGTTGGAAGTGACAGTTAGGGTAGTGAATGCCCATGATCATGGATCACTAGCACAGGTGGGACTGCTACATATGTTGGGTTATTCCAACATCAAAGCGCATAGAGGACTATTGACCGCATTGATGGAGCAATAGAGCTCTGAGACCTCTACCTTCCATCTCCTTATAGGGGAGATGACGATGACTTTGGAGGACGTTTGGAGGATTCTACAGTTTCCCATCTGAGTGCACTTGATCAGTTGGACCCGCAGCCGAGCAGTGGATAGGAGCCTACAGGCTGTATTTGGATCAGTTGAGCTTCACATCTAGGGGAAGGAGTTAGATATCGACACGTTCTTGGGACTAGAGGTTCTAGCTCTACCATTATACCTTTGTAGCCTAATCAATGGGATTTTGCTACCAGATAGGAGTGGATGTTTCTACAGCCTCAAGGTGATTGAGGTGGTCATACATATTGTGGAGTGACTAATGGGAGAGTTTGCATGGGGAGCGTGCATGTTATCCCAGCTATATTGAGACATGCACGTCATCTATTATAGATGAGCCCTCAGCATGACACATGCGACTCTACTCCAGGTATGGGCCTGGGAGCATATTATTGTTGCGAGACCAGATATTTTGATTGTCGATACACAAGATGAGACACTGCCAATGGCATACTGGTGGGGGATGGAGTATGGCTGGAGACTCCACTATCAAGATGTGAGTGACCTGGAGGCTTGGAGGTAGAGGCTAGACGGATTGAGGGGAGAGGACATCACATGGAGACCCTACCTGAGGCGGTGGTTTGCAAGGTGGAGGGATGATGAGAGGAGATGGAGGGGCTACTTCTTCTCAGTTGAATATTTGATTGATAGAGACCCCTTTATTGTTGAGCTCCACAGACCAGACAAGGTCACCAGGCAGTATGGCATATAGTAGGACATTCTTGCAAGACCCCAGGGATTCATACAGATCAACTAAGAGCTGACAGCTTTATGGGGGGAGCAGATTACTATGGAGTTTGCTTGACAGATGTGGGAGGGAGTCTAGATGACAGTACCCATGGAGGGCAGGGCCAGTGGATGTAGGTACCATAGTATGGTACTCTGCATGGTGGGTAGAGAGGAGACCAAGGTGGATTATGATAGTGCAGCCGATTGTAGGGGCCTTGGGATTTGGATCCGATGATGAGAGAGAGTTGGTGACACCGTAGAGGAGGAGGAGAGATGGTCGACAAAGGAGAGGGGGAGATGGTGATGTTGAGATGGAGGAGGCAAGAGGAGAGGAGTAGGCGATGGAGGTTGATGCTCCAGAGATACATCCATTAGCTATAGTGCCATATGTATCACCGTTGCCAGAGGATCTCGTTGTGCTGCTCATAGGATCCCTAGCCTAACTAAGGATTGTAGAGCATCAACTTAGAGAGTCAGAGGCAGATCAAGATAGGTTGCAGATAGAGGTGGATAGATTATAGGGTCTACAAAGAGATGGAGACAGGGATTACGCCGCTCTAGAAAATGAGGCATCGCAGAGGGTACATGAGGCTCATATAGATAGAGATGATTTGAGGAGGTAGGTGTTAGAGCTGCAAAGGGGATTCGAGGAGGTTAGGAGGGAGAGAGATGAGCTCTGGGATAGAGAAAAGTATGCTGAGGTGACCATGGCAGATGCGAGGGGACTGCTGGAGAGGGTAGAGGCAGAGAAGGCATAGGTGCAGGCCCTACAGGATGAGTAGGATGTAGGAGCATAGAGGATATCCCAACTATAAGCACAGGTAGATCAGATGCGGCTAGCCCATGAGACTTGGGAGAGTGAGAGGTGACACATCATTAGGCTATGGGACAGGTACCGGATAGAGCAAGACTTGGCGAGAGAACAGGTAGCAGAGGTGGTTGATGCCAAGATAGAGGTGGGCTACTACATGTTTGTTTATCATCAGGCTATCCCAAATCCAACATAGAGGGTGTCACCATACGTTAGAGCAGTCCCACAAATGCCAGCACCATCACACTCAAGGGCGACACATACACGAGGATACAACAGTTTCCGTGAGACACCCCTTGAGGCAAAGGGTGAATGCCAAACTCCCCTCAGAGGTCAAATGGAGTGAGCATGGGGTAGAGAGGAGATGGAGAGATAGGATTCAGATTTTGATAGGTGCGGAGTGGATGAGCAACATACAAAGATAGAGGCTACAGATTTTGTAGCACATATTCCAGATATTATCATTCATTGATTCATTTATTCTTTATTCTTTGAGGAGATGTAGTCTTTTTCCTTGATTAGAACTCTATACCTGTATGTTATTTGATGAATTTTGGTTGACATGATGGACTTGTTATGTCATTATGGATTTGTTATGGACTTGCTATGATCTTTTATGATGGACTATGATGGACATAGGATGGACATATGATGGACACTCTATTTATTTTTTTGACACATATATGATATGTGATGGACATTGTTGACACTATGTGGTTATTATGTGATGGCATGGATGTTTATTATGTGCATGTGTGTGATGGTGATGATTATGATGTATGCATTTAATTATGATAGTTTATGCTTATGTGTATGGGAATGTTATGAATTATATGAACTATGTCTAACATTTTGCGATGCAGGATGTGATGGATGATGCATGATGAATATGATATATGCTATGGGTGTGATTCTAATGGTGTGTGATGTAGGTGATGACGCTAATGTGATTTATGATGTATGCATATGAGATATGATATGATGATGAATGTGCCATGGATAATCATGTATGTATGATGTGATATGAAAATGCAATGTGATGCAATGGATGAAAATATGTGATGTATGCATATGTGATAATGTTATGGATGGATGTGATGAATGTAATGCAATGCAATGTATGTGGTGAGATAAACTAATAAGTTCAAAATAATTACTCCAAACAACCTAAAGTGATAATGCAATAAAATGATAATGAAATGGAATGAAGTTAAGATTCTTAGAATAACCAATCTAGATTAGTCTAAACAACTTAAAATGGATATGAAAATGATAATGCAATGAGATGAAATGATATGAAATGAACTTAAGATGCTTAGAATAACCAATCTAGATTAATCTAAACAACTTAAAATGAATATGATAATGATAATGTGATGAGATGAAATGATATGAAATGAACTTAAGATGCTTAGAATAACCAATCTGGATTAATCTAAACAACTTAAAATGAATATGATAATGATAATGTGATGAGATAAAATGATATAAAATGAACTTAAGATGCTTAGAATAACCAATCTAGATTAATCTAAACAACTTAAAATGAATGTGATAATGATAATGCAATGAGATGAAACGATATGAAATGAACTTAAGATGCTTAGAATAACCAATCTAGATTAACTAAACAACTTAAAATGAATATGATAATGATAATGCAATGAGATGAAATGATATTAAATGAACTTAAGATGCTTAGGCTAACCAATATAGATTAATCTAAACAACTTAAAATGAATATGATAATGATAATGATAATGCAATGAGATGAAATAATATGAAATGAACTTAAGATGCTTAGAATAACCAATCTAGATTAATCCAAACAATTTAAAATGAATATGATAATGATAATGCAATGAGATGAAACAATATGAAATGATAAGATGCTTAGAATAACCAATCTAGATTAATCTAAACAACTTCAAATGAATATGATAATGATAATGCAATGAATAATGAACCTAAGCGAACCATGATGGGTGTGACAATGTATCGCATAGCAAGATGAATGATGATGAGTGTGGTACTGCACCTGTCAAAAACCATAGGAATCCTGATAGGAAGAAAAGATGAGAGATGAGCATTTGCACAACCGAAATCACTAACCATAGGCTAGGGAAGGAATGGAGGGGGATAAATGCAATGCAATGTGATGATAAATGAAATGCAATCCTAATGCCATTTTTCCATTTCAGGAGCACTTATTTTTTCTATATCATAAGACACGATACGCCAGGGTATGAGGAACCAAGGTAGATTAGTGTTAAATGCATATGACAAGCACATCAAACAAGAAGGCTATCCCAACACCCCAAAGCCACAAGAGCTTTGGTTGGGCTAGGTATTGGGATAACCACAAGCACAAAGGATGCCCCAGTGTAACACAAGACCACAGGGATCTTGGTGGGTACTACATGGGACAACTAAGAAGACAAGAACAGACAAAAGATCAAGATATGCCCCTATGTTTACTTGTCAAAGCGGCACCATGATATGAAGGATTGTGGCAACCCTAACAAGGTATAATAGGAAACTCAAATGATTAAAAAAAAAGCCAAAAGCATCAAAAGATCACAATAAATTTCAAATGTCCTTTTCCATAGGATCAAAAGGGTGGATGGGATTGATGTGGTTTGATTAGGAAGATACATCCTATTAAGATCAAAGATGGAGGATAGATTAGGTGATCAACATGACTCAGGATATTCAAAACTGACTGAACCTCATGATACCAATGGATTGTGTTTGTTAGGAACCAGCTAGGTAGGGACACACTTGATGACACGACACGACAACAAGACACACCCTAAAGACCTAGGGGCTCGAGGGCTAATCAAAGATTAGCCTTACCTACGTGAAAGCACAAATCCCTCGTAGTTCGATAAAATACTAATGATTGACCATGGATAAAAGCAGAAAGAGGAAAATGGAGACCTCGATGGATGTAAAATACAAGACATACAAATTCCCTGAGGGTTGATCAAATGATTAGCCTTGCCTACGTGAAAGCACAGGGGCAACGTAGTTTGACAAGAGGACAAAAGACAAGACGATACCTAATGATGGTCAACAAGATGAAAGATCCTAGATGAGGACATGAGACCAGAAAATGACACTGACACATACGCGAAGAAAAGCTCAGATTTAGGATAAAATCTCAGGATTGTGGATAGCCGATTTGAATCGTCCAATGCTCAACCAAAATATATCAAGAAACGGATAAGTGGATGCCAATGAAAGGATTGGATTGATAGGATGTGAGGATAGGATATGCCGATAGGATACAAGGATAGGATGGATGGAAGCATAAAGTCACTAGGATGCAAGGTAGGTAATGGTTAAGCCCTCTACAAATGGTACCTGTTTCCAGGTTTTCACTACTTTTACTTATCCAAGGCACCACCAAGGGTGGTTTTCACCATAGGAAAAATTATTTCTCTTTACTATTTTTGGAGTTTTGACTTTTTATTTTTTTGTACTTTTGCTAATTTTTTACTTTTTTTGGGTATTTTTCAGGATAGGATAACCCAGTTGACTTAGGTGTAAAACTTCTTCAAGTGCATGATGTTAATAGGCTCCTCTAAGGGTTCTCCCTCAGGTGTAGCAAGCCAATATGCCCCAGAACCATACTTGGCGATGACAATGTAATGACCCAACCAATTTTCCTTGAACTTTCCTTTCTTGTCTCAATCTTGTTGGGTGCATTGATTCTCCTTAAGGTCGAGATCACCAACATTGAATTGGCATGGATGAACCTTCTTATTGTAGCTTCTCCTAAGATGATGTTTGTATGCTTGTAGATGATTGTACACTCTAATGCACTTTTCATCCAAGAGTTCCAGTTGACTTAACTGAATGACTTGAGCATCTTCATCACTAATGAGATTCTTCAGAGAGATTTGAAGTGATGGGATCTCAACCTCAATCAACAAGATAGCGTTGACGCCATAAATGAGGGAGTATGGAGTAGCACAAGTGGGTGTGTAGATGGATGTGTGGTATTCCCAAAGGGTGGGATGGAGATGAAGGTGTGAATCTCAACCAGTATTGTTGACCACCTTTTTAAGGATTTTGATAAGCATTTTGTTGGTCGCTTCAGCTTGACCATTACCTTGAGGGTAATAGGGGGTGGACCAACGATGTTGGATATGATATGTCTCACAAAGGGCTTTCATGTACTAGTTTTTAAATGGCTTACCATTGTCAGTGATGATGGTGGAGGGGATTCCATATCTGCAAAAAATATGGAAAACGATGAATTTGGAGATATGAATACTTGTGATTTAGGAGAGTGGAATTGCTTCCACCCACTTGGTAAAGTATTCAATGGTGGTTATGATGAAAGTATGACCATCATATGATGGAGGGTAAATCTTACCAATTAGGTCGAAACCCCATTGTGAAAAAGGCCATGCAGCAATGATAGGATGTAAGTCTTGTGCAGGAGCATGGTTCAAATCTGCATGTTGTTGGCATGGTAGACATTTCTTTATGAACTCATAGGCGCCATGTTCCATAGTGGGCCAATAATATCTTTCTCTTAGAATATTCTTGGATAAGGCCATTCCATTAGAATGAGACCCACAAACACCACTATGCACCTTGTTTAACACAACATAGGATTCTGATTCATTGATACACTGAAGGAGTGTGCCATCATACCCTCGACAATAAAGCGTGTTTCCTATGATGGTATAGTAGGAAGTGTGTTGGATAAATGATTTGTGTTGATTTCGAGTAAGGTCAGGGGGTAAGATGTTGTCGTGGAGGTAGGTATAAATGTCATGGTACCAGGATGATTCAGGACCTATGATATTGCAAACCATCTCACTATCAAGGACATCGTATGCCTGGATTAATAGTTGTTCAATGAGACTCACAGTTCGTTCGATCTTTGGGCATATCGATGAGGGGACCAATTGTAGCCATTGCATCTATTGCCTTGTTCTGGACTTTAAGAATCTGGCCAAACTAAATGAAGGTGAAATACTTCTTGAAGTTATCTACCATGCATTTTTAGGGTAACAACTTGTCATATTTTTTCTGACACTCATCATTGACCTATTTGATAATCAGTTGAGAATTTCCAAAGACACGTAGATGGGTGATATTCCATTGGATGGAAATTTTGAGACCAATGATGAGAGCTTCATACTTTTCGATGTTATTTGTGCATGGAAATTCCAGCCTGAATGACTTTGGGATATAATCACCTTGAGGGTGACAAACAGGATGCCTACACTAGCTTAATTATGTGTATATGACCCGTCAAAGTAGAGCATCCATGTATCTATTTCTGCCACAGTAAAGACCCCTTCATCAAGAAACTCGGCTACTAAAAAATATGCATCCACCAAGGGGGCATCAGCCAACTAATCTGCTATTATTTTTTCCTTGATTTCCTTACGATCCACGTACTCTATGTCAAACTCGCCCAATAACATGACCCACTTGGCCATGCAACCAGTCAAAGAAGATCTAGATAACAAATACTTAAGTGGATCAAATTTTGATATTAGCTTGATGCGATGACTAAGCATGTAATGATGAAGTTTTTATGAACTGAAGACCACTGCCAAACAAGCTTTTCCATTGGGGAATAGTTGAGTTCATAACCCACCAGTTTTCAGTTGATGTAATAGATTGCACGTTCTTTAGAGGACTTGTCATGTTGTGCTAATTATGCCCCCAGTGCAACTGATGTAGCTGAGATATACAACAAGAGTAGTTTTCCTAGAATGGGATGCATTAGAATGGGTGGGTGAGCCAAGTACTCCTTAATCTTGTCAAAGCCTTGCTGAAATTTTGGATCCCACTTGAAGGTGGTGTCTTTGCATAGATGTGTGAATAATTGAAACTTGTTAGGAAGTTAGGCTATGAAACACCTGATGGACTGTAGCTTCCCTTGAAGGCTTCTTAATTGCTTGAGATTACGTGGCAGGGGCATTTCCATTATTGCCTTAACCTTGGTTGGATCTACTTCAATACCCCTTCTGGAGACTATGAAGCCTAATAACTTTTCGGCTATGATTCCAAACACACACTTTTTTGGGTTGATACATAGCTTGTATTGCTCTAGTAGTTCAAAGATTTTCTTTAGGATCATAGGATGCTCTTCTCTAGCCTTGGACTTCCCCAATAAGTCATCAACATAATCTTCCATTATGATATGAATGAGTTCATGGAAGATAACAGTCATAGCACGCTAATAGGTTGCCCCTACATTTTTGAGACCAAAGGGCATGACATTATAGCAAAAGGTGCCCCAAGGGGTAGTGAAGGAAATTTTATGTTGATCCTCAGGTGCAATTCTGATTTGATTATAGCCAGAGAAGTCATCCATAAGGGATAGCATGGCATGTCCTGTCGTGAGGTTGACCAACATGTCAATGTTTGGAAGTGGGAAATCATCCTTGGGGCAAGCTTTGTTAAGATCCCAAAAGTTTGTGCAGATCCCGATATTCCCATTGGTTTGGTGATAGGAACTATGTTCGATATCCAGTCAGAATAGTCAGTAGGTCTTATTAACCCAACCTCCAATAGTTTCTCCAATTATTTCTTAACTAACAAGGCCACTTAGGGATGCATTTTCCGTAGCTTCTATTTAACAGGTTTGGCATTCAGATGAACATCCAAATGGTGTACAACCAAGGCAGGATATAATCTTGGCATGTTTAAATAGGTCCATGCGAAGTTGATGATTCCTTCCTTTAACAGGTTGACGATGTTGGAATGCTCTTCCTCTGACAATGATTTGGCTACATAAGTGATTTTAGGGTCTTCTTTTGTTCCCAAATTGACTTCTTGTGTCTCTTCTATCAGGATGGAAGACCATTCGGACAAGTGAGTTCCAACAAGGGTAAGATGAACATCCCCATCCTCCAATGCCTCATCGAGGTTTTTACTATCGTATACACCCTTTATTTTGAATTTTGATGAGTCGGGAAGTGCTAAGGAGAGGTTTTCACTAGATGGCCCTTTTTGTTTTGTTTTTTTTACTTTTGCGGTTAGGGTGTTCATCTTCTCCCAATCCCATAAGATGCACATAAGTGTCCACTGAAGGAAAAGTGTCTATAGGCGTGCTGCTCTGTAAGTCCCAGTCAATGAGCTTGGGATGGTAGAGGGAAAGGCTAATGGTAAAGATGGATGCAAACTCAAATAGGGAAGGGAGATCTACATCATCATAGGAGAGTATGATGGCCTCTTCTTCTGGTATGTCATCAAAGAAATAATTATCCGCATTGACATTATTTGAAGTGCTAGTGGATGTTGTGGGCCCCTTTTTATTTTTTTCATACCCTAAGCCCAAATTTCTAGGTCACACAAGTGTGTCAATAGGCTGTAATCTTCCATGTTCTTCTACACCAAGAAATCCCCCTTAATAATTGTATTTTTCAGCTCACTTGGACAGATGAGGATAAGTCTCTTAGAAATACTCAATAAGAGGGGGCGAAGCTTTGGGTTCTTCCCTGTATATCCACTAACTAATGCCATCATCTGGTTGATCTTGTCATGTTCCTGGGGATCAGAAAGTGTTAGACCCCATGTTCTTAGAGCTAAGTGTTATTGTCTTCTCTTCTTCTTTTGGTGCAGACTAAGAAGGTTGGCCATAGGTATGAGGAGATCGAGGCACGGTTGCCACATTTAGAGCCATATGCATCTTGTATTCTCCACATCCTTTATCTATGATCTTGACCTTGGTGATGGTGGATTCAGATGTAGTGGATGGAATGGAGAACATGGTAGATGATGGATTAGAGGATGGATTGGAAGATGATGCCTGAGGTTCCCCCACTTCAACACCTAGATAGTAGTGGGAGTGGGGGAAAGAAGCTTCTAAATCATGGTAGTACTCGAAGGGTTGAGGGTCTCCATGTATGGTTACTTCCATCCCATTAAATAGGAACTTTAGGCATTGATGGTAAGTGGATGAAATGGCCTGCATGGCGTGGATCCATGGGCAGCCAAGGAGAAGATTATATGGAAGGTCCAGGTCAAGGGTGTGGCATGTGGTATACTGCACAACAGGGCCAACCTGAATAGGAAGACAAATAATTCCTTCAGAATCTCTTTCTGTGTTATCATAAGCTTTGACGATGATGGTTTGATTATTCAAGTCAGCATGGGTGTAGCCTACCTGTTTTGTGAACTTTGGAGTGCATAGGTTGAGGGTAGAGCCATTATCTACAAGACCCTTTTCACTTTATGACAGGCTACAAGTACTTTGATGTGCAGGGGGTGGTTATGGTTTGAATCGATTGAAGGCATATCATTTTGACTGAATCCCAGTTGATATGTGGATGACAAATGTCCTACTAAGGCTTGAAATTGAGTAGGATCGATATCATTAGGCATGTGGGTATCCTAAAGAGCTTTGTTGAGGATTTCTTGATGTATGAGGGGAAGACTTAGGAAAATCTAAGATGAATATTTGAGTGGGAGTCTTTCCAAGATGATCAAAAATATTATATTCGGAGCTCACAATATTTGGCCGGGAAGACATGGAAGGTCCAGGAATGGATATGCAAGTGCAACGCATAGTAACAACACATTGTGTGTCTTTTCCTTTAACATGAATCATGGATACACAGGGCTCTACCTGGTTAATGCACATAACTATGCCATCATAGTTATAGGGTACATTTTTATAGTTGATATTGTCTGCGTTGCTATTTTGGTTATTGCTATTGCTAGGCCCGGGATTGGCATTAGAGGTACTGGGACCTTGATTGTGCTTGGGGAAAGCATTTTGATATATTTTCAATTGGGCATTGGATGATGCCGCCTGATTAGCATCCACTACTATATCTCCTTAATCTATAAGATCTTGGATATACGTTTTAAGTCCCTAACACTTGTTAGTGGAATGACCTTTAATTTTGTGGAAGTCACAATACTCATTTTCCCTATACCAAGCGAGTTTGGGTTTTGACTCATCAAAAGGCTTAGTCACAGGATACATGACTGGATAACTCACTTGGAGGAGCCTCTTGAAAATGAAATCCAAGGATTCTCCGAAAGGAGTGAATGTACGCTTGTTATTTCCTTGGTTATATTGATTGGACTATGGAGGAGGATGTGGTGCACCTTGTGGCACAGATATGACGTCAAAAACTGATGATTGATTAGGGACGTATTGTGACCTTTGCGAGGTGTGGGCTACTTGGACATGCTTGGTGTCAATGACACCATCATTGACAATGTTCTTATTCGTATTCCAGTAGCGGGACTTGTCTCCAGATGACTTATCCTTATCTGGGTTATAGATTTTGATTTGTCCCTTAGCAATGAGGACCCTCTCAATGATAGTACCTTTTTCTATGACCTCTGAAAAGGTTATGACACAATGAAGGTTAAGATTATGTGTCATATCAGGATGGGA
This sequence comes from Sequoia sempervirens, assembly GCA_007258455.2. NCBI lineage: Eukaryota > Viridiplantae > Streptophyta > Pinopsida > Cupressales > Cupressaceae > Sequoia > Sequoia sempervirens. The sequence continues at coordinate 240,037,703 of VDFB02270651.1, forward strand.
ATTTGTAACAAAAATGGTCACCATATCCTTCTCAGTGAGAAGGGATTTTAGATGACTAGCCAGGGCACGCCACCTTTATAGGTAGCTTGCAAAGGTTTCTCCTTCATGTTTTTTTTCTTTCAAAATATCTAGAGTTTCAATGTCCTCCAAGTTGAAGGAGAAGTGTGTAACAAATTTTTTTTGACAGATCTACGCAAGAAGAAATGGACCCCTTTGGAAGTCCCATAAACCAATCTAGCGCTGTCCCTATTAGACTCCTAGGGAATAAATGCAGTAGATAGTTGTCATTGTGCAAGATTTCTTGGAAATGTGTGTAAAATTCTTGCAAATGGTTTCTTGGGTCACTCTTTCCTTTGTATTTATCAAACTTCGGCATTTCAAAGTGCTTAGGAAAGGGGACAAGCGAGATAGAGGGATCAAACGGATAGGGACAAATTTCTTCAAATTTGAAAAACTTTTTGGATGTCCCTGCTTGCAAGTCCTTTAAGGCGGATTTATTTCTTCCCACTCCTTATTAACATGTGTTGATGATGAAGGATTAGTTAGATTGGACTGATTGTAAGGAGCATATTGTTGATATGAGGATGGGGTCGAAATGGTTTGATCGTATGATGGTAGAGGTGGATATGAAGGGGTTTTCTGATATTGATTGGCATATGTGGATTGAGGATTGACATAATATTGTTGATAGGATGGCGGGGTTTGATAATATGAGGAAGAAGCACCCTGTTGATAGGATGGTTGGGCTTGGTAATATGAGGTGGAGGCACCCTGCTGATATGGTGCCTACTATTGGGATTAATATATATTAGATTGGTAATTATGGGTAGTTTGCGGTTGGGAAGCATACAAAGTTTGTTGCAGATTGGATTGTTGGTAATAAGGATTTTGTGTCAGTTCTTGGGGATTCATGTAAGATGGTTGCTGTTGGGATTGTCGGGGGTTGTGATAAGGATAACTGTGATTTGGATTTTATGTGGTAGGTTGCATGTAACAAGTGCTTTATGGGTGATAGAGGTATTAGGCAGTAGGGTTGTCTGGTGTTTGTTGGAAGGATTTTTGTGGTTGTGTTAGGATTTGTGTATGTTGAGGGGGTTGTTGGTAGGATGGTGGTTGTTGGTGAAGAGGTCTAGATGGGATTTTGGGTTGTTGAGGGACTTGCGGTTGGTGAGGAGGGACCTATGATTGGTGAGGGGGTAGTGATGTGATACCTTGTGGCTGGTGTGGAGGTTTTCATTGATGTTGCGACATAATTTGTGCATGATGTGGGGGTTGCGAAGGAATTAGGGTATGTTGTGGAGGCTGAGATGGGGGTTGTTGCGGTGGTTGCAATGGTGGAGCATGTTGTGGATTAATCTGAGGTAGGTGCAAGGATGGGGTATTACCTTGAGGTGGTTAGTGAGATGTGAATGGAGGTGGTGGTAAGTTTTATGTGATGTAGATCTAGGAGGTGAAGGTGGTATAGCGAAAGGATTTCCCCCAGTATTCCTTGGTAGTTGACCTAGTTGGTTTGGTGGAAGAGGTGGTTTGGATGGTATGGGGATTAAAGTTTGCGAGATGTTCGCGCTTGGCAGATTGGGAAGACTCTGCGACATACCAAGACCAAGAGGATTGTTAGGATCGGGGCCTTGAGGAAAGTTTGGATCAGGTGCACCCATAGCTAAAATTGGAATCCGAGGAGGTGGTACAAGAGGTATTACTTGATATAGAACAACATTTTCAAATCTTGGTTGATACCAACCCTCTTTTGGTGGACCTTGGGGAATGTATGAATTGCCTGGATCATTCTAAGAGTTTTGAGGATCTTGCGACATAGGGGGTGCAGGAGGTGTAATAGTGACGTATTTTGATAAGTCAAACCCTGACGGCAGCTTGATACCCTTTAGGAGTAATGTGGTGATGATTTTATCCCCATTTGGACATTGGTGGGATTACTCAGATATTCATCGATTGTGAACTTAGGTTGGTTGACCATGATTTCGTCAGGAAGGGATGAAGTGTGGACCTCAATGTTAGATTGTGATGAGCCACATTTGGTGGGTTGATCCTGGGGAATGTGAGTCTAAGCACCTTGGGACTGTTGTTCTGCCATGAGTTTCTTTGCTTGTGATCGGGTAATGGGAATGAAAATGTAAAACTACCAGGTGACTATGATGACACTAAGCCCTAAGATGCAGTTAAATGATGACCTAGAGGATGAATAAAGGACTCGTTGGATTAAATGATTGATTGATTTATTTATTTGGATAGGATGGGATGATTTGGGTAAGCGATTAGATTGGCTTTGATTAAGTTGGTTGATGGGATTGGATGATTGATAGGATTGGGTGATTGATTGGATCAGATAGATGTGATTGACTCTAAACCAAGTTCAGGGGTTTGACTAGATGACGTATGATGTTGATGATTGGATTAGATTACAAAAAGGATGATTACGACACTGAACCTACCTCAAGATGGAAGTAGATTGATTGGGCCATGAGTGATTACTGACTCAGGATGGATAACAATCCTAAGTAAGTGCAAGGGATGAAGATCAAGATCAGACACCTAAGCCAACTCGGATAAAAACCCCTAAAACAAAGTCTAAGAGATCGGGATTGATGAATCAATGATGGATATGCAATCTATAGATGTCCTAAGATGCACCTATATGATTTGATTGATAGACTGATGACTTTCAAAAAATGAAGACAGACTAAATTGTCGATTATGGGTGGATGGATGGTGATAAAAAAAATTTGATCACGGGAATGGACTCGAAAAACAACAGGCTTACAATGACCAAAAGGATTAACTCTTGGGAGTTTTGTATGGGGCGCGCATACATCTTTGTGTTTGATAAGATCACCCCTCCAAGTGACGGGATCACCTATCTAAAGGTCAACGGATTTGCCTCTGTGTTTCACAAATTCACTTATCTAGGTCACAAGATCACCTTTCTAAGACATAGGATCGCCTAAACCTTGGATGCTCAAAAGAAATAGATGGACACAAGAGACAAAATCACCTATCTAAGGATCAGGATCACTCCTTCTAGAATGTAGGATCACCTCAATCTTTGGATGCTCAGCAGAAACAGGCAGACATGGGAAACAAAATCGCCTATCTAAGGATCAGGATCACCTCTATCTTGGGATGTACGAACACAGGGAAAATCCCCTATCAGGATGACCAGTTTTCCTATTTCCTTGGATGTACGAACAGGAAACATAAATTCCTATGACAGGATCATCTATTGGACAAGCAGGATCGCCTATGTCTTGAACTGTATTGACATGGATGGTACAAACAGACGCAAGATCACTCTTGTGGATAGTAGGTTCACCCAAGAAGGTGACAAGATCACCTATTCTAAGGGAACAGGTAGACTCAGAGGTACAGACTGGACAAAAACTCACCTAAGGGTTGGGAAAGATCACCTATTCAGGGAATAGGCGGACACAGGGTCGCCTAACTAAGGGACCCACAAGCAAATTCACCCTTGAAAAGGATGAACTCACCTAAAGGATGACCTAGACCAAACTCAGACACATAATCACCCCTTTATAAGGAAGGATCGCCTATCCATAATGCAAGTTCACCTTTGTGAGAAGCAAACTTGCCACAGAGGGCAGGGACAGACTACGAAAAAGGACAAAAACACAACAAACAACAAGCAAAATGGTTGGACTGACTCAGACTGACGAAAAGCACTGGTATCGCACAAAGAAGACATGCCAAGTAGCACAATCCTAGAATTAGTAATAAGGTTTTACAAACTTGATGTAGGCCCACCACCTTGAGGGGACACCCCAAGGTTAATACTTCGTGATATTAGGGTGGTTCTCTGGATCACCCTTTCTCGCGAAGGTGGATAGTTAGTGATTCAGTGGCACAGGGTCATCAACAGACGCCACAGGCTCACCTTCATGCTCTCTCTTGGAGACTATCATAGTCCACCATGAGGATTTCTATCTCAACCCAAGGGAGTACGTGGTAGTAACTTCAGGGTATGGTGTGCATCCCCTACACTACACCAAGTCACAGCTAAAACACGGGTCTGTATCTAAGATAAACAAGCTATCTTGTGTGTCCTCAATATACACTAGGCACATGAGGCACAACTATGAACACCAACCAATCACAATCATGGATCAAGAGCCTTAGCAAGGTATTCGAAACTCGGACCAACCTTGCATATCTTATCTAGGTATCACCCTAGCTTCAACGCTTCACTAGACATGACGTGACTGGATTAGGGTACAACTTTAGTTCTCCCCCCTTTATATACCCCACCAGTAGCACATGGTTGGAATCGTCCCTAGAGTGATGAAATCCCAGGAAGGTCTCGCTAAAGGAAGGAAATACTAGATGCTTCGGTTGGTCCCCAGGCTCACATGTAGCACAAGGGGAGAGCTTAGACGCACTAGCACTTCCTGGGTAGACTGGACTGGACTGGAATGAATTGTGATTTCTTGTCACCCAGGATCACCGAAAGGTGCAAGGGGAGTGGATACGTCAACAATTCACTCCCAAACATAGCAAACAGGTTAATTGACCCTTTAATTAATCTACGTGTGCCTAAATTAGTGAGAAAAAAGACACAAACAAACATATCTAACTAGGGGTCTTCGACCGATTGTCCTATAGAAAATATGTTAGTAATTTTGATTGTCAGTCTTCATCAAACATGGGAGGACGAGTTGCATAAATTGTTAGTTAAATTCCACAAGTCGCCAACAAACAAGTTAGTCGATCAATACCCAAAACTGAAATCAAATTGTAGCTTAAATTGAAAAATTAAAGGTTCTAGAGTATTACCAATTCACCTCTATGTGAGACGCATTCTCCCTTGTCTGTGGGGCAGGATCATTTATTTATGGGATGGGTGAAGTCGTAGTCGCCTATTCAAGTGGAGGGGCATATATGATTTCACCTCTGTAACTCCTTCAAGTTCACCTCTGTAGTCAACAATATCACATGTTTAGGGGTCTTATGCAGATTCACTTCTGTGATCAGTAATTTGATTGGTCAGATGAAAGTCCGCCCTTTTGCTAAAAAGGCGAGAGTGAGTTTTCATGTCTTCAAAGCACATTCGCCCCTATATCAAGCAAACTCGCTCGTCGGGGGCGGATTCGCCCCTATGCATGAAATCTGAACCTGCAGAATTCAAACAATAGGCAATAGAATCGTGATGTGGGTCCCACCGGGCGTGCCAGAAATGTGTGCAAGTGTGAATTCCTACTCTAAGATGCAAAAACTAAACTAATGCAACAAAGGAAAACACAAAAACAAACACTTAGATTAGGCCTAGTTAAATCTAAACAAAACACAAGAAATTGGAACTTTTTACTTTGTTTATATTGGTGGTCTTGGTTGGCCCTTTGATTGTTTGATACGTGTGCTCCTTGATGGAAAAATAGCTCAAAATGGTGCTCTAAATGATCATGGAGAGATGAGGATTCTAATGATACAAATGGGTATTGTGATGGATGTAATATGGAAGCTCAAATACTACAACAATGGTGGATGCAAGTGATAGCTTGAATGCTTGATGGCTAAGTGTGTTTGGTTGTGGATTGTGAAAATGAGGGCATTTCCACCATTTTTAGGGGAAGTGCCTCTAAAGGAATGGAGGGTCAGGATTGATCCAAGGTGGATGAGATCAAGGGCTATGGTGAGTTGAGAACATACAAGCCCTCATAAGTTGACATGTCGTGGATGAGATGGAAAGAAGAGGATGATGCGAAGGCGACATGGAGGTACTAGGTTGTAACTTGGGAAGGTACAAGATCTCCTCATAAAGGAGGTCCTTGTCCACATGTGCTTGAGAGGACATGCGAGGAATTAAAAATTCCTCAAAAATCCACATGGGGATGGGAGAAGGAATTTTAAATTCCTTAAAATGCATTAGGAGATTAAATGTGAATTAAAAATTCACATGGGGAAGGGTGTGTCTTCTCCAAAAGGAGAAAGCATTTAATAGGGTTGACTTAGGACATATGCCATAAATGGCATGGAGATTAGGTTGGGCTAATTAGGTGATTTAGGTTGTGCAAATGCATGATTAGACAAATTAATGACAGATTAGAGGCAAGTAGGAGATTATGGAGGATGTGACTCTAATGATGATTAGGAGTGTGCACATCCTAATCACAGATTAATTAAATTAATCTGGATTAAAGAGGATTATGGAGGATGTGACAAGAGGAAAGAGAAGAAAATGAATTAAAAATTGATTTAATTCATTTGGGAAAAAGTGACCAAATTAAATAAATTGGGATATTTATTTAATTTGGAGATGAAATGGGGATAAGGTATTTAATTAATTCATTAAACACCTTAGGGGACATTAGGCTGCAAGGAAACATTAATCAAATAATAAATTATTTAATTAATGAGGATGAGAGATGTGGGACAAAGGAATACAAGGGGTGAATTTGACCATATGGGAGTGGTCAAATTCAGGTGTCTACACTTCCCTTGTGCCTATAAAATGGAATTTTGAGCCTTATTTTAAGGATTTTATTCCTTAGTATTTTGTAGTCTCTATATAGTTTTAGCTTTGAACAGCTAGGTCTTCTGAAGTTTCAAAAAAAAGATGATGTAACTTTTCTCTGTAATAACAACAGATAGCTCAAATATTGTTGTTGTCTTCAAATCAAATTGTATGTCAAGCTATTATTGTATTCATATTGTCATACAACTTCTTTTGAATCTTAATAATCAAGGATTGTTCATGGTTCTCATTCCGTGCTTGTTATGTTTACTTCTTGTCTTTTTTTCAAGTGTAATAGATTAAAATTCCTTTCAGTTAAGTCATTAAGGATCTTGTGGTTACAATAATGATTTTGAAGAAGAGTAATAGTGTTGTCTCTTTCTTATTGGTTTCTCATTGTAATGTAGTGAGGTTATAAGAAACCATAGAGTTAGTCTATTATAGGAGAATATTATTTCATCTTTTGACTCTATAAATGAATAAGGCATTTCTCTGATTAGATCCACATAACTCAAACTAGGGTTGAATCAAATTTGAAATTGAAAATTTATATCTTTACTATTATTTTCTCTTGTTTATGCTCACTTCACACCATTGAAATACGAAACATTAGAGGGTTTTGAAGATGATTTATCCAATCAAGATCATCATATAAATTGTCACTGTAAAGTTGTAATTTGTTCAACATCACTAAAATCATTGTTGTAATACAATGAATGATGTTATGTAAAGGGGAACCCACCTTGGTTTTGTAGACCCTAAAGTGCATAGGAGAAATAGTATAAAATTTATCTCCTGTTTGTTGGCCACCGACCTAAGGTTCTTGAGAATAGGATTTAGCTAATCCTTAGAGAAACCTAGACAATTAGTTGGAAACACCAACAGGAGGACTTCATGAGAATTTTTAGATTACAATATGGAGATATGATAGATCCAAAATTTCCATCCATGAACTCACAACCATCAAGAAGGGTGAAAATTAAATAATGGTATATGTTAGCAGTAGGTCCATCTTGATAATGAGTAAGGTGCCACTAAATCTAATGCCTAATGGCTCCATGTCTCTTTTTCTATACTATGGTGTATTTGATGCTAAGATCAGATAATGCATTAGAGATTAAAATACTTATAATTTCAAGGAAGCACATGCTATTTCCATCAATATTTAGATCAATATGAGGGCATCCAATAAGCATACCAAGAGGGTAAATATCAAGATATCTTAACTTGACACAAAAGACCCAAGAAAGCCACTTATTACTAATGAAAACTGTATAAATTGATGGGTTTAGTGAAATAATAATCATATAAGGTCACAAGGAATAAAAAGGACTACCACCCCCAATGATTGTAACTCATTTTAATAAAGGTTAGTTTTTTTATAATAGACCTTATAATCATGGCTTATCTAAAAGACCACACTGGCATGATTGGAGGAATATTCCTAGGTTCTAGAGTGATTTTAGATAATAGGATAAAGTGACTCCAAATCCTTAATGAAGAGGTAACATCCAGTTTAAAGACGCAATACTACCTTAATGATTGGAGGAATACTACCTTTTGTACAATCCTACTAATTGTGGTTACCCTAGTTAATAACAAGGATGAGGAACTCCCATATGAGGATGAAAAAGATATTAATCAGTTGGATGCATTTAAATATAGATCTATGGATGAAAAAGATGATTTTTTTAGTCAAAATAATATTGATCATATTTTCAAATATAATTATGGTGTTGGTCGAGTTCATAATAACAATTATCAATTCATTATTTTAACATATGATAGAAATAATGATGTAGAAATTATATAAAATAAGCACGCCATATGATGAGGATAAATGAATCCTTACTAAAGATAAAAGGATACATTATCAAAATTGATATCAATTGAGGAACATACAAGTTCTTTGAAGAGAAAAAACCAACACTGCGATTCCAAGAGGAGATGAACCAAATCCAGAAAGATGCAATCATAAGGCAAGAGATGAAATTAATACTACCAATCCTGAAAAATGAGAAAATGGAAAATAGAAAGGATCTAATGTAGCATCAAATGACCAACAAGAAATATTATCCAAAAATTAATGAATGTAAGGAAGCTAAGGTAGCGGAACAACTTCCTACACTAATCTTGAGAGGAGGATAATGCAAAACTTGATAGATCTTTTCAACAATTACAAAAAATTAAACATAAATATCATGCATACTATAACACAATGATTTATATGGGGAAAACCCTTTTGGAGGAAAAACCCCACACTTCAAAATCTGCCCAATATATTATTCAAAAATCACAAAGATTACAATATACTTGTAGAGCAAGCTTCTCATAGGAGTATCACCAACCAGAGATCTAGAGGCAACATGATTGCTATCAAACTCTCATAATACATCACACTACATAGTCGTAATACACCACCCTCATAAAATAGGGTTTCCTTCTAGGACAATTCAATCTAGCAAAAAATCGACCGTCATATTTGAGACCTAATAATGAATGGTCTAGATTTACAATAATAAAATATACATAAAATTTAGCTTTTGGGGGTGCTAACCCCGAGCGCCCATTAGGGCACACAGCCCTCGAACCCCCCATCAAAGGGATGACCCCCTCGGAGCCGCCCCCTGCCCCCCCGCCCCGCTTCCCCCCGATAAAGTACCTATCAATAACTTACCTTATATAATTGCAAGGTTGAGACACATTTTCCCAACAATGAAGGTGCAACAATCCTGAGAGATACAATTGCTAAAGTGCAACAAAATCTATCTTGACCATTAGAAGGTGGAGTTGAATATGAAGGAAATGAGAAAGAGAGAAAAGGTAAGGACTCTATGCCTTATGGTTTATTAATTTATTTTATTCCTATTACCAGTGATATCACTCTTCCAAATGGTACACCCTTATCTAATTATAGCCCCATAGATATTGCACAAGTTATGAGTCAAATCAAATTATAAGTGTCATTGGGGAACCCCTTAGAATCCCCAAACATAAAGAAAGAGTATTGTCCTACTTCACTAATGTAAAAGAGCTTGACTATCCTTCTACTAGTCCCAATGATGTTATCTTAAGGATATGGAATTGTTAGCCCCGTTTTTCAAACTGGTAAAAATTTAAACTTTTAAACATCAAAAATTTTGTGTTGAATGGTTCCTAGTCAAAAATTCTCCCATTATACTCAAATATTAAGTTTCTAACCATTTTGTATAAAAATCCCCATTGTTGCAATCAAAGCCCTTAGAAGCAATGATGCAACTTGCTGAAAATTGTGAAAATAATTAAATTTGAAAATATGTAATCCTGAGTTGGTGAAATTCCTTTTATTGGGATGTTTTTAGTACATCATTTCACTTAAAACATGACAAGGTTTTAGCTCAGAAAGCCTCTCTGTTGGTGAGATATTAAAAGTTCAATTTTATGTGACGTGATTTATGAAAACAATTAAATTGGAAGGTTTAACAAGAGGCTTTTTGATGTCATTATTAACAACATGGAAAAGTTTCATGAGAAAATATTGATCCAATTGAAACTTATGTATTAATATTCATTTGTTAGTTTGATGGATATATCAGAAAAATTCATAAGGTTTCCACACGTAACATCAAACACTTTGTGAGTTTTTTAAAAAATCATATGAGAATCTAAAATTTTGTGTGATTGAAATTAGAATAAATAATAATTGTGATGTTACTGTCTTTTGACAATGAGTTGCAACCAAAGTGCGAGAAATATAGATTATGGTTGGCGTTTATTAGAGGTCTTTTACTAATTATATAATTGACATTAGCACCAGACTCACATCTCATCATCAAAGCAAGTTCAAGCAACCATACATATGTATAATTTCCTAAATTTTAATGGCTCCCGACCAAGTAATACATTTAAAGGAAGTGCGGTCACTTGGTTTTAAAACACATATATTAATGTCTATTCTTCCAGTAGTGCAAGTTAGTAATCTTCCTTTGAACGTCGAATAAAGGGAAAATAAGCATGGTCAGCCTTTCCATGTTAGTTGGCAACTCCTTTCCTAACATAGATAGAGGCTTGATTGGTAGGCTTGCATAGGTTAATAAGTTTGCTCAAAACACCCATAAAGAGACACGCCAAACTCCTGCATGAAAAAGATAAACATAAACAGTTACAACTGTTGGCAACCACTAAGCTCCCATGCATGCCAATTGAATGAGAAGAAAGGCGTCATTCTGTTGTAAGGCACATTAATTGTTTCATAAAGTGACTTGAGGAAATTTCATCTCATAGACACAAAGCAGAATTGTTAAAAAAAAATTTACAAATTTTCAAGGAAATGCAATCAGTAAGTGTAGCACTAAATTCTACAACTTATGCTAGCATTTTTTTTATTTTTTCTTAAATGAATGTTTTGAAACAGTGCATGGGATCTATCAAAGTATAGTAAAATAAAGAGTTGGTATAAGTTTTTCGCAGTCCATTAGTTCAAATTGTGCAAGCTTCTGGTTTAACTGTGTATGTTTTTAGTTCGGCATTTCGGATCACACTCAGTGATCACTCATTCCTCTTCCTGATGATAGATCATTAAATGTGATCCAAAACGTCGAATTAAAAACATACACAGTTAAACCATAAGCTTGCACAATTTGAAAATAAAGAATTTTTATCAAAGATTATAATTACAACTGCACCATATTGTTGTAATAGCTTTCATCTAAAAAGTCATCTCATCTTCTGAATAACAACACAAATTCCATATTTGCATTTATAAGGCTACTAAAATATTGTCTTAAAAGAATTTAGCAGCTCTAAGTTCTACTTTTGTGTGAATTTATAAAAAAGGCTTGATGGAAGACACGCATGCAAAGCGTGGAAGCACAAACAAGGCGTAACACTAAATTCCACTTCGCCAAGAAAACTCATAATAAGGTGATGGATGAGGTAGTTATAATAACTACTCAAATAAATAAGGCCTGGGAAACATAGTTAAAGAACATGAACTAACTGCCTCAAAGAGATTTATTCTCATGAAAATGCAACAATATCAAGATATGTACAAAATGAATTTGTTGGTCAAATTTTAAAGGTCTTCGGAATGAGAGGTTTGTGACATGATATGGAGCATGCTTGGCGCCAACATTGGAATGGAAACATAGCCAAGGCACTGAACTGTGTGACAAAATACTTCAAAGAAATGTAATGGTCCATACAATGGTCGTAGAGCAGGCACCATAGTACAAAATACATGCGAACTATGAAAGATTAGATAGAACAGAGGAACATTTTGACATAATGGTTCAAATGGATGTGGTCTTATGGAGTGCAGTGATGGCAAGATATGTATAAAATGGATTTGTTGAAAGTTTCAGGAAAATTCACTTAGCAGGTATAAAGTTAAACATCACAACCATTGCGAATATTATCCACTGCCACCTTGAAAGTTTTCTAATAGATACCTCTTATTCAATGGAATCTTTGAAAGGTCCAGATGCGTACTTAGATTCTCGATACAAGAAGTATGAGTGTGATATATTTATTCATACAATGAGTTCCATTTAAGAAGCACCGATTGCTTCATCAAGCATATAGATTATCCTTGGATACAACCAGCTTTGGGGCATTTTCTCTCTATTTTCGTCTTCCTCGTATACTACCCGTGATAGCATTGATTGGACTTTGATTTTTTTGAGAGAGGTTTCCTGGTGGTTTGTATTAAATGTATAGAAATTGGTGTTCCAAATATATTGTCCTATGCTCATTTATCTCCTTTAAAAGGAGGTCTAGGGAGGTATTGTTTATCTAAACAATATTTTCCATAATTCTCTTGGCCAATGTTCAAATTGGATTTTTAGAACAAGCTACAGTTCATCGGGAAGTTCATCAAATATCTAGACCATATTTTCAGTTACAAGACATGGAATGGATCTCTAAAAGAGGGTATATTGAAAAGACTCTTGAAACTTTCAAAACAAATGTAATTGATTGGTGTAAGGCCAATTCCACAATCTTGATGCCAGTGTCAAATTGCAAACTTTGGAATAGTGTATGTATATCCATCTTAGCATAAGGAACAAGGAATTTCCTCCAATTTAAGGCTTGTAGAGGGAGTGATAATTGAGTCACATGGAAGGAAAAGATGATCATCAAATGCAATCAGAGTGTGTGTACTTGAAGGCCAAGTTCTTGGTGAACAACTAACTCGTGGATTGGAAGAAGACACAATGCATGCCTCAACAAAACTAATAACTTGTTCTTTCTTTAAAGTTAAATGTTTCGAGTTACCTTTTTGAAAAAGTGACTTATGTCACTTATTGTAATTAGAGGATAGAAAATAAGCCTTCTTTCTAGAAAGGAAGAGTAAATTATAACCAAACTAAGGCTTATTTCTAAATTATTGTATTTCAAGAAGGTAGTTACTAGGTGGTTACCAAAAGGAATCCTATAAATACAAGATATTTTGTATTGTAAAGAGTACTCTTACAAAGGGGGGACTTTTGAGAAGAAATTTTTGGAGAAATTGTATGAAGAATTTTGGTTTGACACTTTATACCTAAGAAATTTTGGAATTGTATAATTTCAAAAAAGATAATATAGAATGCATTTTGTTTGTATGCCCTAGATGTATTTCTAAGTTATTATTACTGGTTTCAGTATGTCAAATTGGTAATCCTTTTTTTCTTGGTGGAAATCATCTATTATCTATTTCAAAACATCTATAAATCATGCAATTGATGTAATGAACACACTCATATTTTGGTATCTCGGTTTTAATGTGTTGAAGCAATTTGTTTCCTTGTATGTTGAGATTTTTTACACTTCTTTCATTATCATTGCATATCAAAACATGTTTTTCAGTGAAGCCCCCTTGTAATTTGTCATTTCTTGTGAAGACCTAGTTGGAATTCATATGTCTGGCACTAGGGTTTCTGTTATTTATCTTTCTTTAGTTTTTCCCTTTGATGTATTTCTAGGTTAAAAGTACACAAAAACCTCAAAAAACACCTATCATACGAGGGAGCTACCCCTCTCAAATGCAAAGGAAACATGTTAGTCAAATAACAGTTTCTCCAACTATTGGGACATTTTTTATTGCCCATTAGGTGAGTCATTTTGAAATCTATAGTGACAAATATACTTACTAACAAGAATGAACCATTGTAGTATACCTAGTAAATTATTTATCTAGTAAGCAACCCAATGTTGACCCTTTTACACCATGTTGTTGATCAATGGATAGTTAGTTCACAATTGAATGTTGGACTCAATGGCTTCAAGTAGTTTCATGCCCCTCTAGATTATAAATGGTTTAGGATAGAAGGTGTCTAGATCCTATAGTAAATGATTTTCTATCAATTATAGAGAGGTAAACATTGTAATTATTGTGAACAACATGGAGGCTTAACTAGTTGCATATCCAATTAAATACTTCTTGATGGACATAATCATGGTTGATTGTATAGCCAAGTGGGGTATATGTTGCTATCCAAAAAATGAATAACCTCTATGGATGGTAGTGTACAAATGCCTCCATCATATGCCATTATTTATCATAGGATGAAGAGGTCAATCTACACAAAGAAAATAAAATATAAAAAAAATTGAGGATAGGTATAAAATAGCCCATGAAGTGCATTATATTGATGAAAGACCTAATCATTTTATTGTATATTGTGAAGAATAAATTATAGACTACTAAGTCTCCCCTTCCCTTTGCTCCTACTAAAGATGTAAATGAATTATGGACCATGTTTTTTAATGGTGCATGTTCTATAGATAGTTTAGGGTCTATGGTTGTTCTTGTCTCACCTAATGATGAACCCTTCAAGTGTGGGATTAAGTTAAAATTCAAATGTACTAATAATATTGCAAAGTATGAAGAACTAATAGTAATATTATTTTTTCTCACAAACATTAGATTAAATGCATAAGGATTCTTGGAGATTAAAAATTTATTGCTCAATAGGTAAAGAATATGTAATAAAAGATGAAAGGTTCAAAATATATAGAAATGTTATTTGGGACATCATTGGATATTTGATGTAGTTGGTTTGGAATGGACTGATAGATCAAAATAATACTTCCATTGATGATTTTCTTGTAGAGGCATCTAATTTTGACTTGAAGTTTGTTTCTTCCTATTTGTAATAATATATTGTCAAAGTCCTCACAAGACCTAGAATAACTTGTAATATTCATAACTAGTAGGTATTTAATGATAATCAATAGATTTACAAGTTTCTAAATTATGTAGATGAATTTGATAGATAACTAATTGATTGGGGACCCATAGTCAAACTTGAAGATATCAAAGAGATGATGTTGGGAAATGAAGTAGTTTAGCTAAAAGCCAACAAAATTCCCAAAGGATCAATGGAATTAGAGAGGATATTTGATAGTGTTGATCACTATAAGATTAGGAGGTAGCTAATTGATGAAAGTAACTTATAAGGTGTAAATATTGGTATTCAGGTTGAACCTAAGGTGATCTACATTCATAATAAATTGAATTCAACTAAGAAACAAATGTTGATAGCATTATTGAATGTCTTGCATGGTTGTATGATGAAGTAAAATTCTATAGAGAAGATTTATTATGGCATATGATTCCTCTTCAACCTAATTAAAAATATTTCTACCAAAAGCAAAGGCTAATCAATCATGCCCCCAAGGTGCAAGAGTAACTTATGAAGCTAAAAGAGAGGGGAATCATCAAACTAATCTAGCACTTTGAGTGTGTTTCTAATCTTGTTCTAGTCAATAAGAATGGGGACAGAAATGTATGTGTGGACTTCAAAAATTTTAATGTCAAATCTCTTAAATATAATTACCCTTTCCTTAGTATGGCTTGCCTACTATAAAATTTCACTACATCAAAATTAATTTCCATGATGGATGGGTTCTCAAGATACAACTAGGTAGTTCTCAAGGAGTCAAAATAACACGACCACATTTACAACTCCTTGGGGAACCTATATCTATGTGAGAATGTCATTGGACTCAATAATTTAGGGTCAAAATTCTAGAGAGCCATAGATGTTACATTTGTAGGCCTCATAGATGAAATCATGGTGGTATACCAAGATGACCTAGTAACCTACTCCAAGGATAGAAAATATGATTGCAAGCACTTGGAGAAAATATTTAAAAAGATTCATTGAATATAGGATTTATTTGATTCCCAAAAAATATGTATTTAGTGTAGAAGAAGGTAAGTTGATAGGGCACAATATATCTAAGGCTGAAATAAGGATAGATCCAAAAATAGTAAAATAAATTCACCTTATTCTTTGGTCTAAGATAGTCAAGGGAGTGTAGTCCTTCTTTGGGAAAATCAATTTATTAAGGAGGTTCATCAAATTTTTCTAAGAAGACTAAAGCAATATCCAAGATGGTAAAGAAGGAACAAACAGTTACTTGGAGTGATGAACCAACTAAGACACTTATGAAGATAAAGTAAGAAATCAAAGAAGCATTGATCTTGGTAGGCTCATATTACTCTAAACCCTTTCATCTCTTCTCATTTTCTTATTTTCATATTGTTTCTATTGGAGTACTTCAAAAGAATAAGGATTGATATGAGAAACCTATTGTATCTTTAATAATTATTTACAAGCCTGGGTAGCATTGGAGTATTTAATAATGGAAAACATACTTATACCCTAGTAAAATCCATCAAGAATTATAGGCCATACTTAATAGGAGAAAAAATAATTGCATATGTGTCACAAACAGTTGTAAAAGATATTTTTACTCAACAAGAATCCTTAAGAAATATTTACAGATGGATCAATAAGATCCAAGAGTATGATATTGAGGTACAAAAAGTAAATTTTTTCAAATACCAAGGCTTGGCCAAACCTATGGCGATTATAAATTTAGAAATAGCTAAGGTCAATACAAAAATACTAAGTATGCATCTACCTATTTTCAATGAAAATATTATCCTTGGTATAAGAATATTATCTTTTACCTTCAAAACATGAAGTGCCCCTTTAGGATGAATGAGCACCAATAAATAACTGTAAATTTATAATAAAATAAGTATGGGTGATACATGACAACATGATGTGCAAAGATCCAAATAGATTTCTACTCAAGTACCTTAATCAAGAATAATCTATCCAAGTGATATATGAATACCATCAAGGAATTTGTGAGATAAATTTCAAGGCCAAGATCACTACATACAAGATCCTCATGATAATATTTTAGTGGCCTTATTTATTCCAAGATGTAGCTAGAAAAGTGAGGATGTTTGATGCCTAGTAAATATATTCATATAAATTGAAGTTTTTAGATAGCCTTCCTCTTACCTTTGTGAAAGTAGAGGCTCCCTTCTAGCATTGTAGAATTGACCTCATAAGAGATATATAAAAAAATACGACTATAGATACAAGTGGATTCTTGTGGCCATCAACTACTTCACCAATTGGGTCGAGGCAATCCTAACCTGTAATTTTACATCAAAGGTGGTGGAAAATTTCATATTGAACATCATAACTAGATTTGGTGTGCCTATGAGTATCACTAAAGATAATTCCATGTGTCTCAAATCATATGATGTTTCAATCTTATGCAATAATTATGGAATTTATATAATTCATTAATCCCCTTATCATTCCCAAGGAAATAGAAAATTTAAGTCCAACAACAAAGTCCTTATGAAAATCATCAAAATAACATTGGATATGAATAAGAAAAGGTGGGATGATAAATTAAATATGCACTATGGGCTAATAGAGTGACTTATAAGGTTGCTATTTGTAGGAGTCCCTTTGAACATGTATATGGGTTGGATGCCAAGATGTTGATTTGCTTAGAGAAGATAGTATATCAACTACTACAAGATGTTGATGAAGGAGAAAATGTTGTAATCTCTCAAAGAATAATGAAACTGATTGAATTGGATGAAAGTATGAGGATTTCATATTAGAATATTATGTCATATAAGCATGTAGAAATTTTTTATTTGACAAGAAGGTGCTTCAAAGAAACTTCTAGGTTGGATGTTTGGTCCTTGTGTGGAATGCATGATCTAAGAACAAGGGTAAGCATGGGAACTTTGATCCCTTATGGCTTGGTCCATATGAATTGTTGAGGAGTATAGTCACAATGTGTCTCTCAAATATTTGGTAGGAAATATGATAGAGCTACTTGTTCATGGTCAACATTTGAATCACTACTTCATGCGAGTAATGATTTCCTACCTTATATTATATTGTGTTTTATGGTGTGCCTTTTCTTGTAAGAATCATGTTGTTCATATCTTTTTGTATTCATGATCCCTATTTGATTATGATAAAGTGTGTTATCCCACATTCTTTTTGTACCCCTTTTATGGTTTTCTCTTAAAGTTCTAGATCTTCTCTTTTTTCTTCATGAGCCAAACATCCCCATAAAAGCTAGTGTTGGGAATAAGTTTTATGATTCCAAATTTCTCCTAAGTCCTACCTCATTTGTATGTTTTGACCTTATATTTTCCATTTTTGATATCTAATTCAAGAAGATCCTTAGTTGGGTTCCTTGCATCTAGCATTTCCAAAGGATAATTAATTTGCATGTTCTTGTCCAAAATTCTTAGTGAAGTTATTTGTGAGTTCATATTATGGGTTTATTGCTGAAATTTATTTTGGTGGAGTTAGTAGAGTTTTAGGAAAAAGTTTGACCTTTTGTGTGTGTGGTGTTGGGGGTTCACCTTTGTTATTCCTTGAGTTTTTGGATTCTCATGAGACTTTTTCACTAAGGAATTTGGTGTTGGGGTTCTAGGTCCCCATAGAACCTTGACCCCCACTCTTCCCTTGCTCATTTTGGTTCCTCCTCTAAAGGTCATAGGTCCTCAATTGGATCTACGATCAAGCAACGAAGTCCCAAGATCCTCAATCCCCATGAGTTTGTAGTCCTTATGACCTTGTTGTTCCCCCCATCATGTATTCCCTTCCTCTCTTATAGTTTTAGAATTCTATAGAACCTTGGGACCCTCATTGTGCCCTCTTCCTTGTATGTGGTCCCTCCTAAACTGCAAGACCTAGTGGGCTATTGACCCCTCCCCACTCCTAATTCCAAAACTTGATCCCTAACTTGTTCCTCCATGCCCCAAATTCCCATTCCTTTCCTAAACCTAAACTTCGATCTATTTTCCCTCTCTCTCTTGAACTCCAAATCCCCAAACATCCCCAAAGGAATCCCTCACTCTTGCACCTCATTATAAATTCCATGTTCCTCCCAAATTCATGATTGTTACTTGTTGATGAATGCTTTTTCACTTCTCAACACAGACAAAACACAAGTGTAATGTCTCTCTTGAAAGGTAATAATCTATAACTAAGTTTTAGAAAATAACCCCAAGGTCTCTTGGGTGTTAGGTCATGACTATGCAAAAATAACTCAGTTATTTGATGTGATTTGTTGGTAATCACAAGGGGCCTTTATGGTTCACAAAGCTTGGAAGTTTTGGGTCTATAACAAAGTTTTAGAGTTCTATAAATTATGAACAGTAGCAACAATCTTGTGATAGCATTCTGAAACTCATCTTGTTCATCAGATAAGACACTGTTATGATGCTAGAAACTTATGTTTGATTCAGATTTTAAAAGAAAATTCAAAAGGTTAAATGGTTTAGATAGTTATCTTAGATCTAAAACTATGGGACAGTAGTAACAATGGCATATGTTGCAATAGAAAAACTTCCCAAACTAAGTTTTTCTTAACCAAGAATCATCCATAGTGTCATAAAACTAGTGCAATCTTCAAAGGCTCTTTGCAGATTTTTAGATTGTAACATTCACTTATTTAGCATGAACATACAATTGAACTTAGGTGCAGCAGATAAAGGAGCTTAAACTAACTTTACACAACAATTTGTCAACAAATTACAAAAAGTATGAGCTAGAAGTGCATCAAATACTACAACATGGATCCATCATTAAAGTTGAACATGAACTACAAGATGAAAATAACTTAAATAGAAATGAACAAGCTGAAATAAACATTTGGAGGCTGAATCATGCACACATAATGAATAGTACACAAGAAACCATCAACTTCAATTATTTTCTTATATATTGCAGCAGAATGCCTTTACACAACTCATCTCTCTCTTTGAAAATGAGAGGATGCCCCTAGTTATAGTTTTCAAAAGGTAGAATGAATGGTCAAGATTACTTTACAATGAATGGCTCAGATTCATTCTAGCCTTAGGGTTTTCACATCACCCAATAAGAGTACAAAATTTACAATATAAAATTGGTTATTTTGTCTTTTTCCCTATTTTGTCTTGTAGCCTATTTTGTCTTCTAACTACCTTTTTAAATATTTATCATCTATTACAAGATTTCTAGCTTCTTTTTACAATGTGGCATATTTGAAAAATTTATCGATGGTAGCCAAGAGCTTATTTTCCTCAGAGAAGTCATATTTTGAAATCTAGAAGGCAACCCTCTTAAATCCTTACACCATTTGATCACGATGCTTTATGCACATTTCACCTACCTTGATCATTTTCTCCGACTCTGAGAGGGCTCACGCAGTGAAATCCATGAAGCTTGCCGACAAAGTGTTGTCAACTCCTTGGTCCATTCTCTTATGGAACTCGTGCTTTATAGCCTCTCAATCCAACTCCTACACTGGCATCTTATATCCCGTGACCAGTTCTAAGAGATCATCACATTTGGCCAGGTGATCCACAATTCGCGCATGATTGGCCTTTGATTCAATTAAAGAATTCTCCAAAACTCCTTTCTTGTACTCGCAATTGAGTAGCCAAGCCTTGAGAAGCCAATGGTCTTCTTTCAGCAGGGACAAATCTTTTTCCCAGATTGATAGGGAGAGCTTGAGAATGCTCTCCAGCTTGGGGTATGTGATTCTATAGAGTTCTGGAAATTCTTTACACACCTCGATCTCCTATTCAACTTCCTTCTGCAAGATTAGATAATTGGTATGCATTTTTGCTATGTAGTGAATGCCCTTATTGCCCATGTCAATAACTCTTTGGAACTATTTTAAGGTGGACTTAGTCCAGTTCTTCATCTTCTCCATTATATTGATTTCTTCTTTTGACAGTAAGTCGGGTGTTGGTGACTCCATTGGGGCTTCCTCCCCTATTGTGGTCTATTGCTATATGTAGGTAGTTAATTCTACCACTTGTGCTTTCAAATCCTCCTTTATCGATTGATCTGTGTTCATCTGTTGGAGGATCATAGGAATTGACCCCTAAAATTCATCTATTTTTTGAGCTCGAGAAGAAGGGTCCAAATTGATGGTGATCACCTGGTAGTCCTTTCCCTACATGGTGTCTACATCTTTTTCTGCGGCTAGGGTTGCCACCTGTAATATCCTCGTACACAACGCGTCAGTTGTGATGTGAGACCTTACTTTTGGATTTTTCTTCTCACGCATCTTTACTTAGGATCGAGCCAGTATTGCTTCCAGGTAGGCCTTGGGATCCAGGAGCATGGGGCCTTTCTTTTCAATTGCTTCCCTAACCATGAGGGAACTTTTGTTTGATGATCGAGGGATGTAGTGGTGAACTCATTATTTTCCCTTTCACCTTTATCTTTTGATAGCTCTTCCTCTTCATGCCTAGGAGCACCTTCAATGTTTTCATGTCCTTTGTCCTGCTCTTCTTCTTGCATTATGGTCTTCCCCTTGTCAAGCTCAATAGATTCCACATTTTCCTCATCAATATTTTTTATTTGTGCTACCCCTTTTATTTCTTCATGCTCAATCTCAATATCTTTGTTGGGCTCAACATCCTTCTTATTTGTATCTACTTCTTCTTTATCTTTCTCTCCTTCCAGAGGAACTTCTTCATGTTGCAGACTCTCATCCTGGCCAATTTTTGGGAGCTCATCAACTTTTTCCACATCAATTTTTGTATCGATTTTCCCTTCCTTAGAATGATGTTCCTCTAGGCTTGCCTCTTTATCCTTATGTTTGTTAGGTTGCTCTCCCTCAGGCTCTTGATTTGAGATTTCAACATCATAGTAAGTACCAAACTTACTCGTATCTCCATCCTCAAGTGTTTGTCGCCTTCTTCATCAAAGGCCACTTCATCAAAATCAATTCTTAAACCCTCCTCCACGTGCTCATAATAATTGTCTTGATCAGAGTCCTCAGGATCTTCAACGACATCCACTACTATTTCCTTAGGTTGTTCCCCACTTAACCTTTCCATCTCTTCGTAGATCTGCATTGTAGCCTCCATTTTAGGTGGCTTGGTAGGAGGCGGAGGGAGGGATAATGCTACAGAAAGTTGAGCCATAAGAATTTTAACCTGAGGATTTAGAATAACCTCAGAGAGCTGAGGTGGTATATTTTGCAAATATGAGACTAAAGTCTTTGGCAAGGTGAGGGGTGCTATAGAGGTTGTGGGCAGAGAAGGTGGCAGGGTTGAAATAGTTGGCAATGGAGGCAGGAGTGAGGAAGATGATAGTGGGGAAGTGGTAGAAGAAGAGGAATCGAGCACAACAACGGGAGCAGTCGGGGAAGTGGAGGTGAGGTGGACAAGGATTTCCACAGTAGGCGGAGATGAGACAGGCACTGATTGAGGAGTAGAGGGAGATGGCGTAGGAACAACAGTTGGAAGCATAGAGGTAAAGGGTGGAGGTGATCATGGTTTCTCCTCTTCTTCCTATAGAGGAGACCCTTCCTCCTAGATGGCAAGCATATCGAGAACAAAGGTTCCCATTTTTTTGGCTTCTTTGGCGATCTTTGCCCCTTGACAGCCTTCTTGGTGTATAATTTTTGCTTCGGCTATCGTTCTAATGTATTCTTTCTCTTCCTAGATCTGGTGATAGGTGGGGACTTGGGGGCCTCACCCGAAGAACCTGCAGTAGCACCACTCTCTATATCATCTTCAACCTCCCCATAGGTTGTCTCTACACCCTGTTGCTACAATTGGGCTATTTGATCATCAAGCCATTTCTTGGTCCTTTTCTCTACTAGACAAGTAACAATATCTAAATTTGTGACTTCTGGCTTAGTACAGTCAATGACAGGCAATGGCACATTGACTAAAGCATTATATCTCTCATCAAGAATGTTGTCGTCTTCTACTGCTTGATCGAGAACTGGGAAAAAATTGATGGATTTCATAAACTTGGCTCTCATTCTCATATAATACCTCCTCTAGACCTCATCATCGTCATCGTAGTTTTCCCAAAAGTCTTCAATGTGGGGCCTATGTGCATATTGTTTTCCAACCTATTTCTTCAGTATTCCCAGAGGATCTAGGCCTCCTCTCTCTGTGTGTAGCTCCATGTTGTACTCTACAAGATCCTTCTCTAAATACTTCGCACATGGGGCAGTGGGGCATGCATACATTCCCTGGCCAAATGCAAGTGGGTACAAGACCCCAACATGATGCTTGTTATGCAGTAAAGTGTGGGCAGTTTGCAACTGTCAGGTGAGCTCCAACAAGATGATTCTATCATTTGGGTATTGGGGTAGTCGATACGGGAACCCTAAGAATCCTTTGGCCCTTATGTATGTGAACTTAGGGAACTGGATGAACCTGTACCCAAAACCCTTTATTATCGCCTTGGCACTGTGTGACATCCTTCTATGGTAATCTTTCGCTAGGATCCGAACGATGTGCATTATAAAGGAATCATTGACCCACCTATAATCCTTTTTATAATTTGTGTATTGTAACTGTAGGTAGCAATTATAAACAAGGTTATGCCCTTTCTTTATTCCTAATTGGCCAACATAGTTCAGTCCCTTGTATGGTTGTGACTGCTAGAAGATACAACATAAAGGAGGTCATATAGAACTCCTAGGTTTTCTTTACTACCATAAATTGTCTATGCAAGTTCTCACTGATGATCCTTGCACAATGAAACTTGGTTTCTCCTCTTAGGATCTACTCCACAAAGTAAAACATCCATTCCTCAAAAAGTGTTGAAGTGGGGAGGCCCATCACTCTGCTTAGGAGTGTTTCTAAGTCATTGGCTTCCTCCATGAGGTTGCTTCGGTATAGCTTTTGGGGAACTTTTTTGGCATTTCCCCTCTTCTCAAGTAACCATGTTTTATTGATGGTTCTCTTGCATCCCGTGGGGTCTGCCTTTCAGACATTCAAAGCATACTCTTTCTTAGTCTCCTCCATCTGATCAAATAGTGAGATGCCAAATGTCTTTCCAATAGACATGGGAGTCAAGTCAACCAGTACCCTCCCATCTACAGTGATTATCCTTCTAGTTTGAGGGTGATAGCACTCTCTCCATGCAAAGATTAGCTCTGAGCTAATCAAAGTAGGAGGGAAGCCTGTTGCCTTTGCAATTCCACTTTTCTTTATTCTCAAGGATTCCTCGGTTTTTGGGTTGACCATGATTCATAGTCTGAACTCATTGATACTTACATGACCCAGGTTAGTATTTGTTACTTTATCCCAATTGGAAGTGATTTTTGAAGTGCATTCTACACCATGGAACTTGTACTTCATCTTGGTTTTCTCTTCTTTCCCTCTTGGATTCTTTGCAATCTTCTTGTCTTTGTTAGTTTTCTCTACTGGTTTCTCTGTTGGTTCCATAAATCTTGCACATAAAGTGTGTAGTAAGTTCCTTGATAAATCAAGAGGGCAGAAAATTAGTTAAATCTTGCCAAAATGTCATTAAATGCATCCACATGCCCTTAAAATATCATCACATTCATTCAATTCTATCATTTCATGTTCCCTTGTGAATTTTGTAGATTTGCGGGTTTGGTAGTGTGGGTTTCCGCCTAGCAGAAGTTGCCATGGTAAATGTCATTAGAAACGGCTTAGGGAGGATGGAGTTCTGCAGACGGAGTTCCAACAAGGAATTTTTGCAAGGTTTAAACGTAAAGCTAATCTAGTGCAAAATCATTAGGCACATGAGTAAATGTGAGTTGGAATGTTTGGAATCATTGCCCCCTTAGTCAAAGTAGCTTTTATGCCCATGCAGAAATTGATGATGCAGAAGTCGTGAGGCAGGAAGCCTTTTAAGTTTTATCATAAGGAACATCCCTAGGGACACGACAACCTACAGGTAGAGTTCCGCATAGTAGGACTCGCAATGTCACTTCACTTAGTCAATTTTTGCTTAGACATTCGAGCACATGGAAAATGTCATGGAGAAGCATGCTTGAACTTCTTAGCTGAAAGTTCCATCACTTTGTAAGCTGTAGAAATTTGAAGTGGAGATCCGTTAGGATTTTTTTGTTTGGTAGTAGCTTAACATGGACAACGTTCCGCAAGTAGAGTTTCGCATAGAAAAAACTACAAGGACACTTTGACTTGGGATTTTTACCTTGGTTTTTCATAGCCGGTGAATCATGAGATCATCAAAATTCACACCCATAATTGATTGGAAACTCGACAAGCGAAAGGCACTACGTTGAAGGTCATTGCGGAAAATTGATTGGCAGAATCTAGAAGGAGAAACTTCATTGCGGGAATACCATTGGCGAAAGCAACGAGCAAAAATTATGCATTGGAAGGGTGCATGGCGAATGCCATAAGGAACGACAAAATGGCAACAAAAACCCGCAAACAAACTTCTACTAAGGGAAATTCGAAGGGCAATTCCCGCAGGCGATAGAAAGCAGTGCGGGTTTTGCATGGCGAAAACCTACAAAGAGGTTTCCGCATAAGCTTGAAACTTCATGAAACTTGGGTGAATGACTTGGCCAAGATGGATTTGGAAAATTTTAAGGCATGTGACCATCCTAAGCTCAAAACAAGGGCACAAAAATCGAGGCAAACATGAACTGACCCAACAAAACCAAAACAAAAGAGGGTGGTCCTCATTCTGAGCAGGGTGTGTGTGCAGAAGGCACAAAAAATGGTGACTCCATTGGGGAACACTCCCGAGCATTCCAAGGATAAGGATTCATCTGAAACCCAAAATCTCTAGTTTTGCAAACTAGAAGCAGGCATCATTAAACGAGCTCAAGTCTCAAAGAAGAATAAAATCCTTCAGTGAATCAGGTCACAAATACCTCAGAAGTGTGTGTGCGGTGAATTCATTCCCATCCTTTAGAAATTGTGTAGGGAAGTGACCAATCATCCAAGACAAGCTACGTAAATAATCCAACCCCAAAAGTAACCTGTACATCTCTCCAATGCCAGTCAGGCATCCATAGCACCAATGAAGTTGTCGCTACAATCCCCCACAAACATTGCTCTATTGCTATTTAGGCATCCATAGCCCCGATAGAGTTGTTTGCACACCCACATAGTTGCCTTCCTTTTCAATGTTTCCTTTTTTTTCTTTTCTTTTTTATGCTTTTCTCTATACCTTTTTGCTCAACTGAATAAGCAATGAAGCTTATAGTGGGGTTTGGAGATTACAGTGGTCACTAGAGTAGATTCAAGATTTTTCACTTGCTAAGGCTTCATGATAACTATCGTATAGTTCATTAGAAGTATTAAAAATGTGTATTATGTGCAATCTAAGATAAGTGTGAAAGGATTCAAACAAGCTTTCCATTCTAGGTCAAGCCAGAGTTCGAGTGAAGAGACCCGATTCACAAAAGCAAACATAGATCCTTGGTAACTCATGAATGCACAACAAATCGGACCCTTTGAGCGGGCCAAGCACAACCACCACATCAAGACCAAACAACACCCTCAGCAAAAAATGAAGGGCCAGCAAAACAATCAAAGGCAAAGTGAAACAAAACAAGCAAAAGAGACCTACTCTAACTATGTACAAGAGTGAGCTAGAATAGCTCAGGCGAGGAAAACGGAAGGCATTATCTCCTGAAATTTCAAAAATTTGAAAGGGGCCAAGCCATAGCTTGTTGAATTTATCATGTCCCCCTTTCTTCTCATAGGCCTTGTCCCAACATAATACTAGATCAACAATTCTAAAGGCCTTGACTTTGGCTTTACGATCAAATCATCTTTTGACTACGCCCTGATATTTGGTGAAATTTTCTATGGCTTCATCACGTTTCTCTTCTAAATGGAGCAGCTCAACTAGATAGGCTTCAAGACGTTCTCCCTCCTCATAATAGGTATTTATAAACTGTAGCATGGGAATCTTGAGGTGGATTGGGAAAACGGGTTCTAAACCATAAGAGATGTGATATGGGGAAGTTCCTAGGGATGCTTTGTGTCGAGTGCAATCTTCCCATAGAGAAAATTGTAACTAGGTGTGCTAGTCCTTCAGATTCTTATCCAACATTTTGCAGCGTATGCAAATTAATAGATTTTTGTTGGTAGATTCAGCTAATCCATTGCCTTGGGGATAATAGTTTGACGAAAATTTGAGCACAATCCCATAATCAATAGCCCAACCCACAAATTTAAGAGAGGAAAAATTTGGACCATTATCACGTAAATGGACATCTAAATGATTGATAATACAACTTTCAAGAAAATTAATCACTACCTCAATTGTGCATTGTCTACAATAAATTTTATTTGACCATTTAGTACAGTAATCAGTCACGGTTAGAATGTACCTATGACTCGCAAAGGCTGGTGGGTTTACCGAACCAATGAATTTGAGTCCCCACTAGGCAAATGGTCTTACCTCGGAAAATGACTATAGTGGAACAACAACGTACCTCTCCTTGGTGGCAGCAGTCTAGAAAACATGATAGGATCGAGCCTGATTGTGAACGTCTTTGAATAACGTCACCCAATAATATCTAGCTTGTAGAATATGGTGAGCCATTGAAGGTCTGAATCTATGTCCCATTCCAAATTTGTCATGAAGCACCCTCAGCACTTTAGCTACATGTATTTTCCCTAGGCATCTGAGGTAGATCCCTTCGTGATTCTTATTATATAACATGGCTCCTTTTAGCATATAATTGTTGTTTTTCAGCTACAGGGCTCATTTCTAGACTCCTTGTAATCATGGTGGGCATTTATTGTTCAACAAATAATATACAATATCATCATACCATTCATTTGGAGAAACATCCTCCAAGTGGTATTGCTAGACAGTGAGTTTTTCGTTTCATTTTCACCATAGTGCATGTGAGAGCTTGTCCTCAAA
The DNA here is from genome assembly GCA_007258455.2 of Sequoia sempervirens. Classification (NCBI taxonomy): domain Eukaryota; kingdom Viridiplantae; phylum Streptophyta; class Pinopsida; order Cupressales; family Cupressaceae; genus Sequoia; species Sequoia sempervirens. The sequence goes on from VDFB02270651.1 coordinate 240,065,126, forward strand.
CCAATTTCATTGGTTGGATCTCCATATCATATTCTTGCAAGAGTGTAACCCATTTTTCTCGTCTTTCCCCTGGCTCATTTTGCATCAATAATATCTTGATAGCTAGGTCTAGTACAATGGAATATACCTTATTTCTTAGGATGTGGTGCTCGAACTTCTTGACTCCACAAACTAGGGCATATGCCTACTTCTCAACATTAGGATAGCACAATTCAACGTCCTTCAGTGGGGCACTCATGAAAGCAATAGGATGTTCACTTCCCGTATCGTCCTTTTGTGTCAGTATGCTGGCACATGAGTGGTCTAAGGCAAACAAATATATAGAATGGCTTAGAGTAATCAGGGTTGACTAGTATGGGAGCATCTGCAATGGCCCTCTTTTATTTATGCAAAATCCTACTTAGCTTTTGGCGTCCATTCTACTTTGGCATCTTTCTTAAGCATAGCATTTAGTGGTTTCACAATCTCTACAAACCCTGTGATGAACTTCCTAACAAATTTAATTTTACCAAAAAAGGATTTCATTTCTTTCTTGCTTCCTAGAGGTTGAATCTTTAGGATAGCCTAGATACACTCTAGATCAATTGATATACCCTTTTCTAAGATCACATGCCCTAGGAGTTTCCCTTTAGTTACCCCAAAAATGCACTTATTTGGGTTCGACGAAATGCCAAACTCTTTGCACTTTTGGAACACCTTGCATAAGTCAGAGACACGATCACCTCTTTTCTTTGAGAACATGGTGAGGTCACCCATGTAGATGATGATACATTTACCAATGAGTTCTTTGAAAGCTATATCCATGGCATGTTGAAATGTTGCACCTGCATTAATCAAATCGAATGATATTTTTTTGTATCCAAATGTGCCCCACTTTGTGGTGAAATTCATCTTGTGCCTATCTTCATACTGCACCATTACTTGGTTATATCCTGAATAACCATCAAGAAAAGACATCATTTGTGAACCATTGACAATTTGTAGCACTTCATCCAATGAAGGCACAAGATAGTTGTCCTTCTCATAAGCTTTGTTCAAATTTCTAACACACACAACCTAATTTCTTTGTTTTCTTGCAGACTAGAACCAAATCGGCCACCCATGTGGAATTTCAGAAAGGGAAAATTATTCGAGTGGACAAAATCTTATGTACATTGATCGAACATTGTTGCTACCTAAATGACTTCACATCTGAATTGAGGGGGATAGTGTGGGTAATGATTGAAATTTCATAAGTCTTGAGGTCCTCATATCCCCAAGCTATCACATCATATTATGCATGCAATACCTCAGTGATTCCTTTATTTTCCTCTAGGGTGTAGACCTTGCCAATAAAAACATTCTTAACACCTTTTGTGGTACCCAGATTATAAGCATTGCACTGGTTATCTATGGAGTCCTTCTTGGTTTGCTAGCACTGATCCCTTATGTGGTCAAGTTCAAATATTCTTTTTGACTGGACCATAACCCTAGGTATTGTGTTGGTCTTTAAATTGATAACCCCTTCTATGTCAAGATTGGCCTCTTCAGGCTCTACTTCATCTATGATTTAAGAGGCAAATACGTCAGAATTGGTGATGAAGTCGAGGATATGATTGTCATCTTCAAACACTTGGAAATTGGTCATGTTGTCAGGCATTGACAGGATGGGAGTGAGTTCCACAATGAATTTCCTTAGGTCAGTTAATGACAAAGCTAATGCATCAACAGTTTGGTTTTTACAGCGGGGAATGAGTTGGATATTGAAGGCAGGCATCAAACCCCTTAATGAGGTCCCATACTCTATGCCTATAGTTAGCTAACCTTTGATCATGACATGAGTATAATTTTTTGACTTTCTTGACAACTAGTTCAAAGTCCCCAAATACTTGTAACATTTTAGCCCTTTTTCTTAATGCCATAAGCAACCCATGAACTAATGCCTCATATTATGCTACATTATTAGTACAATAAAATTTCAATCTATGCGCAGCAAAGTACGTCTTACCCAAGGTACTGATCAATTCGAAGCCAACCCCTGCTCCCTACTTGGATTTGGATCCATCAAAGCACAACGTCCAAAACTTGGAAGGGCATTTCCCCTTGGAGTTGGTTGAGCATATCTCATTTTCAGGCAGCACATTCAATCCTTCACCCTCAGACTATTTACACTTAAATTGGTTTTGATCTTGTTGTTCCTTTAGAACCTCCTTTGGTGCAATATTCCTTTTAATGTGATGTCATTTGGCATAGGCAACACTCAAACTCAGAATGGGATGCATCATGGATTCTACACTAGCTAGGCAATAAGAGTTCCTTGAAATCCACCTTGGCTCCTAAATTGAGTTGATCATGTACACATTTCTACATGAATTTCTAAAAACTGTCAAACAGGCCCAAGTTACCATCCTCTTAAAAATATTCATTATCAGACTCAACCAATGCTTCCGTGCTATTAGGAAGGGTGCTCAAATTGGTAGAAGCATGACATAGGACAAGGACTTCTTCTTCTGCCTCTTCTTCTGAAACTCTATATGCAACTGGGAGATAATTTCTTATTATGTTTCTACAAATAATACGTCATTTGTCTTGTTGTACTTAGTGATCATGAACCCCATCTTGGGCTCACACTCAATACAGATCTGATTAGGAAACCCCTTCCATGGTAGCCACATATGCGAATAATTAGTTGAGGTATACCCAATGAGGGCTTGGGTGAAGTCTCTTCCCAATATTATATCATAAGTGTCGAGAATATCTGCAACTTGAATATCAATAACTTGTTGTACTCTAGGGTTTGTTGTAATTTGCATAGGGATTTTGTTTAGTTCTCCTACCACATTAACTTCAGTCTTGTCCAGTTGAGTCAATGCTTTGATGGGGTTGGGGTTATACCTAGTGCTTGGAATACTACAAATGGCATGACATTTGTAGATGTTCCTGAATCTAGCAAGCAGTTATGCAGATTTTTTCCAAACATACAGATTGTCAGCAGAAAAGGAGGGGTCTCCAACCTTCCTTGAAATAATCCTATAGAAGCATCAACTTGAGCTACTTGAGCCTTGTCCTTTTCATTGCTTTTGTCTTTTTCTTTCACCTAATTTTTCTCCTTAGTAGGCTGCTTATCCAACTGTTGGTTCTTGTTGGGTGGCTAATCACGCTTCGCCCCTATGATTTCTCTAATCACCGGCTCACTGCTAGAGGTGTCAAATGAGACTTTCTTTGCAGCTACCTCTTGAACGAATTTTGATGGGGTAGTTCCATTCAATGATCTAAAGAAATCATTCCTAATAATGGGTACTCTTAGTAGCTCGAAGGCTGATAGGCTCACTTTTACTTTCTTTAATTCTTCTACCACATATTCTCCCATTTGTTCAACATCCACTTTGGATGAATTGCCTTGGACAAGATTAGCAGATTGGTCTTTGGTAGAATCAGGCTACCTATTCCTATTATTGTACTAAACATGGACCTTAGGATAAGGTGGGTTGTTACTAGAATTTGGGTCAGTTGGTTTTATTGAATTTATTGGGTGGTATAGAAGTCATGAATGGACCACCAACTTGCCTATTTCTCAAGTTGTAAGAGGTTACGCATTGGTGGAACATATGAACCTCTTCCTCTTCTTGTTCTTCCTCATCCTTGGGACCATTATCTATTCAATCAAACATTTGGGATAGAGTTCCTTCATTACATACCATGTTTGATTTGCGTCCCTTTTCTGCAGCCTCTTTATCAGGTTCATTCTTGTCACCTTGGGGGAAGGGCACCTAGTTGACAACCAAGGTTGAATCATAAGGTTCTGAGGGCACAATTTGTTTGCAACTCGAACTATCGACAACATTTTTCACCTCCACTTGAAATATTGCGGCAGTCGTTTGTAACTCCGTACATTATAATTTAGAGTGTTTGTTGGTCTGATGGATCCTACACCATCCGGATAATGCTGCCTCATTCAAGTATACTCTGCTAGTTGATTTGTCTGTACCTCCAAGTGGGTCAAGTGGTGTAGGAACCCCACCATTGTTTGGTCTGGTATTCCATGTTCTATTTTGTCTTTGAGGCTATCTTCTTTCAAAGTTCTATCCAGAATGTTGACCGCGTTCATAGTTTTGTCCTAAAGATGGACCCAAGTCCTGGTTGTCCCTGTGTTAGCTAGCTTGAATGCTCCTTTGAGATGTTTGCAACTGGTTATTTTGGTTTCTCAAGTGAGTTACTTTAGTGGACAACTTCTTTACTAATTCGACCAATTCAACAATCTGCTCCTTGTCTAAATTACTTTATGTTGGTACTGAATTTTGCAGGAAAATAGGATGTGTTGTAAGAAAAGTCTACTAAGTAGTTGAAGATTCAAAGTTCTTCAAGTAAATGGTATATGGAGCTCTTGTGAATAATTTTGTTGATTTGAAGTCTACAGATAACTAGGCACTGATGGCACTTGGTTTAGTGCTGGCCCTAGGTTTGGCACAATGGGCAGCTGAGGAACTTGATTCATGAGTGGTGTTTGATGGGCCATGGCATGGCTAAGTCCCTAGATTTTTCCTGGATTAGCAATGGGTTCTAATGAAGGTAATGGACCAGCCAAGTGTTGTCCCAAATATGTGCTTTCCCTCACCACTTATGCATAGGCATCTACCAAGCGTGCAAGAGGTTGGTGCATTCGCTTGACCAAAGCTAATGTGAGATTATCTAGACCAGCATAATATACTGCCCTTGTTGAAGCATCATCAACCACATAGGGCATTTGGAACTTCATGTATGCCCGATGAAATCTATCATTAAAGGAGCTAATTGGCTCATTAATTTCCCTTCTAACTAACATGAATTGTTGATATAAATCCGTAGGGCTGACTGGGATCTTGAATTTCTGCAAAAATTTGTCATTCATTAGGTTCCAAGAGGTGATGGACCTTGCAGGTAAATGTATGTACCAATAGAATGCTTCATCTCCCAATGAATAAGGGAAGAGCCTGCAAGCGACATCCTCATGTTCGATATGCATGTCCTTGAGGACTATTTGGAAAATATTGATGTGTTCTTCAACTGTCCTTTGAGGGTCATTTGGATAGAACTTGGAGCAAAAGCCTTCTAGATTCTTCGCCATGTCAGGTAGTCATTGAAGGACAATGGTGAGGGATTATTTCCCAACCAATCCATTGGTGGAGATGGAGGTGGTAATGGTCAAGTTGCAGCAACTTGTGGCTAAGATATGAAAACTGTAACAGTGTCTTGGATGTGGCTGGTAAATGGAGAAAAGGCTGGTTGGAGTGAAGGAGAAGGTGGAGATGGATGGGATGGAGGTTGAGTAGATGGTGTTGATGTTGAATTTTCCCCTTTCTTGGCTCTCCTAGCCCTTGTATGGATCTTTAACTCTTGAAATTCTCCCTTATCTAGTGTAGACCTAGTTACCCTGTGAAATCTCTATGGGGAGAAATACTCAATTCAATCCAGCTTCATCGAGTTTCCCTCCTTCTAGCATCAATTATGTTGATGAGTGTTTTTGCACTTCTCAACATAGACAAAACACAAGTGTAATACTCTCTTGAAAGGTAATAATTTGCAACTGAGTTTTAGAAAATCACCCCAAGGTCTCTCGGGTGTTAGGTCATGACTATGCAAAAACAACTCAGTTGTTTGATGTGAATTGTTGGTAATCATAAGGGGCCTTTATGGTTCACAAAGCTTGGAAGTTTTGGGTATGTAACAAAGTTTCAGAGTTATGGAAATTATGAATAGTAGCGTCGATCTTCTGATAGCAATCTGAAACTCATCTTGTTCATCAAATATGACACTGTTATGATGTTGTAAACTTATGTTTGATTTAGATTTTAAAAGAAAATTTAAAAGGTGAAAGGGTTTAGAGAGATATCTTAGATCTAAAACTATGGGACAGTAGTAACAATGGCATATGTTGCAGTAGACAAACTTCCCAAACTGAGTTTTTCTTAACCAAGAATCATCCATAGTGTCACAGAACTAGTGCAGTAGATAAAGGAGCTCATACTAACTTTACACAACAATTTGTCATCAACAAATTACAAAAAGTATGAGCTGGAAGTACATCAAATACTACAACATGCATCCATTATTAAAGCTAAGCATGAACTACAAGCTGAAAATAACTTAAACAGAAATGAACAAGCTAAAATAAACATTTGGAGGCTTAATCATGCACACATAATGAACAATACACAAGAAACCATCAACTTCAATTCTTTTCTTATATATTGCAACAGATTGCATTTACACAACAACTCATCTCTCTCTTTGAAAATGAGAGGATGCCCCTATTTATAGTTTTCAAAGGTAGAATGAATGGCCAAGATTAGTTTACAATGAAAGGCTAAGATTCATTCTAGACTTAGGGTTTTTACATCACCCAATAAGAGTACAAAATTTACAATATAAAATAACCTATTTTATCTTTTTCCCTATTTTGTCTTGTAGCCTATTTTTCCCTCTAGCTATCTTTTTAAATATTTATCATCTATTACAGGATTTCCAACTTCTTTTTGCAATGTGGCATATTCGACAAATTTTTTGATGGTATCCAAGAGCTTCTTTTCCTCGGAGAATTCATATTTTGAGACATAGAAGGTGACCCTCTTAAATCCTTCCACCATTTGATCACGATGATTTATGCACATTTCACCTGCCTTGATCATTTGCTTCAACTCTAAGAAGGATCATGCAACAAAATCCATGAAGTTTTCTGACAAAGTGTCGTCGGCTCCTTGCTCCATTCTCTTATGGAACTTGTAATTTATAGCCTCTCAATCCAACTCCTATGTTGGCATCTTATATCCTGTGACCAATTCTAGGAGATCATCACATTTGACTAGGTGATCCACAATTCACACATGATTGGCCACCAATTCAATTAAAGACTTCTCAAGAACTTATTTCCTATAGTCTAAATTGAGTAGCCAAGCCTCGAGAAACCAGCGGTCTTCTTTTGGTAAGGCCAACTCTTTTTCCCAAATTGTCGATGAGAGCTTGAGAATGCTCTCCAGCTTGGGGTATGTGATTCTATAGAGTTCTAGAAATTATTTACACACCTCGATCTCTTATTCAACTTCCCTCTACAAGACCAGATAACTATTATGCATTTTGGCCATGTAGTGAATGCCCTTATTGCTCGTGTCAATAACTCTTTTGAACTAGTATGAGGTGGACTTGTCCAATTTATCTTCTCCATTCTATTGATTTCTTCTTTCGACAGTAAAGCAGGCACTGGTGACTCCATTGGGGCTTCCTCCCCTATTGTGGTCCATTGTTGTATGTAGGCAGTCAATTCTACCACTTCTGCTTTCAGCTCCTCCTTTGTCGATTGATATTTGTTCATCTGTTGGAGGATCATAAAAACTAACCCCTGAAATTCATCTATTTTCTAAGCTCGAGAAGCAAAGCCCAAATTGATGATGGTCACCTAGTAGTCCTTGCCCTGTAGGGTGTCTGCATCTTTTTCTGCAGTTGGGGTTTCAACCTGTAATCTCCTTGAACCCGACGCGTCAGTTGTGATGTGAGACCTTACTTTTGGCTTTTTCTTCTCACGTGTCTTTACTTGGGCTCGAGCTAGTATTACTTCCAGTCGTGCCTTGGGATCCAGGAGCATGGGACCCTTTCTTTTCAATTGTTGCTCTAACCATGAGGTAACTTTTATTTGATGATTGGGGATGTAGTGGTGAATTAATTATTTTCCCCTTCCCCTTTATCTTTTGATAGCTCTTCCTCTTCATGCCTGGGAGCATCTTTAATGTTTTCCTCTCCTTTTTCCTACTCTTCTTCTTGCATTATGGTCTTCCTCTTTCAGGCTCAATAGATTCCACATTTTCCTCATTAATATTTTTTTCCTATGTTGCCCCTTTTATTTCTTCATGCTCAATCTCAATATCTTTGTCAGGCTCAGCATACTTCTTGTCTGTATCTTCTTCTTTATCTTGCTCTCCTTTTGGAGGCACTACTTCATGCTACAGGCTCTTGTCCTGTCTAGTTTTTGAGAGCTCAACTTTTTCCACATCAATTTATGTATTAGTTTACCCTTCCTCAGAACGATGTTCCTCTGGGCTTGCCTCTTTATCCTTATGTTTCTTAGGATGCTCTCCCTCGGGCTCCTAATTTGAGGTTTCGATGTCATAGTAAGTTCCAAACTTACTCATATCTCCATCCTCAAGTGTTTGTCACCCTTCTTCATCAGAGGCCACTTCATCCAAATCAATTCTTAAACCCTCCTCCACGTGCTCATAATAATCGTCTTGGTCAAAGTCCTCAGGCTCTTCAATGACACCCACTATTTTTTCCTTGGGTTATTCCCACTTAACCTTTCCATATCTTCATAGATCTGCATTTTAGCCTCCATTTTAGGTGGATCGATATGAGGTGGAGGGAGGGGTAATGTTGTAGCAAGTTGAGCCATAAACATTTTAACCAGAGGATTTAGAATAACCTCAGAGAACCAAGGTGGCACATTTTGCAAATATGAGACAAAAGTCTCTGGCAAGGTGAGGGTTGCCATAGAGGTTGTGGGAAGAGAAGGTGGTAGGGTGGAAATAGTTGGCAGTGGAGGTGGAAGCGAGGAAGATGATAGTGGGGAAGTGGTAGAAGAAGAGGAATCGAGTACAACCACAAGAGTAGTTAAGGAAGTGGAGGTGAGGAGGACAAAGATGTCCATAGCAGGTGGAGATGAGATGGGCATTGATTGAGGAGTAGAGGGAGATGGCATGAGAGCAGTAGCTAAAAGCATAGAGGTAGTGGGTGGAGGTGATCGTGGTTGCTCCTCTTCTTCCTATAGAGGATACCCTTCCTCCTAGATGGTGAGCATATCAGGAACAAAGGTTCCCATATTTTTTCAGCTTCTTTGGTGATCTTTTCCCCTCGACAGCCTTCCTGGTGTATACTTTTTGCTTCAGCTCTCGCTCTAATGTATCCTTTCTCTTCCTAGATCGGGTGACAGGTGGGGACTTGGGGGCCTTGACCGAAGAACCTGCAGTAGCACCACTATCTATTTCACTCTTTATATCATCTTCAAGCTCCCCATAGGTTGGCTCTACATGTCGTTGTTGCAACTGGGCTATTTGATCATCAAGCCATTTCTTGGTCCTTTGCTCTACTAGACGAGTGACAGTATCTAAATCTATGACTTCTTGCTCAATCCATTCAATGATAGACAATGGTACATTAACTAAAGTGTTATATATCTCATCAAGAACATTGTCGTCTTCTACCACTTGATCGTGAAATGGGAACAAATTGATGGATTTCACAAACTTGGTCGTCATTCTCATATAATACCTCCTTCGGACCTCATAGTCATCATCATAGTTTTCCCAAAATTCTTCAATGTGGAGCCTATGTGCATATTGCTTTCCAACCTATTTCTTCAGCTTTCCCAGAGGATCTAGGCCTCCTCTCTGTGTGTGTAACTCCAGGTTGTACTCTACAAGCTCCTTCTCTAAATACTCCACACATGGGGCAGCGGCGAACACTTACATTCCTTGGCCAAACGCAAGTGGGTACGGGACCCAACATGATGCTTGTTATGTAGTAAAGTGTGGGAAGTTTGCAACTATCGGATGAGCTCCAACAAGATGATTTTGTCATTTGCATATCGAGGTAGTCAATACGGGAACCCTGAGAATCCTTCAGCCCTTATGTATGTGAACTTAGGGAACTGGATGAACCAGTACTCGAAACCCTTTACTATTGCCTTGGCATTGCGTGACATCCTTCTATGGTAATCTTTCGCCAGGGTTCAAATGATGTGCATTATAAAGGCGTCGTTGACCCACGTATAATATTTTTTTATAATTTATGTATTGTCACTACGAGTAGCAATTATAAATACAGTTATTCCATTTCTTTGTTCCCAACTGGCCAACACAGTTTAGTCCCTTGTATGGAAAGGTGACTGCTAGAAGATACACAATGTTGGAGGTCATATAGAACTCCTGTATTTTCTTTACTACCATAAATTGTCTATGCAAGTTCTCACTGATGATCTTTTCCCAGTGAAACTTGGTTTCTCCTCTCAAGATCTACTCCACAAAGTAAAACATCCATTCCTCAAAAAGTGTTGAAGTGGGGAGGCCCATCACTCTACTCAGGAGTGTTACTAATTCATTTGCTTCCTCCACGAAGTCGCTTCAGTATAGATTTTGGGGAAATGTTTTGGTGTGCCCCTCTTCTTGAGTAACCATGTTTGATTGATGGTTCTCTTGCATCCTATGGGGTCTACCTTTTAGACATTCAAATCATACTCTTTCTCAGTCTCCTCCATCTGATCAAACAACGAGATGCCAAATGTCTTTCCAATAGACATGGGAGTCAGGTCATCCAATACCCTTTAGTCTATGGTGATTATACTTCTAGTTTGAGGGTGATAGCACTCTCTGCATGTAAAGATCAGCTCTGGGCTAATCAAAGCAGGAGGGAAGCCTACTGCCTTTGCAATTTGACTTTTCTTTATTCTCAAGGATTCCTTGGTTTTTGGGTTGACCATAACCTATAGTCTGAACTCGTCAATACTTACATGACCCAGGTTAGTATCTGTTACTTTATCCCAATTGGAAGTGATTTTTGAAGTGCATTTTACACCATGGAACTCGTACTTCATCTTGGTTTTCTCTTCTTTACCTCTTGGAGTCTTTGCAATCTTCTTTCATTTTTCAATTTTCTCTGTTGGTTCCATAAATCTTGCACACAAAGCGTGTAGTAAGTGCCTTGATAAATCAAGAGGGAAGAACATTAGTTAAATCTTGCCAAAGTGTCATTAAATGCACCCACATGCCATTAAAAGATCATCACATTCATCCAATTCTATCATTTCATGTTCACTTGTGAATTTTGCAGATTTGTGGGTTTGGTAGTGCGGGTTTCTACCTAGCGGAAGCTGCCTCGGTAAACACAGTTAGAAATGGCTTAGAGAGGATGGAGTTCTGTAGATGGAGTTTCGACGAGGAATTTCTGCAAGGTTTAAACATATAACTAATCTAGTGTAAAATCATTAGGCACGTGAGTAAATGTGAGTTGGAACATTTGGTATCATTGCCCCCTTGGTCAAAGTAGCTTTTATGCCCATGCGGAAATTGATGATGCAGAAGCTATGAGGTGGGAAGCCGTTTAAGTTTCACCATAAGGAACATCCCTAGAGACATGGCAACCCACAGGCAGAGTTCCACATAGCAAGAGCCGCAATATCACTTCACTTAGTCAATTTTGGCTTTGACATTCAGGCATGTGGAAAAATTTATGGAGAAGCATGCTTGACCTTCTTAGCTGAAAGTTTCATCACTTTGTTATTTGTGGAAATTCGAAGAGGAGATCCATTAGGATTTTGCTGTTAGGTAGCGACTTAAGGTGGACGCATTCTACAAGCAAATTTCCACATAGTAGAACCCGTAAGGACACATTGACTTGTGATTTTTACCTTGGTTTCACAGGTGCATCATCAGATCATTAAAATTCACGCCCATAATTGATTGGATCTAGGTATTTGTGAAAATTTGAAGTGTGAAGACTGTAAGGTGGGGTGTTGTATTTGATTTTCCATTGGAAATGGCACAAGTGGTGTGGACCTTCGACAATGGCATCCCACATGGGTGGACCTGCAAGGGCCCAAACACTTAGGAATTTCATGGTTTTGGGCTCGTTTGATGTTCACAGAAAAGTTGAAGTGCAGGGACCGCAATGCGAGAAGCCACCATGGATTAGCTGTTAGAAGTGGCTCATGCATAACGAAGTCTCGCAAGCGTTGACCCACTCTCAGGAACTCACAAAGTGCCCACGACTTAGTCATTTCACATGCTTGACCAAAAGATAGCAGAGGATGGATGGGTGGGAATCCGTTAAGGACTTGCCATTAATAATGTCTGAGGTACAATGGAATTCCGCCAATGGTGACCTGCAATGGAGGATCCACAAGGGGTCTCCAGACTTAAAAGTTCCAAAGTTCAAACTTCACTATCAGCCATTGGCCAAAACAGGTAGTGCAGAAGCCAATGGTGGGAAGGGCGCAAGGCTTTCTCCATTTGTAACGATCGCAATATGGAGGCGACCCGCAAATGAGGTTTTGTAAAGGATTCTCTACCTTTACCCGAAGACCTAGTCAATTTCTAAAGTTTTAGTTCTGCGTGGTTTGGTAGTAGGCAAAGGGGAAATAGAGGGAGCAAGGGTTGGTGGTGCCTTCTCCATTTAAAACGACATCCTAAAGACAGGTTTCCCTGGCTTAAAACCTGTGCCATGAGTCATGGATGTTTTGATGCCCTAGGGTTTGATGGTTTTGAAGTCATTTTGATCATACCCTTAGGCAAATGATTTAACAATTTAGCATTCAGAACAAAAGGAAGGAGATTTTGACACTTACCTTGGGCTGTAAGAATGGAGGGAGCGTCAAATGCTTATGTCCACAAGCCCTTCTCCGTGCGTGCAATGGTCTCCCCAACTCTCCAAATTTGAAATTGGTCGGTAAAATTGACCAGTGGAGGCTTCTATAGATATAAGCTTGGGTCCCATAAATGTAGTCATTAATTATAGGCTCTTGAAGTTCGTACGTTTGGTGGGAGAGCAGAAACTTGACAAGCAAAAGGCACTAGGTTGAAGGCCATTGTGGAAAATTGATACACGGAAGTCGGAAGGAGAAACTCCATTGCAGGAATACCATTGGCGGAAACAGAGCAAAAATTTTGCATTGAAAGGGCACATGATGAATGTCGTAAGGAACAACATAATGGAAATGGAAACCTGCAAATGAACTTCCGCTAAGGGAGATCCGTAGGGAAATTCCCACAAGCGACAGTAAGTAGCACAGCTTTCGCATGGCAGAAACCTGGAAAGAGTTTTCCGCAGAAGCTTGAAACTTCATGAAACTTGGGTGAATGACTTGGCCAAGATAGATTTGTACACAAAAATGGAGGCAAACGTGAACCGACCCGGCAAAAGAAAAACGAAAGAGGGGGGGTCCTCAGTTTGAGCGAGGCGTGTGTGTAGAAGGCACAACATTACTATTGTCTCCCTTATTTCCTCCACCAAGCTTGTATATTTTTCATGCACTCCTACAAATGTTCATAAGGTACCTTTTGGACCTAAATTTCCATGGCACACCTCTACGAATCTTAGGAATTCTAAATTGACCCAATATTACACCTACCTCCCTACCATGGTGATATGTCTTAGCTACCAAGAATTATGGCACATGCTCCCCAATTAATTTATTCATGAATTCATGTTATATCCATCTCCTAATGTATCACAAAGACCATAAAATGTTATTATAGGAGGAGGAATTGTAAGTCTATAGGAATGTTTCCCATGCCCTAGTTGTGTATCCAAATGCCCTTGATCATGTTTTTATGTTGTGGGAGGAAAGGAAGGATGTCCTATAGTATGTGCACCTACAATGATTCCCATAAATTTTAGGCCCCAAGGATTTTTCCATAAATTAGCATGATGGGATTTTAATATGCCTAGAATCTCATGATTTCAAGGACTACTTGTGACCATTCACCTCTTGCCATTGGTCTAGTTACATGAAATTTATAAATATGAGTTCATTCAACATCAAAAGGGTTGGTCATTTTTTGGTTTCCACAAACTCCCACAAGTGGAAAAGTAGTCTAAGGTTTCAACCTATACCATTCCAATTTATTTTTGGAGCAACGTATTTGATTAATCACGAGTTTAAATAGTGTGTCATTTTTAATAAGGTGACTCCTTGGAAATTTGTGTATTTTTAGAGTAATATCTTAGTTTTATTTAGGGTTTTTTCCTTGCCACATTTTTTGGTATGAGTGTAATATTTGATTTGATGAATGTGATAGTGTTCTAATGCATTATAAATTGTATGGTCTCTTTCATATTATACATAGATTTTTGTAGTTATGTGATGGATTATTAAGCATGTATTTTTTGTAATATCACACATTTGGCACATGGAAATGAATTTCTCATTATATTTAAGGGGAGTTCGCTCAAAGTATAATCATTAAGGAAGAGGGAAGTGTTGGAAACATGAGCATGATGGTGCATGGATGGTGTATGGTGTTGTCATTGACAACAACCCATTGTGGAAATGCAAAAGTGTTGGTCCAGAGAAGACCAAATGGTGTGGATAATTGGCTAAGTCTCAGAGTACAATTTTAGTGTTACAATGAACCAATTTTGTGGTCCGCATTGCTCTGCTATGCAATATCTTGTCATGCGGTTTTGAGGTGTTGATGATGTGTATTGAAGGTGTTCAAATCTAAAGTTTCAAGGTTGTATATCTTCTACAATTGAAGATAATGTTGACAAAGTATTGGGCTTTGTAATGACAGTGTTATTGGTACAAAGTGCATATTGGAATGCTCTGCATTCCATCATGGATGAATATTATGCTGTGTGGTTTTGAGGAAGTTTTTACAGACATCAAAAGTATGTGTACTCCAAGTGGTGAGTGTTTTGGTGGTTCGCATGTTGAGTTGTGGATGAACAATTAGTTCATTTAGTTATTGTTGTAGACACTTAAAAATGTCATGAATGATACTACACACTTGAATATGATATATTAACATCATTTCATCCTTAAACCCATCTTCTTTTCACTTGATTGATTAAATTAACCTAGTTAATTAATCAAATGCCTCATGTTCATCTATTAATCTAATTGACCTAATTGGGTTAATTCACCCGCTCCCGCACTAACATTTCATCTTGTTTAGTTAAATAATACAAATTATTTAATCTAAGCCCTAAGTCTTCTTATTTAATTAAATAACTTTAAACTATTTAATTAAATAACTTTAAACTATTTAATTAAATATCATATTGCATTCCCCTTTTCATTAAATAAATCAATAATTTAATGAATGTCATGTTATTTTCCATCTTGCACATTCAAATTTAGTTTTAATTAACTAAATGGTTAATTTCCCCCCATCCACTTGCATAGGGAATATTCTAAAGGAATATTCTCCTATTTGGCTCCAAAATTGGAATGATTTCTTTCAAACAAACTTTGTAACAAACACTGATAAGGGCATTGTTCGGTGGTCAAGTCACTTGGTTTTAGTGACGACCACCAAGGTTCCAACCCTCGCTGGGCCAAAGTGCTCGTAGGCCTTGTGCCTTCACTAGGCCAATGTGCTCACGGATTTGGTAGTTTCTTGTGGTTTCTTGTACCCAGTTCATAGCTCTGATCAAAAGTGTTTACCCCTAATAATATGGATGCATTGCACCTTTTTTATAAAAAACAAACTTTGTAACAAATTTTCTAAGTTGTTACAAAGTGTGTTTGTTGAAATCATTCTCAAACCTTGATCTTTTCTTGATCCATGTGATCTTTGATTCTCATCCATTGATGCAAATCCTTGATCCATGTGCTCACCCTTCAGTCATTATTGACCATTGGTTGATCAAATCAATCTGAGCCCTTGATTTCTCGTTTGCTTTCCTATAAATAGGTCACTATTTGGAGACAAATGGATCCATCTTTTGATAGAAAACTTATGCTATTAAAAATCATACCAACTTGCATCCATATTTAACATATATTTAGCATTTTTAGTTTAAATCTTGTTCGTAGTAGCTTAAGCACCCATTAATGGCTCCCATTTTAGCTTAGTTTGCATCATTTTAGTCTAATTTGCATCAAATGGCTTTCATCTTTGAACTTCAACTCCATTCAGCATAGATTGTATCATTACCATCAAGCATTTAGCATTTATCATTCATCTTCATCATGTTAATATAGCTTTTGCATCCATATTTTGGTCATATTGCATCAGTTTTCATCGGTTTTCATCAGTTTCCATCGATTTTAATCAATAAAATCGATTGGTAAAGGTTCATATTATCTAAGGGAATGGGAAATGGTCCCCATTCCACATCAATGCGACACCACTCCCCCAATATGATAAAATTCAAGGTCTTAGAATAGATGTTTGTCAAGTTTTCATGTTTTTAGTATGTTAGTTAAATGGCTTCTTCATTTGATTGATTTTGAATATCTTATTGGGGTTAATGCTTAGGGGATTAAATAGGGTTTAAATCTATATGGATCTAGTCTATTTATTTCACACTATGACATTGGTCACATTTTGGTGCTAGAAGGAGGGCAGTACTAATCAAATCTGATGAATTTCTCTTTAGATTCTCATTTTCTTGTGTTTGTAGGTTCAGTGACGCACTTCATCAAATTCAGCGATGCATCTAGGATGTGTCACTATACAACGACACACTTTGGGTTAATTTTAGCAATGCATAATTAATTCTGTGATGTGTGATTTAATTTTGTCACCGCATAATTAAAATAGCGATGTTGAACTTATTTTCATTCGCATCATGAATTTTATTATAGCAACACATTTGATTTTTCAATATAGTGACGCACTTTCGATATAGCGATGCACTTTTGATATGGTGATGCATTTAATGAAATTCAACGTCACAATTGATTTTAGTGTCACTTTTTTACTGGTAAACAAAACAAAAACTAAATTTTGGCATGTGCTTTAAATTTTTGATTTCATCTGATTTCCAACATGTCACTGACTTTTGGTTTTTTTTTTAGGCTAATTGGTTTTGCAGATTTGGGTAATAAAATTTGAAGTGAAGGAGCATATCATCATTTCACTATATATTGTAACAAGTGTTTTTACACTTTGGGGCAATTATAACCCATTTTATGATGCTTTACTTCACATTTTAGGACCAACTAAATTTCCTTTGGGTTTAAAATTAATGTTCAAAGTTGGTTAAAATTGAACCCACATATCCTCATTTTGCAATATCAGTTTAAAATTGAACAAAACAATCCCAACACTTTGATTTGGTGCTTAAAACAAACTCATTATGCTTGTCAAGGTTAAAATGAATGTGTGTTTGATTTTCTTATGTGTACTTGTTGTGTGTATCCTCTCCCCTTGAGCTTCATGCAATCTTGGGTGAAGAGAAACACACAAGTATAATTTTCTTCTTGGAAGCGCCTATCCTCTCCCATTGTGCCTTTTGGAAAATCTTGGGTGACAAAATGTGTTTTAAGCTTCATAATCTATGTTACCTTTAGCGGGCATGCCTCCCAACTTGTGAGAGGGAACAACCCAAGTGGTACTTAATTGAGTGAATCACACCAGTTTATCCTAAATATCTTGATTAACAACCTTTGTTAGTATTGGCTCACCAATTTCATCTTCGAAGCGTATTTTAAAGTAGTGCATTGGAATAGCATTGTTCCAAGAAGTTACTTACCATGTCCAGTTTTTGGTTGAGGCAATAAAGCAAATAGGGAAGGGACTCTTTTGCTTGGCATGTCAAGGCGATACATTTCCTTGACATAGCCTATTTGTCCATTCCATCTTCACGGATTAATCATCTCTTAGGGGATGATGGTAAGCCTACTAAGAAATATGCACCCACTTGAGCTAGGATTGTGAATGCTTGTGAGTTAGTTTAATACTTGCCTAGTTCCAAAACATTGCAAACAAACATCAAGAAGTTTTCTCAAAATTTCAAACCCTTGGTTTAAGCATGGATACCCTTTGAAAAGTATTGATATTGATGCTTGTCCTAAGGATTTTATCCTTATAGACTAAGAATTTTATGCTAAAAATGTGACCAATGTCATAGTGTGAACTAAATAGACTAGATCCATACAAATTTAAACCCTATTTAATCCCCTAAGTATTAATCCGAATAAGATATTCAAAATCAATCAAATGAAGAAGCCATTTAACTAACATGCTAAAAACACGAAAGCTTGACAAACATCTATTCTAAGACCTTGAATTTTATCCTTAGTCTATTTGGAGGAATTTAAGATTTAGCATTAAATAATTAATTTATTTAATGAAAGGGGTGGGATTAGGATATTTAATTAAATAACCAGGATAACTAGGATTTATTTAATTAAATAAGAAGATATAAGAAGGCTAATTAAATAATTTGCACTATTTGATTAGACAGGATGAAAGGTGAATATGATGGAGAGTGAATTAACCTAATTAGGTTAATTAGATTAATAGATGAACATGCAGCCTTTGATTAATTAACTAGGTTATTTTAATGAAATAAGCGAAAAGAGGATGGATTTTAGGATAGAACGGTGTTAGTATATCAGATTCAAGTGTGTATACCATTCAGGACATTTTTAAGTGTTTACAATTGCTTCGCTAGTTTTACTACATGGTGTTGACCTAAGAATTTTGGGGTCATGGGAAGTTGAAGTATGTAAGGAGCGAATTTATGGGAATGATTATAGGTCATGCTGACCTATTTTGGAGGTGTACGATTTTTGGTTTATTCTGCAAGGTGTGTGTGTGGTAAAGTTTTAAGCTGATAGATTATGTGGTACACAGTTCATGCAATTAGACCAACCTAATTGATGTTTTGGTTGGTTGTGGTATATATGTGATGCAAAGAATCCTACCAACAACCTTCAACAACATCATTTATTAGGGAAAATCAAACCCCGATTAAATAAGGAGAAGATAAAATTACATAAACAACTAAAGTTGCTTCATTTCTTCAAACAAATTCACCTATCAAATTAACAACATCCTTCATATCTTTCTCAGTCACTCACAAGGCAACAATCATCCATCTCACAAGGTAGTAGTCCATAACTTGAACAAACACAAAAACTTCTTAATCATCAACAAACTAATTGACTTCAAAGCATCAATCTGATCAAGGCACTGAACCAACCAATACCTCAAATTAGACTCCACAATACAACTCACAATCAAGGCAACAAATCAACTAAACCAATGCATATTTTCTATCAGTTCATTACCAGACCATTCCAGCACTATACACATCATATTCTAACTGCAATAACCCATTTACAGGTTACAAACTCTTGCCACAATAGTAACATTAGCATTATCTTGTAGTCAATTACCAATCTGCTCAAAGGGCTTCATAATACTCACCCATCCAACCATCAAAGTCACCAAACCTGTCTTATTCACCTTAACCAAACTTAGTAACATCAATTATATCATTAGTTGATGGTAACCAAGCACTCAATATCATCCTTTACACTATTTAAGCAAACATCTCTATTTTGATCAGACAATACCATATTCCTCTAGTAGGTCTGTCAACCATTAAATCGGGTAGATACATTCCTATCACAAAGCTTAATCACAAAATCAATGCACATTTAGGAACACTTTCCGACACATCACACCATATCAAAGTTCTCAGTCATTTTCCATAAAGAAAATCATCATATTTCAGACTGTCCTCTGAAGAAAGACTACAAATTTAGGCCTATTTTACAAAGGAGTCCCCTTTCAACATCCTCCAAATCACTTGAAAACCACAAACAGTCTTTAGAAACATTGCAAAACTTAGGATTTCATCAGTCTTAAGGATTGAAAAGCTTAGAAACAACCTATTCTATCAAACCCTTGAATATAGGGTGAAAAATCACCAAAACAAGGAGGGTTTCTTAAATAATACACTTACAAACTTCCAATACTCTGGAAAATCATTGAAACATGTTAAAATGTGTCTTTTTATGCTCTTGGAACCATCTTCAAGTCCTTGCATGTGGTATTTCTTCAAACCCACTGCTTGTAGCCTCATTCTTGAATGGAAAACCTCATAATTTTAACTTGTATCAGCATCATATTGTGTTTTTTATCTTCCACTATCCTACCACCACACAAAAACACTAAAAATAAATAAAAATAAACTTATTTCAATCCATCCCATTGATCTATTACTCCTTCATCGATGGGATGGAGGCCTTATTCCTTTAGAAGACTCTCAAAACCCTGTTTTGAGGGTTTTACTAGGTTATTAACTTGAAAACCTCCTAAATTGAAATAAACCTTTTCAAACCACTACTAAATGAAGGTTGATTCTCTTCCCTATAAGAACAACAAAATTTATAACTCCTAAGCCTTGATACAATCCATACAGGGACTGGTAAAAGAAGAAAACACAGAATTTCTTTGCAAAACAGAGCTTTATTCAAAGTTTTGAATACAAGAATACAATGGATCCCTTTGCTCGGCCTTTTAAAGGCTTTATAAATGTTTCCACTTGACCTCTCAACTCCCCAAAAAGTTACATCCACCCTTTTACTCTTAATCTTGCTTTGTTTTGTCAACTTAACAATGGCAATAATGCAAGTTTTACACCTTTTTTCCCACTTTTTGACAATATTTTGAAAATCCAATTATGTGATCCCCCCCAAGGACCTATTTAATGACTTCATAAGATTTTTACAATGTTCTAGACTTGAAAAATTCAAATTTTTACAATTTATCCTTTTGAAGGCATTCAAAGAACAGGGTGCTCCTACACCAATATGCAAGGTTGATTCATTGTGCGAAGAAGAATATATGAAAAGTTGGCCAATAATAGCCACTATTCAAAATATTAAGAGTTGTTCTCTTTGCTGCAGAGTGTCCCCCACAAGGTTCATCATGGCATGCTCTGAGGATATCATATACTTCATCTTCTTTGATGCATCTTCTCATTATGTTGTCAGGCCCTGTGTAGAATAAATATCTAGCATCTGTGAGTAATGAAAGATCTTTTGAACTAATTTCCTCTTCTCCCTTGATGAGAGATGTGGTGGTGTTTTCCTTGCTACCAAATAGTTGGCTATGTTTGTTTACCAATGTGTGTGCAGAGAAAGAGAAAATAGATACTCATTTGGGAATGAATGGTCTATAACATCTTCTAATTTGGTTGGTAGTCTAGAGAGGAAATCTGCCACTACATTGGCTTTCCCTGGCTTTTCCACAATAGTTATATCAAATTCTTGAAGTAGCAGTAACCACCTCACAAGCCTGCCACCAGCTATTGGTTTGTTCATTAGATACCTTATTATTGTATGGTCAATATGTATGAATACTAAATACCTTGTAATGTAGTTTCTAAATATGTTGATTGCATGAACCACTGCTAACATCTCCTTCTTGGTTACTATATAGTTGAGTTCTACCCCTTGGAGATGTTTACTGATATATTAAATGGCATACTCAAGATTTCCATCCTTCTGTCCTAGCACAACTCCTATTACAAAATTAGAAGAATTTGTATGGATATGGAAAGGTAAATTCCAATTTGATCCTCTTAAGATAGGGGTCTTGGTTAGTGTTTCCTTGAGAGCTTCAAAGGAATGTTGACAAGCAGGTGTCCATTCAAACTCTACATCTTTAGACAATAAGACAAATAGTGTTGTTGCAAGTTTACTAAAATCTTGTATAAATCTCTTGTAGTACCCAGCATGGCCAAGGAAACTTCTAATGTCCTTTTTTCTCTGGGGTATAAGAAGTGTTCATATTATCTCAATTTTTTGGGGGCCTACTTGGATTCCTTTAATGGACACAAAATTTCCCAAAACTACTCCCTCAATCATCATCATGAAGCATTTCTCATGACTTAGGGATAGGTGATGATCTCGATATCTCTATAGTACTTTCTCCAAATTGGCAAGTGCTTCTTCATAGGTATTCCCATAAGTTGTAAAATCATCCAAGTAAACCTCCATGGAATCATGAGCAAAGTCTGAGAATATGCTCAGTACTACCCTTTGGAAGGTGGTAGATGCATTACATAGCCCAAATGGAAAGACAAAGTAATCATATGTACCCCAAGGGCATGTGAAGGTTGTCTTGTCTTGGTCTTCTAGGACTATCTTAATCTAATTGTATCCACTAAAGTCATCTGAAAAGGAAAAGTATTACTTTCCTTCCAATGAATCTAGTACTTGGTCAATGAATGGAAGGGGAAAGTGGTCTTTCGTAGTTGTTGTATTCAACTCATGGTAGCCTACACACACTCTCCATTTCCCTTCTTTCTTAGGTACAATTACTAGTGGAGATAGGGTAAAAGTTGGAAGTTGGGTCCACAAAGAGGGGAAGTTTCAGCCAAAACAAAAAAAAAGCAATAAACACGTATGCATTTTTAAAAAATGCGTATGTGCTTTGGATCAGGTACCCGAGCCTAAATCTGAAAGCGTATGCGTTTAGATTCAGGTACACAACCTAAAACACGTACGCATTACAAAATGTGTACGTGTTTCAAAGGGCCCAGTTCAACCAATTTTTTACTACCACCTCCTCTTGTCGACACAACCTACCTCAGTGACCTCCAGGTTGGTTGAATTCTGCTTTTTTTTTGCTTTATATCTTGCATTTCTATTTTGTAACTGTTATTATTTTTGTTTGTTTTGTTTGTTTTACATTCAATATTTTATAGTTTTTAAATTGCATTTAAAAAACCAAAAACATTAAATTGTAAATTGAAAACCATAAAAACTAAACCTAAATTAACTAAAATTTAACCTAAATTAGACACATTTAACTTAGAAATCAAAACCCTAAACCCCAGGTTCCAAAAAATATAGACCTAAAAACTAAAACCCTTAATCCTAGGACCTAAACCCTAAAACCCTAAACCCTAAACCCTAAACCCTAAAACCTAAATCTAAATTAGATTTATAATGTCTAGATTTGTTGTATTTTTATTATACTTATCTTTCTTATTCTCATTGACAATCATTTTTGTGAACTATTTACTAGGGAATGTGAGACTAATAGTTTCATCGCACTATCTAAACCTATTTATTTTTATTAGATTTTTTAACATATTTGAAAGATTCTTCATATTATCAAATTTATCTAATATCACTCTCCCATCCCCACCACATCATAAAAAATGATACTTTACATCAACATGCTTCATTTATATATGAAAGTTTAGGTTCTTTTCCAAGCTAATGGCACACTAAATATTGTATTAATTTCTAAATACAACAGGACCCAACCCAACATCTAAACACAAGCTATAAATATAACTAAAAATCATTAAAGACAAGAGTAGCTACAACATACTTTGTCATTATAGTAGATATAGAAACCACGACATGCTACTCACTCATCCAATTTATTGTACCACTAAACAAACTAAATACAAACAGTAGTTGACCTCCTACTATCTACATCTCATAATAAATATAAGTTAATAAATATCTAAATCTCAAATAAAATTTCAAGTGCCTCTAACCTTTCTATGATATAAGTCACGTATTGTACCAGTTGCCCCTTTTTTACAAGAAATTGTTACCTTTAGGTTGCAAGTGATTTGTAGTAATATTGCCAATTTATTGCAAGTGTCCTATAGTACCTCTTTGCTAGAAAATATAATACTTTGTAGTTACCCACAAATACATGTTAAGAATCTCTCAATTTCTACCATTACAACACCTTTAAAAATGCATTCAATCTACACATAGATTCACATCCACCTTCTTTATTACATTAATTTACAAATTCTCACACATAGATGCCTCTTGATGAGCGCCCCTTACTATTATATCTTTAAGGAGATAGTAACTTGAGGACCACCAATAGGATTCATAGGTGAGTTCTTAGCCTTCCCCTCATTCCCACTTTAATGAGTGACATGATGCCTAGGAGGCATCTTTCATTGACAATCAATGCATAGGTTAGGACATACATAGAATCATCTAAAAAGCATCACTAAGGCATGACATTCATTAGTCCAAGATAGAATGATACAATAATTTGAAATTAACAACCACACACTGGACTCAATTTAATGTGTACATGCTATGGATTTTTATGTTATGGATTTTTTAATGTTATAAATTGAATGTTTCTTCAAATGAAATTTATTTTGAATTTGTGCATGTTCAATGTGATTTAAATAACTTTCAAATTGTGTACATTATTTAATTAGTTTGTTGATATATATTTTTTAATTGTTTAACATGCAGTTACCATTTCATTGTTCACATGGATCCTAAATTTAACATAGAGGATTTTATATAGATGATGGACAACTTGAAATCCCATACATCTAGATCCACCACCACAACAAAACCCCACACCTCCACACTCTCCACCTCCTAACCCCCCATGCCCTGTAGTAGATCAAGCTCAATTAAGAGAGAGCATTAGAGCAAACCTTAATGTGATTCAGGGAAATATAGATCTGATAAAAAATGAGCCTAATATCCCCCCCATCTCGCACGGTTTGCATCTTCGATGCAAGCTGTTGTTGATTATGTTTGATCTATTGATGTGGACCTAGATAGGTTCCATCAATGGAGAGAAGAGAGGAGATGATTCTATGCAGATGGATTATCCTATAAAGAAATTAATGACCTTAAAATTACCAAACTAGCCATTTGCCAACATTTTTTTAGCCCCCAAACAAACGAACCAATTCCACCCACCAAAAAATGAATTTCAATTTTATGGTGTAAGCACCCACAAATAGCTGCAAATTTTTGGGATAGATGGTGGATGGTGTTTGATACTCCACCACATGGCAATTATGATGTTCCCATATACTTTTTGAGAATGTTATGGGATGAGTTTGAGTTGGGTTTAAAACCCAACTATTTTGATATGAGATCATTTCAGGGAGTTGGGTGTAGCATGCCCCAACATAGATTAGGAGCATGTGTCGATCCTCAACGACGTGCTCCGATTGTTCCTATTGTTCCTCCTCTTTCTCCTATTGTTCATGTTGCATTTCAGCAGTAGACGATGTTGTCGACATTAGGATCATTGAGTTCTCTTTCAGGACATCTCACTCATTAGACTACACACACGACAACTGAAGTGGGCAATAGAGAGCATGGAGGTTCAGGCTATGGGCATACTCAGGCATCCACTTCAGGTGATCCACATGCATCTAGGACATAGTCATATATGAATTTACTATATTCTAAGGATCATCCTACACAGGTATGTTCATATTTTGAACTTAAATAATTTGTTTGAAATGTGCAAAATTCATGTAAATAATAACATAAAATTATATATATAATATAATATTAATTCAAGAAGTGTTTGGTGTAGATGCATGATCACACAATGCATGAATCTTAATATTATTGTGTCTATATTTCGAGTGTTGTATATTTGGGCTCACCTTTTGGCTAGGTACAAACCAATATATATTTTAATTTATGTGGAAATATCTAATTTAATTTGAATTTCTACACATGTGTGAAATGATATATTATATCTAGATGCAAGGAGGTCATGCAATACTGAGTACCAGCCAACCACAAGTTGTGGTGAGTCCTCCCGAGTCATCATCAACTCAAGTGTGTGCTTTCAAAAGTTTGTTAAGTTTAAATTAAATACACATCATGTAGATCTAATTTAGTTTTAATTTGTACACATGTGTGAATGATCTATACATTGTTGTATCTATATGCAGGGATTTCATGTGATACCCATGGTAGGCACACCTGAGACATTGTCAGCATTTATGCATGGGCAATCTCAGGTGCATGATCAAGAGGTCATATCATTCGAGGTTGTAAACTTTACTAAATCTCCTATACATTTTTTATGGACCTTTTAAATATATATATTTGAGGTTTTAACATATTGTTTGCTTTATATGAATATGCAGGATATAGTAGACCAAGCATTTGGACCTTCTCAACTAAAAGTTATGCTACCCGTTGAAAAAAATGTGCCAGTAGATTCACATAATCATATGGTAATTTATGCATACTAAAAATCATTTTTACTGTATTTACTAGATATTTAATTAAATTTATTTTTATCTGGAGTTTATATTTTCAAGTTTATATGTTAAAGTATATCAAAATTTCTAAATAACTTTAAATCTTTCAAGTTTCTTGTACTCTTGTACAGCATGATATAGGTACATCTAGTCCATGTGGAGCAAAGAGGAGACTTGATTTGACTGGTCACCCTGATATTTAGATGGTTTTAAATTTTAAGGACTATAGATCTCTAGTTTTATTTAAATATATGTGTTGGACTTGACATATACATTTTGAACATGTTATTTCATGGACCATTTCACATACATTATATCGATTAATATGATCATGTTTGTGTTTATTTATATCAGTTGACTTTAATATGATGATCTTATATATGCAGTCAATTATGATCATGTTATGTTCATTTTGATAATTATATGCACTCATGTATGTATAGATATTTTATCTAATTTTCAAGTAATACATGCACTATATAAATTCCTATCTAGAATCAAATTTCATATATATAATTTATCACATGGTTAGGTGACAAATTAAAACATTCGTTAAATAGTTTAGATCATATTATATATATCTCCTTATATGTATAAAATGTATAATCTATATAATTGAACAATTATATAAAATGTGGTAAATACAAGACATGATTTGTATAAGATAAAATTGGAACAAGATATTTAAAAAGAGACTAATAAGTTCATTGAAGTTCATACATCGAACAAACATATATAATGTATATTGATGTTTAATACAACTATATAACATGATGAAACATATATGTGCATGTAGATACAATTAAAGCTTATCGACTTTTAGGTCAAGACCACAAATTGATATTTACATAGTCTCTTGATAAAAAAAATTTATAGTGACAATCACATGGTAGACCGACTTGATGAGAACCTACAAAAATAATTAATGTAAGTAAAGTAACTATAGTTTTTATGAGTCATTTAACTAAATAATTCATGCGAGAAAAGAACAATATATAGTAAAAGTTAGAAAATTGGATCTTATAAATTCCTCACAAATTCAAGTGATGTTTGCCACATGATGGATTAAGGGGACCTGAGAGGATATAGCTTAAGGGGAGAATGCTTTAAGGGGAGTTAAGAGAATGACTTAAGGGGATGCAAGAGGGTGGATTAAGGGGAGTTAATAGAATGACTTGAAGGGATGCAAAAGGGTGGATTAAGGGGAGTTGATATAATTACTTAAAGGGATGTAAGAGGGTGGATTAAGGGGATGCATGTCATGAACCCTAGGATATGGCTTAACGGGTCCTATGAGGATGGCTTAAGGGGAATTATGAGAGTGACTTAAGGGATGCAAGAGGGTGGATTAAGGGAATGTAAGAGGATATGACTTAAGGGTCCTTTAAGAGGATGGATTAAGGGGATGCAAGAGGGTGGATTAAGGGGAGTTGATAGAATGACTTAAAGGGATGTAAGAGGGTGGATTAAGGGGAGTTGATAGAATGACTTCAAGGGATGTAAGAGGGTGGATTAAGGGGATGCATGTCATGAACCCTAGGATATGGCTTAAGGGGTCATAAGAGGATGGCTTAAGGGGAATTATGAGAGTGACTTAAGGGATGCAAGAGGGTGGATTAAGGGGATGTAAGAGGATATGACTTAAGGGTCCTTTACTAGGATGGCTTAAGCGGATACAAGAGGGTGGATTAAAGGAAGTTGATAGAATGACTTAAAGGGGTGTAAGAGGGTGGATTAAGGGGATGCATGTCATGAACCCTAGGATATGGCTTAACGGGTCATAAGAGGATGGTTTAAGGGGAATATTGAGAGTGACTTAAGGGATGCAAGATTGTGGATTAAAACCCTTAAAACCCAATTAGATATGTTATTCTAAGCATCTCATGAACCCTAGAAACCCTAAACCCTAAACCATAGGACCTAAAGCCTAGGAGATGAACCCTAAACCATTAACCCATATAGATCTATTATTCTAAGCATCTCATGAAACCTAGAAACTGTAGACCTTGAACCATAGGACTTAAAGCCTAGGAGATGAACCCTAAACCCTTAAAACCCATATAGATTTGTTATTCTAAGCATCTCATGAACCCTAGAAACCCTAAACCCTAAACCATATGACCTAAAGCCTAGGAGATGAACCCTAGACCCTTAAAACCCATATAGATTTTTTATTCTAAGCATCTCATGAAACCTAAAAATCATAAACCCTAAACCATAGGACCTAAAGCCTAGGAGATGAAACCTAAACCCTTAAAACCCAGTAATATTTGTTATTCTAAGCATCTTATGAACCCTAGAAACCCTAAACCCTAAACCATATGACCTAAAGCCTAGGAGATGAACCCTAAACCCTTAAAACCCATATAGATATGTTATTCTAAGCATCTCAAGATCCCTAGAAACCCTAAACCCTAAACCATAGGACCTAAAGCCTAGGAGATGAACCCTAAACCATTAACCCATATAGATCTATTATTCTAAGCATCTCATGAAACCTAGAAACTGTAAACCCTAAACCATAGGACCTAAAGCCTAGGAGATGAACCCTAAACCCTTAAAACCCATATAGATTTGTTATTCTAAGCATCTCATGAATCCTAGAAACCCTAAACCCTAAGCCATATGACCTAAAGCCTAGGAGATGAACCCTAAACCCTTAAAACCTATATAGATCTGTTATTCTAAGCATCTCATGAAACCTAGAAACCCTAAACCCTAAACCATAGGACCTAAAGCCTAGGAGATGAACCCTAAACCCTTAAAACCCATATATATTTGTTATTCTAAGCATCTCATGAACCCTAGAAACCCTAAACCCTAAACCATATGACCTAAAGCCTAGGAGATGGACCCTAAACCCTTAAAACCCATATAGATATATTATTCTAAGCATCTCATGAACCCTAGAAACCCTAAACCCTAAACAATAGGACCTAAAGCCTAGGAGATGAACCCTAAACCATTAACCCACATAGATATGTTATTCTAAGCATCTCATGAAACCTAGAAATCATAAACCCTAAACCATAGGACCTAAAGCCTAGGAGATGAACCCTAAACCCTTAAAACCCATATAGATTTGTTATTCTAAGCATCTCATGAACCCTAGAAACCATAAACCCTAAACCATAGGACCTAAAGCCTAGGAGATGAACCCTAAACCATTAACCCTAAGACCTAAATACTAGGAGATGAATTAAGGGGATACAAGAGGATGGATTAAGGGTAGATATACAAGGATGAATTAATGGTACATAAGAGGATGGCTTAAGGGGTCCTAAGAGGATGGCTTAAGGGGAATTAATAGAGAGACTTAAGGGGATGCAAGAGGATGGATTAAGGGTAGATATACGAGGATATGGCTTAAGGGGTCCTAAGAGGATGGATTAAGGGGTGTTGAGAGAGTGACTTAAGGGGATGCAAGTGGATGGATTAAGGGTAGATATATGAGGATATGGATTAAGGGGTCCTAAGAGGATGGCTTAAGGGGTGTTGAGAGAGTGACTCAAGGGGATGCAAGTGGATGGATTAAGAGTAGATATATGAGGACATGGATTAAGGGGTCAAAGAGGATGGATTAAGGGGTGCTGAGAGAGTAACTTAAGGGGATGCAAGTGGATGGATTAAGGGTAGATATATGTGGATATGGCTTAAGGGGTCCTAAGAAGATGGCTATTAAGAGAGTGACTTAAGGGGATGAAAGAGGATGGATTAAGGGTAGCTATATGAGGATATGGATTAAGGGGTCCTAAGAGGATGAATTAAGGGGAATTAATAGAGAGACTTAAGGGGATGCAAGAGGATGGATTAATGGTACATAAGAGGATGGCTTAAGGGGTCCTAAGAGAATGGCTTAAGGGGATATGAAATCAATTATAAACTTTTTATAAAATGATAATGAATTATTTAGTTTTATATTTATACTATCAATTAAATGTATCTAGAACTATATATAGTTACTTGTCTCTAGATTCGAATTCCATTGTAATATATATGCATGTCCTCTCTTTTTTATAAAGCATCTAGTTTTGGGAGACCTGAAACAAAAAATGATATAAAAATTTAATTAGGAAATGACTAAAGAAAAATATATATATAGACATGTATATGTGATAAATTTTTAACTACATATCGACTATCAATTAAATATATTTACAACTATATACTTACCAATATTTATTTACTCTGTTGTACCATCTGCATCCTCTCTTTTTTGTAATGCATCTATGATTTTCTCATGATCATCCATTGAAAGTGTCCATAAAACTTTATTACCAGGCCTCCCTTGATATCTAACTAGTTGTATATTGGTTGCCAAAATCAAATGTGAATAATGTATAATCTTCTTATGTCTTTCATAATCTTCAAATGTAGGAAAGCCATTCTTTCTTATCAAATATTTTCAAAGCCAGGTGCCAACAACAACCACTAAACCAATTGGATACTCAAAGTTGTCATCATCCACTCTAGGATGTACCAACTTATGTTTTCTCTCAACACATTTAGCCAACCAATACTCCATCTCCTCTTCATTCCCCTTAGGTGCAACAACATAATACACATGTCCTACAAAAATAAATAAAAAATTCAATAAAGAGTGACTTATATTTAATTCACATATAAACATGCTTACATATAAAATTCAACTCAATTTAATGTACCTTCTTGTACGAAATCTGAAACACGATCATAATCATCTAATGTAAACACTTGATTATCTTCAATTATCATTCCATGTTGAACACGTGTCGATGTAGTTGTTAAGGCTCTTTGTTGCCATTGTTTGACCCATTCTATATTTTCACATGCTTCCCAATCACCTGCAATACAAAATTGACAAAAGCATGTTAGCTCCCTTTCCATATTGTCCATGTATTTGCATGCAAACTCTTAAATGAATGCCATTTTGTAGATCCATTAATTGTTTCACAATCTTATTGAGAAAAAATATCATTTTCTTCAACTAACCAAAAGAAGTGTCGAATTATTGAGCTCACTTGTTCTTGTAGATAATTTGGTATTGCACCAATCTACAATTGCACGTGCATCTCTAAATTTCGCAACATTCTCAAATTTTAGTTGCTCTCTAGCAAGAGCTCTTTTCACACATGCACCTACTCCATTGTGTTCTCCCTTACCATGTCCATCTTAAAAAGAACTCCACATGTGTTGGATATTATTTTTCTTATGAACTCTACATAACCAATAAAACATTCTAGCATTTTTTAATTGACCTGTGCAATTATCCGACCATATGAAATGTTCTCTCATTTGAATTCCTCTCTTTTAATTTTTTATAAAATATATCGAAACAATACCAAACAAACTTAGATGAATGTAATCAATTATTACTTACATAAAAATGGTACTCTCTCAATATTTTTCTATTATATTCTCTACTATCATTTGCATGTCTATAAACAATATGAACAAATATAGCTACTTGCACTAAATTATAATACTGTGATTGAATTTATTTTGTGGAGAAAGAGTATAATTTTCAGTAATATCAACAATTGACAATATAGTTCCAATTGGGAATGTGTTTTTATGTAAATGAAATTGATTACCAAGCCAATGAGCATACTGAGAGTGTTTAACATATTTAGGTACATTCTTATCTTTAAATTCTTTAATAAATGCTTGCACACTAAATTTTTCCACAATTAACTCACAACATTTTCCAATTTTTCCATCTTTTAAAGAATACTCAACATTTTTAAATTTTTTTACATCCACTAATTGTTGTCCAAATTCATCTAAACTACTTTCATGCATACATTCTCCTAATAATGAAAAGTTACCACATCTATCACATTCTCTAGAAATACATTCTTTTAAATAAAATAAGTTTCCATTATAGGGTTCACAAAATAAACCTTCTATAAAATCTTTGATTATTTCAGGTGGCATATTAATACCACAAATGCCTTGCACAATTTGGTTAGCA
The DNA here is from genome assembly GCA_007258455.2 of Sequoia sempervirens. Lineage (NCBI taxonomy): Eukaryota > Viridiplantae > Streptophyta > Pinopsida > Cupressales > Cupressaceae > Sequoia > Sequoia sempervirens. The sequence continues at coordinate 240,096,567 of VDFB02270651.1, forward strand.
TGCAAAGTGCATCGTATATATCGAAAACTATCATAATAATAACAAAATTGTACATGAGTCTTACAACAACAAGAGATCCATTGCTTATTAATTCTAACATACCAAGGTTTACACTTTTTGAATGATCTTTGACTTATGCTCATATTCAATGGTGAGATTGAATCATCTAATTTTTTTTTATATAATTCAGTTTGAGTCATATCTAAGAGATGCTTTGGATGAGGTTCGTGAATTTTGGAACCCACCCTTAATTTTAAGACATCTCTAATGTTAGGTGATACTCTTGTATTAGATCATGCCAAAAAAATTTGATTAAAGATTTAATTTCATTAGATAATTTCATGTCTGATCTTGGGAGTCTACCACTAAAACTCCAACATTGATTAATTGGATCCTTTTTAATATTTTCTCTTGTTTTAGCAACTCTTATAAAAGTTTTAGGATTTACTTTTATACATTTACTAATCTTACTTAACATTCTTTTATTTGAAGTTGCTTTATTAACTAGAGTAGTTGTTATTGCACAATGAGCTGCATTCTTATCTTGAGATCAATTTTTCTTACCTATAAAATCAATAGCATTAGCAACACTAGATATGACTTGTTCTATTGAATCATTTTCTTTTTTGGTTTTACAAAAATACCTAATTTTTTTATCACAATTATCATTTTTGACATTCTCATCAATTGCACCATGAGTTGACATTGAAATCCTAATTTCTTTCTATAAAAAAATTCTATATATTCTATTTCCATAAGTTCTAATTTGTCTCCAAGAAACTTTACCACGAAAGTTATCTAGCACATCTTTTTCAATTGTAAAAAAAATATTTTCATCTTCATCCATACAAGGGGTTTCATTTTCATCCACACAAGGGGTTTCATTTTCATTTTCATTTTCAAACATAATAGGGATTTCATTCTCATTTTCATCAATAAGAGGGATTTCATTCTCATTTGCATTCTTATAAGATATTTCATCATTTTTTTGTTTTTCCATTCTTTCAACCCTAGAATTATTGATACCATCAATGGTGTATCCAACTTCATCTAAATAACTAAGATCAATATTATCAAGACTTGGGTTTGAAGACATACTTGGATATATTGTTTGAATAGGTGCAATATCATTGGGTGGTGGATTTGAATACATACCTGAAGTTGTTTGTATAGGTACTATTTCCATATCATTCAAAGTTGAAGTTGAAGGCATAGTTGGATTTGTCTCCATAATTGCATTTTCTTCCATATTCACCATCTCCACATTTGCATCATCTACATTCATTTCATCCTTCATGGTTTCCTCTTCTACATTCATGGAACTAGATGCTTCCAATTTTTTCATTTGATGAATCCTTTCTCTTTTATCCCTTTGTCTTCTTGCCTCCATTTCTTTATTTGCTTGAATTTCTTCGGGTGTCATTAACTTTCTACTTTTTTTCTTTGCCTTTGCTTTGATCCCATGGTTACCAAACCCTCTTTGATAACAAAACAAATGATTCTTAACCTATTTTCAAATTGCCATCTTCTTCAAATATTCAAATAAAACTATGTAATATGAAGATTCTTTCTTCTATAAACTTTGAAGTACAAAAACATCATAAATACATCCAAAAGTTCTCTTTTTCCAAATCTTCTTGTAAAATGTTCTTGTACTTGATTCCACTTCAGAAAATTCAACTTACACTTGTCTCTTCCAATAATTTGAATAGAATATTCCTTGCACAAGATAAAATTGCAATAAAAAACACAGAAAATGGTGCTTTTGGACCGTATTGCAGAAAATGAATGTTGCAGAAAAATGTGTTTTTTCAGTATTTTCCAAATCGAGAAAAAATGGCTATATAAGAAACATGTACACATTCTATTTTAGGAACGCGTACGCGTACACGTTCTATTTTAGGAACGCGTACGCGTACACGTTCTATTTTAGGAACGCGTACGCGTACACGTTCTATTTAAATAACGCGTACACGTTTTAATAACACATATGCGTTATTAAAAATTTGAATCTCCAACCCACATGTAACCTTGGTTTTAAGCTTGGGAAATGCTTAGCAATCTGACCCTTAACATTTGACCTGCAACTAAAAAACTAAGGTAGATTGAAGAAGAATGTCCAACTTTGGCAATATGGCTGATAGACTTTTTTTTCTGAATCAATCTATAAAATTAAAACCCATTAGAGAACACGATGTCTAGTTTCCAAATATATAATTTTTATTAAGATTGGATTATATTTGTTATTTTTTAATTAATTTCTAAGCAAACTATCCTTAAACTTGAAATATCAGGCTTTTTTTTATTTTTTAATAACTTTTTTTTGGTTAAGTTTCTTGAAAAAAAATTTATGGCATCAATATTCAGACAATTTTCTACACAATGAAAAAAAAAGATTCACAAAATGTTTAGTTTGGGTCCAATTATGTTGTTCGTACATGTTGATTCTTAAAAACAACAATTAAGGCCAATAAAAAATAAATATTAAAAAAAAAATTACAAAAAAAATTTCTCATCAATCTTCATGTTGTTAGCTCTCTTTCCCCAAAAGGAAGTAGCAAAATACTTTTATTTGGGTCAAAAAGTGGTGTCTGTACACGTGCATGGTATGGTAAAAAAAAGGGACTTTTAAAAAGTGGTTTTTATACATCCCTATCAAAATTCATCTGGGTATTTGAATAAATTACATATTTGGAAACTAGATTCAAGATGCTAAATTTTATATTACTGAATTTTTTAAGATTCAATGTGTAAGTGCCTCAAATTTTTAGTCCAAGTGTGACAATTTATGAAAAAACAACAAAAACACTTCCACTTTTTGAGCTTTTTGTGGACTCAACTTCTTGCATAAGCCCGAAACCCACTGGCTGTTAGAGATTGGGTAGATGAATCCTACATCCAATTTTTTTGTAATTCTCCTTTGACTATGTCATGGGTTGCAGGGTTCATTGTCCTTTGGGTTGCCTAATTGGTTTATAGGCTTCATTGATGTAAATTCGATGCATGCACAGGTTTGGGTCTATACCATTCATGTTGTGGTAATCCCATGTAAATGCAGCTGCATGTGCTTGCAACACATTCAATAGTGAGGTTTGTTGTGCAACAGTTAATTGACTATTTGTATTTAGTGCCTTATTTGGCATAATCTCTAAGGTCAAGGATAATATTTGAAGAGATTAAATGTCAAGAACTGCTATATTTGGAATACAATGATGTGGCAATAAGGTGCAGGAAATTTATGAAATGGACTCATATGTATTGGAAAGAATTATTTTCTACAAGGGGTCTTGCAAACATTTTAGACAATCATATTGTTGCAGGTCCCTACTATATATAATTGGTTTGCATGATGTTTGCAATTAGTTCATTTTTATCTTGGTTTTCTAACAAGGGAATATGTTCAATAGTCATTAGAGTTTCTAATGAGTGTTGGTCCTCCTCATCTAGGGCAGGCCATACAGTTTGCTCCAAGTTTACATGTGGCTAGGCAGGTGGATAGAAAACTAGTTTCTTAGTCACATTTCCATTAGAAATGATCAAGTTACTAGACCTGCAACCTATAAAGGCATCTGAAGTTTCCAAGCAAGGTCTCCCTAAGATAAGGGGATATCCTACAACATTAGCTTTAGGCTGTAACACCATAAATTTTGTAGGGTACTCCCATGAGTCTAATGTTATTACCAAGTCTTTTATGATTCCCTCAGGCTTGACTATAGACTTATCTACTAATTGTAGCACAATAGGTGTAGGTCTAAGCTCCATTAGTTGTAATAATTTCATGGTTTCTTTGGTCATTACATTAATGGTTGCCCCAAGGTCAATTAAGGTATTCTTAATGATAGTACCATTGATTTTGACATCCACTACAGGGCTCCCAGGGTTTGCATACTTGGGGATAGTTATGTTTCCCAACATAATGTTTGCAAGTTGTCCTAAGACATGTAGAGTCTGAGGGTCCTTATGCTTCCTGCCTATATTTTTGAGGCATAAATCTCTCACTTTTTTGGTATAAATGGGTTCTTCCTTAATGGCCTAGATGAGGGGTATCTTGATGCAAACATCCTTGAGTTGTCCCAATAGATCAGTTTTAGCTTGTGAATGATGTTTTTGAACTGTTAATCTTTCAAGAAATGGAGACTCTGGAATCATGGTTGTTGGGTTGACCTAATTTGACTTAGGTTCCCTAGGTTGTTTTTCCACAAGATCTACTAGTAGTTCCTCATCATTCAACTCAATAATGAGAGGAGATGAAGGTCCAGCTAACATTTTCCTTGATATGAGGTGTACATCACTCACCTCAACCCCATAGGTGGGGTATTATAGAGTTTCATTAGCATAAGCCTATTGGATAGCTTATTGTTTGGTGCAGGTTGTGTTGGCAGTTGAGGTGCTCTTGGTGGTATTGGTGCAACTGTTGTTGGGTTTGGCATTATAGCTTGTTGTTGTGGCTTTAAGGGTTGTTGTGGCTACTGATAATTGAGATTTTGATTTTTCCACTGCTGACCTCTTTTCCATTGAGGTTGCCATTGATTTTTTTGGGGCGCCCACTAAGAATTATAATTAGGTCCTTGGTAATTTTGTGGTGGCCACATGTTTTGTTGTTGTTGATTCCAATTGGATTGATGCATTAGCCATTGTGAGTTTTGCATATTGGTCCAAGATTAAGGGTTGCAACTAGATAAATTTGCATTATTAATTGGAAATGACATGTTATAGTTCAAGGGATCTTGGGGCATACCTTATCTTGGCTATCGTGGTTTGCATTGAGCTATGTAAAACACTTGACCATCTTCATCTTCCAGGGCATGAAATTTTGGCTTCCCTTGCTTATCTTTAGAAATATTGACCAACTTCTTGCACTTACAATTGATCTTCTTTTGTTGAAAATGTGGGCAGTATTCTATGAGGGATACTTTTGCTTCCTCTTGCTTTTTCTTGATACAGAGGGTATCAAGTTGTGTAGTCAAGTGGCTAATGATGTCTTCCTTCATGTTTGATAGAAGATTGCTTACCTCCACCCTTGAGACTCTATTGGATGATTTGTTGAGAAAGGAGGTCACATCTCCCTTGGCCTTCTTTGTGAAGGACCTGGAATAATTTCTACATACTCTACAAATCTCATCAAATGGTAAATGTGTGATGTCTCCTACCCCAATGAGGTTGAGTGCATCCATATAGTTCGCATTAACTCCCATTAAAAATACCAATTTTAGGGATTCATCAAAGATTCCATTTTGATGGGATTTCTCGAGGCAAAATGGAAACCTCTTAATATAATCTTCCAATGATCCATCCTCTTTCTGTGACATCTTGACGATGTCATCCATCTTTCTATTTATGCCTCTGTAGTAATCTTGGTATTTCTCTAGGAACTTTGCCTTCATTGTGTTCCATTTGAGAATAACATCTCTTCCCAACCCCATGAACCATCTCAAAGCAATATCTTTCAGTGTTGCTAGAAATAATTTGAGTTTGTGAGCATCTGTGGTATAATCATAACTTTGACATAGCACATCAAACTCAAAAAGAAAGGTATTTGGGTCCTTTGTAACCAACCCATAGAAGACAGGCAGCGTTGAAGGAGGTATGTTCTTCAAAGAAACAACCCTTTTCTATTTGGCTATAGGGAACTCAAATGTTACATGCTTTGGTGGGTCTTCTACTGCTGCATCAACCATGATGCTTATATTTATGCGGGAAGTCTCCTCTATGTTTGGTGTAGGTACTGGCGTTAGGGATGATTCTTCTTCAAGAGTTCCCTCTCTCTATTCACTATGCTCACCAGTATCCTCTAATGCTTCATTTGCTGAGTGGAGAAATCTGCCCATAGTGTCTTGCTACCTCTGCATGCAATGGTTGTGACTTTGTATTTCAATAGTTCCTGCACATTGTTAGTAACTCATGTCACTATTGATGGCTAAAACCTATTTACCCTAATGTTGAAAATGAAATTACTAAACTAGGAAAGCTTGAAAAGAATTAAAAATACATAGGAGAATCCTGAAATTAGCACCATCCCTGACAATGATGCCAAAAATGTAGGGCCTCTCTAATGTCTGATTAACTTAGTGCTATAGGTAGACACACAATTTAGAGGGTGGATTCCTAACTGAATAGTTCATCTTAACTATGAGAGGCTTAATTTAATTATCAACCAGGGGCTTGTAAGATTTTGATAGTGTTGACACTATATATGCATTCATGGATTCTAAACACACCCTATATCAATGGAGTATAGGTGATTACACACACAAAAAACTGGAAAAAGCTGGAAAGGAAATGAAATGCTAATTCACAAAATAGGGGAAATAAACATAAGCTGCTACTTTTGCTAAATGTACTTATCACTTAAGTTTGTAAGTGCTAACTACTAAATATGAACTATAACTAATTACTTTCAAAGAATGAACAAACATTAAGCTATAGAATTCAATTCAATTACAGAATCACATTCATGAATTCCACATACATGTAACTAGAAACTATCTTAACTAAATTCAATAATGCATGAATTAATATAATAACAAAAATAAGAGTGGATAGAAGTACCTCAAGTGGCCCTTGCTTGAGTTGTTTCTTCCATAGTAAATATCAAACACTTACTACTTAATCAACAAATCATGATATTGAACTAACTCCTTTATTGCATGAAAACTCCGAACTCTTACAATTTGACAAGAATCTACTAAATATTTCTCATTCAACGAGACATATCTACTGTTCAACTAATACTAACAAAACTAAAAATGATCAACTATCAATTGGTAACTAGCAAAAACTATCTGGATAACTAGATTTACTCACAACAAATGCCACTATATAGGGTCTACGAGGAGTCTTATTCATTCTAGGATTGAAAACAAAACCATAATGTATTTGTCCACTCTCCCTCAAAGATAGGGAGAGGACTTAGTCTTGAAATAAAAAACCATAATGGAAAAGTAGAAGAAGAGAAACTAACTTGGATCACTACCCTAACGGTTAATCACTATGACATAGATGTGTTTCCTAGGGAATACCATGTCATGGGTTACTCCTGCTCAAATTTCTTCTTCCTCCAATCATCTTATTTGGTGGATAATAATGTGCTTGTGGTGACTCACGATTGACCATTCAATAGTCACCTTCATTCTCCTTGAGAGTTGTCATGCTTCAACCATTTTGACTTCTCCCCTTAACTATCTATGGTCCTTGTGTTGCAGACTGGAAATCTAGTTGTTGTAGGTTACAATCCTTTTAGCTACAAGAGGTTAGTTTCATCCCTAAAGCATACACATAATTAACAATCATAATTTAAACATATAATTATACTAAATCTTATGAACATTCATATATTGACACATACAACTGTCAACATATCATATTTGTATTTCCACATACTTAAGTCTATCAAAGTGCATGAAAGGTATATAAAAGATGTATGAAGTCTTAGGAATGTTTTTGAAACTTGATAGATTGAAATGATCAAACATAAACTAATGAAGGAAAACTAACCATAAATTAATCCCATCACATATAAATAAAAGTCTTTTTCACCATTTGAAATCCTAAGGCAATTACTACTGAATTAATTGAGCATATTAAAAGGTAGTCAAGAACAAAATTAATAGAGTTTACAATAATTATTCTCAACCAAGATTCATGTTAGCAATGAATCAAGTTTTTATGTGAGTTTATTCACATTTCATGTCCATATTTTTTGCGAGCACTAACACTTGTAGGAATTCAAATCAATTATCCAATTCTCCTTGAAGGTGATGAGTACAATTACTTCAGTCCATCAAGGAAAACAAAGATGAGTGGTAAGTTGTAGCACTTGTCAATTTATCATTCTTTCATCCATTTTCCTTTGCTCGACCTAGGGTAAACACTCTTTTACATCATCATTGTCATTGTGGAGGTAGAAATACCAAAACGGGGTTTGACTTAGGTTAGCCCCTAGATGACACAACCCTTTCTCTCCATTCTTGTGCATAGGTGATAGATCTGAAGTGAATTTGGGAAAGGATTGAAGACCTAATTGCAAGATCAAGCATTCAAGCCTCACATGCCAACAAATTAGGGAAAGTGGAACTAAGATCATCGATAGCCGAAGTTCTGACATTAAGTCCATAAAGGAAGAACCTACAAACAGTGACCATCTGGGATTTGATTTCTAATTTTGAAGATCTACACTTCTAGGTGTTAGAGTTTTGCTCTTAGCACTCACCCCTCATTGTAAATATCTCTCAGATATTATCTGGAACTTTCTCTCAGATATTATCTGGAACTTTCATATCTTCTTGAAAGTCTCTGGCTTCTTTAGCTTTTTCTTGTTGAAGAATATAACAATTCTTGTTTGCAGATCTCTTGCATGGAAGGCGTATTTGTTTGTTGTTTGATCCTGTGGCTCGTGGTTTTGTGCTTGTTTCACAATTCTAACATGGTATTAGAGCATGGATTCAACGAACCCCTTCTCGATTTATGATATTTTCTTTCTTCAACAAGGGTTGCAGGCTTTAGATCTGAATCCCCTTTGCTTTTTTTTGCAAATTTTGTAGGTGGGCACTTTTTCGAAGCATTTTTGAGTGAAAAAGACCTTGCCATTGGATCCAGAGCTGTCAAGAATGTGAAATTTGGCTTTTGTTTCACTTGATTTCGATTCTTGATGCCAAATCTACAAGGTTTTGAAGTGGTTGCTCTTTTTCTAGATCCAGAGGGTAGCTGCAATTTTGGTGCATTTTGAGCCAAAATAGAGGTTTCCATCGTGCTCAGAAAGCCCAAAAACCTTAAGATCGCTTATCAATTGCCAAAATTCATGTTGGGAGTTTCTGAGGCAAATTTTTTTTGTACAGGGGCTCGTACGACCCCTTTACATAATCCTGTGCACGATTTTTTATTTTTTTTAAAAAAGGGGGCATTAAAAAAATTCCGTCGGCTTTTTTTTTGGTTTATTAAAATTTCTTATAGAATTTTTTTAAAGCAATTAAAAAAGTATATTAAAAAATCTGCAGGGTTTAAACTTTTTTTTGGGGGCAAATTTGTTTATAGAAAGGCGCATTGAAAAAGTTTGTGGGGCTGCATTAAATAGGCGGTACCCCGTACCCTGCTGCCAACAACGACCGTACAGTCGACAGTCAACATTCCAAACTACCGACAATCTCATTTTTTCAGCTTGCTCAAACCTCCTAGCGATCAGTTTTTTGCATAGGACCCAAATTTTTCTTTTGGCAGACTGGGGAATATTCCTTAGAATATTTCGCTAACGTCAGCGGTATGGACGCTGGCAGGGCCCCTTTGACCCCTTCTTTGGCCTCGAGGGAGTGATTTTTTCTTTTGGCCATAATTGGGGCATATGATATCATTTTTCAACAAACGAGATATCGTCGGAAAGATGGTTCCACCAACTTTCCAGTGGTATGGGTCTCATCACTTTATTTTGCTGTTGGTGCATTCTACAACCTGTTGAAGTTAGAGGTGCTATTTTCAGTCATGAGCTCATAACTTTTGACCAATTTCTCCATTTTTTGCGATTCCAGCGGCATTGGAACCGTCTTTCAGAGCTCTTCAGTTCATGCATGCAATTTTTCCAGATTGTTCTCTAGGTATATTTTATTCAAATTTTTGTGTTTTTGTACTCCAATGAATTACTTGGACGTTTTAGCTTATAAAAACTTTTCATTTGCATGGGCTGCTTCGTTTTGGTTATTTTTCATGTATTTCCAGTCTTATGTCTTTTTCTGACATTACGAGCTTCCATTGTAAGCACTTATGATTTTGTAAATGCACTGAGATAAAGTGCCTCTATATTGCACCTGTATTATGGGATCTTGCACATCACTTTGTGCCTTATTGTACTCGTACTATGATATAAAGTGCCATGGGGGTTGATGTTTGCCTTTGTTTTTCCTTCATACCTTTCTCATGCATGTGTGCCTTGGTTTGCACATCCTTTATATCTGCTTGTATTTTATGACTGCACCTTCAGACGTTCTTGGTTTCTCTTCATGCACTACATTCAAGCATTCAGTTTCAGTGTACCTGTCATACCTCTCCCTTGTCAACATTATGGGGGGGTTTCTACTGTTGGTGCTAATGCTTCCTTGGTTTTGCATTGGAGTGAGCTATGTATACATTATTTGTTCCTATGTACTAGGCAGATGCAGCAGCTGGTTACCCATGCATTTCGGTAAGATGGAGCACTTACCATATGGACAGTCTTGCATTCCTATTTCTGGAGGCAACCTTCCATTTTCACTTGATCAGTTCTTCAAACTATTGGTACTTGTGTTATATGTATCTTTGAGTTCTTGATGTTTGCCTTGGTTTGCCATTGGATTCGAGTAGTGTCATTAGGGGCACTCATACAAATTCTTGTCTTCTTGATCTTGATCATTAGATGTTTCAACGAAGGTTCTTCTTTCGACATTACAACAGTCATTCTTCGATAGTGTTTGCAGCTTCTTCATGCTTTAGTGGTGTTCTTTTTTGTTCATCGTTTGTTCCTATCTTTTGGGGCAACCTTGCCTTGTTTGGAGGATTTTTCAGTCCTTCACTTGGCTTTCATCTTTTTTTGGAGTGGAGTTTTTCCTATGAGGTTTTCTCTATTTCTCTGCATTATAGAGATCTTCTATTTGTACATGGGTACCTTACATGGCCTTGTTTGCCGAGACCCATTATGCATTCTTTTTAGGGTTTTTAGCTACTCCCTAAGTTCATCTTAAGGGGGGTGTTAGAGTTATCATGCATTAACTAATAATTAATTAATCTTTAATTAATTATTAGTCTAATTTATTCTCATACACTTAAGCTAAACTTAGGAGTATTTTTTATGCTTTATTAGTTGAGTTAATATTAGATCATTATGTCTCATCTCATGCGATGTTGACACTTGTCATGATTAGAACCCTTTCCCATTTAGGGCTTTGCTCTTATAGGTATTCACCCCTCATTATAAATATCTCTCGGATATTATTTGGAGCTTTCATATCTTCTTGAAAGTCTCTAGCTTCTATAGCTTTTTCTTATTGAAAAATATAACAATTCTTGTTTGCAGATCTTTTGTGTGGAAGGTGTATTTATTTGTTGTTTGATCCCGTGGCTCGTGGTTTTGTGCTTGTTTCACAATTCTAACACTAAGTCTAGGGCGCCAACACCCTTATCTACCCAGTTTGAGCTCATATTTATATGCCATATTCTTCTATCTTTGCATTTTTCTATTTTGTGAACCTTTCCTATGTTTTTGTTTTGTACTTCTCTAAAAACATAACAATTTATTGCAATTCAATAGTTAACTTAGATACACATTTGTATCATCAAATTAATCAATTATTAATCAATCAATCAACCCCCAAAGAAAGAACCAAAACCTTGATCCACCATTCTGACTCTTCTATAACGATTAGTAACCAGGTAGATATTTGTGATCGTTTATGGTTCCTTCCATTGTGATGTAGGAGAAGATGAGATTTAGCCCCTACATTCCTTTTTCTCACATGACACTTTTATTTTTATTTGTATTTAAATATCATTATTTATATCTATCTATATACTTATAAAATACAAGACAGAAAAGAAGGCTATATCTCAGCATATATCTCAAGGCTATATGCTGATTAAATAAATAAATTATTAAATTAACAAAAGACTGAAAATGACTGATTTCTAAATTTTTTATATGAATAAAATATGTAATTAAAATTTACAACCGTAAACAAATTATAGCCTGAAATTCCAGGCCTTTTTCCCCGTCAATAACGTCATACAAAGCCAAAACAAAGCTCACCGCGCACGAGCTTATTTTCTCATCTCGAATAATGGCACTTTCTATATTTGTTCGACCCTTAAATCCAAACACCACATCTGTTATCCAAACTAAATTAAAATTCCAAGCCACTTTCAACGACTTTCCTGTATACTTATCCTCCATAGATCGTAGCACAGTAAAAACTACTAAGCTCTTGTTTTCAGCTCATCCAAATTTAAGGCGACGGGCAAGTTTAAATCTTCCAAGTTCAATGGCATCTGCATCTTCAAGCGACACAGGTTGTATTCTTCTTCTTTTCAAGAAAATATCATCTTTATTGAAAATCGAATGCAATTATTTTTAATGTTCAGTTAGCTTGGTGTATTTCATTATTCCCTTTTCTTTTTGGGTTAACACATCTCTTATTCTGAATCATTTCAAATAGTTTAAAGTTTTGTAGTTTTCGGTCTTCAGTTGTTTAGAACTGTTTGTTAAATTGAATTAGAATGTCTTTCTAGAAATGCATCTTATATTATTTTTAAAGAGCAGAAAACTTGCGTCAATATTGCAATAGGGTTACATGGATAGTCTCTTTGCCGTTGCAAAAGAAGCATTGACTGAATATTTTTGTTTGATTTCTTATTGTAATTGTGCATACTATCAAAAATGTTTGCATCGTACGAGTTGAGTAAAAGCCACGCATTTCTATTTGTGCATTTTCTGCAATAAACAGTTTCTGACGTTAAAATCTATTTATGGCAGAGCCTTATACATAGCCGTGAAATTGAATTCTACAGCTTATCTGTTTTAATCTTTTTTCAGTAATGTAGAGTATGCCCCGGACCTCAAGCAAGATCATACATCATAACATAAGAGTAAGTTATCATTCCGAATCCACAAAACACATTGGACACATCCACAAATAGGAAGAGAAAGAATTTGATTCCAACGTTTCTCTTCTTTCGATTCCCAATTACATTGCTTCTGTCTCCTCGCACGATTATATTCAGTGTTTCTCGAGTTCGGGATGGCGGGATGCAGGGACAGGGTTTTGGATACGGCAAAACTATAATGTGCACGAAATTATACAAAATTAAATACAGAGTTGAGAAAACAGCTGATAATTGATAATTCAAAGTCAATTGTCAAATGACAAATATAAATCGAAGTGGTTTATAGTAGCATTGCTTGGGATTGACTTGGCAAACGAAAAGTATAAATGGAATTGGGAAAAACTCAGGAACAAAATTCTGCTTTTCCATCCATGCAGTACCAAACAAACTTTCTAAGTTTTTAAGACCAAGGCAGGGGTCTGGAGGCAGCAGCTTCCAATGAGGTCAAGTGGGGCAGCAGTCCTTGCGTGGTATGGGAGCCCCACCATCAAGCCCAAGTTAAGTCCTTCGAGGCCACAGGGACATTCATAGTGCATGCCATTTTTGGATGTGAAATAACAAATGTTTAGGGCCCCTCAAAAAAGGCTTAAGGTTTTTAAGTTTTCTTTTAAATTTTATTTTTATAACATTCTTCATGTGATGGGTGGGGATGCCCTAACATGATTTCACAGGTATGTTAGGGATGGCAGGCCATCCCCAAAACAGTGGAACAGTGAGGGGACATCCTAGGAAACATCTCTCACTTTTGGGATATATTCTAGGGACGTTCTGCTGAATTTCTGTAGAATTGGGATGAGGAGGGGATGCTTTATCCATTTCCTCCCGTCCCCAAAACATCCCAGGGTGGGGGTACCCGGGTGAACACTGATTATATCTCATCCTATTATATAAAGCCTGCATCATCTTATATAGATAGATTATATTTGTTCTCTTAATGTATCCCTCTGTATCACGATTTATATGAGCAGGCAATCTTAATCATGGAAGGTAGTGCTTAATTGTGTATTAATATTTTTTATAATAAATCTTAATATTTTTTGGTCTATACTGGAGCTCAGAAATTGTCCGTACTTGAAGAAATCATGTAACGATTGAAATTCATGGCTTTAGCTAGAAGATATTTGTTGATGCTGAATTGAATCTTTCACAGTGAAAAGTTTTGTAGATTTGTACTTTTATGTACATTTTTAGAAGATTTTCATGACATAGCCAGGGTAAACGCTTAAGAAGCAAACGAATGATTATTAATACTTGACTTCGTACGTGGCAACAACACAACATATAAAAGTACATAAAATATTCATTTTTTAATTTTTTATTATTTTTTGCATTTTCTAATGTGCCAAGTTTTTTCTAGTTCAGTCATGTCACACTGAGTTTTCACAAAGTTCAGTTGAGGCTTGCTTTAGTGTAAGCGTGGATTTCTTGGTAAAACTCCATGTCTTGACTCCCCATCTCATTTTTTAATTGGGTTGATTGTTAATCGCAAGTAATTGCATATATAACCCAAGCTATGTAATTATGGTTTATAGAAGAAGCGATGTGGTGCGATATCTTGAAATCCATTAGTTTGACCATGTAGTTACCTTTGTAATTTTGTATGATATTTATCTTAGATTTTAATTTTTTTTTATTACTCCTCAATAGAATGTACTAGGATAGAAAGTTGGTAAATTGACATGTAGCTTTTGGTTGCATATTTCTTTATTCTATGCAGTCTTGCATTGCCGATATTGAAATCACATTCTTTAATGCATATTCGTTTTGAATGAGCAAAAATCCTAAATCATATGGTGTTGAACAATATTATTGTAGCCAAAAAGATATGTTGAGAGGTGCATTGCATAGTCATTTTTCTCCCCTCAAATAAATGATGTTTGGTTTTAGAGCCAGTTCTTACTGATAATATTTTTGGTCTGTCCGCTGCATGGTAGAAAGTGATTTCACTGTAACTCTATTATTCGGATTGGACTAATTCAAGGCTATTTCTTTTTGGATGTCAAGTTACAGATGAGATCTTGAAATTGGCAACCTTTGTTATAGGAGAGAAAGAAACTCAAGTTGGAGTTGTTCGTCATGGGTACATTTGGTAGGCAAATTTTGGCTGTTTTGTACCATTATGTCATCTAAGAAACTTTTTCCTTTTTTCTTTGAACAATTTTCTGTGGTGCATATTCATTTTTAAAGAGACTTTGATAAATCTTTGATATTGCTTACATTCTTGGGCCAATATAGAATTTCATAGACTCTTCATTTTTGCCTTAGGAATGTATCTTTCATGTGTTTAAACAGTCGTCGTTCAGTAAAGTCTAGGAATATTTATCTTTTTTATTATTTCTTAAAACAACAGTTCTACCTTGCAAGTATATCTAAAAGGTTCTTTCCAAGTAGCGAGCAAACCATATGTTTGTGCCTTCTGTAGATGCTAGTCAAGTGTAGACTAAGTTAAGCAGGGATCAATGAAGTATTTAGAAGAGAAGTTTAGAACAACTGACATTATCTTGAATAAGGTTTTGTACAATATAGTAAGATGTTTTTGATTTCTTGTTATATTTTCATTTTTAATACTCGCTTGTTAATGATTCCTTTTGTTGCTTATTGCAACATTGACGAATTGAGGTAATGATTCTAATAGCAATGTTGACCTGATAAATATTTTCTTAAAAGCAATTTCTGTTAACAGCACATTTGGTAGTATACCACGTGCTGGTATTAGCTTTAGACTATTTATTGCTACTTAATTGAATTGTGACTTTGTATGCAAGGGTTGTGTCAATTGTTGTAATGAAAATATCATTAAGGCATATGAGACATGAAGTGAAATAAAGGCATAGAATGAAATGAGAGTCAAGTGCCAAGAGTAGTCAGAAGATGTTTTGGAAGATTCAATATAGTCTTACAACGTAATCAATCAAGCAAAGAGAATGTACCTTGTCCGTTTAGTATCATGCATGTTTTGTATAGTGCTTGTGAGCACACGTACATAGAATAATATCTTAGCATAAACTAATTGGCCTTGCATCTTGAGCCTTGTGTAATGTTTCTTGGGATAGAAACTAATTGTTGGGTTTAGCCATCCTACACCTTGCGACCTAATGTTTGATTTATTATATTTAATTTTAATTATTATGCACTCATGGAAAAGGGCGTCCCACTTTGACTTGGCCAATAATGCCAAGTGTAATGTAATAAATGATGTGTGTAAGAAATTATAAGAGCATCTAATATCATAGAGATTTGTAAGAGCATCTTGTGACATGGTAAGATGCATAACATATCCTATGACATTTCTTTGACACACATA
The DNA here is from genome assembly GCA_007258455.2 of Sequoia sempervirens. Lineage (NCBI taxonomy): Eukaryota > Viridiplantae > Streptophyta > Pinopsida > Cupressales > Cupressaceae > Sequoia > Sequoia sempervirens. The sequence continues at coordinate 240,112,489 of VDFB02270651.1, forward strand.
AGAGCATATAAGTAGGGAGTCATATTGCTGACTTCACTTGTTGACCAACTTATAACACACATTATGACATGCCATAACATCTTTGAATGGAGATAATGGGTTCAAATTGGAGCATCTAGTTTGGTGGGGGTTATGATAGAGTTATGATGGGTTATGACAATGTACAAGCATTTGTTAAATATAATCTCTTGACCAATCATGAGAATAGGGCATTAGAATTTGAGCCATGAGGGTTTGGGTGCCATATCTCTCATGTGTTGGCTCATGGTTTGTAAAACCACTTGTAGTTTTCCCCTTTAAGCTTCTTTATTTAATTGGTGCTTGAGATGGAGGTTTCATATAGTTGTAATGTAGGTATTGTTATGTTGCCAAAATATCTTCAAATTTTCATGTTGGTTTAATCTCCTATGAAGGCTTGGGCCTAATTTTGTGTTTAATTGTATTGGTGTTGTTGGAAATACAATTGGTTTGTGTTTTGGAGGCTATAATTTTTGTTGAAAGGATTCTCCTATGGTATATCATTGTGTAATGGTTGTGCATTCATTATTTGTAAACTATATAATTTTTTCTTTTTGCATCTCTCCTCTCTTAGATTAATTGTGGAAGTTTCATCCTACTTCCTTACATTTGATATTAGAGTTTGGTCAACTTGGTTATTGGTTATTAGTAAAGATTTTTTTTCATATTAATCTTGGTTTGAGTGGAAGCTATGCACGAAATATATTTTGTTTATAGGAAAAATAGCGAGTACGTCTCAAATGGAGATGGAGAAGTTTATAGCAATTTTGAGCACTGGAAGCTTAAAATGGAGGACTTGTTGATAGATTGGGCTCTATAGGATGTGGTCTTCGAAAGTAGATTTTACGTTAGTGCAACAAGATGTATGGGATGTGTTGGACAAAAAAGTGAGGAGTCCCATTCAACTCTATTTGGCAGAGTTAGTGAATCTTGAATGTTTTAGGAGAACTCCTTGCAATTGCCTTGTGGATGAAGCTAGAAAAACTCTATTAGGCCAAATCCATAGTGAATAAATTTATTCTATCGAATAAGTTGTATTCATTGAAGATGGGCAACAATGACTTTGTATTTGAACACTTGAATGTGTTCAACATTGTGGCTAACCAATTGAAGTCCATGGTGTTGTGATAGACAATGAAGATCAAAGTATCACATTGCTATGATCTTTGCTAGATTTGTGGGACAACCTGGTTATGACCATCAAAAGTACCTCCATTAAGTTCATCTTGAAGAGGTGGTAGGTTCTCTTCATTTAGAGAGGAGGTGAAAAAAACAAGATACCTTCAAAGATGCCTTGGTGGTTTGTGGTGGATTGAAGAAGAAAGGCAAGAAGGATAAGAAGCAAGAGAAAGGAAGATCTAAGTCAAGAGGGAGATTTAAGTTTTCTAGCAAATACAAGGTAAAATGTTGGAACTGTGGTAAGAAAGGCCACATCTAAAAGGATTGCAAGGAGAAGAAGAAAGAAAAGAATGGATTGGATTATGATACAGATCTCAGAAGCTCTTAGGACGAATTTGATGTGTTTGTTGTAGCCTTGGCTATGCATGCATGGATGATCAACTTTGGTACCTCTTTTCACATGGCTTCCCATAGGGAGTGGTTCTCTAATTACAAGAAGATTGGTGGCGGAAAGGTCCACCTTAGTGACAATATAGTCCTTGACTCCTTAGTATTTTCAAACGCAACTAAGTCAAAATAAGATTTAGTGATGGGAGGATCAAAGGCCTCTTAGGAGTTCCACATATCTTGGATTTGGCACAAAACTTGTTGTTTGTGAGCAAGATGAACAATGCGGGTGTGTAAGTAGCCTTTGACAAAGAAGGGTGCAAGATGGTCAATGGAACTCTAGTACTTGTAAGGGAAGTTTGTGTCGGGACTCTTTTTCACCTTGATGTAAGAACATATATTCAATGCAATAGTTTAGTTCTACTTGCAGAAGAAAAGAGATTTGCAACATCTTCACCTTTTCCTTCTAAACCTACAACAAAGAGATCTATCTCTGGCTCACCTAGATGAGTTGTGTGGGTTCCCAAGCCTGTTTTCACCTTAGAGACCAAGAAGCTACCTATTGAGAAGATTATGATGTGGCACATGAGATTGGGTCACCTTTCTGAGAAGGCCTTAGTGTAACATGCCCATTGTTCTACCCATTGTTTTTATGGCAATAAAATTCTTCTTTTTCATTTGAATAACAAGATGCACATTTGAAACATAACCATTTCAAACTTTCCCATTGCATAACAAAGAAACATTACAATATTTCAAGTTTCAATTTCACACTACATAATTTCATGATGATATTTTCCATTTACAATTTCTCAATAAGAATAGAGATACATGTTTACATTCATAGCTTCCATGAGCTCAATGATATACATATACAAATAGAATACAATGATCTAGATGTCCCCAATGTTGGTGCATACCTCCTAGATGTCCCCATCGACTGGTGCATACATTCTAGGTGTCCCCAAACTGGCACTACATCCTCAAATCTTGACCGCCAATTGTATGAGGGAGAGCATCACTCAAGCGCTTTTCCACCAACCATGGGCTTACTGTGGTCCCCCGCACATCTACCTAACTGGTAAGATGGCCCTACCCTTTGACAAAGAGATTGGTTTGGTAACCCCATAATCTTGGCCTTCCTGAGCATAGTGTTGTTTCCTACATATCTAGAGCTACCATACATTTGCTAGAACCTACATGTATGATTTCTTGCCTAGTATGCAATCCTGGATCACAGTGAACTGACAATGTAAACAGTGGCTACTTACACTACTTTGGCCAAAGAATTCAACACCTAGTACTTTGAGTGCAAGTCATCTGTCCATGCACCCTTTAGTTTGATTTGGTAATGACCATTTACAATCATAACATACATTCAATCTAAGGTGATGACATAACAAACTGTCCAACAAGGTTATTCCCTTTACCATGGATTACCCTAACCCCAAGAATAACCAAGACTTGACAAACTAAATAACTAGGTTACACCCTTTCCCATGGATTTCTCTAACCCTAGGTATAACCATGTTATAACAAACTGATTAACTGGATTACACCCTTTCCCATGGATTACTCTAACCCCAGTTATAACCATGCTAACCATCCATGCACACATACTAGTGACCAACTAGGTTACTCCCTTTCCTATAGATTACTCTAACCCTAGGAATAACCAAGCTATCCTCCCATGTTCAAAAATGACATTTTCATAAAAGTACTACAAGATAGCAACATATTCCACATTTCACTTTTTATGCAACATCTATATAGTCTTGACAAACTATGTATATTCTAATAGCATTAGAGCCACACAAATTCCAATATAGTATATATATGTATTCCCAAATAAAAGGGTTTCACCAATTCAAGATTCAACCATGAATCACACAAGATTATCCCAAACTAGGAAATAAACCAAGTTCATAAAATCAAGCTTATCATGCATAATCAATCTTTCCAGTCAATGGGCCCTTGATCTATTGGTGAAGTTGAAAGGTTCTTAATGAGCCCACTAGGGATCAAGTCTTGCTGAGTGCAATGTAATGTCCCCTTTTTAGGGTAACCATAATTCTTGCCCCATTTTTTTGAAGATATCCTTTTATGACGGTTTAGTATTTAGACTATACTCTTTTTCTCCTTTTCCTGATCAATCATAGGATAAAGATTCATAAATCTATTCATTTTCTATCAAATAATCACAATTTACTTATAAGGCTCAATAATTGCTGCAAGCATCTTTATTGTTTATATATATATATGTATGTATGTATGTATGTATATGTACATATGTATATATGTACATATATGTATATGTATATATGTATATACATTTATGTACATATATACATATATATACATTTATATACATATATACATATATAGGTATATACATATATATGTACATATATACATATATACATATACATATATGTACATATATACATATATATATATTTCATATAAATATATATATGTAATTACATACAATAATGTCAATGGAGCAAAACATATCAGCAATGTTATAAGATAACTAGTAACATGCATGATATATATATATATATATATGTACATATATGTACATATATGTACATATTTTATATAAATATATATATGTAATTACATACAATAATGTCAATGGAGCAAAACATATCAGCAATGTTATAAGATAACTAGTAGCATGCATGATTTATATATATATATATATATATATATATATATATATGTATATATGTACATATATGTACATATATATATATATATTTTATATAAATATATATATGTAATTACATACAATAATGTCAATGGAACAAAACATATCAGCAATGTTATAAGATAACTAGTAGCATGCATGATTTATTATTCCCAATGACATCAATAAGAAAATAGATAACATTAAATAAATAGCATCATGTATGAATTATTATTAATTACAGTATTATTTAAATCCATGATGTATTTATCAACATCATTATTCAAATGTACAAACATTTATCTAACTTATTATTTAAATTCATAAAATATTTATCTCCTTATTGCTGGTCAATTCTGCAGATATCTCTATTTCTCCAAGCTACTGTTCTGTAAAACCTCTTTATTTCCAGCCAGCCATTTATGTTGATTCATAATTCTGAAATAATTTAACTAACTCTGATTTTTTGAAATCGTCAAATAATTGATACTGACAGAGATTATATCTGTCCCAGTCGATCTGCTCTTCCTTTATTTCCTAGTCCCTTATTGTTATTTTCCTTAATCCTCAATCGATGCCCTCTTGGTGGTTCATGGATATCCTTTAAATATCTTGCAATTGGCGAGAAGTTGCACCCCTTTCAACGGTGGTGTCCTTTGAATGGCCATGCCTCTTTAATCGCTTCCCTTAGGAATTATTTTATTTTTAACTTTAAGCTAGTTATCTCCTATAACAATTCAATGCCATTTCAAAGGGACACATAGCCATTAGTTTGCCATTCGTTGCTTTTAATTAACTGCCTTTATTAACTAACTCTTGCATATTATAGTGCCTGATAATTTCAGTTTCTTGATTGCTGCCTTTAGTCTTTGTTTCCCTCTTAAAAATTGATGCCTTAAATATAATCGTTGTCTTGCTGGGATCTTCCTTATTATATTTTATATAATATGTTATAGATTTATATTTGTATGTTTCTTAATGAAATTGCTGTTGCTGGCAGTATAGTCTATTTGACATTTCTTTAGTATATTTATAATTATTGTTTTTATATTAGTTTTTTTTTTTTTTAATCTTTTAGAATTTATGTATTATAATGGTGTTTAAATTGTTAATGCTTTTTTTGTACTATTTATAATTATAATATTATCTTGATAATTATAATTATAAAATTGTTAGTATATATTTCGTTACTTTATTCATTTATTTGCATAATTTTGGGGACATGACATGCAAGGCCCCGATGCCTAAAAAGGGATGAGGCCAGGATCGTGCCCCAGACGGATTTTGGGGGAATGGATACCCCTCAGACCTTGGCTCTAAGCTAAAGGGACCCCCTTGGGGGTATCTCCAACAAAAAAAATAAAAAAAATCAATCTTTCCCAAACAAAGACATTTATAAACAAATAACCTTTCAACTATGAAATAATAGAGGAATAGAAATTAGCATGCTTGGATTTGTAGCTCCAACTGACAATACTGCTTTCCAAATTCAACTTTTACAATCACGGTTGCTTCTAAGCCCAACCTATCTCCAAACTCTAGCCTCTTCACAAAGCTTTCAACAATTGCAAACACGCAAAGACAATTCTCTTTCTCACCAAAAACTCTTAGAATTATGCTTGCATAGAAAACTATAGTAGAATGATGGATAAAGAAATCATAATGAATAATAGTAACAAAGGGTAGAGAAGATACCTCTACATATAGTTATACTAAAATCTGAGCATTTTAATGCTACAAATAAGCTACCAAATCTGCCACCTTTCTATTCTACATGCATCGACTAGGTTCAAGAGGTGAGAGGTGGCTGATCAAAACATTAGTTTGCAAACACCTAAACAGTCCAGCTTCTTAGTTAAGAATGAGTCGCTCATAGCTTGTTGACAACAAAGATTAAACTCAGAAAATGCAACCTATAGGTTTCCTTGTTGCAGTATAAGTCAACTACCTCAGACGCCTCGTGGTTGAGACTGAGTCTCATGTTTATTAGAAGGCTTTGCTTAGATAATGGCACAGGAAATAGACTTCTTTTAGTTCCCACTCTCCACAAAATATGGCGCCACCTTTCATACTTTACACGCCTTATTTCATGCGTAGTTATTAGATAAAGTTAGCAATGTTTGAATCAACATTTGCTTTCACTTTATGCGTCGTTCATAAGTTTTGACTTATTCCTTTATGTGCTATATGGGCAACATTCTGCTTTAGCCATTATAATATATATGGCAGCGCTATAATAATGCGCTATGTCTATTACAAAGCACTTTTAATATATATCAAACAATATGTAATATATATATATATTATATCTTTTGTAATGTATACATATACATATATATTTATGTTCACATGATTATTAAATGCATTACTTGCCAATTAAATATATATAAACATATATCAAAATAATTATATACATACATACATACATATATACGTATATTAATATATATGTATATATGTTTACATTAACGTATATATTAATATATATATATATATATATATATAACATTATTTTAATATCCATACTTAAACACATATTCACATATTCATCGATTGGTGCATATATACAAAATGTGTGTTACATCTACCTATGTATACGCATGTACATATATATTCATATGTATGAGTTAGCGGAGACATGTACATACATACATATATACATTCCATGTATATATCCATCGATCATTATATAAAGCAAAATACGAAAAAGAACTTATACTCGCAAAAACTCAATCACATATCCTCAAACAGGATCTTTCAAAGACTAAAACCACATACCAATACAAAACATACTCAAACCTTGACAGAAGGTTACTTTCCATTTCCTGAACTATCTTAATTCAACTAGACCAACTAGGATGTGAGTGTGTGTATGCTCAATTAGGCTCATCAAGGGTTACCAGATCAAATTCTCCTGAGTGATACTCCCCCTCTCTTTCGGAGGTTCAAATCTTTTCCTGCATCCAACTTAGTGCATCACAACAGTAGTTAGTTGATAACATTACATTTACATGCATCATATATTTTCATCTTTAGAATTTATCTAAAATATCAAATTGAATTGAACATTCATTCATCACATTTTCCATCAAGATTCATATACAAATCACAATCATATATTAAAGCATTTTAACCCATCAAGGTAATAGTAAATAGGTAACAACACAACGGGGTGTAACATATTCCCCCCTTGTGAGTCATCGTCCCCGATGATTTTTAAGTATCAAACACGAACACAAAACACAAAACATAAAACATTGTTTTTTGGGAGTTTTCATAATCTAGCAAGACTTGAGGAAACTTTTGCTTCATCTCAGCATAGTCCTCCCAAGTGGTAGAATCTTCTGCATACTGATCCTGCTGGACCTTGCATTGCAGAACCTCTCTATTATGTAAGTGAAACTTACGTGTTTCAAGCACCTTGAGAGGCTCAATTGTTACCACTCTTGGGTCCTGTACCAGTAAAGCATTCCAATCAATAACATTGTTATCCCCTGGCATGCACTTCTTAAGGTACAACACATGAAAGACATTGTGCATCCTAGCAAGAGCTATTGGCTAAGCAATTTTATACGCAACAAGGTTAACTTCCTCAAGAATCTCAAAATGACCTACATAACATGGAGCTAGTTTGGATGACTTTCCAAACTTTATAGAACTCTTGTGAGGTTTAACTCTTAACAAAACTTTCTCCCCTACTGAGAAATGTTTGGTACCTGCTTGGAATCTACATAGCCCTTCTGCCTATCATTAGCTTCTACTAGCCTCTACTTAATAATACCAACTTTCTCCTCCATTTTTGCTAACATTTTGGCCCAAGGCTTATCCTATCTTCTAGCTTATCCCAGCTTATAGAGTTCGGCACTTCCTGCCATACAATGCTTCAAATGGAGCCATCTTGATTGCGGAATGATAAGAGTTGTTATACACAAATTCAGCCAAAGGTAAATAATCCTCCTACTTGTATTGCTGATCCATGCAATACATTCTCAATAGATCCTCTAACACTTCGTTCACTCTTTCAGTTTGACCATTAGTTTTCGGATTATATGTTGAACTTATGTTCAATTAAGTCCCAAGCGAAGAAAACATGGTTTTCCAAAACTTGGATGTCACATGAGTATCCCTGTCAGAAATAATCTTCTTAGGAATTCCATGCAACCTAAATACCTCTTGAATAAACTTCTGAGCTATAATAGGAGCTCCATCAGTTAGATGCCTTGGAATAAAATGAGCCACCTTTGTAAGCTTATCTACCACTACCAAAATGGCATTGTGCTTATTGCTTGACATTGGAAGACCTTGCACAAAATCCATGTTAATGACTTGCCATTTACTTTCTGGAACTTCATGAGGATACAAAAGACCTGCAGGGTGATGATGTTTTTCCTTCACCCTCTGGCATTCTAAGCAACTTGCCACAAATCTTGTAGCATCCCTTTTCATTCCTTTCCAGAAATACAATGGCTTCACATCAGTCAACATCTTAGTCACTCCGGGATGTCTAGAATATGGTGCAGTATGAACTTCTTTCCACACTAAATTCCTTAATTCCACAGAGTTAGGTACATAGATTCTTCCCTTAAACCTTAACAAACCATTAGGTTCAAAGTGAAATCCTTCATACCTTGGATCTTGTAGATTGTCCAAGAGTGCTTGCTTGACTTTTTCATAGTATTTGTCACCTTTGGACTTTTGCAACACTTGACCCTTGAAATCGGTTTGAATTGATATCATTGAGGAGATATGCCTCCTATGACCTAGGGCATCGACAACTTGATTCTCCTTTCCCTTGATATAGTTGATATTGAAATCATAATCAGATATCAATTCTAACCACCTTCTTTGTTGTGTATTCAGATTAGGTTGAGTAAATAAATACTTTAGACCGTGATGATCGGTCTTCAGTTCAAAAGGTTTTCCCAACAAATTGTGTCTCCACATTTGTAATGCATGAACAACTGCTGCTAATTCCAAATCATGTGAAGCATAATTTTGCTCATAAGGCTTTAGCTTCCTTGACTCATAGGCTATGACGCGCCCATCCTGCATCAACACTCCACCCAAACCTTCTCCTAAAGCATCTATGATGACTATAAAATCACCATCTAGATTTGGTACCTTCAGTATCGGAGCTGAGGTCAACTTCTCCTTGAGTTGATCAAATGCCGCTTGACATTTCTCTGTCCATTCAATCTTCTTCCCTTTTCTTTGTAAGGAGCTAATGGGAAAAGCTATTTTGGAAAAGTTTGCAACAAACTTCCGATAGTAACCAGCCAAACCCATAAAAATTCTAACTTCCGACACATTCTTAGCCACTGGCCATTCAAGCATTGCTTTTATTTTTGTTGGATCAACTGCAATCCCATCAGCTAAAATCACATGACCCAGATATTGCACTTCCTTCTGAAAGAAAGTACACTTAGAGAGTTTCCCATACAACTTATGCTCTCTCAATCGCTGGAGAACAATCTCTAGATGTTGGAGATGTTCGTCTTCATTCTTGGAGTAGATAAGAATATCATCCAAAAAGACCAACACAGATTTGTCCAAGCAATCTCTGAATACATTATTCATTAAGTTCATGAATGCTGCAGGTACATTCGTTAGCCCAAAAGGTAGGACCGTGAACTCATAATGACCATACCTAGTCCTGAAAGCTGTTTTGAAAATATCTTCATCCTTGATCCTCAGTTGATGATAACCTGATCGTAGATCAATTGTTGAAAATACTGTCGCTCCTCGCATCTAATCAAAGGGATCATCGATACGTGGAAATGGATACTTATTCTTTATCGTTGCCTTATTAAGCAAACGATAATTAATGCACAAGCGCAGTGTGCCATCCTTCTTCTTCATGAAGATCACTGGTGCTCCCCAGGGGGAAACATTGTGTCTAATTAGTCCCTTGGACAACAATTCCTCCAACTGAGCTTTTAACTCCATTCTGTCGTGGTCATCCTATAAGGCACTTTGGATCTAGGTTCCGCCCCTAGAACTATGTTTATGGAGAAATCAAACACTCTCTTGGGAGGCTATCTAGGTAATTCATCTGGAAATACATCTGCAAAATTCCGTAGGATAGGATATTTTTCCATATCCAATTTTCTTGATTCCACCACCTTGCCTTCTTCGGCTTCTTGGGGGTCTTGAGGTCCATAATATACTACATCATCTTGAGAAATGAACTCATTTCGTTCCTCAAGTTTCTCCATTTTCACAACGAAGAGTTGACAACCTTACTTCTTTGCCCTATGCATTTGTACGACGAAGATCTGCTGTAGCTTAACTTCTCTAGGTTTTCCTTGCAAGAACACCCAGTGTCCAAGATCATCTAAACATTCCACTATTTTTGCATGACAATTTACTTTGGCTCTATGCTTCCACAACCAATTCATCTCTAAAATGACATCATAGGAACCTAGAGGTGCTACATACAATTTCACTTTCGAAGAGAAACTTGGAAGTTCAACCCTTGCTTCAAATAGACATTGCTCCACCTTAGCTCTTGTCTGGTTTGCATATTCAACAATCCAATACTTTTCCATATAGACAACATGTTTAGAAATTTTACTAGCTATACTAGGAGAAACAAAATTTTTAGTAGCATAAGTATCAATAAGAATGGAAATAGGTGTACCAAACAAAGTACTTGATATTTCCACAGGATTGATCTGGTACTCTGCTTGCCGGTTGTCTAATGCCACATGAATCCTCTGTTGGAATGCTGCTTGTTGAGAAGGTAGCTGATTCCCTTGTGGCTATGTCCTTGGTGGTTTGTTGGGACACTAATTTGCAAAGTGATCTCCACCACAAGTATAACATCCTCTCAATGGTCCAATGCTTGATGCAGGCCTTCCATAACTGCCTTCATTCCTATCAACATTGTTGTTATTGTTTCCCCTATGGTCCCTTCTTGAATTATTCCGACTGTTATGGGATCCTTTGTCCCCTTTCTTTTGACAATCCTGCCCTTCACTAGGCTTCTTCAAAGCTTGATTGGCTTGCGACCAATTAAACTTCTTCTGATTCTTTTCATGGTAGTTCAAGATAGATTTAAGCCTCTGTTCTTGCTTAATGGCTTTCTCATACACCAAGTCCATGGTAGTAGGACCGTGCATGTCTACCTCACCACTGATTTGGGCATTGAGGCCCATAATGAACTTCCTTATGCGAAATCGCTCGTCCTTTTGGTACATGGGTAAGTACTTTAGGAGATGAGTGAATTTCTCCCAGTATTTGCTAACCGAGGAATCTCCTTGCCTCATGTTCTAAAAGTTGGTAAGCTTTTGATCATAGAAGAGTTGAGGTAGCCACCGATTTCAAAATTTTTCCACGAATTCACTCCAAGTAAGATTTAAGGAACTTAGCCCAAGCTCCTTTTTATTCATTCTTGCTTAATGGCTTTCTCATACACCAAGTCCATGGTAGTAGGACCGTGCATGTCTACCTCACCACTGATTTGGGCATTGAGGCCCATAATGAACTTCCTTATGCGAAATTGCTCGTCCTTTTGGTACATGGGTAAGTACTTTAGGAGACGAGTGAATTTCACCCAGTATTTGCTAATCGAGGAATCTCCTTGCCTCATGTTCTAAAAGTTGGTAAGCTTTTGATCATAGAAGAGTTGAGGTAGCCACCGATTTCAAAAAATTTCCACGAATTCACTCCAAGTAAGATTTAAGGAACTTAGCCCAAGCTCCTTTTTATTCATCCACCGGTTGGATGCTTCACCAACCAATTGGAAAGCTCCCCAAACGACTTTAGTTATCTTAGAGTAATTCCTGATTTCAAAATACTTTTCCATTTCTGTGAGCCATGCCTCAACCACATTCCCACTAGTACTTCCTTCAAATTTCAGAGTAGTGATCTTTCTTATATCTTGAGATAGCTCACTAGCAAGTCATTTTCGTTTGCTTCTTTCCGATCTAGACTGTGATTCGTCATCCTCATGTTGACCAGACTGACTATGATCATGGGAATTTTCCTCTTCATCATTATTAGGAACTTCTTGTTCCTCCCTTTCTTTCCCCTTTACCTCTTGCTTGAGGTTCCCAATTCTTTCTCTTGTCTCATTCATCATGGCTAGAATACGATCCAATTTAGCCCCTGAATTTTCTGCTCCTTGGCCTACTTCTTGGCTTCCCCCAAGGTTAGTTCTAGTTCTAACCATTTTCGACAAGAAAGTTTACACCTAGAGGTTTCATTTTCAATTAGATTCTAGGAAGGTTTACATAGCATTTAAAACATTTCTAAAGAACAAACATTCATATATATGAAGTTTAAAAGAAGAATTCATAAATAATTTTTCCAAAACATGATTTTTGTTTAGATCAATAGGATTTCAATATCCTTGAATTTACATCAAATGATTATTCAAATAGTCTAGGGGAGAGTATCCCTTAGATTCACTCTTTGATACATAGCTAAGTCAGGTATACCCCTCAGATTTTTGTTCCCATACATTGTCAAAAGGAAAATAACCTTAAGATCTATCCTTAGATACATAGTTTCAGGGGACATATCCCTCAGAGATCCCATGTCTAGATACTTTCTATCTTCCAAGACTTGGCATGTGAGAGTATCAGCTAGGTGCTTTACCTCCCACCACGGACCAATGGTCCCCCACACACCTTCCTAACTGGAAGTGGCCCTTCCCTTCAATGAAGGGTATAGTTAAGAACCCTCTTAATTTTGTCATCCGAGCTTTGCTGTTGTGTCAAACAACTATGGATACCTTCCAACTATGTATAACAACTCTGATTAGTTAAGCAAATCTGGGACATAGTGAACTAACAAGTGCATGCAAAGACTATTGCACTCACTTTGGCCAAAGTACTTGAACTAAATTCAACCACTACTTAAGAGTGGAGTCGTTTGTTCACCCACCTCTACTTGATGTGGAGAACCATATCTGACGTAGGGTTGACTCGAACTTATTGTTTGACCAAAGTTTAACATAATGAAAGTTGTTACTTTACACACATTGACTTGTCAAAATTCAATTGAGTTGTTTAGTTTATACTTGCTTTGAACTCTCGAGTTACTCTACGTAACTTCCTGGGTCTTTGCAACTGCTACAAGTTCAAAGCTCACCAAACTTATGAGAGTAACTACTCTCAAAATTAGACCTTTGATATGCTTGACAACAAAAGAGGATAATTTGACCTATCTGGTCATAATATAGTATATAGACATCATATACAAAACACCCCATTTGGGTGTTTTCCATTAAAGAACACAACTCATTGTAGGGTTTAGCCATTCAAGACAAATGGTGAGGTCTTTCTTTTCAAAGATTCCATTTTAAACGACAAAGTCTTTCAACAAGAAGTTAGTGAAAGAAATCAAAGAATAACAACATAATACGCTGGTAGGCATCTTTATTCAAGAACTAGCACTTAACCGTGCTTTAAACTTTTCTATCAATTCTTTGGTTCATAAAAACAACAAAGAAAACATGGTTCCACAATAATGTCACACTAAGAAAGTGTGGTTACGCTTTTGTCTGCTAACAAGTTTCTAAACTGAAACGTAGATTCAAAATATCGAAACAACTGATAGTGATATTCCTCTTGGAAAGAAAAGAAAGACCTATTCTTTAAGAATAGTAGTAAGTCCATAGTTGGAAAACTCGACTCGCCAAGCCCAAAATTGATGAGTCAACAAAAACTTGGAGAAAACCTGGCAAAAAACTCGAGAACTTAAAAAATTGCTTAAATTTTATTAGAAACACATTTTTTTTGTTGCAAAATTCAATGTCAAGATGAATCCAATGAGTCCATAAATGAGTACAAAAGTGTTTTCTATTAAATTTAATTGACTTTAATGCAAATTGATTACAAAATCACATTCTCATGCAGAATCCTGATGGCTGAAAGCCTGATAGTCTTCTACAAATTACAAAAGATAGCTGGGAATGAAAATAGTAAAACTAGAAATAAATACTAAATACAACATTTTACACTCCTCATCATCCTCATCATCCTCATGAATGTCTTCCAACCCTACATAGTAATCTGGCTCTAGCAATGACGACTCATCATCCTCATGAATGTCCTCCAACCCTACATCTCTTGTTGCACCCACATCCTCCATTGCTTGTCTCTCGAAATCGAGAATCTCGTTTGCGATAAACAATGGAGGTTGCTCATCTTGCCCTGTTCAATCATTGTAAGGATCTATCTCATCCAAATCAATAAGATCCAATGATTTGTCCTCTACTCTTTTTGTGCACAACCAAAGGTTGTATTGCACAAAGACAAGGTCATTGAGGCGTTTTTGAGTTAATTTGTTCCTCTTTTTCATATGAATCACCTCAAACAAGCTCCAATTCCGCTCACAACTGGATGCACTACAAGGCTAACATAGTGTGCGGAAGGCAATTTTTTGGATATGTGGGGTATTTCCACCCCAATTTTTCCACCAAACCTCTACAAAAAAATAAATATTGAAGAGTTAGAAAACAAAGTCAAAACACATTTTATCAAATTATAAGATGCATGTGAAATAAACTTAAAGACTCCCAATTTTATACTTGGTGGCCGAGTGGTTCTTCCTCGAACAACTAGCTCTAAAGAAAAGAGTTTACCCCTTCCTTCCTGTTGTGACCTTTTCACACATCGCCCCATTCAAAATGGGGACCCCCTAATTTTTGCTCCATTCTAGTCTTTTGGCTTTGGTTTCGTCTCTCTCTCTCTCTCTCTTTCGGTCTCTTTCTGCTGTCTACCTTTCGGGGATGTGCCCGTTTGTGAGCTTAAATTTGAGATTTTGGCCAAGTTTGAGAATTAGGGTTTATACTTTTCTGGTCAATTTGAAGTCAAATGGAGTAATCAAGTTGGAATTTGAGCTTCACGTTACAGTTAGTATGCTTCCAACAGGTTTCCAGCTAAATTTCATCGAATTCTGACGACTTACTATTTTTAGTAAGTGTCCAATTCAGGGCGTTCTCTCAGCATTGTTGATGCTCCGATTGTTACACTGTGTCCAGGACATGTCAGGCTGCTCGTCTGCAAATTTTGAGCTAAAATGGACAACTGTCTATTTTTAGCAAGTTCAGCTTCCAGAGCAGATTTTAGGGTTTATATGCAAGGCTTTTCAATGCATGTCTGGAGATTCTTTTTGGGTTTTTTGAAAGCTACGCAGTGATATAACATGCAAAATGAGACAATGCTTTTCAGTATTCATCCTTCAGAGGCTATTTTTAGGGTTTGCATGTCGAAATTTTCTTTGCATGTCTGAACATTCCTTGTGGGTTTTTCGAGGGCTTCGCAACGGTATAACATGCAAACCAGGATCAGGACTTTTTCAGAATTCAGCCTTTTGAGGCTATTTTTAGGGTTTGCATGTTAGAGTCTTCAGCGCATGTCAAGTGATTCTTTATGGGTTTTTCAAGAGCTACGCGGTGATGTAACATGCAAAGCGAGATGATCAATTTTCAGAGACTTACTATTTTTAGCAGGTCCATTCCGGCAGCTGCCCAACACATTAGTATCACAAACATGGTGAAGTGCAACAAAAACGGGGTCAAACGGAGGTCGTTTGATAGACATGCAAGTCAAATTAGGGTTTCCAGCTTTGGGACCCAAAATGAGGGGTAAAATGCCAGAATTTTCAAAAATTGGTGTATCCCACTGTGATTAGTATCTTTCAAGCTATCCACCGGTAAAATTTGAAGGCAATCGGAGCACTTACTATTTATAGTAAGGCGTTCCAGAAACAAGCTAAAAATAGTAAATCGGCAGCAGGCGCCAGTGTGAACAGGCAAGTCTACCGATGAGGGTCACAACATTCAAATTTCAAGTCAAATGGAGTTGGGGAAGTATCAAAATCAGGTAGTTGCTATAAATAGTAAACCACCTTCAGAAACATACTATAAATAGCAAGTCAGCTCGAGATGGCAGTGTGAACAGACTAACTAGGTCATGAGGATCCTGTGGTTAAAATTTCAAATCAATCTGAGCTTTAGAAGTATGAAAACTTGGAACTTACTATATATAGTAAGGCATGAGCTGGCAGAGGCTGAGAAAATTCTAAGTTTGAAGAATAGCCTGCTCCACCCCTCAAATGCGCCCTGTCTTGCTCAGCTGTTGATGAAAATTTCTAAGTCTGGATTTAAGTCCACCTCACTACCCCAAATTCGCCCAAGGAGAAATAAGTTGATGAAATTTTTTCTAAGGCATCGAGTTTGTCCTGCAGACCCCTGAAAATGCGCCCATTTCAAGTCAAGTTGATGGAATAAATTCTAAGTGTTAAAAATGTCCGTCACCACTTCCAAAATGCACCCAAGTGCAATATAAGGGTGAAGCTAATAAAAAATTCTAAGGCAAAGAGCTAAGTCCCTCACCACAGGCTAAATACGCCCATCTCTAGCATGAGCTCCATGAAAATTCTAAGTGATGGAGATAAGTCCGCCTGCCACCCCTAAATGCGCCCTCAAGGAAAGATGATGAAGAAGTTAACAAGGCATTGAAGATATCCTCCAGCACATGCCAAATGCGCCCAAGTAAGCCATGCAAAGTCAAGATGTTAAAAAAAAAATTCTAAGTCAAGGACTTAAGTCCTCCTCCATGTGTGAAATGCACCCACTTCAAGATGAAGGTGTTAGAAAATTCTAAGTGGAAAAGACAAGGCGTTCATCCTCCTCCACCATCAAAATGCGCCCATGCTTGAAGAAGAGTCAAAGAGAGTAAAAGGCGTTGGAGTCAAACTTCCTTCTCCACCCTTTGAATGTGCCCATCAAGTTATGACTTATCCTTCTCCATATGTGAAATGCGCCCAAGTAAAGGTGAAGACAAATGAAAAGTTACTAAGGTGTTGTGCATGAAAGGAATATTCCCAGTGTTGACTTCCTTCACCACCCTTTGAATGCACCCAGTCCAAGATGAAGGCAAGATGAAAGTAAAGTTGATGAAAAGAATCTAAGGTGTTGAAGTGAAAATATCCTCCATGACATGTAAAATGCGCCCAAGGTATTGAGGGTGATGTGCAAAGTGTTGATGAAATTTCTTCACCCTAGGTGAAATGCGCCATGTGAAAGATAAATGGAGAAAATTTTCTAAGGCAAAATTCAAATTTCCTCCTTGATGATAGAAATAATTGAATATTTTTCTAAGTGTTAATATTTAATTTCACCTCCTAGAGAAAATACGCCCAAGCTGATGGAGGAGAAGAAATTTTCAGAGGCATGAATAAAATTGGCAGTGGACATGTCAGAAGGTGCCAACTTCACGAAGATGATGAAAATTTTCAAGGTCAGAGGAAGAAAATACGCCCAGAGATGAAGAATGGAAATAAATTTAATGGAAAATATTTTTCTAAGGTTTAAAAAATTCAAAAATTAAATGTACCGCTTCGTTTGTAGACCCATAGATTTGACACTTTCTGAAGGGAATTTTCTTCTGGGTATTTGACGTCTGCGATGAGGAATGGATTTTAAAGTCTTCCACTGCTCGCCAAGGCTTTCAGGATAAAGATGTTGATGGGCACTTAAATAATGAAATTTCCTAAGAGAGAATTTAAAATTTTCTAAGGCAGAAGGAATAAAATGTGTTGTTGAAATAAAATGCCTTGAATGATGAATTTAAAGTTGATTGACTAGATGATTTTGATCAAAATTGTTCATGAAGGAGAATTTTATCAAGTAGGATATGGATAAAATCAGAGTTCAGAGCTTCGGCTGAAGAAGTGAATTTCTTAAAGAATGCAGTTGAAGTTAATATTTCCAAAAGATGATTTTAAAATACCAAGTGAAGTACACCTTGGCCAGTCAAGATAAATCTTTTAAAATTCTAGAAGGTCAAGATTCCAGACGCCAGATGACGAGTGTTGTAGTTGCCAGAAGAGGGAAATTCGAATTCCTGCTGTGAAGAAGGGGAAATTTAATGAACTGGCTAAACTTAGCTCCTTCTAGAATTCGACTTAGCTATATGAGCTGAACTTTGTTTCACTTTTCTCCATCAGCTAAGAAGTACGACTTGAGCTTTGGAGTCGAGACTGCAGTGCAAGTTAAAATCTGGTGAAGAAATTTGAGTTGAAGCTGAAACTTTGAAGAAGGCAAGTTTGAAAAGAGTCTAGATGCCGTGAAGTGTTAGAAGTGAAGTTGGCCGATTTTCTCAAAGTGTTGAAGTTGCTTGAAAAATTTGCTAAGTGCTGAAAGTTCGAAGTTGCTAGAGGAGAAGTTGAGGTTTGAAGTTAGAATTGCATGCTGAAGCTCCTCATTTTTCAAAAGTCGATTGGCAGCCCCAATGTTATTTTATTTTCTAAATTAAATTGTTGATGACTGTTGTTGTTTTGCAGGATGGCTGAAGTAAGAGCAATTGGCAGAGATAGTAATGCTGCATCCAGGCAGGTTGTTATTAAGAAGCTGAGCAAGTCATTCCTGCCAGAGTTGAAATTCTCTTCGAAGTTGGGCAAGCTGGCTGACACAAATTTGGGTTCCTTCAACATGGAGGCTTTTAAAAGTCGAATGATGGAAGTTGGCAGCCATCGTCCTTCAATCACTTTGCACAATATTGTTCGAAGTGGGCTGTATGCAATTGCTGGTTTTCTGCCAACAATTCGGTGTCCAAAGTTGATGATGGAGTGTGCTAACTGCTACGATCCTGATCACAGGTCTATTGTCTCACCTGATGGTAGATTGTTCGCCAACCTCACGCCTACAACTATCGGCAAAACGTTTGGAATTCCATCACACGAGAGGATGATTTATAAGACAAGAGAGCGTGCTGAGCGAATGTATGCTTCCACATTCGAGAGATGTGCTGATTTGATCAACGCTCGTTGGATGAACAAGCCCAAGCCCTCTTGCACGAAGTTGCCGAAGCAAATAATATCAGATGATTTGAAGCAGGAGTACTGCGACCTGATCATGATGCTCAGTAGAGTTGGAGGCTTCCCCCAGGCGTTTATCTTTGAGCCATGGATGTTCTATTATATCAACCTCGTGCTAGAAGGAAAAGAGCACATCAATTGGGCGGTGATGATTAGTGACAACTTGCATGAGCAGCTCCGGAGTGTGAGGAGGACGAAGACTTTTTACATGAGCTCATACATTGTTTACATGTTGGCTCGTATGACGAAGTACAGAGGAATATCATACAAAGAGCTGATTGGATGTGGCTCTCATCAGTTCAAGATCCATGAGGCTTGTCCACAGCTGCACCTGACAAGCACGTCCAATTACAAGCGGGTCAACGATGCCTTCACCATGCATATAACAAGATCACTTCAACAAAGGACTCATCATAGGATCTTGAAGGAAGCTCAAGAATTAGTAGAAAGGTATGGGTGCTGGTTTATTCAGTTTCCAAAATTTACTTACATCAGGCTGCAAGGATTTTCTTCCTACCCGTACAGACTACCCAAGTACCCAACAAATAGAATTTTGATGCTAGAGATATCTAGGCAACTCACTGCCTATGATAAGATTCGGAAGAGAAAGAAGAAGGGAGGACTCGACTTCCCAATCATCATGGGGAATTTGGATGAAGTGTTTCCTTCACTTCAGGCAGCCAGGGAAGTTGAGAATGAGCTTCAATTCTTCCACTTTTCTTATCACACCAGCAGGCAGTATTACGATCCCCACAGGAATATCAGATGGATACTGTCAGAGGAGTTTGTGCATAAGGCAAATATTGAGGATTATTGGGCTAATATATCAGATGAGGCTGAAGTCAGGAAAAGGATGTTCTCGAGTCTACCGTTGAGCATGATCAGGGAGTATGAAATTATTCCAGTATCAGACCAGGTGGACGAGGACATGAACGTTCTCCATCCGGATTATGAGGCAGTGAGGGACATGCCACTTCCACTCCCAGATTGGTCAGAGCCGGAGATTGCAGATTTGGACACACTTTGTATACCAGTCCTGACATTCACCAAAGCATGGGTTGAAAGGCACGTGAGCAGATTGAAGAGTAGGTCAATTCCTTTGACTTACAATTTGATGGGAGATCACAGGACGCTGACTGCCAGCAGGAAGAAATAGGTTACCCGAGGTCTAGAATCTCGAAGGAAAGAGCCAATTCAGCCGGAGCCTCTGAGAGTTGTGGTTGAGTCACCTACGCCATTGGAGACACGTTCTCCAAGCATACAGGAGGTTTCGCTATTTGCTGATTAGAGAAATGTATTGAATCAGGAGCAGGAATTACATGAGGAAAATCAGCCACCACGAAGAGAATCAGTTGGCCAAAGTGTCAATGCACCCACTAGAGATGATCAGCAGGAGGAAGATGAGGAAACTGCTAGTGATACACACTTCCAGCGTGAGCTTGAGGCAGCTCTAGAGGATGATGCAGTTTCAGGAGATACTCAGCCCATAGAGGTCGATGAGCCTCGCCAAAATGAAGTTAGAGAAGAAGTTTGTGAAGAGGAAGCAAGAGATGAGTAGCCGTTTATTATACAGTAGGTAGTACTGTTGATGTGTTTTTCGTGACCGCACCAAACAGCCGAAGAACAAAATAGTTTGGGCTACTTCGTCCTCTCTTGATCAAAGTATTCTGTGCGCTAAGATTGCGAGAAAGTTCGCACGTTCAACTCCAAGGTTCCTTAAGTGCGAATAGACCCAGTTTAGTTGATGTGTTTTGCTGTGTTCTTACGAGGGGACTTACGCAATTGTTCAGATTTCTTGCAGTTAGCAGCTAATGTATGATTTTGAAAGGGAATTCTCATGTAATATTTGGCAATGTGGTTCTTTTCCTAAGACTAATCAGAAATATGCGGAAAGTAAAAGGTATAAGGCCTTAGAAATTTATATGCTACTCTAAATGCAAGATATGTGGGACTCCGTTTCGGCAGACTTCAACCAAATTTCACCTAGCCTCACGTCGGACAGCCTCAGTAAAATCGGTGCAATCTTCAAGGGGATAGCGAAAGGTTTTCAAATTATGATTTAGCATACATACACCATCACAACGACGCATATAAGCATACAAATCACAACCGAAGTTAGATTCAAGATAATCTCCAGTTGACCACGCAAGGCAAACTTATCATCAACAAGTTGCTAGTGGTATGGAATAAAGAAGCTACCTCAACAAAAATACCACACATCAAAGTAAACTACTTGCATCAAATTAAGCTACTTGGATTCGAAAGGAAGAAGAGACCTCGCTAGCTATTTATGACAAGACGAATTTCACCATCAATGAAAAGATCAATTATCATAAAAAGTGTTACACAACAATCTCCTCAAAAGTTTTCAAAGGGAAAACTTTCTTTCTCTTCCACACTAACAAGATGATCTACTATGCTCTACTATGCAATCTCTCCAATACTACTGTCTAATCTGATCTCTAATTGCCTTACAAATGAGGGGGACTCCCCCCCCTTTATATAGCTAGCCAAGTCCCAAAAGACGGCTAGGGTTACAATCAATAGAGTGGCCGGAATCGTGCCACCTCAGCCCTAACCCTAAAAACTGCCAGAATAGGGAGTGGTACATTAAATGAATCAAAGATTCCCACTCACTCCCAAAATAGTAAACGTAATAAATGCCCATATTCAGTCTTCTAGAAGATCCTCGTCTAGTAGTGTGTTCCCACTTGCCTTCTCTTTGACTGCCAACTCAACAAATCTGCCAAGTACAGCCTCAACTTCCTGAACTGAAATCGGTGGAACACAATCTAGCTGAAACTCTAATACTGTGACTGAATGCTCATGCCTTGTACAAGACTTTCTCCAAGCCGTCAAGGAGTCCTGCGTGTTCTGGATCAAAGTGGAGAAAGTAGCAGTATTCTCGAAATCATCCTGTACAAAGGTCTTAACATCTGCAAAGAAAGGCACCAGCAAACCCCTCAAATTATCAACATTAACTTCTTCTGGATTCAGCCGCCTAGCAAATATGGCCTCAAAGGTATTCTGAACTCCATCTATAATATTGGCCATAGCCCTATGTACTCTGGCTGAATCTGCCTGTGCCGCATCGAAGAAGCCACGCCCCGTGATAGCCGAAGAATACCACCGAGAGAAATCATATCGGTCATTCTCCTGAATGACACCTCCATCAATCAGCAACTGCAATGGCGCATGCCTCAATACCTCAAGACGCTGGATCACCTTACTCTGATAGATAGAGGCATCGCCCCAAGCATGATCCACCGCATCCATCCGTGTCAAAATAGTAGAGGCCTGCTGAAAGGCAGAAACAAGGTCCTCCATAAATTTCTCTGTCTCAGTACGAACTCCTGTGACCCATTTGTCTGCCTCCTGTGCCATCCTTCCCAACTCTACCAAGCCGCTGATTGACTCCCTAGGTAACTCCGCCGGAGGCTCTATCACTGGAACATCCTGCCCTCGAGAACGAGACAACTGCTGTACATATCCAATTAACGCCTTGTGTTCTCGTTTCAGCCTCTTATACTTCCCTTCTTTCTTGAACAACCTATCCTTGAGGGCGAGGAAGGAGTTATCACACTCCTCAACAATCTGAGCACCAGTGGGGCGTCCCAAATCTAGGGTCGTGACCACATAATTCTCAGGAACTGCTTCATTCCGTTCACACTCAACTCGTGGAACAGCAACGTGAAGAGTACGAGAGCCATCCTCCTCAGTGGAGATCTTTGAGAATTTCCTTGCTTTCTTCTTCTGTGGAGGTGCACTGATCTTGTTTAAAAACTCCTCCATCTCAACTGCTGGATCAATTTCCTCACTAGGGCTTCTCCTCATTCTGTCTTTAAGCCAATCGGGCACCTCATACTGTATATCGAAGGGCTGCTGCTCCTGTGCCTCCACTTCTCTAACTTGTTCAACTTCTTCATCATTCTGGCGAGGCTCATCGTCCTCAAGTGGCTGAGTATCGCCTGACACTATATCATCATCATCGTTCATGGCCTCCTCTAACTCTTGCTGAAACTGAGGGTCAGTAATAGTCCCCTCATCATCCTGCTGATCCTACTGATCAACCCTAACAGGTGCGTTGACGCTCTGGCCAACTGACTCTCTCCGTGGAGGCTGAATATTATCTTGTACTACTTGCACCTGATTCAATGCAATCCTCTGATCAACAAATAAAGAGACCTCCTGTATGCTTGGAGAACGTGTCTCCAAGGGTGTTGCTATTGTAATTCGTGGAGGCTCTGGCTGAGTAGGCTC
Source organism: Sequoia sempervirens (assembly GCA_007258455.2). Taxonomy (NCBI): domain Eukaryota; kingdom Viridiplantae; phylum Streptophyta; class Pinopsida; order Cupressales; family Cupressaceae; genus Sequoia; species Sequoia sempervirens. Next base: position 240,135,797 of record VDFB02270651.1, read on the forward strand.
CTGTCGAACTATTTCTTTCTTCCTGGACTCTGGACCTCTTGTAATCTGTTTCTTCCTGCCAGTAGTGGGCGTCCTGTGATCTCCCATCATATTGTAAGTCAAGGCAATTGACCTACTCTTCAACCTGTTTACCCGTCGATCAACCCATGCTCTAGTAAATGTCATAACTGGGATGGAAAGAGTATCTAAATCTGCAACCTCGGGCTCTGACCAATCGGGAGGTGGAAGCGGAGTATCTCGAACAGCTGCATAATCCGGATGGACTACATCCATATCCTCATTGACCTGGTCCGGAACTGGCACAACCTCACACTCCCTGATCAGAGTGATGGGCAACCAAGAGAACATTCTCTTCCTTACTTCAATTTCATCAATTGCGTCAGCCCAATAATCCTCTATGGTGGCCTTATGCTTGAACTCCTCCGACAGAACCCAATTGATGTTATGATGTGGGTCGTAGTGTTGTCGGCTTGTATGATATGAGAAGTGGTAAAATTGAAGCTCACTTTCAGCTTCTCTAGCTGCCTGCATTGAGGGACACACCTCATCCGAGTTGCCCATTACAATTGGAAATTCTATCCCTCCCTTCTTCTTCTTCTTTTGAATTTTGTCAAAGGCTAGCAACTGTCTGGATATCTCTAGCATCAATATTCTATCTGTCGGGTACTTAGGCAGCCTATATGGGTATGAAGAAAATCCTTGCAGCCTAATGTAAGAGAATCTCGGAAATTGTATAAACCAACACCCATACCTCTCAATTAACTCCTGAGCATCTCTAGAGATTCTGTGGTGTAACCGCTCCTGAAGCAACCTCGTGATGTACATGGTGAATGAGTCGTTGACACGCTTGTAATGGGTTGTGCTTGACAGGTGCAACTGTGGACACGCATCATAAATCTTGAACTGATGAGAGCCGCATCCAACAGGTTCTTTGTAAGAGATCCCCCTGTACTTCGTCATCCATGCCAACATATAAATGAGATAGGAACTCATGTAAAAGGTCTTCGTTCTCCTCAAGCTCAGGAGCTGCTCATGCAAGTTATCGCTTATCATCTCTGCCCAATTGACATAATCCTTGCCTTCTAGCACCAGGTTGATGTAATAAAACATCCAAGGTTCAAAAATGAAGGACTGTGCACAGCCTCCAACCCTACTCAGCATCATGATGAGATCACAGTACTCCTGCTTCAAGTCGTCCGCTATGATCTGTTTGGGCAACTTCGTTCGAGAAGGCTTGGGAGTGCTCATCCAGTGGGTGTTAATTGTCTCCATGCATCGTTCAAAAGCAGAAGCATACATTCGCTCCGCTCGCTCCCTGGACTTGTAGATCATGTTTCTGTGCACCGGGATCCCGAAAGCCTCACCAATGGCTGCCGGAGTAAGATTGGCAAGCACTTGGCCATCAGGTGACATGATCGACCGGTGTTCTTTCTCGTAGCAATTGGCGCACTCCATTATCAGCTCCGAACACTGTATAGCTGGCGGGAAACCAGCAGCTGCATATAGCCCACTTCGGACGATGTTGTGCGAAGTGACTGAAGCCCGATGACTTCCAATTCCAAACATCCTGTTCTTGAAGGTTTCGAGGTTGACGGAGCCCAAATTGGTGTCTGTCAACTTGCCCAGCTTTGAAATAAACTTTGACTCTGGCATGAATGTTTTGCTGAGCTTCTTGCTCACAGCTTGTCTTGAGGCACTATTGTCCTTTCCAGTTGTCCTCGCTTCAGCCATCTGCAACATAACAAACATTTATCAGCGATTAAATTTAATAAAATAAGGCATTGTATAGGGGCTGCAGTCGAATTCTAGAAGCTGCAATAACTCTCGTGTTTGCAAACCTCAGCTTCTTTCTTGAATTTCAATACTTAGAACAGATTTCTAAGTAGACTTTGATGGCTTCACTTCACTATCCTCAATCAGCAATTTGAACTTCGTAACTTTGTATCAGAAATCAGCAATCAGCAAACTAGCAAATTCGTGCCTTTTAAGTTCTCAACAATTCAATTTACTACAAGGCGTCCTCTCAGCATAATCCTCAGCTTCTTTCTAACCAGCAAGGGCGTACCTCTATACTTCAGCAAATACTTCTTTAACCAGCAAGGGCGTACCTTTTCCAACCAGCAAGTGCGCACTTCTTGACTTTAGCAATTGCACTTCTTAGCAACTCAAGGCGCACCTCTCTCAGCAACCTCTACTCCTCAGCAAAATTTCGAACTCCTTCAAGCTTCAGCAACTCACTGCAATGCTTCACTCTCAGAGCAAGTTCGACTTCCTCAGCTGTGAAAACAAGTAAGAAACTTGCTCATTTTATAGCTAAAATTTGAATTCTAGAAGAAGTTAATTTTAGCCAGTGCCATTAAACTCCACTACTCCACTTCAAGAATTCGAATTTTCCCTCTTTGGTGCTTCTGACACTTGTCTCCAGTCGTTGGGAATCTTATTCTTCTAGAAACTTGACTTTGACTGGCGTCCTTTGAATTTATTTTCGAAAATTTAATTAAACTCATCTTTTTCACTCACCAGCCGGAGCTCTGTCACTTGAATTCGAATTCAACTCCTCTGCTCTGGAAAATTCATCCTCGAAGAATTTAATCAAAATTATCTAGGCAACTGACTTCAAGTCCATCGTTCGAAGAAAATTCATTTTGAAAACACATTTTATTCCCTCTGCCTTAGAAAATTTTAAATTTTCCCTTAGGAAAATTCACAATTTGAGCACTGATTAAATTCTTCACTGAAAAAGTGTCGGCGAAGTTCAGAAGACCTGGAAATCCATCTATCATCGCGAACGTCCAGTACCCAGAAGAGAATTCTCTTCAGAATGCCTCGAATCCATGGGTACCCAACGAACGGGTTCTTTTAATTTTTCAATTTTGAACCTTAGAAAAATATTATTTTATCAAATTAAAATCCATTCTTCGCCTGTGATTACTCTACGTTGCTCCAATTCGGAAAACTTGAATTCATCCTGCATTCCTGACTTCATTACTGAGAGAATTTGCTCGTGATTTGAAAAAAACTTGCCACCCTGAGCTCTAGGCGTATTTTCCAAGGGGAAAGTAGTTTGCCTTAGAAAATATTTTTAAATCATCTTGCATTTTGAGAACTTGCCTTAGAAAATATTTCGTTTGCCTGCCAGCGAGAGAAGTATCATCTTCACTTAGAAAAATTTTATTCACAGAGGCACCTTGCATATTTTATCTTCACTTGCCACTCACAAACACTTTACATCTTAGAAAAAAATAAAAAAATTATTCCAACGCCTAGGCAAATTCTCCAACACTTAGAAAATATTTTATTTTCACTTGAGGCGCTTAGCACTTAAGGAAAAAAAATCATGCCTAGGCAATTTTCTAATACTTTTAGGCTCCCAACACACACGCCTAGCAAAATTTCTCTAAGGCCCACCACCTTGGGCGCATTCTACACATGATGGAGGATAACGCCTAGCTTTTATCTTGAGTTTACCCCGCCTTGGCAAAATTTTCACCTCAATTACCACCCTTATTCACCATTTACTATCCAAACATGGGCGCATTTGAGCCTGGCAAAGGGATGACTCTTCGTATTCCAATTTTTTGTCTTCACATGCATGTGTTTGGGCGCATTTTGCCCCTTGAGGAGGACGAAATCCTTTGACTTGTTGACCCTTTTCCATCTTGAGCGCATTTTGATGCATGAGAAGGACGAACTTTTCAAATGCCTTCATGTGACTTTTCAACTTCCATTTTTTGTCCTGACATGGCCTTGTTTGGGCGCATTTTGCCTAGGGGGAAGGATGAAAACGTTTGACTTTGCTTTGACCCTCTGCAACTTAGGCGCATTTTAGACTGGCAAGAGGATGAACTTGCATCTTGGGCGCGTTTTGAGGGTGGTGGCGGATTTTTATACTTAGAAAAATTTTCAACTTCCTGAGCTTTCCTTGGGCGCATTTTGGCCTAGCAGCAGGATGAAAACCTTTGACTTTCTTTGACTTTCTGGTGCCTTGGGCGCATTTGGACCCCTGAGCAGGATGAACGCCATACTTAGAATTTTTCCATACTTTCTTACTCACCTGGCGCATTTGCTATGTCTTCTGGATGAAGTTCCAGACTTAGACAAATTTTCTCATTCCTCGCCAGTATTTCATACCCTGCTATTTTTAGTAAGTCCTCTGAATTTGTATCTCTGAAGCCCGGAATGGCTTGAAACTTTGCACACGGCATCCTCATAACCTTATCAACCTGTCGGCACTGCCATTTTTAGTCACCCTGCTATTTTTAGCATGTTTCTGAAGGTGGTTTACTATAAATAGTAACCTCATGTTTCTGATAGCTCCATTGCTCCGATCGAGTTGAAATTTTAATGAGGCGCTCCTCACCACGTGACCTTACTGCCGACACTGACGCATGCAACTGATTTACTATTTTTAGCATGTTTCCAATCTGACTTACTATAAATAGTAAGTGCTCTATTTGACTCGAAATTTCACCAGCAGGTAGCCTGAAGGACGCTGATCGCGGTGGTTTACACTGGATTTTGAAGATTTTGACCTTTTACGCCTATTTTTAGGCTCCGAAGCTGGAAACCCTAATTTGCTTTGCATGTGTATCAAATGAACTCTGTTTCTCTTCTTTTCTGTGGCACTGCGATCAGCTCGTGATTTTGAACTGCTGGAAGCGGCTGCCGGGACACACCTGCTAAAAATAGCAAGTTCCTTACTAAGTGGGTATCTTCATTTGCATGTCACACCATCGCGAAGCTCTCGAAAAACCCATCAGGAATCACCTGACATGCAAAAGAAACCCCGACATGCAAACCCTAAAAATAGCCTCGGAACGCTGAATTTGAAAGCGATTGTCTGGTCTTGCATGTTATATCATCGCTAAGGTCTCGAAAAACCCGTATGAATATCCACATGCAAAGAAAAACTCTGCATCTGAACCCTGAAATTCGTCCCGGAAGCTGGACTGCTAAAAATAGTAAGTTGTCCGTTTTCGCTCAAATTTTGCACGCGAGGAGTCTGATACACTCTGAATGCCGTGTGGCTGTTGAAAATTCAAAAATGCTGACAATTTGCCCTGAATTTCACACTTACTAAAAATAGTAAGTACCTTGGAATCGGATGAAAATTTGCTGGAAGCCTGCTGGAAGCACACTGATAACAATGTTAAGTTCAATTTTCAATTTACTCACTTTACCTGACCTCGGACTGACCAGAAACGATGAAACCCTAATTTTCAGACTTGGTCAATTTTACGCTTAAGCTCAGAGACGGGCACAATCCTCGAAAGGCAGACATCGGAAAAGAGACAGAGAGAGAGAGAAAGAGAAGAGCCTAAGCCAAAAGACCCGAACGGAGCAAAAATTTAGGGGGTCCCCATCTTGAATGGGGTGATGTGTGAAAAGGTCACAACAAGTACCTGATTGGCTCAGAGATAGAATGAGAAGGAGCCCCAGTGAAGAGGCTGATCCAGTGGTAGAGATGGAGGAATTTTTGAGTCGGATTAGCGCACCTCCAACTAAGAAGAGAGCTAGGAAATTTTCGAAGATTTCAACCGATGAGGATGGCTCTCGCACCCTTCATGTAGCTGTGCCAAGAGTTGATTGTGATCGAGATGAGGCAGTGCCGGAAAATTATATGATCACTACCATGGAGTTAGGTCGCCCCACAGGAGCACAGATAGTTGAGGAGTGTGATAACTCCTATCAGGCACTTAAGGACAGATTGCTCAGGACTGAAGGCAAGTACAAGAAATTGAAGAAGGAGCATAAGACTTTGATTGGCTACATGCAACATTTGTCTCGTCCTTGTGGGCAGGAGATTCCAACACTTGAGCTTCCAACCGAGTTGTCTAGGGAATCAGTTAGTGGCCTAGAGGATTTGAGGAAGATGGCACAGGAGGCAGATAAATGGGTTGCGGGCGTTCGTTCCAAGACATAAAAGTTTATGGAAGATCTTGCTCATGCTTATCAGCAAGCTTCCGGCATTGTGGCACGGATGGAGGCAGTTGATTAGGCCTGGGGTGATGCTCATGTCTATCGGTGTAAGGTTATTCAGCGTCTGGAGGCCTTGATGCATACTCCCTTGCAGATGTTGATTGATGGAGGAGTGATTCAGGAGGGTGATAGGTACAATTTTACTGGCTGGTACTCTTTAGTAGTCACAGGATGTGGATTCTTTGATGCAGCACAGGCGGATTCAACCAGAGTCAGGAAGGCTATGATGAACATTATTGACGGAGTCCTGAACACTTTGGAGGCAATCTTTGCTAGTAGGCTGAATTTTGATGAGGTGACTATTGATGGCTTGAGGAGTAGGCTGCCACCTTTCTTCTCGGAGGTGAAGACTTTTGTGCAGAACGACTTTGAGAACACCTCAACTTTCTCCAATATTATTCAGAATACTCAGGATGCCTTGGTTGCCTGGAGAAAATTTTGTACACATCATGGGAAGGTAGTCACAGTATTGCAGTTTCAGCTTGATCACATTCCGCCGATCTCAGTTCAGGAGGTTGAGGCTGTGCTTGCCAGGTTCATTGATTTTGCAATCAAGGAGGAGAATGGAAACGCACTTCTGGATGATGACCTTCTGGAAGACTGATTGTGGGCATTAATTGCCTTTGCTATTTTGGGAGTGAGTGGGAATGTTTTGATTCATTTATTGTACCACTCCCTATTCTGGCTGTTTTTAGGGTTAGAGCTGAGGTGGCTTAATCTAAGCCATTCATTTGATTGTAATCTGAGCCGTCCATTGGACTGGGCTATCTATAAAAGGGGCATCCCCCCTTCATTTGTATCTCATTAGACTAGAGGGTAGACATTCTGATAGAGTATAGAGAGACAACTTAGAGTTAGCATAGTTTCATTGCATAGCACAGTTTGAAGGAGAAGGAAAGTTCTCCCTTTGAGAATTTTGTAAGGAATTGTTGCGAAGACTATCATAATAAAAAGAGTCTCATTGATGGTGAATTTGTCTTTTGTTATGAGTTGTTAGCGAGATTTTTTCGCCCTTCAACTTCAAATTGCACCAACCTTGTTGAAGCTGTCCAACGCGAGGCAAGACAAAGTTCGGTTGAAGTCCATTGAAGTCAAGCTCAACGCCTCTTGCACTTAGACTAGGACATAAATTTTCTAATCTTTGCAACCATTCAATTCAATTTATTTCTGGTTAGTTTTAGGAAAAACGTACCTCATTGCTAAATCCTCTGCATTGCATTCCCTTCCAATCATCAATCTGCTGTCAACTGCAAACCTATGTTGTAGGGTTCGTACCCGCAGGCCTCGAACCCGGTTCGGGTTCGGCTGTGGGTACGTGCTGGGTGCGCACCCTGTGCGTACCCAACACGAACCTGGGCGAACCCAGGCGAACCCATGGGCCAAGTTAAAAAAAAAGGGCCCAAACTTGATTAAAAAACATTTTTTTTAAAATTTTTTTTCCTCCTAACCCTAAAACAGCATTGATCATTTCATAGTCTGATACTTGATCATTGATCATTTCATTTCATAGTGATGATTTCCATTGTGATAATTCAATGTGTAATGCAGAGGCAAATCTGGGAATCAATACTAAGCCATTCCAACTTTCAAATATGATTGATACACAATAGATACCTACTCAAAAATTAATATCAGACCTGTACATACTCAGAATAACCAACAAAGAGTAGATCACAGTATTCCAAAACTATGCCAGACCACAGCGATACAAACTGAGCTTATATTTGTAGCAGATACATTACATACAATGACCAGAATTGATAGCAACCTCAAAAATTTGCAGTAGATAATAGTACAACAGATAATCAACATTACAACATTACTATCCACTCCATAGATACTAACAGTAAATCTGATAACCCAAATCTGAAACATACTACTCAATATTGGACTGAGTTTACCAAGCATATTCAGAAATACATATTTAGACTTATTGCAAGAACTTCTTGTGTTATGTTTAGAGCTGATGTATGAAGTTAATCCTCAAAAAATTAACAGCAGATAGAAGAAAGTCTGTACTCAATCCGAGACAAGGTTATAATCTTTTACAACTTCTCACAGTCTATTTGTAGCAGCAAATACATTGATTTATAACACTAGATAATAGAATGAACAACAGTTACAAGTAATACAATGAGTTTATAAATATCTTAGACCTGGGAATGTGTTTGCCAGGGTAATGTATGATGAATCTTGCTCGATCAATGATCAATGATCGTGAATATTTATCTTTGGCATTTGGCATTGATCAATGATCAAGTATCATACTATGAAATGATTTAGTTTTACAATTCTGTATATTTCTCTCTCTTTTTTTTTTTTTTGTGTATATATATATATATATACATATACACACACGTACCCAAACCCCTAAATTTTTTTTTCACGTACCCACGTACCGGGTTCTCGTACCCGCACCCATCCCCGAACCCGAACCGGTAACTTAGCTGCAAACCTTTTGAACAATTGTGTAAGTCCCCTCGTGTAAACAGTAAATCACAACGAACCGACTGAGGGTATTCCATAGCATTTCAGAACCTTGGAGTTGAACATATGAACTTTTTGGCAATCTTAGCGTATGGAATTCTTTGATCAAGAGAGAATGGAGTAGCCTTCAGATTACTTTGTTCTGCTGATTGGTGCGGTCACAAAAATCACATCAACACTTCCCTGTAAAAATCCAACTCTTGGACAATGAGGTCTCTCACCTCAACCTTGGGTTCCATCCTCTGAATGCATGTCATGAGCCTCTCCATAACCTCTCCATTAGGATCAGAGAAGTTGTTTGAGAAGAGAAAATTAGGGTTGAGGAAGTACCCTGCTGCATGGATGGGTTGGTGAAGTTGATTGTTCCACCTCCTATCAACAATCTCCCATATGGGATCAAATTTGAGGCTGTCCCCCATGTAATAATTTTTGATAGCCTCTTTGGCCTTATCCATGGCCTCATAAATATATCCCATTGGGTTTTGATCTCCATCTACCAAGCGAAGGACTCTAACCAAGGGCTCCGACACCTACATTACAAATACAAAAAGATTAAAGTTGCAAATTTATAATGAAAGACTTAAATTAAAAAAAATAAAATTCAACTTGAGTTTAAAATCAAAGTTTTGAAATTACCTTCACAATCTTTGTAGCTCTTTGTGCAAATAGGTTGTCAAAGACTATTTTTGCAACTCTCTCTCCTTCGGGCTTCCTTGCATAAGTTGAGTCTAGCCATGCTTGACTCACAAACATTTGTTTTAAAGTAGTCAAAGAACCCAGAATGCTTTGCAACGTTCAGAAAACCGTTGCAAACCTTGTGGCACCTAATCTCACCAACTCCTTCCCTTGCATATTATCTCTCATCAAACTAAGAACCCAAGGGTGATTGTAGATAAATTTTGTGATGCTCCTTGCATCATCTACAATCGGTGCCACCCAAACAAGTTTGACTATATCCTCCGAAAGAAGGTCAAGGCAATGAGTCGCACATGGTGACCAAAAAAGTGTAGGATGTCTATCCTCAAGCAATCTCCCAACTACCACATATGCTACTGCATTATCTATGATGACTTGCATCACATTATCTATCCCCACTTCCATGACAACTTCCTCCAACAATGTACACAATGTTTTTGCATTTTTTATTTTGTTGGAGGCATCCACCGATTTCAAAAACACAACTTCACCTTTTGAAGAAACCAAAAAATTAAGGATGGTGCGGTTTTTCCCATCCGTCCACCCATCGGAAAGAATGGTGCAGCCATGTTTCTTCCATTCTTTCTTTTGATCTTCCACTACTTGCACTGCCCTTTCGGTTGCATTTGTGAGCAACCTACAAGTACAAAGTAAAATAAGTACAAAATTTTAATTTTTAAACAAAAAATAGCTTACATTCAACATAATTTAATTTAAATTAAAGAACATAAACTTAGCATAAAATTTAAATTGACTAACCTCCCACTCAAGTCTTTGCGAGAAGGTGGTTTGTAGCCTTCTCCCACAACTCTCAATGCTGTAACCAAATTATGCCAATAGGGACTACTTGCCACATTAAATGGAATGTTATTGAAATACCAAAAGTCTGCACATGCCATGCCGGCATGTTGATGCACTTCCTTATTCCACCTTGTAGCCTCCAATGATGTCTGTGCTCTTGGTGTGTTTCTTGGCACAAAAAATCTATGTGGTGTGCGTGAAGTAGGTGGTGGCACTCTACTCGAAGTAGAGAAAGTGGGGAGCCTAGTGGCTGGTGTGCCACGAATGTGTGGACCACGAAGAGAGCCCACAATGTCAATATTTGCCTCCTCATCTGATTGAGACTCTATCTCCACTTGCTCATGACCATGTCCACTAGCTATGGTTGCTGCTATGGCTGCCTTTGTCCTCTCCCTTTGCAATTTTTTTTCTTTGGCAGTTGCAAGGATGGCATTCATCTCTCTTTTTATCTCTTCTGTGGCCCTATGACAAGGCTTGGCATCACGATGAATAATGCCTGCAAGATGGTATTTGAGGTGATTTATGCCTCCAAGATGTACCTTTTTACATTCAGTGCAAACAACTGATCTAGGTGACGGTCCTCTCATGGCATACTTCCATGTAGGGTCTCTAGCTCTTGGAGGATGAGTGCCTGGAACCTAAGATGCAGGTTTGTATTCTCAGGCCGTGAACCCGGTTCAAGTATGCACCCGATTCGGGTTTGTCTGCGGGTACATGCTGGGTGCGCATAAGGTGAGCGCCCAAAATTGTGGGTTCGCCAGGGGGTGCACACCCGCACACCCGTGCAAACCCATAGTCCTGGGCGCGCACCCAACACGAACCCAGGCGAACCCAGGACCCAAATTTCATTCGTTTTTTTGGATTTTATGCTTAGTGTTGCTTTCTATATTGGTTTCAGTGCAATAAATAAATCGAGACAGTTTACTGAAATAACTAGTGAATTGTTTATTTAGTATTCTGTGAGATTTTTTGTTTTTTATCAGATATGCCATAAATGGCTGCTCCAATTTTTGAAGATGAGACCTAAGAACAAGAAGATGAATATCAGTCTTATTGGATGGTCAGAATCATCCTCTTAATTTGTTGCAAATTCTTTGCTGGACACCTCTTGGAATAATGTGTCATGCAGTTTTAAAAAAGCTAATAAATGGTGGTCAAATGATAGATACATAATTGTGGGTGATATTATCTGAAATTAACTGTCCAGTTATTTCCTTGTAGTGTGCTTTTGTTTTGCTTTCACTTTGTCATCTAGTTGAAGCTAATCTTCACTGCAATAAATTGACTTTTATGTCTTTGTTGAATATGTTCGAATATTGAACAGAACATTCTTATCTTTGCACATCCAATTTGAAGGAGAAGAAGCCGATTGACTATGTTTTTATTGTTTGTCCTTCTCTTATGTTCTTTTGGATTCCACTGACCTTTGGTCTTTCTTTATTCTTTATATAATTGATTATGCTGTTTCCATTCTCTAAATGCTACCAATTCGTCATCTTTTTGTATCATACTATGAAATGATTTAGTTTTACAATTTTGTATAGTTCTCTTATTTTTTTTGTATATATAATACGCGCACACACACACACACACACACACACACATATATATACACACATATATAAATATACACACACAGACACACACACACACACATACAAACACACACACACACACACACATATATATACAAACACACACACGTACCCAAACCCCTAAAAAAAATTTCACGTACCCACGTATCGGGTTCTCGTACCCGCACCCGTCCCCGAACCTGAACCTGTAACTTAGCCTGGAACCCATGATGGCATGGGTGTCGATGGGGCGGAGCTTGAGGTTGAACCTAAAGTAGAAGCCATTATAGTGTGTATTTAACCTACACATTTAGCAAATTAAAAAATGAAACAAAACGGGAGCACCTTCTCATCAAAGGTGGATTGCACCTACAATCTGTTAGTAACATGAGTTCTCACACAATGGTGTTTCTTTGTTGTATTAGAAGTTGAAAATGATAAAAGATAAATTCTTTAGGGTTCTTTTCACTTTTTATACTAAAAGAAAACCTACTTAAGTCAATTCTTAACCTTCTCACTAACTCTGGTTACCCGCAATATAACATAACACAATATTATCTTAAACTAATGCATAAACCATGGGCCTTTATACAAAATAGGTATGAACATACTTCTAATCCTATGCTGTGTCTAGGTACACAACATAACTCTATAGAACAAAACTCTCCACCATTGTTGGTCCTCAAGACTTTGATCTTCTTCTCTATTTGGTTCTCCACAAGAGACTTAAACTCTTTGAATCTGCTGAGGACTTTAAATTTCTGTTTAAGAAAGAACATTACTGTCTTTGTGGAGAAATCATCAATAAAAGTTACATAATATAGGGATTTTCCTAGAGAAGGAACATAATCAGGTCCAAGCACATTACTACAAACCAAATATAAAATCCCATAAAATTTAGTAAAGCTTGAGTAAAACTTAACATGATTTTGTTTCCCACAGACACAGTGTTCACAAAAATCAAAATTCAAAGAGCAGTCAACAAGACTTTCAGCCAAACCATTTTACCGCAAGGCTCTAAGGCCTTTCCCACCAATGTGGTCCATGCATTCATGCCACAACATGGTCTTTTGAATAGACAGCTTATGGTTCTTAGTATCGGGAACCTCAAAATTATTACATACAATTAATGAGCTAGCATCAATTTTAAACAAAGTTCTAGTATGAACTCTTTTTGCCAACACAATGGCTCCTCTGACCATTTTACAACTTGTTGATGTGTGTTTTATGACACAACAAACATTCTAGAATAAAGTATCCAAAGACGCTCTATCCCCTCTTGAAAAACTACCTCGTAGGCTAAGACTGCAAGAAAGATCATACGGCAATTCCAATGTTTCAGTTAGGTGTGGACAAGCTCTGTGGTTGATGTGATTTGCCGGGGGCACAACAAGGATTTACTTTGGTAAGTTACTCAGAAAAGCAAAGACGCGAATGCAGTATCATTTTGGAATTTTCTGACATTAGATAAAAAAGGTGAAAAAAGAGTAAGGGTTTAGGAGTCGTATGCTATTCCTACGAAATCAAAAGACGGCAAGGATTGAGTGAAACTAAATAAACAATACTTTGTTTCACCACGCTAAACGACAACTACACAAAGCAAGTGCAATCTTCTGGGATTTGTGCTTAAAATTTCTTTACCACGAACAATACCATCAATAGAACAACATTATTCGAAGTAAACGTTGAAACATCCACAATAAAGCTCAGTCTAACTTTACGCATTGAATGAAAAGCATCCACTCAAAGAAAGTATGAGCTAAGTTTCACTAATCTTTGCTATCAATCTATCATTCCCTTAACATACATTCAAATGAAATTCTAACTCAAATCTACTTTACGAGGAAGAGAAATATGCAACCATGCAACCATTTGACAATGAAAGGATTCAAAGCATCTCATGCATTATGAACTTTATTATCAAGATAGTCTTTTGCAACAATCTCATAAAACTCTCTTATTCTCTACAATCTCTTCTAATGATTCTAATCTCTAATCCTTGATGAATTCTCTAATCTCTAATCTCTAATCATAAAATGAGAGAGAGAGGGGGGGGGGGTTTATATAGAGTTTCCAGATTACAATGAATGGCCAAGATCAAAATGAGATTAACGGCCCAGATTCAAAACAACTAAACCCTAATTAGGGTTGCCTAAACAACATTCAGTTAATTGCAGAGAACTTCATGCACTGGGAATTGCATCCTTATCCACTTGCAAAGCATTATGTTCGGTGAACCTGGACACGATCATGCTGACTTCTTCCATGGTAATGTCCGGCAGCGCATTGACTTTGTACTCCAGCAAGTCTAGACTTTCTGCACATCCTGCGAAGGTGATTGTCTATTATGATTCATGCAGCAAAAAGGTGTCTCGGATGGTTAGGAAGCTGAATGCTTTGGTCAAATTTTCCTTCATGATTGGCCCAGAAGTGGTGGAGAAAATTCTTTGAACTTTTTCTTTTAAATTTTCTGGCTGCAAGTGTTTCTTTCGCACAATATCTCTGTCAAGCATATCTGCAGCCATTTGGTAAATCTTACTTTGAATCTCCTTTGCCTGCTCTTCAATTTTGGCGCCATCTTGCTTTACCCTTTCCAGGACTTCTCCTCGTGAGATCAGTGTGTAGTACCAGCCGCTGAAATCATATGCAGCTCCAGCTTCAATAATCTTTTCATCAATCAACCTTTGCTTTGGAATGCCCTTTATCTCTCGAAGACATGGGATAATTTTAATCTGAATGTCTTGGAGATCATCCCATGCTTCTGCTAAGTCTGTAACTCGTGATAGCAGAAAGGAAGTTTTCTCATACACATATGCCAACTTTTCTGCGAATGCCATCGCCTCTTCTTTCTTTCCGGCCTTCCATTCTTTAGCTTCTTTGGCTGTAGTCAACTCCTCTTCAAAATTTCTGACCGGTTCCTGTGAAGAGTTTGGAAGTGGAGGTGCTGATTGGTCACCTTGATTGAGTGGCCTAGTTAAATGCTGGATATATTCTTTCAGACGCTCAATCTCTCTTTTATATTCCTTCTTCGCCACTTCTTTCTCTAGCCTAGATTTGATGGTGGCAACAAAATTATCTAGGTCCTCAACTTATTGTCCTTTCGTTGTCGGACCCATATCAATAGTTGTGATGGCATACTCGTTTGGGGCAATCTCATCTTGGAATTTATCAACTGTAGGCACTGCAATCTGCACTGTGCGGTTACCAGCCTCATCTCTTTGTATGGCAGAAAATTTCTTGGCTGGCTTTCTTGTGACAGTCTGCTCTAATCTCGCCAAGAAGTTTGCGGTATCTTCTTCCGGTACCTCTACTGGCGCCTTTATCTTTAGTCTCTCCTTCAGCCAATCTAGGATGGTTGACTGTTCAATTCCATCTTCCTGTTGATCTTGGACGTCCTGCATATCCTGAACTTTGGGCATTTCTTGAACTTCTGGCATATCTTGAATCTCTTGCACGGATGGGTCTTCTTGGATTCCCTTGAAGGCGGAAATCATTCCCTCTTCAAATTTTCCATCCATGATGTCCATGTCATTGTCTGATTCTAGAATCTCTGTGCCTGTTGGAGAAGGATGATCATCATCTTCCAATTGCATTGGCTCCATATCTCTAACTGGCGAAGGAATTCTGACTTGCCCCCAAGACATTTCCTCCATTATCAATATTTCATCTATATTTCTGGATGTAGCCGAATGAAGGGGCCTGAATTTATGCTTCTTTTGAGCGGGTCCTTCATCTACTGTTTTCTTCTTGTTCTGCTTTACAGAGTCATCAATTTCTTTTCTCTTTTTCAAGTTGGCAGCGTCCGTTGGTTCACCTCCATGAGATGCACCGACATTTAAGGAACAAGACTCTGTATCACCCATCAATTCATATGTGAATTGTACATTCCTTTGCCGTAAAACTTGTACTTGCTGGTCTGTCCACCATTGGGAATATTTGAATATAGGCCTCATGAACGTTGTTAGGTCACCAAGCTCAGGCTCATACCATCTGATAGGAGGAAGCGGTTGGCTTTCATCAAAGCCCGGCTACACATATACTCCATCATCATCCAGCTGATCAGGTACTCGGAAGAGTTCTGTCGCCCTTATCATATTCAATGGCAATCTTGACCACAGTCTTTTCCTCACATCATATTCATCGGTTGCATTGGCCCAAAAATATTCTAAGTCTATTCTGTGTCTGTATTTCTCCCCGTCCATAGTTCCAATGTGATGGAGTGGATCGAAGTAACTTCTGGGCTTGTAGGATATGAACTGGTATCTTTGCATCCCTAATCGAGCACTCTCTGCCGCTTGCGCTGATGGACATGATTCTTCCATATTGCCGATGAAGAGTGGAAAAGTGACAGCTGCTTTCTGCTTTGGCCTTTGGATATTCTGATATGTCTCCAATTTCCTTAGAACTTCCAACAAAACCATTTTGTTGGTAGGATAAATGGGCAGTCTGTATGGGCGACCTGTGAATCCTTGAATCCTGATGTAAGTAAATTTGGGAAACTGGATGAACCAGGATCCATATCTGCCAATCATACTTTTGGCCTCACGGGTGAGCCTTTGATGTGTTCCGCCTTGGAGAATTCGAGTAATATACATAAGAAAGGCGTCATGCGCCCGTTTGAAGTGTGACTTCTCCTTCAACTGCAACTGCGGATAGCAATCATAGGACTTGAACTCTCCTTCGCCATTACCGACTACACCTTTGCAAATCAAGCTAGCATATTTGTAGGTCCTTGCAAGCAGATATATGACATAAGAACTCATATGAAAAGTTTTGGTTCTTTCCAGGTTGACCAACTGCTCGTGGAGACTGTCACTGATCATTCTTGACCAGTTGATCATCTTCACCCCGGAAGTTATTTCATCAATGAAATAATACATCCAGGTTTCAAAAGGTGCACCCTGAGGATTGCCTACAATTCTGTTCAGCAATAAGACAATATCTCCGTATTCTTCTTTAAAATCAGTTTTGGACAATTTCTTCGACATTTTTTTGGCAGTAGGTCTGGGCTTCATCAACCAGGACTTATTCATATTTGATGCACAGAGATTTTGCTGATCTTCTTAAAGTTTATGTGCATCATCTTTGGTTCGATAAGATGTCCGGGGGTAAGCTGGAATTCCAAATGTCTCTTGTATGGTTGGCTCAGTCAAATATGCTAGTACTCTTCCATCAGGTGCCTCTATTTGTCTTTCTTGTGCATTATAATGCAATGCACACTCTACCATGAGCTCTGGACATTCTTTTGCTGGCGGAAATCCAGCTGCATGAACAATACCGTTGCGCATCATCCTTCTTGCAATTGGTGTGGGTAAAGATTCATCACTTCCATACATTCTTCTCTTAAAATCATTGAAGTCAACATGGCCGAGGTTGGTGTCTACAATGTTTTCCCATTTGGATT
Source organism: Sequoia sempervirens (assembly GCA_007258455.2). Classification (NCBI taxonomy): domain Eukaryota; kingdom Viridiplantae; phylum Streptophyta; class Pinopsida; order Cupressales; family Cupressaceae; genus Sequoia; species Sequoia sempervirens. The sequence continues at coordinate 240,152,738 of VDFB02270651.1, forward strand.
TAATCTTGGACTGTGGCTACGAACCCTTACTGGCGAACTTCATTTTTATTCTCTCGAAAATAAATCTGCAAGAAGATACAAAGAGAATATTAAAATTGAAAATTTAAATCACTTGGAAAATATTCCAGCTACTTGGCAAATCAAACTTCGTGAAAGATTATGCTGAAATGAAAGAATTAACGAAATTCTTTGTGCCAGAATGAAGTAAAGAAAATGAATTTGCCTGGTTCTTTGGAAAAAATGAAATGGTCAAGATCACAGTGGTGGCTAGTATGAATTTGCTTCCTTCACTTTGCTTCAAACTTTCTCAACTTTCTTGCCTTAGCCAAAATTTCTTCTCACAACTTTTCTTTCGAAAATTGAATGATTGAAAAATGAGAAGCAAATTCAATTATAAAGATGAGAAGTTCGACCCATTTAGCAAAATTCAATTGTTTCCATTAAATCAAGTTCGAACTTGGCTTGGACTCAGCTTCCGAATGGCAAATTTTATCTTCAACATCAGTCTCCGGGAAAGTTTCTAAGTTAGGCGCCAGTTCAGTGAAGTCCTTTTTTGTCTTTTTCCAATTTTGAGTCTTAGAGAAAAATTCAAATTTTATCTCTTTGGGTGTTGAAAATAAAAAATAAAATAATTAAAATAATTATTTTCATGTGTCATTTTCAACCCCTTTATTTTAATTATTTTAATTATGGCTTTTTATTTTTATCCAAGGCAAATTTGATTTTCATTTAAATTTTTTCTTGCCTTTGCCTTGGGCAGATTTTCTTTTCTTCCATTTCATTTTGCCATAATTTTTTAGAACTTCCTAAGTCTCAGGCGAATTTCCTCATTTTCTAAGCATATCAATGCTAGACTTAGGAAAAAATTTCTTTACCTTCTCTAAGTATGGCGAATTTATCAAGGTGCCAAGCATATCATTTAATATTTCAATGTCCAAACTTAGGCAAAATTTTGATTTTCTCCACTTCTTCGTAGTGGCGGACTTCACTAGTGTTTTTGCCATTTTGCCAAGGCATAGGGCGGACTTTGTATTGTCTCAAGCCATCCATTTTTACTTAGCCTATGCTCAAGCTAGTTCACTTGTGAGCTGGGCGGACTTGTCTAAGTGTTGAGCCATAAAGGTGGGTGGACTTTGCCTTGGCTTATGCTATCCAAACTTTCTTCCAAGGGCGGACTTTCCTTTCACTTGTGCCATTGCTTCCTTATGCTGAGCGGACTTTGTATTAGTCCATGCCATGTCTTGGGCGGACTTCACTCATTATCAAGCCACTTCACATTTTACTAAGGGCGGACTTCACTCATGTTTGTGCCATTACCTTGTGAGCTGGGCGGACTTCACTCATGTTCTTACCATCTTGGAGCGGACTTCACTTAACCTTGTGCCATGTCTTCATTATGGTGGGCGGAATTTGCCTAAGTCTAAGCCATTTGCATAGGGCGGACTTTGTTCATGTCCAAGCCATTGCCTTGTGAGCTGGGCGGACTTTGTCTTATGTCAAGCCATCCAAACTTTCTTATGCTGGGCGGACTTTCCATGAGTCCATGCCATTGTCTTTTCTTCCAAAGGCGGACTTGGCTGAAGCTTTTGCCATTAGTCTTGCTCTCCATTCTCCCTGCTGGTCAGACTTTCAGCCTCCCTTCCATGCCTTCATGAACTCATATCTCCATACTTAGGCGATTTTTCACCATGATTTTCAGACTTTTCATGAATTTTTCCAGATTTTTAAAATGATTTTCTGTGATTTTCTAATTGATTTTTTGATCTGGAAGTCTGATTTTGATGCTTTTTCATTGATTTTTCAAAATTTTCAAGCTTAATCAGATTTCACAATGAATTTCATGAAATTTTTTTTAATTGATTTTCTGTGATTTCCATTGATTTTTTGGAACTTCTGAGTGGTTTTTTGAAATCCGGGCACTTTCTAAATATAGGAACCCCGCTAAAAATAGAAACTTTTCCCAAAATAGTAACTTTCCAAAAATAGCCCCTAAAAAATAGGAAGTCCAGAATAGGCCAAAAATGCCAAAAATGAAGTCCCTAAAAAATAGGGGGTCCAGAGGGGCAATCCCCAAAAAGTAGATGTCAGAATTGACTGAAATGACAATCAATCTTCGTCCCTTGGGCCCTCTAAGTACTGTGATGATGCTTGCACAATGATTCAGGCTCAAATTCTTCGCTTGACACGGATGACCGTTCAAAAACTCAAACCCTAAACCCCCAAACAAAGACCAGACGAGACCGAGATGCACAATGGCAAAACCCTAAAAAGCAAACTACTAGGGTCCCCATTTGCAATGGGACGATGTGTGAAATAGGTCACAACACACCCTTATTGAAAACAACTTGTACTTCTAAGTCATTCATTTTACTGACAAAAATCAGGTCCTTGCCAAACTAGGAATGTGCAACACTCTAGATAGAGTTTTTGTCCTCCCCTCTTTGAACACGAGCTTGATGTTTCCATGACCATTAATCTTATGAAATTTTTTGTCTCCTCAGAAGACTTCTTCATTGTAGCTCTCATGCACAGAAAACCACTCCTTGTGGGGAGTCATATGGAACAAAGCACCAGAATCAATAAGCCATGCAACATCACATGCATGCATAATAGAAGATGCTAGGAGCACATCTCTAGATTCTTCATTGGAGGTCTGTAATGTCCCCATTTTTCGACACCTTCTGTCAGTTAGGGTTGATCGGGGAACACTTACTATTTTTAGTAAGTGCTATTTTTAGTAGGGGGTCTGGCACAACGCTTCAGCTTTCAGTGAGCCATCTCGGGCATCTTAGTATCTCTCCGGCTCAGGTTTCAAGGTGTATTACTACTATTTTTAGTACTTACTAAAAATAGTAAGTCGATTAGGGTTGTTCGAACTTGGCGGGCTAGCCTTGGTTAGGCTAGTCAATGTGCATATTCTGAGGATCAAGTCACTTCGAGGGATTTATTTTAATATTTGAGTGTACTTTGGAAAATGTGCTTTAAAAAGTGACTTTATAATGTTAAATTTAAAGAGGGGACAGAAGGGGACTCAATTAAAAAGTGACCAAGGGCGCCTAGTCTATTCACTTCAAGTTGTTTTTAAAATGAAATTATATTATATCTCCTTGGGGCGCCCAAACTATGGAGGGAAAAGAATTTAAAATTAAATTAAATCTAAAGTAAATGAATTTGGGGTGCATTCTAGGGTTGCTGGAGTAAACTTAATAAAAGTCTTGTTTGGAGGCTTTTTTGGGAGGGAATGTTTGAGTTTCTTTTGAGGACTGGCTGGGAGCTTGGCTCTAGCTTGGATTTTGACTAGCTGAGACGGAAACCTCTGTAGGGACACCTTCCCCATGCGTGAAAGACCGTATTAGGAAGGAATTTGGAGGCTTCATTTCAGGAGCTTCAATTGGGCTATCAAGTTTGCAGGTTACAGAGTTTATGGATGAAGATTTCGATGTACTTTGAAGAGAAATGATTGGTTTGGGCTTGCTAAATCATGGTGTTAATATTGGTAAAGAATAAACTCTTTTTGGGAGGCAATTTATTGATTTTCTGGGTATTTCCATCTAGGGCCTGAAAGTAGGTTTTTGCTCGTATCTTCAGAAAGAACTTGAGAAACTTTATGAGTATTGTTTCAATCAAAGGCTCTTCCCAAGGCATCTCTAGAGAGTATTAGTTTACAATTTTTAAGAGAGTTTGGAATTTTTTAAAGCAGGTCAACCTCTTGCTGATAGGTGCCCAGCTTGGTGGTGATTTTCCTAAATTTCTGAGTGATGTGTGTAGCTTTCAAAATGGGTATAGTTCCTGAAGGTGCCTCTTCACTTGGCGATTCAAAAAGGTGTTAGCCTGCATTTTTTGGTGAAGGACTCAATTTACTGGAGCAAATCGTACTTCTTCTAGGGGACGCCCTAGCTGGTGCGAGATCTTCAGTTTACAAACTACAGTGGTATGTGCTGCTATCATTGAATTAGAAGGTGTTATTGCTGTCAGTTCAGGGCATTGGGAGGCTCAAATTTAAGGTCAATACTGCAGGGTTTATAGCAGTCATCTCTTTAGAGCTGGTTGTATAATGGAAGAAGCTAAAGTCTGCTGTTAAAGGCGGTTTCCAGGTCTGATAAATCTTTAATCTGCTGTTGATAGTTTATTTTGTATGACTGAATATTATTGGCAATAAACCTGAAAATTACATTGCTCCTGAAAGACTCTACTTGGCTTTATTTTACTACACATTTCATTTCAGTTTATGTTCTCTTTGAAAATTACACATGCATATGTAAACCCTTCAAGCATTGCCAAACACTTTAGTAAACAATCAAACAAGAAGCAGCGACAGGGGTTTTGGACAGAAAAAAATAAAAATAAAAAATTATACAAAAGGTGGTAGACCATTACAAGGTCTTTGAGTTTGATTCAACAATAGATTCATTCTTATCCTTCTTTTCATTATACTGCTTCCAGAGATGGTCAGTCTTTTAGTAGTTCCAGGCTTCCAGCATCTCACCTTCAATTTAGTGGGAGACTTAGATTTTCCCTTGGACATAGATCTCTTGTCTTGCTTCTTGTTCTTATCCTTTTCCTTCGAATGACCACTGATGACCAAGGCATCCTAAATGGGTTTGAAGTTTTTGCCTTATTTCTGCTTACAACAAGACACTTACAATCTCCTCAAGCTTCAACTTAGAAAAAGTAGAGCCGATCACCATAACAAGGTTATCCCACGAATCTGACAACAAACACAACAAGTTTATGCACTGATCCTCCTCATCCTTTTTGATATCAACAGATGCCAATTGACTGATAACAATGTTAAAAGCATTTAGATGCGTAGTCACAGAATCACCATTAGATATATGCAGGGAATACAACTTATGCTGTAGAAAGAGTTTGTTTACCAGGGACTTCATTTGATACTAAGCCCCTTTCTTATCCCAAAGCTTTTTGGTGGTGCCTTATCTTGAAACATTTAAATTTACGAGTCAACAAGGCAATGCTGAATCAAGCTTATTGCATTGCTATCAACCTTTGTCTAGTCTTTTGCCAATGTGTTAGAGGGTTTTTGATGAAAAATTGCAGGTCATAGATCTCTTTCAACACAATTTTTCATGTTGAGCTTCCATAGCTCAAAATTCTGACCATTGAACTTTTCAATTTCCATGTTTCTAGAAGTGCTTGCCATCTTTCTGTACCTAAAAGCAGATTCACCTACACAAAGTTCCTACTCAAACCAAAATTAATACATAGCCAAGATGTTCGTCTCTCACAGGTCTAATAAGCAAATTAGCTTTGATACCAAATGAAAAATTGTACTAATCTAATAAGCAAAGTATTGCAGGTTAGGTTATAAAATATTTAAAATTTCAGCAACATAACAACAAAGCAATGCACATTACACAAGAATAGAGCAAAGCATTCACACATGAAACACCAGATATACCCTGGAAAACCCTTGTAGGAAAAAGCCAACAAAAACAGCACTCACTGTATTAACTCAACTGTTCACAATACATAAGATATTTCTCAGCCATCATAACCCTAATCTATGCACAATTATTATAGGCATGTTACTATAGGAAACTGCTAAGCACTATTATAAAACAATGAGTATAAAACCATGCAACAGAAAACCACCTTCAAACATGTATAAATTACACAACACATTCCTAACATATTCCTATATTAATATCTAGTTTTCACTTTGTAATATCATTGAATCATGAGCTTTTATGCAAGGAAACTATGACAAACCTCAATTGGTGTGCTTTAATTATGTGAATATTGTAAATACCACTTTCTAGAAGATATTTGGCCATATATGTAATCGACACGCTTTGTTTTGACAGGCCATTGAAGCAGATTCTAAATTCATCTCACAACATTAGTGCAGCTCACATCAGTGATATGCATGATGTTATCAATCATTGGCATTTACTTTATAATTGGTAAGCAAAAAATCAATACTAAAATCAAGCCCAAAGTAAACATTCATGCTTTTGAAGATAGTGAATTCTGAGAGATTATTTTTATTTATTCTAACACTTATTGTGAACCTTGTACTATATTTACTTGGAACCTTTTTCCTTGATGATAGTATAAAATTTGAGGGACCGGGTATCAAATTGGAAAATGTGAAGTTACTAGCTCCAATACCAAAGCCTCATGGAGCAATAATGTGTATTGGTAAAAACTATGCTGATCATGTTAAAGAAGTGGATACATGGAAAACAGCACCTGACATAACTTCACCTAGTATACCAAAGGTTAGCAGACAAATTTCATTTTGAATGAAATCATTACTCTCATATTAACATTATTTACTTCGAAGGTTCTTCGTTTTTTTATTCCAATTAATAATAGATCATATTTAATTTTTAGTTTTCTCTGACTTTATGTGGGAAGTTGGTTGCTAGCATTTCTGGCTTTATATTTGGGTCTCAGCTTTTGGTTCAATTTTGATTTTAATTGCTTGCAGTTTTTCCTCTTATTGGTAAGCTATATGTTAAATGGGGTTTGGACGTTCAAGTTCAATTTTGAAACAAATCTAATTTTATAGGATACATTTATGGATCCAACTATGTGGTAAATTTACTATGCAGTTGGATCCAGAAATTTGTCTTACAAATATGCACTGCAAACATAATCTATGCACTACAAATCTAGTTTTATAGTCACCGTTATAGTTTGAACTTCCAATGCACATTTTGGATTGTTGAATCTAAAATTTGTTGCTATTTCTTTATTTTTAAAAATTAATTTAAACAGACCATCTCTCTCTATGATGAAAAGCATAAAAAATTCTTTAAGAGCATAGATTTTACTTGGTATAACTAGAAGTAAATGACTAGATAAACAATATAAAATAAATTCAAGATAAAAGAATCACTATACATTATCATTTAATTAAATCATTAAAATTTAAATACAATGAATTCTATTATTAACTTCCCAATCTCATCTTTTGAAATTAATTGATAATTCAAAATAAAAACAAATTAAACACAACGAATCATTTGATTGTAATTTAAATGACATTCACAAGCCTGAAGTTGGAACTTAAAAATAATAAATTCAAGTTAAGTCGACAATTCTGAAAATTCAAATTGAGACATGAAATTATAGTAATTTCTGCTACACACTAAATACTATATAGAAAAAAGTAGAAGTTGAACAAATAACAAATAAAAATTTAGTTAAGGCTAGTGGCTCATGTGTGTGTTGGAAAAACAGTAGAAGTTACAGAAATAACAGATAAACATTGAGTAAGCCTGGCTAGTGGTTTGTGTGTGTCCTTCCACCCATGTTTTATCCCCAACATCCATGTGCTTGAAAGGGCAATTGACTTATATAAATTAAAGAAATTGACCTTGAAGCTTCATGGCCTCTCTAGTGCACAACTTGTGGATGATAGCACAGAAACCTTGATTTACTGCTTCATCCTCAATGGGAGTCACTCTCCAAGGCCTGACAATATACCATTTTGGGTTGAATGCAAAGGGTTCCATTTATAAGGGTATGTTTTTAAGATAACGGCTACATTGAATGATTTGTCTAGTCATCTCATAAATGAGCTACATTGTGGAATCCCTAACAATTCTTAGCCCTCTTGGCCTAATCTGATAACAAATGTCTCATAGGCTTCTCCAAGAGTGGAAATGTCTTGTGTCTATATAACAGGCCATGTAGGCTATGGGGCCAATAAATGAGATTATATTTCTACAAACTTTCTGTTGGTGTACGTTTTATCATCCACCAAACACACAGAATAAAATGTCCAAAGACACTCTATCCTCTCTTGAAAAACCACCGCGTATGCTAAGATTGTGAGAAGATCATATGGCGATTCCAAGGTTTCTTTTGTCAGGTCTTGATGTGTGGATAAGCTTAATGGGCGTTGTGATTTGCTGGTAATACACAAGGGGACTTACGTTAAAGAAATTTTCACAAGCTTGGGACTTAGGCGGATTTATCATTAAAGGCTTCTCCAATTAGGACTTCAATGTGGATCTCAAAAAAAAAGGCAAAAGATAAGGGTTTAGGGGATCTATTCTACGCCTAAGAATTTAAGAGAAAGTAAAGATCCGGTGAAAGGAATAACCGCACTTTGTTTCGCCTCCCTTGGACAACTTACATAAAGTGGGTGCAATCTTCAAGGGGTGTGATAATGATTTTCAAGCCTCGAATGAGACTGAAATTAAGCTTCCACAATTATAAGCTCAGGCTAACTTTATGCATCGAATGCAAATCATCCATTCGAAGAAAGTATGAGCAATACTTCACCATTGAATCTATACAATCAATCTCTCATTCACTTAACCAATATTCTAAAGCAAATTCTACTAAACTTAATTCTAACTCTAATCTATGGTAGAAGAAGATATGCAACCTTGCTTACTACTTGACAATAAAAGTTATTCAAAGCAAATCATGCATAAGAGCTTTTATTATCGGAAATAGTCTCAATGCAACAATTTCATATACTATCTCTACACAAATGAAAGTGAGAGATCACCAGTTTAAATAGAGTTTCAAAAATCAAATGAAGGGCCGAGATTAAAACAATATCGACGGCCAAGATTATTACAACTCAACCCTAATTAGGGTTGCCCAAAATAACATCAATTATCAATTAGTAAACAATCAGTTAACAGGCAGTGAAGTGACAGTTGGAGCTATCATCAAGGAGAGGCGTCCCTATCTGCTTGGTCAGCATTGTGCTCGATGAATCTGGACACGATCGCGACAACCTCCTCCATCGTGACGGGCGGCAACATGCTAATCCGAAATTCCAGTCCATCCAAGTCCTCAGCACATTTGGCGAATGTGCTTGCCCAATCCGCCTCCTGCTTCACAAAATCATTTCGGATGGCCAAGAGACTCGCCACTTTTGCGAAGTCCTGTCTCAGAATTGGTCGAGTAGCCGAGAAGAAAACCTCCTGAACCTTACTTTTCAACCTCTCCAGGTGCATGTCGTTTTCCCGGACAATCTCGCGGTCAAACACTTCTGCAGCTGTCATATAAATTTTCTTCCGGATTTCTTTGACCTGTTCTTCAACTCTGAGCCCATCCGCTTTCGCCCTCTCCAGAACCTCTTTCCATATAGTCACTGCCCAAAACCAATGGTGAAAATCATACGCTGCTCCTACAGCAATCACCTTTCTTTCAACCAACTCTTCTCTTGGGATGCCCTTCAGGACCCTAAGGCATGGAATAAGCCTTTCCTGAATATCTGGAAGGTTGTCCCAAATTTCCGCCATATCAACAAGTCTGGAAAGAAAAGAAGAAGTTTTCCCATAGGCAAGTGCCAGTTTCTCCATGAACGAGGCTTCTTCCGCGCCCTCGCCTATCATCCATTCCTGAGCCTCCTTGGCTGTGACCATCCCGTGCTCTACATCCTTGGCTATTTCCTGTGAGGGATTAAGGAGAGGAGGAGCTACTGCATCACCCTGATTGAGTGGCTGGGTCAGATGCCGTATGTACTCCTTCAGGCGTTCAACTTCCTTTTTATACACCTTTTTTGCCACTTCTTTTTCCAATCTCGCCTTGCCAGTTGAGACGGAATTATCTAGTTCCTCCACTTCCTGACCTTTTGTGGTTGGGCCAAGATCTATGGTGGTTATGGCGTACTCTTGAGGAGTGATCTCCTCCTGTGGCTTGTCCACTGTCAGTACTGCGATGTGTATGGAACGATTACTTGCCTCGTCCCGCAGTATGGTGGAAAATTTCTTGGCCGGCTTCTTAATTGCAACCCGTTCCAATCTTGCCAAGAAGTCCGCAGTATCATCCTCCTCTTGGGCTTCTTCTGGTGCCTGAATCTTCATCCTTTCTATCAGCCAATCCGGGATGGTAGGCTGCTCGATGCCGTCTTCCTCTTGAACGTTCTCTTCATTGGGAACATCCAAGACTCCTCTGAGGGCATAAATCATTCCCTCTTCGAAGTCATCATCTTGGACTTCCCTCTCGTTATCTGAACCTAATATTTTTGTGCCTGTATGAGATGAGGGCTCCTCATCATCCAGCTGAATAGGCTCATTGTTCTCTTCTTGGACTGCGGAAGCTTCAATCATTTCAACCAAGGACTCCTCTGCGGTGGCCACCAGTTTGTCAATATTCCGAGACGCCACGGAGCGAGATGATTCTCCCCTCTGTCTTTTCTGAAAAGGCTCTACACTTGGAACTACTTCCTTCCTCTTCTCTCCAATTTCAACCAAATCCTGATGGGATGTGCCAGCATTGGAGGAATACGATTCCGTCTCGCTCAGTAAATCATACGTGAGCGTTATTCTTTTTTGTCTCATCTCCTGGACATGATGGTCAACCCACCACTGAGAGTACTTGGTCACTGGTCTCATCAAGGTTGCCAAGTCTGAGTGCTCAGGCTCTGACCACCTTACGGGAGGAAGAGGTCGGCTTTCCTCGGAGCGTGGCTGGATGTAGTTTCCATCGTCTTGTAACTGGTCATGCACCCGGAAAAGTTCAATCGCCCTCATGAAGTCAACTGGCATTCTGGACCATAGTCTTCTTCTGTCTTCATACTCATCAGCAGTATTTTCCCAGAAGTCCTCCAACTCCACTTTGTGCTTGTACCTTCTCCCATCCACTGTCCGGATATGATGATGTGGGTCAAAATTGGCCCTGGACTTGTAGGCTGTGAATGGGTACCACTAGATCTCCAGCCTGGCATTCTCAGTTGCTTGCGCTGATGGACAGGATTCTAACATATTCCCAATGAAAAATGGGAATGTAACAATTGCCTTTTTAGTCGGCCTTTGGATGTTTTGATATTCTTCCAACTGCTTGAGGACTTCAAGCAAGATCATCCGATTTGTCAGATAGATGGGCAACTTATAGGGATTTCCAGTAAATCCATGGATCCTGACATACGTAAATTTAGGAAACTGGATGAACCAGGATCCGTATTTACTGATCAAACTCTTCGCCTCACGACTCAGCCTTTGATGCACTCCTCCTTGAAGTGTTCTAGTAATATGCATTAAGAAGGCATCGTGCACCCTTCTGAAATGAGACTTCTCCCTCAGCTGGAGTTGTGGGTAGCAATCATAAGGTCTGAATTCATTTTCTCCGTTGCCAACTTTGCCCTTGCAAACTAGTCCTGGATATTTATATGATCTGGACAATAAGTAGACAATATACGAGCTCATGTGAAAAGACTCAGTCTCTTCCAAATTGACCAATTGCTCGTGAAGATTGTTACTTATCATTCGAGACCAATTGAACATTTTTACACTGGAAGTGATTTCATCTATGAAGTAGTACATCCAGTTTTCAAAAAATGCTCCTTGAGGGTTGCCAGCTATTCGGTTCAGCATCAAAATGATGTCCCCATAATCTTCTTTGAAGTCTGTCCGGCATGGCCTCTTAGGCTGTAATGTCCCCTTCTCATCTGTGATTAGCCTTGCAGTTCATCAGCCTATTTCGGAGACCCGTAGGCTGGAATGAAGAGAAATTAGGGTTTCCTGGCTTGGAGTTTTGTGGCATTTCATGTTATTTACTATTTATAGTAAATACTATTTATGGCAATGTGCAGTTGCCTATCCTCAGTCATCCTTCTAGCTGGAGCAGTTGTTTATGTTCAGGCTTTGTCTTCAAAAAGCTTTATTTGGTGAAAATATTTGAATAAAGGCATTAATGTTTTATTTCTCTGTTGACCCCTTTGGCCTAAGGAGATAACTTAAAGTTGTTTTAAAAGTGGGCCATGAAGGGTACGCCCTCATTAAGTGATTAATTATTATTTTTTGAAATATTTTATCACCTTGAAAATGGACGCCACCTTTATGAGGAATTTATATTTTTGAAAAGTTGAAAAGAATTTCAAAAGGTGACTTTTGGCGTTCCTCCTGGGAAAGTGAAGAGTTTCTTAGTTTTTTATAAAATGAAGGCTTTGCTCCAGCATTTGGCTATCTACTGTTTTCATTCTGTTATGCTGTCAAAATGACAATGGACTTTTTGCTTCGAGGATGCTGCCTCTTAGCCCCCTTCCAATTTCGTGTTTGAAATACAACACCTAGTTGGATTAATTCTGTTTCTCAAATCAGACTAGCAGATTGAGCATCAAAGATTGAAGAATTTCTGAAGTATTTTTACAGTTTTGGGTTGCTGGACTATCTACAGCTGAAGCCGGTTTTTGCTTACAACTCTTGGAGTGATTTTATTTTGGTTGTGGGTACTTTTCCATTCCTCTTCTCCATCCAAGGCGACCAGCTCCATGAAGTTTCAGATTTTAATTTGAAGTGGTTTTTTTTATCTTGCAAAATCGTACCTCCTTGCTTGGCCGTACCATTTGAGGGTGCTTTGGAATTCATGCCAAATAAACAGGAGTTTTTGGTGAATGTTTCTTGTTTGCAACTTGGGCGCCAATCTTCTAGGGAGCATTTGCAACTGATTTCACGTCATTCGGAGGTAATTTGACCAAGTTATGAGCATTTCATGATATTCTCTATTAGCTGGTTTGAATTTCCAGAATTCAGATTTTAGTATCAGATTGTAATAGTTCTCTGTTTTTGGTCTTATACTTTAGTTTTGGAGTGTTATATGGTTGTTAGAATTCATACTTCTCTTCCTAGATTCATTCTCTATCATTGTAAATTGTAATCTGCAGAGTTTAATTTGTAAAGGTTGAGATTAAGCATTACTAATCCAACCATTTCCAGTTCTGCAATTACTTGTTGTTTTTCACATTAACTACCCCTGGATGGTTTACCGCCAGTGAGGATAATTTGATTGTAACACTCTTATACCCACTTCATAGTGGTGAATCCCCACAATTCTGTGGATGCCCGCCGCAGCGGATGAATTAGTTTGTAATAGCTCATGGCTGGTTATCCGCCTATCAATTTCTAGCTTTCAATTTAACACTCCGTCATATGTTAGCACCTCGCCCTCAGTGGGATCTTGAGTGCACATTCTTGATGTTGAGTAGTTTCTTTCAAGTATTTTTCATTTAGCTCCTCCGCCATATGACAACACCTATCCCTCATTGGGATTGAGTGTGCATTCTTGGTGTGAGTTCATTTCAAGTTTGGTTTTCTATTTGGAGCTAACGCTAATCAAGTTGGCTAAGTGCTGGTTATGTTGTGTTAATTCATCGAAAAAATTGGTTAGCATATTTCATAGGCATTTTCTTTATTGACGTTTTAGGCTTCTCCAGCCATGCCTTGTTAACATTTGTAGCGCATAAGTCCGACTGGCTGTCATACAAATGCTTAGCTTCCTCCTTGGTCTTGTAGACGGTACGAGAATGGGTTGGGATGCCAAAGGTTTCTTGAATTGCTACCTTGCCCAAGTGTGCCAAAATTTTGCCGTCAGGTGCAATGATCTGTCTCGTCTGAGCATTGTAGTGGATGGCACATTCTACCATCAATTCTGCACAATCCGTCGCAGGAGGGAATCCGGCTGCCTGAAATATTCCATTTCTCACCATTCTTCTGGCAATTGGTGTTGGAAGTCCGTTCTGTCCATATACTCTTTTCTTGAACTCTTCGAAGTCGACATGTCCCAGATCGGTGTTTGCAACATTTTTCCACTTTGAATTTATTTTAGACTCTCGCTAGACACCTTTGCTGGCGAACTTCATTGTTGCCTTCTTTGATGATTCGCCCATCGTGGTCATCAACCTGCAGTCAAAAATACTAACATTAATACAAAGACTTTTCAAAATAATTTATTTTCACGCCTTGTGTTCGAATATTTTACTTTCAGCCCATTAAATAATTAAACTTCTGCGAAAAAGCAAGCTGAAAGTAAATGGATCAAGTTGAAATTCTAGCCAGAACTTTAACCAACATGAAAGAGACAGAAGAAGAATGGCGAACTTATTCAATTGAACTTCAAACCTTAGTAAAAGACTTCTGGCTGCAAATCAGATTTAAATTTTGAGGATTTAATCAAAAAGCAAGTGATGAAGTGCGCCCCTCTTGCATAAAAATACGACTCTCAGCAAATAAATCTTTTCACTTCTCGAGAAAATTCTCTTTCAGCATAAAATTACTTCTTCCTCTGGGAAATTCGATCTTGCATGTAGAATAATTACTTGCCTTAGAATTTTGAGAGAGATTAACTTTTCTTCAGCTGTGTCTGTGAAAAATGAGTTGCTGAAACTCATTATAATGCTGAAGAACTTGATTTGTTTTAGCAACTGCCTTCTTCTCTTTCGATCTCGATTTGTTTTCTCTTGTTCGAACAGGCAAGTTTCCTTTATTTTTCGAAAAGAAATCATGTCGAGCTTATCCAGGCAAATCTCTTTGATTTTCAAAAATTCGATTCTTGCTTGAAATGTTTATCTTTAATTCTTGAATTTTTTTTTGAAAATAAACATTAAATGTCTAATTAAATTTGATTTTCCAAGTTTTAAATCATGGCGAATTTAATTTTGCCTATTGGATTTTATCTTTGTCCGGCGTAACACATCTGGCGAATTTAATTTTGTCCAAGGCTTTTAAATTTTTGAGTATTCGGGAATAATTTATTAAAATATTAAAATATTTTAATTTATTCCAACCCGTTCGTTTTGGACCCATGGCTATTTTGATTTTCTCTCCATTTTCTTTGGCTAAAAGTTTATTTTCCAATTTTATTCCAATTTTCGTCTAGCCAAGTCAAAATTCTAGCCATTTCGCTAGCAAATGTTATGCCAGATCCTTATTTTCTCCTGCCATGGCGGACTTTGAATTGCACTGGGCATATTTTCTTATGCCAAGGTCAAATTTTCTCTTGCTCGGGCGAATTTCTCTAGGCAAAGTCTTTGTCTGGATGTCTTCTTTAGGCAAAATTCCATGACACTTGACAAATTCTTATCCCTTCTGGCCAAGGGCGAACTTTCTTGCCTCTTTGCCATGTGCAATTTTCTTCGTATATTTGGCCAACTTTTCTTCTAGATATCCATACTTAGGCGAATTTTTAATCCTTCTTCATTCTCATGTTAGGCGAACTTCATTTTTTCTTTGCCATGTCCCAAGTGGACTTTCCAAGGTCTTTTCCATTTATCCTCAAGGTATGGCGGATTTTCTCAAGTCCCTGCCTTTCACATTTTAGCCTAAATTCGCACTTCTCTCAAAAAATGTTAAAATACTTAGCCAAAATTCAATTTTCCTTCCCTTTTGGCCTCTATACTTAGGCAATTTTGGGATTTTCCCCTTCCTAGGCCTTAAACACTTAGCAAAAATTTTAATTTTTTCTCTTTATAGGCCATGGTGGACTTTCCACTTGCTATGCCAAGGTGTGGCGGAGTTTCCAAGGTCCTTGCCAAGCTCCTCAAGGCTTGGGCGGACTTCAAAGGCCTCTTGCCAAGGTGTGGCGGAGTTTGGAACTCTCTTGCCAAGTCCCACTTTTTAAGGGGCGACTTCTAACTTCATGTTGCTTACCTTTTGACCAAGACAAGGCGGACTTGCAAGGGTCTTTGCCATTTTCCTTAATGGCTTGGGCGGACTTTCCAAGGTCTTGGCCAAGGCTAGGTGAGGTCTGGAATTTCTTTGTCAAGTCCCACCTTTTAAGGGCCAACCTCTTCAAATCTTTGCCATTCTTTCCTTCATTGCTGGGCAGACTTCAAAGAGGACTGAACCTATTGCTCTATGGCGAATTTTCCAGACTTAGACATAATTTCATCATGAACTTCATGCCTTTTTGGTTGCTTTTTAGTGATTTTCCTCTCAGATCTGACTGATTTTTGACTGATTTTCCAAAATTTGATGCTTTTGGGGTTGATTTTTTTTAGATTTTTGCTTGCTTTTCCAGATTTTTCACTTGATTTTTCGATTTTCTCTTTGATTTTTCAATGATTTTTTCGATTTTTTGGTTGATTTTTGGATCTAAAGATGGAAAGTTGACTCGTTGACCAGGGTTGACTTTCTAAAAATAGAAAAAGCAAAATCCCTAAAAAATAGGGAACCCCGTTTGGTCCAAAAATGCCAAAAATGCCAAAAATGAAAAAACGAAAAAGCAAAAAAGCAGATTCCCTAAAAAATAGGAAGTGTCAGAATTGGCTGAAAGCACAGGCGATCCTCGTTTCCTGGGCCTTCTGAGTACTTCCATGACGTTTATGCACTGATTCAAGCATGGATTACTGACTTGGCCCGGATGACTCTCAGAAAACTGACTTGAAACTCTGAACAAGGTGACCTCATGAAACCGTTGCAAGGAGACAAAACCCTAAAAACTAGCAGACTACTGGGGGTCCCCATTTGCGATGGGGCGATGTGTGAAAAGGTCACAACACTTTCCATCAATCACTATTCAACATTTGAGCCTTTTTGTTTTTTCTTCTCATTGGACTCAAATTTTGTCCACCTGAACCACTCACCTCTCAAGACCATAATTAGCAAAGACTGCTGCACCTCAAGTATCCTTTCCAATAAGATGAAGTAGTTGGCATAACCAGCATTGGTGGGTTTGAGAAATCGCTTTCTTGTGTGGGACCTTGAAACATCCCCTATGGATATTTACTCCAGATTTTTTCAAATGTTCCACAGGAATTTAAACAAACAGTTTGCATGAAACTAATTTCTATTCATCCAATAACTTTGCAAACAAAATTTCTATGTGAATCATATAATAACAATTTTAGAACAAAGATCTGAAATTGCATATGAATATTGCCTTTAAATCTTCAGTGGAAATACAACAAAAATATCCAATTGTAGCCACAAAACTTATAGTTAGATTGGACAACCAAAAATATGACTTTGTAACACAAAATGAGACACCTGAGTGATATCTCCAATAGACAATGGGTTTCTGTCCACTGCCTCCAAGCTCGAGGGTTTCCGTCCTCAAACCTGCTGAAAGCCAAAGCTCCCAATTCTCCAGAAAATAATGAACCAAGCATATACCAAGCATGGCTGAAAGTTAACCCTTGCAACACTTTTTATAAGCTTCTCATAAGAGCTCATTCACACTTTTAACCAATGTGGGATAAAACATAAACTTTCCTTTTTCCTTTTTGATGTCTCATGTATTTTAAAATAAGGGGCCCCTTTTACTATTCATTTCCCACTTAACTTTAGACTCTCATTAATAAAGTTAAATAATTGATTTAATTTTATAACTGAAATCATCTGACGATAATAACCAATTTTCCATTGAAAAGACACTGTCACTGGAGATCACGGCCCGCCTGATGAATCACTATTAATAGCATTAATGGACTTACTAAAAATAGTAAGTATGCCAAAACTGCTTCCAGATGCCTCAGATTGACCTGCAACGAAAATTGCCTAGGCCAAAAATTCTCAAGATTCCTTAAAAACCCTAGTTAGCCTATGGAACCAAGGAGAAATAGGCTAATGACAACATCATACAATGCGAGCTAGAAAAGGGGACATTACAGTCCTCCCTTCCCAAAATTGCTTGTCCTCAAGCAATTCCAAATTTCCAATGCTACCCCAAGATCACTATGCTGAACCAAATTGAAACTGAGTATGATCCCAGGGTCCCAAGTCACCCTAGGAGATCGATAGCACCAACTGCTGAAAGCACTGCTTTGCTGGATGCCCACACAAGAGACCTCCTGATAACAACTAGTAAGTAGAGCAATCAAATATTACACCATTTCTGTCAACTCCTTAGGTAATTGCTCTCCAAAAAGACTAAACTGGAACACCATGGGAGTAAACCCTAGTAAGCCAACATTGGCTTCCCCATCCTCAACTGTTGAACTGCAAACCCAAGTGGTTCCAGGATTCCAAATCAACCTCAAAAAGGAACCACCATGCTGATGCTGCGTCACTCTGATATAAACATAAACTGAAACTCTACTATCAAGTGCAAGCCTGTCACCCATGTATGTACTTGAATCTCTTATGTCATTAAGCATACTCACAATGAAATGAGGAATAGTTTTCAATGTATCTCCAAATGTAATCACACACATCCCTTCACGATTTTCAGCAGCAACAAGTCTGAAAAATTGATTTATACTCGCTTCCCGAATGCCTTTGCTCTCATGGACTGGTGAATTCTCATCAACATCCATTTCCCAAGTGCTGTAGAGATCACTATGTGCACTCAAATCTATACAACTGGTGGTTATCATCACTGCATGATCTGAAAATTCAATGATTAGCATCATAGGAGAACTTTCATACATTGAAATGTGAGATGGAGGCCAAGGAACCAAATCTAAAAATTCATTCCCAATTGGTTGTAGGCTGCTAGAATATGGCTCATACGACAAATATAATGCTTTCTTATTGGTTAGAGAGAGAGTGTGATCAATTGCTAACCATTTAACTGTCAACTTTTCAATGCTATGACTCCCATGTTCATTCAAACTTCTTGGTATGTCCATGCAAACAAGAACTTTGTATACCTCATGATCCTTCTTAATGCCCATCTTCAAATAACAGGGGAAGTTCATACCTTGTGAGAGATTTGAAAAAATGTAGACATCCTCATGCTTAGGCTTGCAATCTTGAGTATATGCCAAGTGATTTTCCAAATCCATATCAATCTGAAAATTCATATTTGATATCTTATGATAAACAAGTGCATAAGGACTGCTGTTCACCATCAGCAAATCACCATTTGATACAAATTCTTTCATAGAATCTTCATAGCATTCAATCAATTCTTCTTCAAACATTGGTTGCTCATCAAGGGTGGTTGTCCTTTCTAATGTGGCTGTCATAAAAAACTGATTTTCTGATTGAGATTGTGCCAAACCCAGCTCTAAGTTAAGCTTGTCAATCTGATTTCTTGCTCTTTGTAGAGCCTCTTGAGTAGCTTCCAAGGTATCCTTAGTATCCACAAGCTCATAGGTGAGATTGACAATTCCTATACAATGATTCTGAATAAATTTCTGCGAGATTAAGGAGGTGGTCTCGATCTGAAAGTAAGTGCAAATAATTTGATTTCATAGTTTCCATAGCTGCTTTGAACACCTGTAAATCAGCATAGGAAGATTCTTCTTCACCCCCTTTTTGTTTGCTCTCGAGTTGTCCCTTCCAAAGGTGACCTTTAACCAACTTGTGCATGTCATCAAAATGTGTTAATGCTGCAACTAACTTATCTTCATTTACCTTCAGCTGGTTCTCCAATTTATGTTGCTTAACAAGCTTATGAACAACAATAGATTCATATGACGAAGTAACTGAATTACTTTGAAGGACTTGGCTCTCACAGAAGACTTCTTCTATGATATCTTCTTTGCACTCTTGCTGGTTTAGTGCTAAGGCAGTGTTAGAACCAATCATAAAATCACCATCATTATTAGGTGGAGAAAATGGGGCAGCAATAACATTACTCATAGGATCATCAAAAGAAGCCATTACCTTTCTTGGTTTGTCAAGCATAATCTCCAAATTACCTACAAAGAAACTTGTGTAACCTTTACCTAAAGCCACAATTGATTCAATATGTTGGGATCTATCCTCTTCATCGCTGGTCCAAACTTCTTTGGCTGACTTATCTTCCTTACTAGCCCCACAATTGTGATCAAGTGTCCAAGGCCCCTGACATGTGAAACAAATCCACTCCCTTCTCATTTGGTTCTTACTTTTTTTGGAATGCCCTGCAACCTGTAAGCCCATTGAGATTACTTCATCTTCAGTCATCTGTTTCTTGAACCCCTCAATCTTCTGCTCAATCAACCCTTTTGAGAATTCATAAGCCATAAGTGAGATATTATGCTCCTTTCTCCAAATGGCCAACAAGTTTGATTGCAACCATTTGCAGATATCATCATCCTCATCTAAGATTAAGGACATAATAGTTTGCATACAAGCCCTCACATTGTCTGGATGATGCTTCCTAATTTCAGTTAAGAAATATTGAAACATTTGAAGAATCAATTTATCACATTTGAGATCCAACAAAATGATAAATGATCTGGTTCTTGCCATGATTTCTAAAATCTTAGCCCTCTTACTAAAAGTAGGGGCTTTGACATAATGTTACCCATGTAGGCTCTCCACAATCAGTTGTAGAACCTTCTTTAGTATGTCATCATTATAGGGTGCTACAGGAGCTATTATCCTTATGATCTCATTGTGACAAGAAGCAATTGCAAGTCTCACCTCTTCATAAGGATGTTCCACTAACTTCTGTTGAACCAAAGCGAGCATTGAGGGCTGTAAAGCCCAATTCAGAAGCCTCCAATCTGACAGGTCTACTTTGGACAAATATGTGTCTAGTTCCTCCAACTTAGAGAGAACATCATCAAGAAATTTCATGGACTTCAATTGTAATCCAATTACATAGAGCCAATTCCCTACTTCCTTTTCTTTTTGTAAATCCCTTAACTGATCACCATTAAAAGTATCATTTAATTCTTTCGAGAAAAGATCACTTTTCTGATCTGCCATTGTCGTCATTTTATTTACTAAACCTTCAGGATAGCAGGACACACCTTGAGGCATGACTCATCCGAGAATGGTGTTGATAAAGAGTAGGATTACAAATAACCATGTCTAATTTACTTATTAGACATTTTGCCAAATGGAGCATGTGCAAACTGATTGAGAGTTTTAGACTGAGTATTTTGGTTTCAGCACTGTAAAAATCCTTGTCAAACTGACCTTGAATTCTGATTTTTGTTGCTTGGGAATTTCGTCAAACAATTGGCTAGTTTCCTTTTTAACTGCTGAATGTTGTTTTTCTTTGTATCTTTGGTGCATATGAATGTAAAGGCTTCTAAATGCAATAAACCAAAGACTGAAATTGGGAATGCTATGCAAAATTTTCTATGATTTCTCCTTTGCATAACATGACTGAAACTCATGCAATGTTACATCTACAACAAAGTGACATTAAGTCAAACAGTTGATATGCAACTCAGAATTTCTTACATTGCAGCTGGAACCAAATAATATCTGCCAGTATAGATTGATACTATTCTCCTTTCAAAGAGTCAATTACGCAAAGATAATGACCACTCAGATTACAATGCAATCCCAGATATATTTGATCTTTGAGTTACAACTTAGGAATACTATGACAACAGCAACACAATTACATGAAGACTCAGCAACTCAAATGAAAATGACAATGTGAATACCAATGCAAATATATACAAGAGAATAATGACTTGTTTTGGATGCCAACAATGTATTGACTTCATATGTGATCCTCAAGATGGTCGAACTCCCATTCAAGTCAAGCTGCCTGACTTCCTGTATGATGTGTGTCTTTCCTCAGCAGTATATCGACCTCAATAGGAGATTCGATATGACCAAAGCAGCTGCAACTAAATCTTCAATAGCTACGCCCAAAACTTAACATGAGTCCCTCCACCATAAAATCGAAACTTAAGTTGTGGAGTGGATGTGCCTAGCAATGCCAAAGAGACCTCCCAACTCGTCGACACTTGTATTTTTGCTCATATAATATTTGACTTTGGCTGTTTTGGCAGACTCAGCACATCTTGTCTTTTGTGCCACGCTGGATTTAACCCTTCCTTAGATGTCTTCTTATGAAATGTGACTTTCTCCCAATGAAATGTCTTTCACACTTTATATTTTCCACTATGCACACTCATTATAAAGGCCCGATATTCCTATCTTTGTCTTCTAGTGCTGGAGTCCACGATTTTCTCCCACCTCGATTTGTCTTTCTGAGTCTTGAATAAAATACGATTTTGTCAAAGAACAATTCGATGACTTCTTTTTAAAATACAACTTTGTCTTATCTGCAGATTCCAGCGAATAAAATAGATAACACCTTAGATAGCACCCTTTTTTTTCTTAATGATTCAAGCTGCTCCCGATTGCTCTAAAAAGAAAACAATTCTTCCTTTGTCTTTTAGCTTTTGTCTTTTCTGCTTCTGACAGTTCTTGTCTTTACTTGCAGACCCACTAATTTGCTGCGCTAGGATTATTTGAAGGAATAACAAATAAACTCAATACCTGTCTTGACTGCGCCAAAACTCCAAATTCGTCTTTTTCTGAATTGTTTGCTTCTGAAAAAATCTTCCAGATTACTATCTTTTTTCCTGAAAATAGCCTCTTTCATAATCGATTCACTGATTTCAAAATTATTCTCAATTGGAAATTCAATGTGTGAAGGTCATCTCATACTACACAATTTTATTTCTGAAAACTTCAATCGATTGAACCACACGAGAAATCTGGTTCATTTCTCCTGATACCAGGCAAACAAGCTGCACTTCAACCTCACAGGCTGGCAGGAAAAACCTGGCTCTGATACCATTGAAACATCCCCTATGGATATTTACTCTAGATTTTTTCAAATGTTCCACAGGAATTTAAACAAACAGTTTGCATGAAACTAATTTCTATTCATCCAATAACTTTGCAAACAAAATTTCTATGTGAATCATATAATAACAGTAGAACAAAGATCTGAAATTGCATATGAATATTGCCTTTAAATCTTAAGTGGAAATACAACAGAGATATCCAATCGTAGCCACAAAACTTATAGTTAGATTGGACAACCAGAAATATGACTTTGTAACACAAAGTGAGACATCTGAGTGATATCTCCAATAGACAATGGGTTTCCGTCCATTGCCTCCAAGCTCGAGGGTTTTCGTCCTCAAACCTGCTGAAAGCCAAAGCTCCCAATTCTCTAGAAAATAATGAACCAAGCATATACCAAGCATGGCTGAAAGTGAGCCCTTGCAACACTTTTTATAAGCTTCTCATAAGAGCTCATTCACGCCAAAGCTCCCAATTCTCTAGAAAATAATGAACCAAGCATATACCAAGCATGGCTGAAAGTGAGCCCTTGCAACACTTTTTATAAGCTTCTCATAAGAGCTTATTCACACTTTTAACCAATGTGGGATAAAACATAAACTTCCCTTTTGCCTTTTTGATGTGTCATGTATTTTAAAATAAGGGGCCCCTTTTACTATTCATTTTCCCACTTAACTTTAGACTCTCATTAATAAAGTTAAATAATTGATTTAATTTTATAATTGAAACTTAATTAATGTAGAGATGAATTAAACCGATGGAACTGAAATTATCTGATGATAATAACCAATTTTCCATTGAAAAGACACTGTCATTGGAGATCACAGCCCGCCTGATGAATCACTATTAATAGCATTAATGACTTACTAAAAATAATAAGTATGCCAAAACTGCCTCCAGACGCCCCGGATTGACCTGCAACGAAAATTGCCTAGGCTAAAAATCCTCAAGATTCCTTAAAAGCCTAGGTTAGTCTACGAAACCAAAGAGAAATAGGCTAATGACAACATCATACAATGCGAGCTAGAAAAGGGGACATTACAGACCTATAAATTGCTAAGTGTGTTTTGTAGTTGTAGATAAACATTTGCACATCCCTAGTTGTGATGCCCAACGTTGCAATGCCTAGCTGATTTAGAATGACATCTGCATCAGTCTCAACTTGAATCACATTGGAAAGCCCAACCTTTATAATAGCATTCCTAAGCTCAAATAAGAGATTAGTGTCTTTGTGCTTCCCTGAATAATCAACTACCATAAGAATTAAGGGACCCTTTGGACATGTCACAAGTGGTCACTTGGCAATTTCTGTTCATTCATTCATAACAATGGAGCATCATGTCCTAATCTAAGTTTCTCTCATCTCCTTTGATTGGTTGGTGAATCATAAGTTCTCTTCCAACAAGCTTTATTTTCAACTTATAATCACTTGGTGGATCATAGCTTATTCTTGACTTGTAATATGATTCACCTTCTTTTTATAGTAAGGAGAGAAGACAACATCAAAATGCCATCTGAAAAAAGGATCTGGGAAAGAGCATCATCAGTTTACTTCTTATCCTTTATGTTATGAGTTCTCTTTAGTGATTTTCTAAGAGGAGCCTTCCTCTATGAACTAGTAGTTAGAGCTGTAGTAGTAGTTTCTTGAGATGCAACGTCACCTATGGTTTCTGCTTTAGCACATTCAATGTTTCTGACATGCCTGCTAGAAAATTTTACCTTAAAATTTTCTGCATTTTGTAGCCTAATTATTTCATTGCTTTGGTCATTAGATATGCTGCTACATGTTGTCATTGCTCCTCTAGTGTTGCCCATAAAACGATAATTAAGCCCGCGTTATCTTCACTTCCATGGATGCTTGCAAATATTGCATTCCCATCTCTGCTATTCACCTTTATTTTATGGTTGGGTGGCTTGGTAGCCCATTGAAGAAGGAATTGGTTTACCCTTTTAAAACTTCAATAAACTCTTTGAGAGTGGCTGGACAAGAAGACCTAAACTACTTTTAGGTAAGACTATCATTTCATTTTTTATGTTTGTTGGTAATATAGGAATATTTGTACATTTTATATAGTGTTTATTTTTCTTTTAAATATACTGGGATGATATAGTCTTTATCTTCAAAACATGGCATGACTTGTTTAATATTATTGCTCTTATATTTACAATTTTATTAGGCTTTTTTTCTATTTCAATTAATCTTTGATCATGTCAAGTTTCTCTTTGAAGGGGAGATAAGTCCCCCGAATTTGGGGGCATGTCTCCTTGAAATGGGAACATGAGAAGTCTCCTTGGAATCCCCTTATTTTTCAGAGTGAAGGTAGAGGATGAGGGGGTGGGATGTCGGGAGAGAAATTCCCCACAGGTTTTCCAAGTTCCCAGAATGAGGTTGCCCCAAAATCACAGGCACCCATTGTTTGGGAATGAGTTCCCTAGTATGACTGCTAATAGAATGAGAAGGTAAATTGTATTACAATCAGAAGCAATCACTCCACACAGTAAAGTATAATATTTGGTATGAATTCATATCTATGTTTTGGTATCCTCTTTGACCTGTTGTTTTCTGTTTTGCCTGAAATCCCTAGCATTTTCATGAATAACTATCGAGTTATTGGCATGCACACTTGTCTATATTTTGCACACATATGTTCTTTATTTTCTTTGTGGTACCTTTCTGTACCATTTAGAGAGTTCACTAGATAATCTGCCATGCCATCATATATATTTGTTTCTATGGGATTCTTTCTTTACTATTTTTTCGAGGACAGGTTGGATGCATAACCAAGCAGATAGATTATCAATGAATTTGTATCAAAACAAATCCTTATGAAGGCTTTCATGCTAATGGTCATTTGTTTTTTAATCCAGCATCCTATTGTCTTCACAAAGGCACCGCAGTCTGTAATTGGACCAGGAGCTGCAATAGTATACCCACAAGCAATAACAACTCAAGTGGACTATGAAACTGGTAGGTTTTAATCATGTTTCCATGCTATATTGATTTCCATGAATCATCTTTATATATTCCAAGAGACATAAGCAAACCATATCCCTTTGGAGTTACAATAGAGGGGGAAGCTTCTGTTCACAAGCTACAGCATATGGTTAAAATTGAAGTCCTAAGAGTTTTGTCCTGGGGAATATTGTTCACGCTACTTAGGATTGAACACTTGTATTGTTGGTTTTAAATTTTAATGAGTGCTTATAAAAAGAAAGGAATTACTTAGCTAAAACTTCTTCTCAAATATTGATGATGAAGTATAAACCAGTATCCATGAGTTTAATATCATTGATTCTCATAAATACAGACATGTATCCGTATGCCTATACGTTTTTTTTGCGTATATATAATCACACACACACACACAACCCCAGTGTTTCACACAAACGAGATCCTAGGAGTCTGAGTGACATCCCAGACATTCTGGGGACTTGGGGAATTGGAAGGGATATCCTTTTTTTATGCATTTGATGCATAAAAATAAGAAAGTAAGCATTTAAAAACAAGAATGCTAAACCCCCAAAACAGCTAAAAGGGAGAGGATTGTCATTCAAAACTCAGCACATTGTATTTACTTTTTAAAATTTCAGTATCTTTTGGTTTGTTTAAGTTATTTTAATTGCTGTCACCCCACCATCCTCAAAACTGCGTCTTCCCATGCTGGAAACATGGAGAAACACTTCATAGCTAGTAATGGTTGTTGGTATTTATTTACTTACTGCCTTCATCCCTTTATGAACTTCTATTATGGTCCAATACTTCAATTGAGTTTGAAAATATAATATTTTGAAATGTATTTTGCACCAAGTATTTGCATCAGCAACTTTGAAACAAAACAGCTAATGTTAGGGTCAATCTCAATCCAAAACATGAGTTTAAAACTTTAGATATTATATGCACATGAATAGATGAAATGCGAGGACACAGCAAAGGAAGCACTTTGCTTCATAGCAGGGGAAAAAATACATACAATTTCCAGAAAACTGTTTGAAGCTTTTTGAAAAGCTCATAACTATCCTTGGAAAATTCAAAAACAACACAGAGTTCCCCATTTTTGAGGGGACATATTGGGTAGGGTTTTCTACTATGGTTCTTGGAACTGCCAAGATGAGAAAATGTGTTCTAGTTAATACAATAACTCAATGATATTCTATTGCTTTGGAGAGTATTGTATCTAAACTAGTTTGCATATTTTTTGGTATGACAATGGGAGAACTAAGTTTTCACCAGTTTACGTTACAAAAATGAAAAATACATAATTTATCCTCAAAGGCATTGCCAGGGAAAAAAAATATTGCAACTTTTTAATTCCCCGGAGGGGTTTGAAAGGGCTCTTCATATAGGCAATGCATATCTTCTCCTAGGGATCTTATAGCCCTGGATTCATTATTTCAGATGAGATGATACTTAATGATAGAATAATGGGTTGGATCTATACAATTTGAGTAATGTTGAGCTATTCACTTCATCTTGGGAATTTGTAACGAAGCTGTTGGTTAGACTGATCCATAATGGAGAAAATATTGTATTTGTATATTCAGAAGCTCAAATATCTGATACAATCGTTGAGACATAATATATATTTGTATTGTACATATTATTGAAGGGTCATGACTTTTTACTAATATTTATAGTGTTAATTATTATATGTTAAAATTTATAATTTTATTTATTTGAACTAATATGGAATAATTGAGTATATATCCTTGCATACCCCATTGATAAATTTTTCCCTCAAAACGTCCTCGTGTTTTGAGTATTTCATTTCATGTAGGCTGAGTGGGGCTCCTTTTTTGCACAAATACTCCAGACTAGACATCACATCAGGATACATTTCTCTTAATAAATATCTCCAAATTTTATACCATTTAAATATCTTTTTCAAATCATGTTAACATATGCTCAAGAAACACATGCATAAGTTACTCATAGTCATTAGGCCCTACAAGCATCATGATAAAAGCAATATTTGGAGAGAGCTGTCCTTGTCAGTGATTTATGGCCATATGAAAAGGGACTTCTTGGGTTCTACCGAGGAGGATCACTGTGCAAAAATTCTCTTCAATTTTGTATGGAGTAAGTCAACATTCAACTTCTCTCTAGGAATAGGGCTGAATGCAAACATTTAATGCAAAGATTCCAGTGAGAGTTAGAAATGGGTGCTTTTTCTTCCTTATTTTTAAAGCTAACAAATAACTAATCACAAGAAGCATGAAATAGCTTAGAAGTAGAACACTAACAAGATCGAGAGGTTTCTCTAGTAGGGAGACAGTTCTCTTTTCAGAGTCATAAAGGGAAAGCTAATTTTTTTAGCTCATTCCACCCAGTACAAGAATGCTAGTAAGTACACATGATGTCCCTGGATGTTTTAGTCCCTTTTGAATCCCATTTTTTTGTTCTTAACTTTGTCACCTGTACTTAAACAGTGAATTCCACGAAAAGGCTTGTTAAGCAGGATGAAACATACTGAAAAGACCACATAGATGCTTTCAGCCATATAAATATGATGCAAATCTACAAACATAAAATAGAGGAAGTTATCAAGCATATATGGATATATATGGATTGTGGGGATAAATGAGACATTCTATTATAATTATTAACTAGTACTGAGTGAATTCTCCCTAAAGCAGGTTCAAAGAATAATTTGTCCACAAGGAGTTTTGATTCCTAACTCAATGCTCATCTCTTACAATCCATCAACTTCCCTTTTGTGTATTTCCCATGCCCTTCTTTCACTTTACAAGCAACTTTCTATACAACTATGTGTTGCTACTTTTTCTTTATGTAAACACTACTATTAATTCATTGACCAAGCTAATGTTGTATTACAATCTTTAATACTTCCTTTCAATATGGTTGGTCTGCATCTTATCAATCAAATTTTAGTACTGATGCTAACATATTGCTCATCAAGTCTTATTCATGCCGTCTAAATTCAATCTGTATGCCTGGTGTATACTGTATATTAAATTACATGTTTTCAGTTTTATATATCCAACCCCCTTGAGACATTGTATACTACTCTACCAAAGACTTGCTGAGTTGGGCAGTGTTGCTTTAGAATTGATCAATTAGCATATTTGTTTTAAAGATCTAGAGTATAAAGTAAAAAAATGACAAAATCTAACAATTGCATTTGGAGCATGATAAAATGTGAAGCATGGAGCAGCAAGCTCAATCATTACTAGATTCATTATCAAATGCGTCTCCCTTTCACCCCACTTTCATGTACTCATCGGTTCTCTCAAAGTCTAAATCATGTGACTCTTCCAATGGGATTCAAACTAATTGGTTTGCATCTCCTAATACTCAACTATTTGTCTTAGCTCTTGAGATTCAATGTCCTATCATGTTGTTGGAGTCTTAATATTGCGTTCTCTTGTGATTTGGAGATGCAAGGCATAGTATACTGTAACTTGCTTCTCCCCTCTTCAAGAGGTAAGCCCATTCCTCTTGATAGAGAGAATAAAGCTATGAGTGTTCTTTGATTTCAATTAGGACGGTAATTCAGAGGATGATATATTAGTGGAGGAATGTAATGTATTACAAGTCACAATTGAAAGCTTAAACTAATTTACATTAATTTATATTGATTTAAAGTTTAAACTAATTTTAGGCTGATTTTTAGTGATTTATGTATAATTTAGTGTTTTTTTTTTTTTTTTTTTTGTATTGAAAAATTAAAATGTCATTCTATCACTTTGTATGTGTAGGTTAGATACGCCAAATAATGGCAAATAGAGAAGCTTCTGGATCAGGTTTAGCCTCAGGCTCCGCTACATTAGTGCCACCGCCGATTATAGGCACTCATCCTACTGGAGTTAGAGACTTTGCCTGGAAATGTGCATATCAAGGATTGATACCTGGGTCAGTTATTTGCCTTAGATGTACAAACTTATATTATGGAGGCATAAATTGCCTCAAATACCATCTTGCAAGCATTAATCATCTTGATGCCAAGCCCTATACCAACACCACCGAAGAAATAAAAAAGAGAGATGAATGCCCTACTTGCATTGGCAAAGAGAAAAAAATGCAAAAGGAGAGGACAAGGACATCCATAGCTAGTGGTCATGGTGCTCAAGTCCAACCAAAATTAAATGAATATACGACATGTCAAGGCATAGTGGGCTCTCTTCATGGTCCACGCATCTGAAGCACATCCACCACCACTTCATCTACTTATACTAGAGTGCCAACAACAATGCCTACATATCTGCATGATGGAAAACTGACATCTGATCCTGCAAGTAATCCCCTGCAAACAATTGGGTCAGACACTTGCAATCTCTAGTTCCATCTTCTGTAGATGGCAACTCTTCATCCCACAATGGATGGTATAAATCTCGAGCTAATCCACACCTACGTGTCATCAAGTCATCAATGTGTGGCCTAAAGGAGAAGTGATGAGCACTCCTCACTATGCAGTCAAGATAAAATGCCCCTACCTCTGTCAATGGTTGACCGTCATAGCTATGGGGAACACACTCCTCATCACTCTCATCACTCGAATCAGATGATGGCTCATGTCTTTGATCCTGAATAGCTAATTGGGTAGATACTCTACCAACCCTCTTTACGTACCCAATAGCATGCTCTCTATCATGAAACAATTGGATATATTCTAATTTTATCTCCTCCAAAGCACTCCTGATAATCCGCAAGTCACGAATGTGAGTACCAGCCAAGACCCCATACCGTATCTCCTCAAACTCTGCGGTCCCAAGAAGGTAGTCAACATACTTATGAGTGCAATCAAAATGAGATAAGATTGAATCAACCTTCTCTCTTGTAACCTTCAGCTGATCCCTCCATCTCTGTGGCTCAATAGGTTGTCGATCAAGATTAGTTGCATGGGATGTAATCTCTGATTTGCTTCCAGGAGAGGGAAACAAACCAACATGAGAACCATTCTCCCAACTAGATGATACCCTGCATACCTCTTGTGAAGAAAACGAAGCAACGTAGTGATCTGTCACACAACTCTCTTGGGAATTCGCTACTTCACCACAAGAGCTATCAATAATCTGCTCTGCATCACCTGAAATGGGACTATCCTCAGAGACACCTGATGCAACATATGGTTCTCTGCTAAACTCATCCAAGGTACTCATCCCATCTGTGTCACCTGCACCTGTAATTGAAATGGATGTAGCCACATCCTCAATGTGCTCCTTACCACTACCCATGGGTGTATGCTCATCACTAGCAACTATCATAGATATCGGAACCGTATTTGCTGGTGATGAGGATGACGCTAAGCTCAACTCCACGGTAAGCTCATCTATCCGTAACTTTGACTCTTGAAGGGCTGTTTGAGCGCTCTTCAAAGAGTCCGTGGTGACCTCAAGCTCATAGGTGAGCTCATCAACCTCCTCTTCCTTTCCCTTTAGAGCATCATAATATATACCATCGAGCATGAGAAGATGATCTCTATCTAATAATAGCTGTAGGTAATTATTGTTCATTACCCCAACTTTATCTCTAAGTGCCTGAAACTCTATGAGGGAAAGTCCATTATCATAGAGCTCATCTGCCTCAGGAGTACTCCAACAATAATTTGCCAACATCTGTTGAGCAACATCAAAATGCTCTAAGGCGGTAGCAATCATACTGTCATTTACCTTGAATTGCCCCGCCAAATGATGATACCCCAGTGTCAAAACATCTCTACACAAATCTTCTGATTTGAAATCAACACTATGATAAGAAGCTGAATCATCATCACTCACCGTCTGGAAACCATCATTATGTGTGCCATCAACTTTGCACACATCAACATCAAAGGTACTACTATTATGTACCTCATAGGATGGCTCAAATGACATGGTAGAAGCTGCTGATTTGACATTATCATCTCTTTTTCCAAAGTAGATGCTTGTTCATCCAAAAAGCTATCCTGGGACCATTCTCCATTAGACAAATTTTCTGATTTATCTTCCATGGTCTGCTCTGTAAAATCAGTCTTTTTGTGGCATGAATCCACAACACAATGCATCATTAATACCCACAGCTTAAGTATCAACCTTAGACAACCCCTCACAACCATCATTCTCATGTGTAATGGCGGTATCTCATGCTGATGCAAAGATATCAGACTGCTGTCACAAAAATCAGAACTGTTATGGCTTGTATTCTCCATGCATTCCTCGTGTTTGACACTCATAGCTTGCGTGCCAACATTAGAAGTCCCTTCTACAACATTCTCCTCATGTGCTATAACATTTAAATCATGGTCACACTCAAAAGAATGACTGCTGTCATAAAAATCAGAATTATTAACAGGGTTGATAACAACTTCTTGAGTGCTGAAAGTAACATCAAGAGCTTCTGCCATACTATCATCGAGATGTAAGACCTTCTCATCGTCATCCACTTTAAATCTTACCCTCTTTTCTTGCACCTGCTCCTCAACGAACAAGTAGGGCCTTAGCTTACTCTCACACTGTTTGAAGACACTATGCAACAAGTCATATGCAGTTGGAGACATCACCTGTTCTTGCTTACGAACAACTAGAAGGACAAGATAGGTTGAGAGATGTCATCACTGTCATTAATAATTGAAACCGTGATAGCCCTCAAGTAGTCTTGGATAGATTTGTCATGCCTCTCATTGATAGAATCCAAGAAAAAGTGGAACATTCATAAAACAAGATCATCACAGTCACAATCAATCATGACAATGCATGATCTCACCTGGGCCATCAACTCAAAGATTTTGATCCTCCTTCCAAAAGTAGGACTACTGGTGTCGTCTATCCCATCAAAACTATCAACTATCAGCTGCAATATCTCTCTCATTTTACTAGTGTTATAAGGAATTCGAGGAGCTGTGATCCTTATAATCTGACTAATACAAAGGGCTACGGTGAGCCTAATCTCATTGTCTCCATGTCTCAAATACTTAAGCTCACCCAATGAAGTCATTGTTGGAGTCAAAGCAATCTGTAATAATGAAGAAGGTGACTGCTCAACAAGACTTAAGCATTCTTCTAGTCTTCTCAACGTGACCAAAGTATTATACCCAGATTGAGGTTGACTACCAAGTTTGGTACCCTATTCATAGATAATTCTAGCCAACCACTTCTTATCACCTGATACTATTCCTCTGTCACCGCTTGAACCCATAATTTAAACCTAGACTGGAAACTATGAACTCACTGAATATTGACTAAACCCAACATAGATGGCAGGAAACCGCTATGATACCACTGTAATGTTCCACCCTAGGTGGACACTTGCAAACTAAAATCTCTGCCTTGTTTGAATATTTGACTTTTCAAAATATTTGGGTTTTGGTTTTCAAATGATAATTTGCCAGGGGATTTAAGTAATGCAAATACATATACAAATTGCAAAGTATAGAAATGCTTAAATATGAGGCATCAAACTCAAATCTTATTAAACATAACTAGCAAATACAATGAATATATTTAAGCTAGATTATCCTTTCTTTGCAAACACAATAAACTCATACCCAGAGTCCATAGCTTTTAAATACAACTTTGGAACTATATATCAGCTGGTCTGGAAATGTATTAGCAAACCTGGAAATGGTAACTGGCAACTGGAAAACTCTGGAAATGGATGCCTGGCACCAGACAATGAAGGTTCTCCTCTTCAAAATTTCAGCAATCTGATAATGCAAGCTTGGATGCCCTTAATGGTGAAACCAACAACTCATAACTCTAGGTGATTTCATCCTAGGACTCTAATGCCTCCTCTAAAATGTTGTACGGCTTGGCAAAGGTGAGTTGTACAGCCTAAGATGAACAAGAGGTACGGCCCAATAAAGAGCTAACAGCAGTAAATGCAATCAGCAACAAATAACTTCTGATTTCTGATAATAAACTTCTCAAACCCTCATAGACTCACTCCTAAATGCTCAACAAAACTCCCACATGCCAGTAGAAGATCATCCTTTAGCAGCAATAAGATATTCAATAGTATTAGTCATCAATATTTATTCTGAATTACTTCTGATCTGCAATGAACAATCTTCAAAACCCCTGTAATAACTTCACCAATCTGTTCCAATGTGACTACTGATTGCAGCCACTTGTATGTGCAACCTTTAGGTGATCTCTCACACCCTCATGAAGCTGAAACAATGAAGAAGCTACGCTCTCCAATGCCCAAGAATACAAAAAACCTTGGTTTTCCTCTTCTCCTCAAGAAATCTTCAAAAAGCAAAGTGTCGAATGAATGAATGATAATAATTTTGCTTTTGTTGAATGCTTATATATGCGTCATGAAAAGCTCGACCCCCAAGGTAGCTTTATGACTTTAAAATATATTTTTATATTTGCTTTTGTTTTGATTTCATTAATCTCATTAAATGGGCACCTACTCCAATGCACTTTTATAATTTAATTTATATCATTAAATGGCCCCATTTTAATAAAGTCAAAATAAATTATTATGATGCACTTTTTAATAATTAATTATTATTAAAACTTACCTTTAATAATAATTAAAAATAACATATCTTTCTCATTAATCATCATTTCTTGATTTCGTCTGAACTAGGAGGTCAACCACTGCATCAACTGTGCATCTAGGTGCCTTTCCAAAAATAGTAATATTGGATTCCAACAATCGGGTGACTTACTATAAATAGTAAGTGTGCGCAAACTGAGTCCAAACCAACTCCCAAAGGCGAATCTTGAATTACACCAAACTCCGGAGAAGGAAACACCACCAAAGTGCCACCAAAGAATCTGACAACTGCCACATTGGATGCTCTAACCAACAATAATGGCCTACAAGGGTCAGATGATAGGCCAATCCTGAAAACTTTGATGCTCACGTAGAAGGGGACATTACAAACCAGCAGGCCAGCTCACCTTTGGGGTAGGGTTTTGGAGGCATTTCATCATATATTTGCATTCATCTTTGCATTTTCTGGTGGCTAGAGCAATTCGCCCAGGTAGGGTTAGTGTAGATCAACATTTTCTTGCATATCTTGGTTTGTTAGTAGGGTTTCTTCATATCAACAAACTATTGTGCATTGTTGGGCATGTTTGGAGCCCATTTTATGGTGAACTTGCATACATATTAGGCCTGATTTTGTAGCAGCAGAACTGAACAATTTATAATCAGATTTTGGCATGTTTTGGATGGACATTTGGTGTTTCATTTTTCTGGTTATATTCATGTGTAAAGCTAGATAAATTTGCTATTTTATTTGAGGCAATTGGTAAGATATATGTTGTTATTGCATATTTGAAATAATTTTTTTTACATCAACAGTTAGTGTTTTTAGCAGAAATTTTGAAGTGCAGAAATTGGTGTTTCAAAAATCAGAAAATTCATCAATATCCTAGTTGGGCTATTTTAGGAACCAAAAGAAATCCATCTTCAGTACTACATTGGAGGCATACTCAGATCCACTGTATGAAAATTGACTCTAAGATGGTAATGTCCCCGTTTTCCAAATCACCTAAATAATATTAATATATTTAATTATTTAATGTTGCCTGGCAAAAGTACAAATATAAAGGTAATATTAAATGATTAAATATTAAGAGGTTATAAATTGACGATGAGAAATATTAAAAGGTTTAATTAGTAAAGTCCAGGGATACTCAGGGACGTTCCCCCCCCCAAAAAAAAATCCCTCGTCCCGGGTACCAAGGGACGGCAAGGGGATGGGGGGGGGGACCGTCCCCCTTTTTTGTAAATGCAGGGGAAACATCCTGAGGACGGGGGGACGCCGTTCCCAAAAGGGGGATGGCTGACAGTCCCGGGGACGGCAGGGGGACGACTGAGCCGTCCCTCGATCCCAGGGACGGCTGACCGTCCCCCGCGTTTTGGAGCTCAAGAACTTTAAAAAAAAAACATAAAATTTTAAAAAAAGGGCCTTGCCTACGTGGCATGTGTGGGTCCTCATGTTTTTCACTCCTTTATGAAAGAAAAAGGGCCTCTAAAACTTCATTCTATTCATTTTGTTTGTTTGAGCAGCCAAGGGTTTGAGAAGAAAAAAAGTTGCAGCCATTGAAGGAGAAGGAGCAGCAGTTTGAAGGAGGAGAGGAGGTTGAAATAGTGTTGTTGGGAGTGCAAATCCATCAAAGAGGTATGCATTTCCTTTCCCTATTTTCATTTTTTCATTTTTTTGCAAAATATGAAGTATACATAGTCTGATTTTTTTTATTTTTTTGCATTTTCAGTCAAAACTTGCATTCTAAAAACAAAAAACATGAGCAGCAGTGAGGGTGGGAGTGATAGTGAAGTTGAAATGCAAGCTAGAAGGGAAACTAGAGAGCAAATAACCCCTACCCAACACCATCCTTCATCAACCAATACCAATACTATGAAGGACTATGCAAAACACACATTAGACAAAAAAAACCATTCCTTCAATTTGTGACAGCCAAGGGTGAAAGACAAAAAAATTCAGGGGGGAGTAGGGTTTGGTTTTGCCATGTTTGTGAAAAGGAGTTTAGGGGCAGCTACACTAGAGTTAGATCTCATTTTTTGGGTGAGGTGGGCCATGGAGTTAGAGTGTGTCCTGCATTGACAGATGCACTATTTATAGAGTGCCAAAAAATTCAAATGGAGTGTGATGGTGGGGTTCAAGGTGGGTCTCCTTCTTTCCCAAGTTCACAATCATCTATGCCTACTCCTACTCCTAGTCCTTCCACAGTTGGTAGTAGTGTTATCTTAAGAGGAAAGAGGAAGGTGATTGGTAGTGATAAGGCAGCCTCAGTTGAGTCCATGTTTCAAAACCAAGCATGAGAAACCACTGAATCCTCCATTGCCAAATTCTTTTTTGCCCATGCCATTCCATTTCATGTGGCCCGTTCCTCTTATTTCAAACAAATGGTGAAAGACATAGCCATTGTTGGTCCTTCATTCGTACCCCTTGGAGATCATACGCAACGCACCACCCTCTTAGACAAAGAGTACTCCAAAGTTAATGTGTTAATGGAGGAGATGAGGCAAACATGGATGAGGATGGAGTGCTCTATAGTGATGGATGGGTGGACTGATTGTAGACGTCGGCCACTCATCAATGTCATAGTCACATGCCTTGCTGGTTCTTATTTTCTTAGAGCCGTAGATTGTTCAGGGAGACGTAAGGATGCTGACTTCCAATTTTCCATTTTGAGAGATGCCATAGAGGAGGTTGGGGCTGCAAATGTGGTGCAGGTGGTCACCGATTCAGCACGTGTGTGCAAATCGGCTGGGTTGATGGTGGAGGGTACTTACAGGCACATATTTTGGACCCCATGTTGTGTTCATGCATTGAACAATGCATTAAAAGACATAGGGAAGATGGATTGGGTGAAGAAAACGGTGGCAAAAGCTAGAGAAATTCAGATGTTCATTTGCAACCACCACACCTCACTTGCTCTCTTCAAGACATTTTCAAAGAAGGAGTTTCTCAAACTTGTTGATACAAGGTATGCCATTTACTTCATTTTGTTTCACTTTCAATTTGTATTCATAATCTGATTTTGTTTTAAATTTTTATTTTTTAATGAATCATTGAATTAATGAATGTAGATATGCCACATACTTCATCCTATTGGAGAGGATGGTTGAGGTGCATGAGCCTCTACAACTGATGATGGTCAATGCTGAGTGGACTAGATGGCCTAATGCAAGTTCTATTCAAGGAAAGAGCATCAAACAAAAGATCCTCGATGATGATTGGTGGGCCAATGTGAGGTAAGACATATTAGATGGCTGGTTTTCATATTAAATTTCTGATTTTAATATTTTAATTTTATTGTCCAATGTTCCAACTTTTGAAGTTTCTAACATGTCAATTAACTTGTCAACTAATTATTTTGAACTTTTTGTTTGCATTTTGTAGATATATTTGCTCCTTCATCTCGCCCATTGTAGATGTCATTAGATATATTGATACAGACTCTCCTAGTCTTGGAGAGATATATGAGACATTTGATACTATGCTTGGGAAGATTAGGCAAGTTATTTTGGCAAAGGACCCCACTTTGAATTTATATGAGCAACACATTAGGCCCATTGTGACGCGGAGGTGGAATACAATGAACAACCCACTTCATATGGCTGCCTTTGCTCTAAATCCAAAATGGTATGCACCAAGGGATGGTAGGGTGCCTCCATGTGATGATGCTGAGGTTTTAGATGGGTTCACACGATCCATTGAAAAGATTTATCCACCCGAGCAAGCTTCACTACTTTGGTCACAATTTCTAGACTTTGCTAATCTTAATGGCCCAAACTTGAGTAAACCACAGGCGAGGTTGGATAGAGCTATATTAGCTCAATCGAACCCTATTGGATGGTGGACCTATCATGGGGGAGATACACCGCAGTTGAAGATACTTGCCACTCGCCTTCTTGCACAGGTTGCTAGTTCCTCTGCTGCAGAGAGGAATTGGTCCACGTATAGCTTTATCCACTCCCTCAAGAGGAATAGACTTACCTCTAGACGAGCGGAGAAGCTAGTGGCCGTTCATAGTGCTCTTCGGCTTTAGGATCAACAGACTCCAAAGTATCGACAGACTCCAGCTCTACGGTGGGATATTGATCTCGAGGACGCGGCTCAAGTAGATGAGGAGGAGACAGCTGGGGGCTTGGTTGGGGTCCCATTGGTTGAGGAGGAGCATTACAGTGGCAGTGACTCAAAGGATGACTCTGATTTTGATGCGGTTATGAGAGATGATTAGGGGCAGCAGTGCTCTTTGTTTATTTTGTATTCATTAGTGACATACGATATTGTATTTTGATTTTCATAGCAAACTAAAACTTTAAAACTATATGGCAGCAATGTAGCCTTTGGGCATTTTGATATAAGTTTATAAATTATAACTTGGAGGTTGTTTCATGATTCGTGTAACTATATGTTAATTTTGAATGTGTATTGAGTATTGGCATAATGTTGAACACAAATGTTATATGTTAATGTTCTATACTGTGTATTATGCATGCCTTATTCATGTTATCTATTGAATATTTAAAATTTCCCTATATTTTTATATAGCCGTCCCCTGCTGTCCCTAATTTTGGCCTCAAAAATCGGAAACTTGGGGACTCATCCCGCCATCCCCTGCCGTCCCCATCCCGGAAACTTGGGGTAACCTTGGTAAAGTCACTTTATAATAATGTGCTAAGTATTTAGGTGGGAAAATCCTAAAAAGGTAAAAAGGCATTATAAAAAGGATTTGAAAGCTCATTCTCACATATTTTGGATTATTATTTTATTTGGGGTTTGAAGTTTGGAGGAGCTCTTTGGAGTTCAAAACCTTAGGTGGTTTTTCTATGGGTTCCAGTTTCAATGGTGAAAGATTCCTCCCTAGCTAGTGTTGGGCGGATTCATCTAGGATTCGCAATTGCGCGATAAGGCAAATTTATGAATCTCTTTTGGAGATAAATTTGAAGATTTAACGATTGAAATCTGCTTGTTTGAGAAGCAAGGGTTTTGAAGATCCAGTTTGAGGGTTTTTGAATAATATTCATATTCATACTTGAGATTATTATTGCAAAATCAGAAGCATTATTCTGCTAGTGGAGAATATCGATTATATTTCTAGTTGGTCTTGTGCAAGGGTTTTAGCTTGGACGAATATCTACTTTTCTAGCAATCTGGGCGATATCTCTTTGAGTTCACATTTGCTACAGCAAATACTTATTACTCTGATGTTCTCAGCTTCCAAGAGATCGTATTGCATACCCTTGGCGCTGTGGTATTAGTCTATTCTGAGCAAGGTCGTGGCCACTTTTGAGGGATAGAAGTCTTTTAAGGGGGATGTGTTCATCATAGGTGAAGGGCAACTCATTTATACAGCTGCAACTTGTTTCAATCTCAAACCCCTTTTGGCAGGCGTATCAGACAGCCAGTCCTATACATGGTCTTCTGGAGTCACATTCAGCTCTTACTCATGTGTGATACTTCTTCCAGCAGCTGCGTTGAGAGTGTGGAGTGTTCATGCCATGGAAAAGTCATGCTGATTAGTTCTGAAGGAGGACGTGATGCTATATGGGAGTTCTGAGCAGATAGGAGGCAGCCACAAGGCTCTATTTACCCCTGGTGTCATATTTTCCAGGTCTGAGCTAGTCTAATACTTATTGTCGATATCTGATCTGCTATATGTTGTGATTCGCTGCCTTAGATCACTGTATGTGCTGCTACAGCCAGTTTGTAAAGGGGATTGTAACCTTGTATCAGTTTGAGCTCATTGTTAGAGTTGTAAAAGCTGCTGCAGTAAGAATACTAAAAGATTGTCTGGAAATTGTCCCTGTTACAGACCTAGTATTAGTGCTGGCACTATGCTGATTCTTTCCGAGCTTAAACATTATCAAAATGACTTCATATTAATGTCCAGTTTGGTTGTCTCAAAGTCTGAAATTATTCTTATTTGCAACCTGTATTGTGTTAAATGGTTAATCCTTCATGCATCTCAAAATATTAAATTACCATGATATTAGAATGTGAGGAAATCTGTATGACAACGGTCAAACCAGTCAATGCTAATACTTAGAGAAATCCTAAATGTTAAGTCCAGTTTATGCACCTCTTAATTGACAAATGAAATATGTCAACTTAAGAACTGAAAATTATCGTTCAAATCTAGCAAGGGATTTTACAAAGATGCAGATCCCTTCTCTGTTTAGTTTCAGAATACTAGCAATAGTGTTTACATCTCTAGCGACAATTTTCTTTCCTATACTATTGTTTATCAGTTTGGTTTACATCTAAGGGTTTTCTTTCTGATCTAATACAATCCTAATGATGCCATTGTGGGTTTCAAAGCCCTAAAATTTGTGTTCAATCCAATATGAGTCACACTTGTTACATTTTAGACAAATCCAACTTAGCAAATTGTGTGGGACTTGCTTCAGTTATGCTGATAGATGATCTTAGCTTCTCCATGCCCATTTTTCCCATCTCGGATGATTACTTTTATTTCTCCTAGAAGGCATATTTTTTTGTAAGTCCTCTATTATAATAATCTTGCTGGGCATGTCTCAAATTTTGCAGTACATGAAAATATCAGGGTTTGATCTCTATAATTTATTGCAGTCAGAAACTTTCCTCAAATATGTCTCAGTCCCCTCCATGATGCTCTTATGTGGCTCTTCAAACCTTATTACAGTCCAGGATTTATCAGTGTACATGTCAATATAAAGGCATGCTCATATCAGCTTTCTCTGGGCATACGGACTACATGTAGGGATGCAAACTGCAGTCTTGATCTCTGACAGCCCCAATCTTGATATTGGCAGTCAGGGATCTGATAAAATTTTGTAGCTTGTGATAAGAACTATTATTGAATTTTTGGGAAGACAACGTCACAGGGACATCTACTCTTGCCAAAGATTATTCTAAATACTTGTTCTGAGAATTTATCTCCTGCATATGATATCAGGGTGGGGGCATTCCTTGTATGATAATATGTCAAATAGTTAGATGTACTCTGATAATCCCCCTTTTTGGAAAAAAGTTCTATGCTAATTGTAGATCACTATTTTTTACAGCTGTACACATAGAACTTTCAGAAAATCAGGCACAGTTCTTCAATTTTATAATATTCGATTCTGAATGAAGAGAATGCAGGTTTCTCTATCGTAACCTTAAGCATCTTTGATTGACTTGTGGCTATGATCTCTCATGGACTGACCTGATGCAATACAAGATCAGTGAGAGGGCTTAGAAATGGAACTACTTTGATTCCAGAGGCAAATCTTCTTCCGTGTTACAAGTTTCAATTTTATTTTATGGGTTAAGATATTGATTTCTATAGAGAGAGATACCAGGATGATGATGGCATGATGAAAATGTCTTGCAAGTTTTGAAGTTCTCAATTACTAAACTTATTGTTTCATAACTGGCAGAGATGAATCTAATAATAATTCAATCAGAAAAGTGTTGAATTCATAAACAATTAAGGGGGACCAAACTGTTCTCAAAATTTGGGATTGCTGGTGATAAGTGCACAGTACCTTAAGATGCTTTCACATTTATCAAAGAGTCGGGGGAGATCCTGTCAAACAACCAGAACAATGTGACAGGTAGATGTGTGGTTACATTATTGGTCATATTAAACCATGGAAGAGTAATATCAATTCTACGATTCCATGCAATATTTCTCACCAATAATTTCATGAGCAGAGTGCTAATACAGCTGAGGGTAAGTAGTAGATGCACTATACATATCTTCAAATATTCACATACCATTGAAGTAAAGAGAATCCAACCCAGATTAAAACAGGCTGGCGTAAGATATTTATGCAAATATTGAAGGTTGCTGAAGATCACTGAAGATTGATTTGAA
The DNA here is from genome assembly GCA_007258455.2 of Sequoia sempervirens. NCBI lineage: Eukaryota > Viridiplantae > Streptophyta > Pinopsida > Cupressales > Cupressaceae > Sequoia > Sequoia sempervirens. The sequence goes on from VDFB02270651.1 coordinate 240,194,158, forward strand.
TTGCTCGAAAGCAAGTTATTCTAAGATTAATACCCACTAGTACATATTAAGCAATAAATGTATAAAAAATGAGTTGACATACTGGATCCCTATCTTTCAAAAGCAGCGTTATAGGTGAAATCAGTAACCGAAAGCATCACCTGAGAAAATAGGAATTTAATATTTTAATCTCTTCCAAATAGTACTTACTGTCCTGCTAAATACTAAGGGGGATGGGGAGATAACCTCCATTTGAGAATTAGAATATAAGAATTGACAGCATGTTTTGTCCATATTAGTTATTGTGTTGATGTGGCTGTCAATTTCGGAGTTTATTTTCCTTAGTTCCTTCCTTTTATAGAACAAAGAAGTTTCTAAGTTCTTTCAAAAATTTCCTAACAGTACTTGGGACATCACTGGGCCCAGACTGTTTGGGGACACAGGCAGGGACCCTGGATCCTGTGGCCAATGCCACAATAACACGGCTAAAATTAACATATGTGCTTGAATGTCCTCTTAGTTGTAGATCACCTTAACATGGCGTGCAGTTTTGAACTTGGTCTTGTACAAATGACTGTACCCCATTTAGTATTGCACCAGGGCCTGGATGTAAATGAGGAATGCTTAATTTGACTGGATCACATAAAAAATCAATCCATGAAGCTATCGATTCATCTTCATTATTAATGCTTTCATTTCATATCTTTTTTTTTTCTGATTTGAAATATTACAATATAATGTTCTTCAGTGCACATCACACGTGAGTCTACGAAGTTTTAATTTTGTTTATTGCACAATGAAAATCATTGTTCATTTTGGGAAATTGGGAACTTTTGTGATGTACTAATGAGGGAAGCGTGGCACCTAAATTCTAGTTGGAATAAAAGGTGTATCACAATGGAAGGTAAAGGAAAATTCAAAAAATCCTTCATGAATAAGAAGTTCCTTAAAGCTAAAATTAAGAAAGTTCCAGTATTTCAGCAAACATTATAGGAAATCATTTATTTATTTATTTTAAGTTTCTAAAGATAAAAAATTAAATAGAAAACACTAAATATTAACAAGAGTAGACAAATATGCAAGGTATTTCTTTAAACAAAGGGAAGATACTCTTAGGATATTATTTCACAGCATCTAGTTTCTAGATATAATTTTTTTAATACTTGATAGGATAGAATCAGGATTGCTAGAAATATTCTAAGGTGCTATGTTTACTGCAGAGCTTGCTGTGATCATTGGAAAGTCTGGACGCTGCATAAAGAGGGAGGATGCAATTTCTCATGTTTTTGGGTAAAAGGGTTTTTTCAACAAAATTATCAGCTTTTTTATAAGTTTAGCACTCATTTTTGTAATATTTCATTTGTGAACCTGTCAGTTAAGGAAATAATGATATTATTATTTTCATGTGATGTTAGATTATTGATGTCGATTTTATATAAAAATTTGTACATCACATTTGGTGATTGTCAGGAATAGGTGTTGTACACCTTGCATAACATTGGATTAATTTAATTATGTAAAATAAAGAAATATTTGTTTGTGGTGGATCCTAGGTGATGTGTTTAGCCACATTAAATATTTATTTGGGGCCACTTGTAAAGTCATACGTAACATTGGTTTAGATATTTTATGTGTGGGCTGCACATGGGAAAAATATTTAATGTTGGAAAACTTAGTACCAAAAAGTAAACATGGGGTCAATGGTTTTGTGAACTCATGCTTTTGAGTCACATGGTTTTACCTTACCACTTGGTTGTATTTGTGTGAGCTTGTGTCTATAAAAGCAATCACATGTTTAGTGGTTGAGCTTGGCTAGTTGGGGTTTTGACTTGGCTGTCATTGTATTGAGACTTCTTCTAAGGAGTGCATATGTGAAGCATGGCATGGGATGTGCGGATACATGCTTGGACACATGGAGGATGCATTGGAGAGGCTTGATGTTTCAGGAGTATTCATGGAGAGTCTAAAAGTGTATTGTAATGTTATATTGTTGAATAATACATTGAGTGTGGATGTAAGATACAACCCTGTTCTGCCTTTTTTTTTTGTGTGTTTGGTATTTAGAGGAGACAAAAATGCGAAAGATTGTTGTCTTTTGTATTTTCAAATATATGCAATGTTACAAAGATATTGAGCAGAGATAAACTGAAATAACAAAATATAGCAATACCCACAACTATCTGTTGTGACCTTTTTTCACACATCGCCCCATTGCAAATGGGGACCCCCTAATTTTGGCTTTGCTTTTGGTTTGATGTTGGTTTGTTTTTGCTGTTGTCTCTCTCTCGTTTTGTCTACCTTTCCGGGATGTGCCCATCTATGAGCTTTAACGTGAAGTTTGGCCAAGTTTGAAATTAGGGTTTTGAGTTTCCTTGCCAATTTGGGGTCGAATAAAGTCAATAAATTGAAAATTGAGCCTAACGTTGTCAGTGTGCTTCCAGCAGGCTCTCAGCAAGTTTTCATCTGATTCCGAGGTACTTACTATTTTTAGTAAGTGTGAAATTGCAGGCAATTCGTCAGCATTTTTGAGATTCCGACAGTCACATTGTATTCAGAGTACATCAGGGTATTCACGTGCAAAATTTGAGCGAAAATAGACTACTTTCTATTTTTAGCAGTCTAACTTCCGGGACAGATTTCAGGGTTCAGACGCAGAGTTTTTCTTTGCATGTCTGGATATTCCTTCTGGGTTTTTTGAGACCTTCGCAACGATATAACATGCAAAACAAGACGACAACTTTCAGAATCCAATCTTCCGAGACTATTTTTGGGGTTTGCATGTTAGGGTTTCTTTTGCATGTCGGGTGATTCTTGATGGGTTTTTTAAGAGCTTCGCGATGGTGTGACATGCAAATGAAGATAATCACTCAGTAAGGAACTTGCTATTTTTAGCAGGGGAGTCCCGACAGCCGCTTCCCAGCAGTTCAGAATCACGAGCTGATCGCAATGCAACAAAAACGAGAGCAAACAGAGATCATTTGATACGCATGCAGAGCGAATTAGGGTTTCTAGCTTCGGAGCTTGAAAAGGGGGGCAAAAAGTCAAAATTTTTGAAAACCGGTGTAAACCACCGCGATCAGTATCCTTCAGGCTATCTGCTGGTAAAATTTCAAGTCAAACGGAGCACTTACTATTTATAGTAAGTCAATTTGGAAGCTGGCTAAAAATAGCAAATCAGTTGCATGCACCGATGTCGATAAGCAGGTCACGTGGTGAGGAGCGCCTCATTCAAATTTCAAGTCAATCGGAGCTGTGGAACTATCAGAAACAAGCGTCTACTATTTATAGTAAATCACCACCAAAAATGGGCTAAAAATAGCAGGTCAGCTAAAAATGGCAGTGTCGACAGAACAACAAGATCATGAGGATGCAGTGTGCAAAATTTCAAGTCGTTCCGAGCTTCAGAAATGCAAATTCAAAGGACTTACTATAAATAGCAGGGCATGAAGGCTGGCGAGAATGAGGAAAAATTTCTAAGTCTAGAACTCTGTCCTGCTGCCATGGCAAAATGCGCCCAGATAGATGAGGAGACATGGAAAATTTCTAAGGGTGAAGCTCGTGCACCACATAGGCCAAAATGCGCCCAAAGTGCAAAAGTCAAAGAAAAGTCAACAATGTTCATCCAGTACCTAGGCCAAAATGCGCCCACCTTGAAGCATGAGCTGGAAAATTTTCTAAGTGTGGGGATATCCTCTTGCCACCTCAAAATGCGCCCAGCTCATGGCCCCATGTTGAAATTTTTTCTAAGTATAAAACTTTATCCCTCACCTATGCTAAAATGCGCCCAAAAGAGGGCATGTCAAGACAAAAATAAGGCAAAGTCAAGCTGGTCAACAAGTGTTCATCCTCCTCCATAGGCAAAATGCGCCCAAATGCATGCATGTCAAGACAAAAAGAGGGAGGTGAAAGGTCACAAAGGACGTGGTTATGAGTTTCATCCTCCATCAAGACCAAAATGCGCCCAAGGGAGAAGTGGGTCAACAAGTCAACAATTCTTATCCTTCAGCTACATGAGAATGCGCCCAAGATGAAAACAAGTCAACAAGTCAACATTTTTATCCCTCACCTATATGAAAATGCGCCCAAAACAAAGCATGTGAAGACGAAAAAGTGAAGTTGAAGAGTCATCCTCCTTGCATGCCTAAATGCGCCCAAGTTGAAGGTGTAAAAGGTGAAGATAAGGTGGTAAATAAGGTGAAAGGTAAGTGAATACTTCAAGGCGTGGTAGAGGAAGGGTGAGTGCTAGGCGTGATTTTTAATTTCCTCAAGTGTTACATGCGCCCAAGGTGGTAGGTGTTGGAAATCTTTCCTAATGCGTGTGAAATAGTGAAGATAAAATGCTAAGGCATGGTAATATTATTCTCCAAATGCTAGGCGCCAAGGGTGGTAAAGTGAAGTATAGGATGATGTTATGAGAATTTCTTCTAAGGCGTTGGAGTTTTAAATAAAATTGCCTTTCCAGTGTGAAGTAAAATGCAAATGGTGAGTGAGAAATAAAATATGCTAGGCGCCCTCAAGAAGATTTTCTAAGAGAAGTTGATGAATTTTCTCATCACAGGCAAGATGATCGAAGTTGAGTAAAATTTCCTAAGGCAAAATTTTCATGGTGATCAAAAAATTTTCTAAGGCACAAATATTTTCTTTCTTAGAAAATACGCCTAGGGCTTTGAGGAGATGAAATTTCTCAAGATGCGAGCAAAATTGTTGGAGATGAAGTTAGAGAATGCCAGCTGCATAGGGTTGATAAAATTTTTCCAAGTCAGAGCAAAGAAATACTTCAGGATCGAAGAACAAGAATAAATTTGATGAAAGAATATTTTCTAAGGTTCAAAATTCAAGAAAATTAAATGAACCCGTTCGTTGGGTACCCATGGATTCATCGCGTTCTGAAGGAGATTTTCTTCTGGGTATTGAAGATTATCGATGAGGAGTTGATTTTAAGGTCTTCCATAGCTTGCCGAGGTTTATGTGATGAAGATTTCAAATGGGCACCAGGTTGATGAATTTTCCTAAGGGAAAATTTAAAATTTTTCTAAGGCAAAATGAAGAAAATGTGTTTTCAAGGTGAAATTCTCCAGACGATGAATTTGAAAGGAACTGCCTAGGTGAATTTTCCCAAGCTCTTCGTGAGGATAGTTTTCTTGAGCCAGAGATGAATAAAATCAAGGTTGTCAGAGCTCCAGCAGGTGAAATGAATTTCTTAAAGATGCGGTTGAAGTTAGTATTGTCAAAGATGATACGCCCTCGAGGAAGATGGGTTGAAAATTTGGCTAAGGCATGAAGAATCATGAATAAAGCAGAAGTTGGCTAGTAGAGGCGATGAACGCCTGGAAGTCGAAACATGAAAATCCTGGTAAGTAAGTTGAATTTATATTGTGAAGTGTTCTGATGCTCTTTTCCTTGCTTGTTTTGCAGGATGAGCGTCGAGGCTAGAGCACAATGACTTGAAGTGGTGAAGCACGATGATATTACAACCTTCGGAGGGAGATAAAGTTATGAGTTTCACATGAAGGAAGAAAAAGTTGCAAGAAATTGGCTAAGTGTTAGCTCAAGTGACAAAGAAGTTGAAGAGCAACGTCAAGAAAGGAGATCAAGGACAGTGTAAGCGCGTCTACAAATGGAATCTTCTAGAAGGATAATGGACATTATGGCTCATTCATTACCCCACTCTCCTTTGTGGTGGTTTTTAGGGCAAATCTTGTTTAGGCTTATGCGCACGATCCGCCATCCACCACCATCCGAGTCAGTCCGTGCTGGCCATCTATAAAAAGGGGAGTCCCTCATTTGTAACTCGAGCAGACTAGAATTAGAGTAGAAGTCGGAGTAGAGAGACAACTAGGTGATAACTTAGAAGTAGCTTAGTATAGATTGATAGTGTAGTTTGAAGAGGAGGGAAAGTTTTCCCTTTGAAAACTTTGTAAGAAATTGTTGTGAACACTCTCTCAATAAAAGAGTTTTTCATTGATGGTGAATTTCGTCTTTGTTGTGAGTAGCTAGCAAGGTTTCTTCGTCCTTCCGATTCAAATGATAGCGTAAAATAGTTCTAAGTAGTATAATTTTTATTCCATGCAAGTAGTTGTTAGCTGTGGAATGTGGTGTTTGATCTGAGCAACTTCGTCTATCCATACCACTAGTGTATTTGTTGATGGTGAATGCGCCTTGTGTGGTCAACTGGAAACATTTGGGCCTAACTTCAATCACAATTTAAATGGTGGTATACGTCGTTGTGATGGTATCTTCATATCAAATGGTGGTTTGAACATCTTTAGTCATCTCCCGTGAAGATTGCACCGACTCTGTGGAAGCTGTCCGAGGTAAGGCAAAGCGAAGTTTGGTTGAAGTTTGCTGAAGTTGAGCTCCATATCCCACACTTAGAATAGATTTAGACTCTCTCAACCCTACCCCATTTCAATTCAGTACTTTCTGGTTAGAATAGGAAACCCGCGCTTCATAGACAAATCTTTCTAGCATTTGAATTCCTTTCTCCACTGCCGAACAATTCCGTAAGTCCCCTCGAAATACCAGCAAATCACATCGAGCCAACTGAGCCTATTCGCACTAAAAGAACCTTGGAGTTGAACGCATGAACTTTCTTGCAATCTTAGCATGCGGAATACTTTGATCAAGAGAGAATAGGGTAGCCGTTGGCGACTTTATTCTACGTTGGTGCGGTCACGAAAAACACATCAACACTATCCAAAAATAGGAAATACAATAAACTCTCTTACTAGAGATACCCAGATGTAGAAAAAGCATTGCAATGCAAAATCAAACATACCCATTTGCTGGTTTCAGATTACAACAAGAAATAACAACCCATAAAACTAGGCTCACAAACCCTAGAAGCCACCTCCCAAAATGGCCTCTGAATGAATCAAAATGAACAACAATGCTCTGTCAACCCCTAGGCGCCCTCATAACCTGCAATGATCTGCCTAAAACTTCTGACTATGATCAAAAAATTTAAATGACTCAAAACTGTTTGTACAGATGATCACAAAAGATACGACCAGCAATGAGATTTCCAACACAAAGGGTATGGCCAACAATGAAGTCTTCAACAATCATCAATCTCTCAGAAAATACCTCAAAAAACCTCCTCAAAGTCTGATATGCTATAACTCAAAAAATCAGAAATATAAACTCGACAAGAAGCTCAAAGTGATTCCTGGATGAGACCACCATATAACCCTCTAGATTGGATCTTTCACCAACGTAGAGGATGTTGCCTGGAAGGGATTTTTTGCTCACAAATCCTCCTGAAGAAATGTCTTCTCCAACTTACCAAAGAAGGAATGTGCCCCAGTTCTGCTTGTTGGATGAGACAAGTTTTCAATGGAATCAACCCGACTAGGGTCAATTCGAGTTCCTTCCTTGGAGATGATGTGACCAAGCAGCTTGCCCTTCATCACCGCAAAGATGGACTTTATAAAAAATATTTAATGAAATTTTGTGGTACCTGCATATCTCGAACACTTTCCCTAAGTGTGAAAAATGATCTCCCCGTATCTTCAAGAAAACATCTCCCCGTATCTTCAAGAAAACAGTGAGGTCATCAAGATAGACAACAATTACTTTGTTCCTCAAATCCCCAAATGCCAAATCCATGGCCCTTTGAAACGTAGCACTAGCATTGATAAGGCCAAAGGGCATTTCATAAGCAAATGTACCCCATGGGGTAGTGAATGCCGTCTTATACTAATCCTCTTCAGCCACTGCAATTTGATTGTACCTGGAAAAGCCGTCTATTAAAGACACCATCTCCGAACTAGTAATCGTCTGCAAGGTATGCTCCATTATTGGCAAGGGATAATTATCCTTTAGGGAGGATTGATTCAAGTTCCTGAAATTCACACAAATTTGGATCTCTTCGTTTTTCTTACATATAGGAACTATGTTTGACACCCAAGTGGAATGATGAATTGGAAAAATGATTATCGCATCCACCATTGTTTGAATTTCCGCATAGATGGTATTTTGAATTCGCGGATTGTAGTGTCTTTGTTTCTGCTTGAAAGGCTTAGCTTCAAGTTTAAGAGGAATTGTATGAGACAATTCTCTTGGTGTGAAAACTTTCAAGTCTTTGTAGGACCAAGCAAAAACATCGCGGTATTGTTTGAACAGAGAGATGAACCTCTCACACTCCTCTGCGGTACAACATTTGCCTAAATTAACAAGCCGAGGCTTGTCTTCGGTACCAATATTTACTTGATAGTGCTCAACAGAGGTCTTATCTCCTGAGTTCTTCTGATCTTGAATGTACCGGTCATGCCTGTCAAATATATTCTCTAAGAATACCAGGCCCTTGGGAATCTTATTACCCTTCAACTGGATAATGCTTGAATCTGTTTCCTCTGGGTTTTCCGCATCTTTTGCAACTTCTGCCACATCGGAAACCTCTATTACTGATTCTCTAAAAGGAGATGAACTGCCCTCAAAGAATAGCCCTTTAAAATTATCTCCCATGACAAGAAAATCTTTAGTATGGTCATCGTCATCGAAGACTTGCCCGTTGTCGCAGTTGTCAGGGATAGCTGGCCTATAAATAAGCTCAATAGCAAATGCATTATGATGAAAGTCAGAATGTGGCATGAAAAGAGAAGTTGATACCACAAGGGCATTTGCTCTACTATTGTCTAGACGAGGTATAAGTTTGATGTCAAATGCCTCGAACGAGTCGATTGTATTCCACACCCTATTTCTGTAATGCCGAAGGCAATTTGCTCTTACTCGAATTGATCTCTGACCTATTTCACGACCAACTTTGTATCACCTTCAACTCTGAGTTGTTTGATACCCATATCCTTTGCATTCTTGAGACCTAATAAAAGCGCCTTGTATTCCGTCATATTATTTGTGCACTCGAATTGCGAGCGGTATGCAAATGGATACAAATGTCCTTTGGGAGAGATAATCACAACTCCCACTCTTGAACCAATAGTAGAACAACTCCCATCAAATTGCATAGTCCACAATTTTGGATCATTTGCTGATGAATCTGCAAAACATGCAACCTTTTGAATTTCTTCAGGTATTTCCGTGTATAGTCGTAAAATTGCAACCCTTGCAATTTCACATACATTCTTGCGTCCGCTCCCTTAGCATCTTGAGTAGGCTCACTTCAGCTCGTGCATCAGCCCTTTTCCCTTCTCAGGATGCTCCAACACCCCTTTTCAGTAGCTACCCTCGCGTGCCAGCTTTCCATTGAATCTTACGCTTTTCTCGTTCGCGTCGTTTTGTAGCGTGACGTGTCCGGACACTAGTGTGCCGCGCAGATGTCCTGTGACATTTTAACGCTCAAACAGTTGTCTCTGAGCATGCTTGCCACTTGTCCTCACCTTTTGTCAATGGTAACGGCCTAGGACGACTTATAATGACTGTAGGAGCTTCTTTTCTCCCCTTAAAAGCAGTCTTTTCACTCCATTTGCATCTTCTAACTTCTTCTAGCTCAACTCTCTTCTGCTTCTATCTTCTTCTCCTTCTTGGCTTCTCTCCCAAACATTCTCCCATCTTGCTATTTTGCTTGTACAACTCCATTGCTTGATACAACATTTTCTCAAGCTCTTCTAGCACCCTCTACCACACTCCTAGCTCTTGCAATTATCTTGCTCTCCCTCCTTGCAACCCTCTTGGCTCTTGTAGCTTCATCTCCCTTCTTCCATGCTTATGAGCATCTTGGGATTCCATATCCCCCACCTATTGCATCTATACTTTGTGATACGGGTTCTCCTCCTTGAGCAGGGATTGCTTTTATCACTTTGAAATATGCTAACCAATTTTTTCGTTGAAATTTTCACAACACAGTCAACACTACGCCAATTGAATTAGTGTTAGCATTAAAATTGAAATCCAAGTTCGAATGATCTCAATGCCAAGAATGCACACTCAATCCCAAGGAAGGAGAGGTGTTGTCATATGGCGGAGAAACTAAGAACAATAACTTGAAATGAAACAAACTCAACGTCAAGAATGTGCACTCAAGATCCCACTGAGGGCAAGGTGCTAACATATGACGGAGTTATTAATTGAACTGAAACAATTAGGCGGATAACCAGCCATGAGATACAACTATCTAATTCTTCCGCTGCGGCGGGCATCCACTTAAGAGTGGGGATTCACCACTTGAGAGTGGGTACAAAGAGATATCAAATGTTCGTTCTCCACACTGGCGGTAAACCATCTAGGGGTAATTAATATGGAATAAATCAAGTAATCGCAGAGACTTAAAATGGTTGGATTAGTACTACTAAAATCTCAACCTTACAATCACAAATCTGCAAATTACAAATTACAATGATAGAGAACAAAGCTAAGAAGAGAAGAATGAATACTATCAATGTTCTTTTACTCTCCAATGATGAAATAAAGTCCAAAACTGAAATCTCATGAATTTGATATAAAAAACAGAGTTCTGGAATTCTGATCAGCAAACTGTGAGATCAATAAAACATTCGTAACTCACTCAAAATACCTCCAAATCGAATGCCGTCTTTTTCTGGAACCTTTTAGGAGATAGGCGAACAAATTCTGATCACCAAACAGCAACAAATCTTCACATATATTTCTTGCACAAATCCCAAAGCCTCTAAGAATGGTACGGCCCTCCTTGAGGGCAAATTTGTCACTAAAAATCAGAATCTTCAAAATAAAATCTCATACTTTGCAAGAAGGGTCGCCTTGGATCAGCAAATGCTTAGCAAAAATGCCCAGAACCAAAATAAATTTATTCAAGGAGCTGCATTCAATTTTCACTTTCTGCTGTATGTGAACCAGCAACTCAAAAATCTGGAAATATCATTAAAACTTCAACTGTTGAGCACAATCTGCTAGTCTGGATGAGAAGCAGCAAAAGACCAACTAGGTGTTGTATTTCAAACACGAAATTGGTTAATGGCTAGGAGGTAGCATCCTCGAAGCAAAATATCACTTGTCAATTCGACAGCATAACAGTATAATAAGCAATTGGATAACCAAAACTGGAGTAAAAGCATACATTTTATAGAAGAGTAGAAGACTCTTCAATTTTTCAAGAAGATACGCCAAAAGTCACAAAGAGACTCTTCAAATTTCCAAAATTCCTCAATTTCCAAGATGGCGTCCCATTTGCAAGGCAACTTTTAAAAAAAATATTTACTCCATTAAAAAAGGCGTCCACTTTCCAAGGCATTGAAACTTAATAAAAAATAATAAAACACCTTAATGAAGGCGTCCCCTTCCAAGCCCCTCTTTTAAACACAACTTGAAGTTGTTCACCTAGGCCAAGGGGTCAACTACAATTTATAACATTAATGCCTTTATTCACCAAAGTAAAACCTGTAGAAGTCAGACTTGAATTCAATTAAATGCTCCAATTGAAAATGAAGACCTGAAGACTGACAACTGCATATTGCCAAAAATAGAATTTACTATAAATAGTAAACTCCCTGAAATGCCATAGAACCTCCGAACATGGAAACCCTAATTTTACCTCAATGAGCCTACGGGCTTCCGGAATAGGCTGATGAGCGACATAACAGATCACTGATGAGAAGGGGACATTACACACTTATACTTGGTGGTGCGAGTTTGCTTTCACCACATGCTTTTTCCATTTCGGTTACACTCTCTCTTTCTATCTGGCTGTCCGTGGAGGTGGGAACACCAAAATGGGGGTTTGACTGAGGCAAACCCCTATACAGCCCCAACACTTCTCCAGATATCACGCATGCAGGTTTTGAAGACATTCATTTGCTGGAAGTTTCATCACTTGTGTGGTTGTAAGAATTTCCTTTCTTCTCCTTATCTCTATCATTTCTACTTCATTTTATTTCAATTCCGTTACTTTCTTGCATTCTAAGGTTTTTAGCAATCAGAGTAGAAGTGGCCACTTTGCTATTTTTTGTGATATTCTCGCTTTCTAGTCCATACGAGACGCCAATGCGCCTTTGGGACGCTAGCATGCCGTGATGTCGTCCATATTCTACGCTTTCGTCCTTTGGCCGAGAGCTTGTCAGTTTGTCTAGAAAATCTTTGTGACCCGCTCTTTTTGATTTCAGAATTTTCACACTGTTCCTTGAGGTAGTTTAGGACAGTTCGCCCCGTGAGGCTTTCTGAATGAAGAGAACTCGTGAGTAGCGAATCCCCCTTCTCTACATTCCGATATTATAGTGTAAGTACCAAGCCTCGTTTCTTGATATAGAATTTGGGCTTGAGGATCTTGGGACTTCACCACTGTAAATCGAGACTTGGCCTCTGGCTCCAATTTGAGACTACCTTTCTTTAATGGAATAGTTACAAAAGACCAATTCATTTGTATCTCTCCTCCGAGATCTTTGCAGAAGCTTCTACTCAATAACATCCCGTAGGTAGCTGTAATGTCAGCTACTAGGATGGTCATCATTATCTTTTTCTCTGGGCAAGCAACCAACCTCGCTTGAGCATCCTTCAATTGTCTAACCAACGACACTGACTTAGACTCAAGTGAATAACATTTGTCTTTTGTCTTAGTGCACGAAAGTCCTAAAGCATTCGTCACTTGTAGAGGCATGATGTTGTCCGAAGCTCCTGAATCAATGATACAATTGCTCAGTTTGAATCCTCCTATATACAAAGATATATAGAAGGGTTTAGGCTTGTCTTCCGCTGACACGGATGATTTGAGCAACGTAGGTTGAATGACGGCTTCCTTTTTAACAAACTTAAGAAGTCGATCCAACTGTTCCAAATGGTCTTGGTGATATTCCAATTGAGAAATATGCACCTTTGTCTTCATCAGTGAGTGTACAATGTCAAAATTTGCTGAAGATGTGTCTTGAGCTACTACTTTAACGTTCTCATGAGACGGCTTGGGCTTAAAGCAGAAGCCACTTCTTTTCCTTTTTCTTTTGATTTCAGTCTCTCTTCCTCCTCTTTCTATGCTTTCAGATGTTGAGCTTGTGTAAACACAGGCGCTGAAAAATTCTCATGATTCACTGCAAGAGAGTACTGTCAAGGATCGTCTTCTTCTTCTTCAATAACGGGTTCACTTTCAAAGTACCCCGTAGCAAAGTTGCCATCAAAGTTGTCCGTTTGTGGTAAGACAACATTCAAACTTGGTGTAGGTACAAAACTTGAATTGGGTGCAGCTTCAGTGAAACCCATGATCTGATTCATCCTTAAGTTTTCAGGACATGTAGAGCCGGTATGTGCATCAGTCTCATGGAAAGAACAAAATACTGCATTTTGTGTAGTTTCAGCTGTTTGTTTTGGTGGAGTTGGCAACTGTGACCTATAATTGTTGTTGTTAAATTTAATGATCAGATTTGCAATGCACAAAAATTAATTTAAAATTCACACAAGACACAACAGATACCCTGGGGAAACCCTCCTCTTGAGGGAGAAAAACCTAGCCAATCATATCTCTTATATTATTGAATCAATAAAGAAGTCTCCTTTTACAATTTAGGCCAATATGAGAGCCTAATACATGCACAACAGTCTGATGCAACAGACTGAAACAAACTGATTGAAGAGCACAGCCTGCAGTATGATAAACACCTTCTTCAATGGTAAACTTGACTGCCTCAAGAGATCTCGCACATACAGAATGATATCGAACTTCACTTGATGGCCTATAATATGCACCAAGGTACGATGCAACACATAAATATAAAGAGACAATTCACTGATGAGCTCTCAGCCTTCAACAGCCTTCAACAATGCCGAACTTATCTTGCATATAACTTGAACTGCCTTATACTTAATCACAATTTGCTTCTGAGACAAACTCGCACAGCTCTTGATTAGAACCGAAGATGAAAGAGTGAAGAATGCGAATGAACTGAACTGAATGATCATTACAATGAGAAACCAAATGAATATTTATACATGCTTAAGGAGAGGACGCGCCTCTTCAAGAGGTAAGTCGGCCTTGAAAAGAATATAACCTTTTATAATCAAGGAGTCGGCCACCAATAAAATGAAATCTCTTCATAAATAAATGCGCCTAAGGGAATGAGGTCGGCCTCATTCAATTTGCATCTCTTTATTAAATATATTAATCATTATTTATAAATGACGCCTCTAGATGCTCTATAAATTAAATAGCCTTCTAGGGTATAATTTAATTTATCAAATGATGGCTGGAAGAATACGACTGAAGCTGTATCATAAACATCAACAGTTGTAAGGCTGAAAGTGATTTCTCCTCGGTTGATATGGTTGCTGAGGTTGATATGGAGGTGGTGGTGGTGCAGGCAGTGCAGGCAATGCAGGCTGTGTAGGCAACTGCCTCTTGAGGATAGTCATCTCATTGGCTACCTTTTGTAGCAGTGAGTTTTCATAACTCTGAACCAAAGGTCTGATGGAATCCATCTTCATCTTGCCAAAAGTAATCATGTTATTCTCAATCTCGATGGCACTTTCCTGTGCATTCTCTAAATCTGCTTCGTTAGCCGATCTTAGGAAGAAGGCTATCTCAGATGGAAGGGCATTTATGAAATTGCTCAATAGAATCTCTACTAATGGATTGAGTGTATGTGAGAGACGTGCGACCAGGCAATTAAACTTTGCCACAAATTCCGTCATTGGTTCATTGACCTCCATTTTTTAATTTGAAAGGTAGGCAAACAATTGGTGACTGTCTTCAGCGGGCTTGAATCTCGCCAAGAACTTTTCACTCATACTTGCCCAGTTTGTAATGATGCCTGGCTCTAGGTGATTGAACCAGTCGGCAACATTTCCCACAAGAGTCTCAACAAAGAGACACAATAATGTCTTCATGTCCCACGTGCAAGACAGCGCAAGCTGTTGTGAAGGCATACATATGTTCGTTAGGGTGTTGAGTTCCATCACTGTGAAACTGAGGAAAATGCTTCCTTGACCCTTTAGGTAATTTTGAAATTCATGATTTCCTTGTAAGGCCAAAGGTCCAATGTTGTCACCCTAAGGCAATGGGGGTGGACATTTCCGATTGCGGTTATTAGCATCATTGTTGTTATCACCCATTGCTTATGGTTGGATCACAGGTTCTTCTTGCTTAACTTTAGGAACTTCTTGCTTGGCTTCAGGAACTATGTTGGATGGCTCTCCAACTTCTACAGGGTGTGTTTGTGGAAGGAAAGGATTTGTATCAACGTCTCTTCTCCTTGTATAAACTTTGTAAGCCAGGATTTTCTAATTCCACGCAGGAGGTGGTAATACTGGTCTTTTGGCTGCAATGTTAGCTTTCCTTTCTTCTTCGTCCAGAATGGTAGTTGTGTTTCTCCACTGAGCAGGGGTTTCCTTCTTCTTGAATATGAAACTCCTCAGGCTACTAATGATGTCCGTTTGCTCACCTTCAATTAGCACAAAATTTGGTTGAATAATACTAGGAGTAAGATTTGGCTGTTGAACAGGACCAGTAGGATGTCGGATGATCATTCCTGTGACAAAGCATAAGCTTTCTTGAAGTTTTATGCCTCGTGCCCCATGGTGGGCGTTAGAAAACTGTTGGCATTTCAATTCACACCTTTGGAATGCGGATTAGAAACAAACATCTATGCACATATAAACTACTCTTCAAATTAGTAGGGGAAGCTCCCTCTTCACTGATGATGCTTAAAAAAAGTAAACTAAACTATTGCCAATCTTTTTTGTTCTCAGCTAAGAGCACAAGGTTATAAAACTCTTTGCGTCGTAGCTAAGGTTTTCTCTTTTAAGAATTTCAACTACAACTAGGCCTACTCTAATGACGCTTCTAGCAACTCAAGTAAACTTAGAGCTTGAGAGTTAGAAGTAAACAAGGAATGATTTAACGCAGATGCTTAAACAAACTCACTTCCAACGCACACCTGAAGACTCATTGTACTTTTAGATGTAAGCTGAAATAAAGATCATGTAAGGAAAACACAAAACAAAACCTGAGACAATAGATCAAAGCAAATTAGGCATAAGATTTCCTTTCTCAAATTTCTATCAACGATTACACTTCCGGGACAGCAGGTTTGTAGCAATAACAAGCTTACAGTTTAGCGATCAAACCATAATACACTTTACACAAATTACACATGAACTAAACAATAACTTGCAGCAAAAGGAAAGCATGCAAGCTTGCTCTTACACTAAATGAACATACACTGAATAACAACTTGCAGGAAAAAGTAGGCTCAACAATTTGTTATCACAATAACGATTAAAGAAAAATGGGCAATGTTGCCTTTATTTATACACAAGCGAGGAGTAGGGAACCCTAAAATCTCCTTGCTTTTACAACTAGACTTGCCAACATGCAAGCTTTATTTCTAAAACTAAAACAAGACAACTAACCACCTGCTAAAATCAGTTAAGCTGATTTAAAAGTAGGGAAAATTCCAACTATACAATTTGATTTTTCTATTTCACAAAGAATAGATAAGCATGAATGAGAATAGCAAGTTAAACTTGGAAAAGACATCAAGTTAACTACTACTTTTTGAGTTCTATTCTTAGAAAACATCGCTGCCCCAAAAAGTGACTCTCTCCGCCAAAAAGCTGATTTGTTCCCGATTTCAATTGGAGAATACTTAATGTTTAAAAACTCGAATTTTGACTGTGAACACGCCTATGTTTAGAAAAGTTTTGCGTAAATTGGTGGAAATAAGTTGCTGATTTTTCTCCAAAAAGTAGATTCCTGGAAAAAAGCAGAGGTTTGGGTTTTGTAGACAATCACATTCCGAAGATACCCAATCATCAAATTTTGAAAAAGTTGAGGGCTTCCTGAAAAAGTGTCGAAAAAGTAGATTTTTGGAAATATAAAATTTTCCAATCTTCAAGAGGAGCAAAAAGTTGGACTATGAAAAAGCGTGCCTCTATGTTTGCCAATCCCGAATCCATGAAGAAAATTGAAAAAACAATCCGTTTGAGCCTCCAAATCTTGATGAGAAGAAAAAGATACCTCTCTTCCTCTGGATGCCAACCTGCAAAATATAAAGAATAAATGCCAAAAGTCTTCTTAAATGGAGTTTTGAGACAAAAAAACGCTTTATTCTCCAAGCTTTAAAACTTTGAAGTCAATCTGGAAACAAAAACATTGAATGTAGACACTTCTTCAAACGACGAATGATAAAAATTGAAAAAATTGTAAGGCATTGAACCTTGGGTGCCCCTGGCTAGCTGGGGCGCCTTTATTTAGTAAACTTAGCCATTTTTTTTTTTTTGTGAAATTTTCCAATTTTGCTTGATAAATTGCATCCCTTTGATCTTCGATTCCGGGTGTCTGATGAATCCTGTGAACTGACTGACGGACTTGTCGCGAAGTTTGATCAAATCTGTGAAGAATGTTCTGGAGGCTGCAACTTCTAAAAGCACATTCTGAGCCCTCAAAATCTTGGGCGCCTTTGGCTAGTTGGGGCACCCAACTCCTCCAGAGTTAGTCATTTTCTGTGTTTTTCATCTCCCAAATTTAACCTTTTTGTTCCTCATGATCATCTTCATTTGACTTGCAATATTTGGCATTTGGCGAATCCGATGGTCTGGCTGAGACATTCACTAGATAGCTTAAAGGATTCTAAAGAAGATGACTGGTTTGGCAAACCCTAGAAGCTGAATTTGACCTCTCAAAACCCTAGGCACCCCTGGCTAGTTGGGGCGCCCAAGATCACCAAAGTTGGAATATTTTTGATGATTTTCATGATTTGCAGTTTGCCCTTTTGATACAACCTTTCTATTTGATCCAAGATTCTGGCTGTTTGATTGATCCAATGACCCAGCTAATAGATTCATTGTAAAGCCAGAAGAATTTTGAGAAAGATGTTTTGAAGGCACAAACCCTAAATCCTGCTTCTGATGGTCTTAAATGTTGGGCGACACTAGCTAGCTTGGGTGCCTTTACTCTCTAGACTTAGTTTTTATTTGAGTTTTTTCAACTTTCTCTTTGCTCTTCGCATTCACTGCTCCGTGCTCGCCGTTGCTACATTCACCTCATTTGGAAACTAAAAAATATGCTAAGGCAAAGATAGCTAGGCGCCTTGACTGGACAAGGGCACCTAGCATCTCCAGTGTTAGACAAATTTTCACCATTTTCAAGATTTTTAGATTTCCCCTCCTTCGTTCTTCGTTCCTCGAACATCTTTCTTTGTTTCTCGATTTGTACAGTGTTTGAGACCTTGAATATGAAACCTGGTAGTTGTTGATGACATCAGAGCTCCTGTTTTAGCTTTTGAAAAAGCAGAATAGACCCACTAGAGAAAAACTAATCTTTTGACGATTTTGACTTGACCAGCCCGATTGGGAAGTATTTTCAACCAATCAAAATTTGTTTGAGCTTCGGGAACAAAAATTCTATTTTTAGAAAATTTTGCTAGTATCCATTTGAGAAGAAACCCAGAAAACCCATAAAAAGTCTATTTTTAGAAACTTTCTGTTTTTAGAAAATTTCCTAAAAAGTAGGGTTGAAAAACTGAGATCTGGGTTTTGTAGACAATGTCGCTCTGAAGAGACCCAAATCGTCAGATTTTGAAAATTTTGAGTTTTTGACCAACATGCGTGACATGCAAATTTCCATTTTTCGACCTTTTTGACAATTTTTACAAGACTATTACCATTCTTTTCATAATGCCTTAATGAAGCAAAATTTTTAATTTTGGGTACAACATGTCATGTCCCCTTCTCAGTGACATCTCTCGGAGCACAGGATTAGCCTATCATACGACCCTCGTAGGCTGATAGACTGGATAGAGGGTCACGTTGGAGCTTGGCTCAACTTCAGTTGGCAGAGTTTGATCAGTTGGCTTTCGTTTGGGCTCGATCGGACATTTCTTGCAGAAGTTGCTATTTTTAGCAGTTCTTGGCAGTCAGCATGGGACCCCTGCTATTTTTAGCAGTATGGATTTGGCAGTGTTCAGAATCACTTCAGTGTTCGTCAGCTTCAGACGGATCAGGCATCGGATGATTAATGAGAGAGATATTAATATTTAATTAAATTAATTAAATATTAATTAATTGGAGATTATAATATAAAGTTATAATATTTAATTATAACTTAAGTGATTTCTGTTGAGGGGGTCGCCATCATCAGAAGGGGCCAATTGGCAATTATATTCTTAATCAAAAATTACGCTAAAGACTATTGAAATATTAAAAGAATTAAAAGTTCGAATTTTAATGATTCCCTATCTTTAAGGAATTCGCACTTTTGAGGGTTATAGTGCATTTGCCTTGGGATTTGAGCCATTAGGTGATTATTGATTTTGGAAATTGGTCAAGTTTGGTTTGAGCAAGAAGCTTTAGGTTTCAAATACCAAATTCATTAGAACGAGCCATATCTCCATTGGAAGGCCTGCAGGGTGAAATAACATCCGATTTATTGCCGCTTGAGAGATTTCTTCATTCGTATAGTTACAGAGCATCAAAGATTATAAATTATTCGTGAGGGTTTTGATTTGGTAATTCATCCGTGGGAATTATTTAACAGGTTTCATCTCTTCACACCGAGATCTTCATAAGGGAGCCGATTTATTATTTATTTATCACAGATTCGTCAGATTTTCCGGGTATTGACCCGGCCGCACTTATTAAAAGGAGCCGCCCTTCTGCCTCGTAACCAAACGCCTCGGGTAAGTGCATATCATTACCAAGGGCGATCTTAGTAGCAAAGTGGATCGCATTCAAAGCATGGAAAGTGAGTTGTCATTGCAGCCGCATTCATCATCCGAGATCATTTTATTGCAGCAATATTGCCGTGTTCTTTAATAAAATTCATTGCCTTTATTTGGCTGTAATCGAATAATTGTAATTGGTCTCAGAGGACAAATAAATATATCGCATCCGTGATTTCATCATTTCCGTAGTTATATAACTTTATAGAATTCATTTGCAAATTCTTCAAAATCGCTTCATCTTCATATTTTTATGCAAAACCACAAAAAACAAATTAAAACCAAACCTTCTGTAAAATCATAAAACAAACGATACGTAGAAACGGGAAACAAGGTGGGTTTCATAGCTAGACAGAGCTAACCGGCCATCCTAAGGGTTTAGCGCCTTATGTTCGCAATCGCATTGGCTCTCACAGTATTACTCATTTGCATCGCAGCCTCATTGACAAAAGTGCAGAGCTCTTGAACAGGCAGCCAGGAAACATGGCTGACAGGAATGACAGGGCTGACAGAACAGATATACCTAGGACAGAGATCCCACCTAATAACAGAGATCAGGACGATGCAGAGGTTTTGCATGCACTCAGAGATCTTCGTGCAGGTCAACGGCGGTCCGATGATGTATTACAGCAGTTGGCAGTAGCACTTCAGAGATTGGGTACTCCGAGGAGACCGTCACCACATCGTGACGATGAGAGGAGTGAAGCAGGGTCTCGCAGGGCACCTAGGACAGCCTCACGGACAGCAGACAGGCCTACCAGGCCTACATTTGTGAGACAGGAGGCCGAGGAGGTCTTGGCAGGTGAGGAGCGTGATGAGTTGTTCGCGGATACGCTTATGGCAGCGAACGAGGAGTGGGAGTTGGTACCACCGGAGGTCAGAGAACGGATCACTTTCGACCGTTTTATTACTCAGAGGAGAGAACACCATAGAGGTCGACAGGATTGGAGACCTAGACAGCAAAATAATGACCTAAAACATGCAACAAATAGACTCAACCTAGCTATGTTCGATGGTAGTGGCAAGGTGACAGCCCAGGCATGGATTAGCAAGTTAGACACCTTCCTCACATTACGTCCGATGGCTGAGAGAGATGCCATTCGATATGCGACACTGCATCTTGAGGGAGTAGCGTACGACTGGTGGCACCACGGGATGGTGACGTTACAGCATGACAGGATCACTTCATACCAGGAGTTCGTAGACAGATTGGTTGAGCGGTTTGATAGGAAGGATCCAAAATCCTACTTCAGAGACTTAGCTCAGTTGAGGCAGAGTGGCAGTTTGGAATCCTACATTGGTGACTTTCAGAAGTTATCAGTCATGGTTCCGAACATTTCTGAGAGGAGATTGGTAGTACTCTTTATGGAGGGTTTGACAGAGCCACTGAGAGGCTGGATCAAAGCCTTTGATCCTCCTTCATTACAGGAGGCGATGAAGAAAGCACGAAGCATGGAGTTAGCAGCACCGTCTAGTAGATTTAACTCCAGAGGTAATTCTTCATTCAGGGATAATAAGGGCTTTAACAAAAACAGGGACAAATCTGATTTTAACAAAGAAAAATCAGACTTTAAGAACGATTCAAAAGATAAATCAGCAGCTCCACCTTTGGATCGAGAGGCCCTTAATGACCTACGCAGGAAGAAGCTTTGCTTCTACTGCAAAGGACCCTATGACGCCAATCACGATTGTCCTCTAAGACCTAAGGGCAAGGCAAATCGAGTGATGTGGGCGTACTACGAGGACTCAGAATCAGAAAATTCCGAACAGCAGGAGAGTTCCAAGGATTCAGAGTCAGAGGCTCCAGAGCCTAGAGCTGAGACAGAGCCAGAGTTACAGATACAGGAGGCACGCCTATCTAGCATTCAGCAGGAGGGCTCTTTCAAGATTCGGGGTGTGTTAGCAGGACAGAGGGTCATTACCCTCCTTGATACAGGAGCTACACACAACTTTATAGATGCTAGATTCGTTGAGAAACGCGGACTCATCACTGAGGAGTTCGAGGGCATTAGAGTCAAGGTGGCCGATGGGTACACTTTGAGGTGTGAACGCATGATAAAGGATCTCCCTTTACGCCTGAACAATTATGAGTTCAAGGCTGATTACTATGTGGTTAACATGGGAGACATTGATTTGGTCTTGGGAATGAAGTGGCTTCATTCATTAGAGGAAGTCACTCTTCGTCTCAAGGACATGGAGATCCGTTTTGAGGTTGACGGGAAGACACACATACTTAAAGCAATTCGGGACAGCGACCTCAAAACAATTTCTTTTCATCGGATGGAGAGGCTCATGCGTCACGACATGGTAGAGTGGGCTGCCGAGTGCACTTTGGCACCTATACAGGAGGGACAGCAAAAGACAGAATATCATTCGGACATTCAGCAGTTGAGAGTCAAGCATGATAAGGTGTTCAGTGATATTCCGCCAGGTAGACCTCCAGACAGAGGCATAGAGCACATTATTGAGCTCGAGGAGGGCGCTAAGCCCGTTATGATAACTCCTTACAGGCATCCTAAGAGATTGAAGGATGAGATAGAAAAGACAATAAAGGAGTTACTTGCTATGGGTCACATTCGACCTAGCAAGTCACCATTCGCTTCTTCGGTTGTCTTGGTTAAGAAGAAGGATGGAACATTACACATGTGCATTGATTACAGGGTCCTGGATAATAGGACGATCAAGAACAGGTATCCGATACCGAGGATTGATGAGCTTATTGATGAGCTCCATGGAGCATGTTACTTCACCAAAATTGATTTACGGTCGGGGTATCATCAGATTAGGGTCCGTGAGCAGGACATAGAGAAGACTGTCTTCCGATGTCATTGTGGGCACTTTGAGTTCGTAGTGATGCCATTTGGGCTCACTAATGCGTCGGCTACATTTCAGTCCACGATGAACAGGGTTTTTCATTCAGTGTTGAGGAGGTTTGTGTTGGTCTTCTTCGATGATATCCTCATATACAGCAGGACATGGCAGGAGCACTTGGCTCACCTGGAGACCGTATTGAGTATTCTTGAGAGGGAGTCCTTGTACGCCACGGAATCCAAGTGTGACTTGGGAATGACCGAATTGCTATACCTAGGTCAAGCATTATCGCGGTATGGAGGCGAGGATCCTCGAAAAGATACGCCATTAATATTGATTGGCCTACACCGCAAACCCCACACAAATGAGAGGGTTTCTGGGCTTGTGGATTCTATCAGAGATTCACAGGAATGGTTATTCACTTACATGCAGCCCCGATGACGCATTTAATCAAGAAGGGGGCATTTGTTTGGACTTCGAGGCACGTGAGTGTTTTATGAAGTTTATGAGTTGATGACCATTACGCCCCGCTTTGGCAATTACCCGACTTTACTAAGCCTTTCGAAATTTCAATGCGATGCACGTGAGGGTGATGGTGCGCGTTTATGCGATTGCCAACTGACAGGTATGAGAGCCGCAAGCTCGCCAGAGGACGAGAGATCAGATAGCATATATGATAAGGAGATGCTCACGATCATGCATGCCTTAGCAAAATTCAGGAAATATCTTGTTGGCAGCAAATTTTGCATTAAAACTGATCATAACAGTTTGAGACACTTCTTGGGGCAGCGAGATCTCAATGATAGACAACAGAAGTGGGTCAGTAAGTTGCAGGCTTATGACTTTGATATCTCCTATATCAAAGGTACACAGAACGTAGTGGCTGATGCACTTTCACGTAGACCATATTTGAGCTCTATGGTTCACATTTCAGAGGACTGGAGGCATATGATAGTGGCAGAGTATGCCAAGGACATTTGGGCTTCCAGCATTGTTGAGGGATCGACAGTTGATACCAGGTATACACTTGTGAATGACTTGATCATTTACAAGAACAGGATATTTTTGATCCCAGGTTCAGAGGTGAAGAACATAATCATGCGAGCCTTTCATGATGTACCTACTGCAAGACATCCCGGGTACTTCAAGACTTACAGACAGATTCGGGAGAGATTCACCTGCAAAGGACTCAAGGCAGATGTTCTTCAATATGTGCGTGAGTGCCCTGTTTGTCAGCAGAACAAGCAGGAGAACACGTACCCGGCAGGTTTATTGCAGCCACTTCCGATTCCTGACAGGAAGTGGGAATGCCTGTCGATGGACTTTATCACGGGCTTGCCTAAAGCCCAATGGCGGGATTGCATTTATGTAGTTGTGGATCAGCTTACGAAGTATGCCCACTTCTTTCCAATCACCACAACCTACACAGCTACACAGGTAGCAGAGGCATTCTTTTACGAGGTATTCAGACTTCATGGGTTGCCTCGGAGCATCGTGAGCGACAGAGATAGTCGGTTTCTAAGTCATTTCTGGCAGGAGGTGTTCAGACTTTGTGGGACCGAGCTCACTCCGAGTACTAGTTACCACCCGCAGACGGATGGGCAGACGGAGATTGTAAACAAGTGGGTGGAAGGTTACCTCCGAAATTATATTGCAGGGCAGCAGAAGGCATGGGTCAAGTGGATTCACTTGTGCGAGTATTGTTATAATACGACATACCACATGACTATTCAGATGTCTCCTTTTATGGCGTTGTATGGGTATGAGGTGCCGAGTTTTCTAGATCTGCTACTGAGCGACAGTAGAGTGCCGAGCGCTGGAGACTTATTGCAGGAGAGTCAGGATACTCTGAAGGCTCTCAAGGAGAATATCGCAAAGGCACAGAATCAGCAAAAGCAGTATGCGGATCAGAAGAGGACGGAGAGGCATTTCGAGGTTGGTGACATGGTTTACCTCATGCTGCAGCCCTACCGTCAGTCCACTCTTAGGAAGAGTGGGTCAGAAGCCAGCCAATGCTATTACGGTCATTTCGTGATCCCCGAGGAGAGTTGGCGAGGTGGCATACGAGCTTGAGCTTCCGGCAGAGAGTAGGGTACACAACGTTTTTCATGTATCATGCCTCAAGAAGGCGTTGGGTCATCGTGTGGTACCGTCTGCAGTTCTACCTCCCTTAGATGATGAGGGAAAGCTGATTTTAGTACCTGAGTCCATCCTGGAGTATAGGGAGAGACAATTGCGTAGGAGGACTATCAGGGAATATCTGGTGAAATGTGGAGAGATTTTGTCAGTTGAGGATGCTACATGGGGAGAGCGAGGGATATTCTCGCGAACATCCAAGATTGTGATTGCTTGAGGACAAGCAATTTCGTGAGGGGCGATCACATGTCCCCTTCTCGCTGACATCTCTGAGCACGTGATTACTCTATCATACCACCGAATGATAGACTCCGATAGAGGGTCACGTTGAGCTACTCAACTTCGGCCATGCAGTTTGATCAGTTGGCTTTCGTTTGGGCTCGATCGGACATTTCTTGCAGAAGTTGCTATTTTTAGCAGTTCTTGGCAGTCAGCATGGGACCCCTGCTATTTTTAGCAGTATGGATTTGACAGTGTTCAGAATCACTTCAGTGTTCGTCAGCTTCAGACGGATCAGGCATCGGATGATTAATGAGAGAGATATTAATATTTAATTAAATTAATTAAATATTAATTAATTGGAGATTATAATATAAAGTTATAATATTTAATTATAACTTAAGTGATTTCTGTTGAGGGGGTCGCCATCATCAGAAGGGGCCAATTGGCAATTATATTTTTAATCAAAAATTACGTTGAAGACTATTGACATATTAAAAGAATTAAAAGTTCGAATTTTAATGATTCCCTATCTTTAAGGAATTCGCACTTTTGAGGGTTATAGTGCATTTGCCTTGGGATTCGAGCCATTATGTGATTATTGATTTTGGAAATTGATCAAGTTTGGTCTGAGCAAGAAGCTTTAGGGTTTCAGTCTCAAATTCATTGGGGAACGAGCCATCTCCATTGGAAGCAGTTCAGAGGGTGTGAAATAACATCTGATTTATTGCCAGTTGAGAGATTTCTTCATTCAGAAGAAGTTCCAGAGCATCAAAGATTATAATTATTCAGAGGGTTTTGATTTGCAAATTCATCCAGGGGAATTATTTAGCTGAGGCGCCTATCTCCTCACACCTGGAGATCTTCATAAGGGAGCCGTATTTATTATTTATTTATCACTGCTGTATTCTGGCCGTACTTTTCTGTACACTGGCCGTACCATTAAAAGGAAGTCGTCCTTCTGTCTCAGAACCAAAACGCCTTCTCCTGTGGCAGGCAGACATCATTACCAAGGGCGCAGATCTTAGTAGCAGTGGATTCTATCTTCAGGCGCAAGGGAAAGTGAGTTGTCATTGCAGCCGTACCATCATCTGGAGATCATTTATTGCAGCAATATTGCCAGGTTCTTTAATAAAATTCATTGCCTTTTTATTTGCATGTAATCGAATACTCATTGTAATCGTCTCAGAGGACAAATAAATATACTGGCATCCGTATTTCATCATTTCCAGAGTTATATAACTTTTATAGAATTTATTTGCAAATTCTTTCAAAATCGCCATCTTCATATTTTATGCAAAAACCACAAAAATAGTCAAAAAAACCAAAACCTTCAGAAAATCATAAAAACAAACAGATACAGAGAAAACGGGGAAACAAGGGTTTCTACAGTGGTATCAGAGCTAAATCCTGCCATCCTAAGGGTTTAGCAGTCTTATGCAGCCAGAACAGATTGGCTCTCACAGGTATTACTCACGCAGACGTGCTCTGATTGACAGGCAGCAGAGTTTGAGCAGGCAGCCAGGAAACATGGGTGACAAGAATGACAGGGCTGACATAACAGATATACCTAGGACAGAGATCCCACCTAATAACAGAGATCAGGATGATGCAGAGGTTTTGCATGCACTCAGAGATCTTCGTGCAGGTCAACGGCGGTCCGATGATGTATTACAGCAGTTGGTAGTAGCACTTCAGAGATTGG
>VDFB02270651.1:240232880-240342194 GCA_007258455.2 Sequoia sempervirens
TATTGAGAAAGTCCTAGTTGTGAAAGGACTTGTTAAAATCTTCAAGGAAAACAAAACCTATTCAAAATCTTCAAATGAAAATTCCCGCTTTTGGAATAATAATAAAAACGTCATCAATGATGGTGTGGTCAATGCAAAAATGGCTCAAACTGCTCAACCCACATTATGCATTCAAGCAAAGAACACTACCCAGACATCAACAAATATACAAGATAACATACATCAACCACCTCCTAGACTCAACAGTAACTCACTATAAAAATTCACTCCTTTAATAGAACCCATTAAGTTTGTGCTTTGTAAAATAATCCAAGAAAATGTAGTCACTCTTCTAGAAAGTAGTCAATTTGAACCACAAGTCAAACCCTCATGGTGGAAAGACACCAATTTTTGTGATTACCGCAAGGTAAAAGGACACAAAACTCCCAACTGTCTCAAATTGAAACACCTTATTTAGGACTCGATAGACAAAGGAGATATTGATGTCAAAAACCAACACAATTCTTCAAACAATGACCAGGTGATCTTTAAGGATCCCTTACACAATCACAGACCAGGAAATGCCAAAGGTAGTATCTCAAGAAACAATACTAATTATACAACTGTCAACTATGATTTACAATTAATCATATTAAGGAAGTTGAAAACCGTGTATCGACTATCACCATAAAGAATACCAATCTAGATTGTAACATTACAACACATAGAGAAAAAATAACTCTACAAGGAGCCACGTCTCAAAACACCATCACCCCAAAATACAATCTAATGGATCAACTAAGTAAACACCATCCTAAATATGTATTCTTGATCTTTTGCACATATCACTGATGCATAAGGATATATTAGATAAAGCTCTCAGAGACTCATCATTTCCAACAAATCTTAATACAAACTAGTTTCAAGCTATGGTTGGTCATATCACCTCTTCACATCATTTGACTTTTTGGATAAAGATATGGCATCCCATTTACCCACTCACAACGATGCCCTTCACCTAGAAATATTTGTCCACAAGCACCACATATAACATGTCCTAATAGATGGTGGTGTTGGTTTAAACATCTGCACTTTAAAACTAGTCAAAACATTGGGATACTCTGAAAAAGTTATAGATTCAACCAAAAATATATTGATCAAAGCTTATGATGTAGAACAACCCTCCAAAGGGACCATTACTCTTCCAATCAGTGTGGTACTAGCATTCAAGGATATAGTATGCTAGGTAATGGATCTAGAACTCCCATACAATTTGCTTCTTGGTAACCCGTGGATTCATGTCATGCAAGCCATACCCTCAACTTTTCACAAGTGTCTCAAGTTATATCATGAGGGAAATAAAGTAAACATTCTCATAGATCCAGATACCTTTGAATAGTGCAGTAAATTAAGAGGATCCACCACACTTCATGTTCCCAACAAAATTGAAGCATCCTCCTCCAAATCCCACATAGACCCTCTGGAACTAGCTCAAGCATCTACTCAGTCCACAATTACTCCAAAGGTTAAGATTTAGATTGAAGACAAAGGGTGTGGGGAATATGATATGACACAGTCTTTCTGTGTAGGTCAACTTCCACCATCACCTAGATCATATGGTAAATTAGGTAAATCCCAAGTAGCATCAACTATGATAATCAAATGTAGTCTGACTACTTTTTCCAAATGGGGGGAGATGGATAAAGAATCTATAGATGACGAAATATCCAAATGGATCTCAATGATAAAAAAAGATACTCACATTACCAGTAGAAAAGTACACTAAAGGGTTCTTGATAATGGAACACGTGGGATATGATGGCCATAGTGGACTTGGTGCATAGAAGAAAGGGATGATGGAACCTATTATAATACCTTTCAAACCACATTATATGGGACTTGGATTTGGTAAACTAGGTAATGTGTCTTCAACTATCGAAAGTACACTTGTAGATACAAATAAAAATCCTTATGTGGGTAAGTTATCTAATGCGGATATCAACAATGAGTATTTCGAATGTATCATTGACCTATTCCATGATAATAACATTTGCACAATATCCCATGTCTTTTGAGCCTTCAATTTCCAATAATAAACTTCCACTTATATATCCCCAACTTATTGATTGGGACCAACAGGATCCACCTAGTATTAACACATTCTAGAATGATGAAGCTATAGTTGAGTTTTTGGGACTTCGATATGGGATACCACTAGGGGATCATAGAGCTAGATATATCATAGAACTTGACACAATGACATGCTTCAAGGAGGATTCCATACCTTTCAATTGCAAAAATATAAAATGTATAAACAAGTCCCCTAGTGAAAACTATCATGCGATACTTTCATACCAGAGAATAGTAAAAATAAATGATGTATCCGAGGTTGAATACCTTTTTGAGGTGCCCAAGGATGGAAGGTTTGACAATATACCTATGGATCAAGAGATGTCACCAGTTCTTATTGGGAAATCACAGGAGGCAAACATCAATACTACAAATAGTGTCAAGATAACATTCTTTGCAACTTCTTTATCCGAGGAGGAAAGGATCAATTTCAAGGAATATTTCAAAAACAAACAAATAAAATTTTCCTAGTCCTACACAAACATGCCTAGATTGGATCCTAATTTGGTTTACATCATCTAACAATAAGACCAAGGGAAAAACAAGTGAAATAAAAGCTACACAAAATGCTCCAACATATAACATTATTGGTCAAAGTAGAACTTCATATGTTGTTAGATGTGAGCTTCATTTTACCAATTGATTATGATGAATGGATATCAAACTTGGTCCTAGTAACTAAACCCACTGGGGGCATCCACATATGCACAAACTTCAGAGATCTAAACAAGGCATGACCTAAATATGATTTCCCTTTACCTAACATAAATATGATCGTAGATTTAACAATCTGGCATGGAATGTTGTCCTTAATGGATGGATTCTCAAGTTACAATCAGATTCACATTGCCACTAAATACCAACATAAAATAGTATTCACCTATCCATGGGGTACCTTTTTTTGGAATTTCTTGTCCTTTGGTCTTAAAAATGTTGGAGCTACCTACCAATGGGCTATGACAACTATCTTTCATGATATGATGCATATCTTGATGGAAGACTATGTTAATGATCTACTAGCAAAATCAATCACCAGGGAAGGTCATCTTGATATATCGGCTAAAAAAATTAATAGACTGGAGTAGTATAACCTTTGGATAAATCCTAAGAAATGTGTCTTTGGGGTGACATCTGGAAAGTTATTGGGATACACTGTATCCAAAATAGGCATTGAGGTCGATCTAGCGAAGGTAAAAGCAATAATTGGCATGCCTCCTCCCACGAGTCTCAAAAAATTATGAAGTTTATATGGAAAACTCCAATCCATTTTCTAATTTATTTCACAACTCACCGATAAGTGCCACATGTTTATACATCTTTTGCATAAGGGTGTTACCTTTAAATGGGAGGAAAATTGTCAAAAGGAATTTCAATAACTCAAATATTATCTGGCACCTCCTCCAATCTTAATGCCATTGGTTCAGGGCATGCCTCTACCATTGTATATATCTACCACACTAGTAGCATTGGGTGCACTCCTTGCACAACATGATGATATAGGTAGAGAAAAAGTGATTTATTACATCAACCGTACTCTAGTAGATTACAAACTCAATTATTTACTGATCGAACATGCATGTTTAGTAGTGGTTTTTGCTTCACAAAAGTTGAGACATTATATGCCCAGCCACCAAAACAAACTTATTACAAAAATAGATCTTCTTAAGTGTCTGTTGAACAAGCTTGCACTCACAAGTCATCTAGCTAAATGGGTAATGATCTTCAATGAATTTGGAATTGAATATATAGACAGGAAGGTGATCAAAGTTCAAGTAATTATAGATCAACTAGAAGATGCCCCTATTATAGATGATCACCCAATAGTGTCAGATTTTCCAGATGAGGGTATATTCACAGTCACCCTAACTCAGTTGTGGAAATTATATTTTGATGGATCGTACACCCAACATGGATCAGGAGCAAGTATACTATTTGTGACCCCCTAAGGTGATTGTATACCCAAATCATATCATTTGGCATTCCCATGTACAAACAATATAACAAAGTATGAAGAACTAATCACTAGACTTAGAATGACAATACAATGGCAACTCAAGCAAATTCAAGTCTATAAAGATTCTAAGCTAATTATAAGTTAGGTGAATGATGAGTACCAAACTAAAGATGGAAAAATTCTACCTTACAAGAAAATGTTAGATAGTTTCAAGCAATAATTCACTGATATCACATTTGAACAGGTTCCAAGACTAACCAACAAGGCAGTGGATGCCATGGCTACCATTGGATCTCTCCTAGATATGTTGCACAATATCTAGTAGTGTAAATTCTTAGTGGAACAACTCTTGGTCCTTGCATTTGATGTCCCGAAGTTTGAACTTGTGTGTGAAATCATTGGTCACAATTCCCATTGGTACCAAGACACATACAATTACCTTCACCAATAAACCCCTCCATCAGAATTATCTAATAACCAAAGAAAAACCTTCATTCATTGTTCATCCCTCTTCCTCATCCTCAGTGATACATTATATTGAAGGTGCTTTGACAGTACTCTTCTTAGGTGTCTTAACTTGGAAGATGCACAAACTTCCCTATAGGAGGTACATGGCAGTATTTGTGGGGCACATGCTATTGGTCCAAATACATCCAAGAAAATATTCAGATCTGGATACTATTGGCTAACAATAGAACAATACGCCCACAAATTTACATGAAAATGTATAAAGTTTCAACATGGCAATCTTATACATGTACTTGCAAAGTAACTACAAGAAGCTACATTATTATGGTGTTTCTCACAATGGGGACTTGACCTAGTAGGAAAAATTAATCCCCAATCCCCTAACAGACACAAATTCATAATTACTACCACAAAGTATTTCACTAAATGGATCAAAGTTATTCCACTTATTGATATTACAAGAAAATAAATAGCCAAATTTATCCTGAACTACATCATTT
The DNA here is from genome assembly GCA_007258455.2 of Sequoia sempervirens. NCBI lineage: Eukaryota > Viridiplantae > Streptophyta > Pinopsida > Cupressales > Cupressaceae > Sequoia > Sequoia sempervirens. The sequence continues at coordinate 240,237,912 of VDFB02270651.1, forward strand.
TCTAGTATGGGATCCCTTTAGCTATTGTCACTAACAATGGTAGACCATTCAAGAACTAGGATGTATGTGAGCTATGCAACAAGTTCCATATTCAACACTGTTTCTCAACTCTTTATTACCCACAAAATAATGATCAAGATGAGGCATTGAACAAAACAATATTAAAAATCCTAAAGAAAACTACCAATGATGTTGGTCATGACTGGCACATCCAACTCAACCCTACACTATGGGCGTATTGAACTAGCATTTGCACACCCACAAGCACAACCCCACATTCACTCATTTTTGGAGTTGAATATTTTTTTCCCATAGAGGTCAAACTCCCTTCACTTCAAGTTTCTATATGCCATGTAATAGATGACGAAGAGTACAAGATTACTAGACTAAAGGATCTAAAGTTACTTGATAAAAGGCACCTCAACACACTAAACCACTTACAAGTATACCAAAATCATCTCTTCCATAACTACAATAAAAAAGGTTGTCACAAGAAAATTTGAAGTAGGGGATTCGATACTCAAGAAAATTAGAAAAATCAACAACATGAGAAGAAAGGAAATTTTGAGCCTAACTAGTTAGGCCTCTTTCTTATCACAACAACTTATGGGTCAAGATAATATCAGTTATCCACATCTGAAGGTGAACCACTTGATGATCCCATCAATGGCATCTACATTCAGAAATTCTATGCTTGATCCTTAGAGTATCTTAAGTGTAAAATTACAAAAAAATTAAAAAAATAGAAAAATTATCATAAATAGTAGAGAAATAATCCACCTTATGGTGAAAACCACTTCTATGGTGCCTTGGGTAAGTACCATGGTGAAAACCTATTTACAAGCACCATGTGTAGAAGTCATATTCCACCATCTATTAGCTCTTTCATCCAATCCATCCATAGTAAAATATTTTTCATATACCTATCACCCCTATCATGGCTTGATATTGGTCCATCGTAATATCATTCGTCTGAACTTAGTGCACCATTAAAAAATCCAAAATCATTCAAAAATGTTCCAAAAAAAAACATTCAAAAATGTGCCAAAAAATCCAAAACATTGATAATTTTAACAAATTCAAAAAACATAACACTTACCATGTCCATAATGAATTTCCATTGTCTAGACACAATATTTTAGGAAAACACAAACTACGCAACATCCCCACACATTGAGCATTCATGAAACAATCAAGGATAAGAGACTCTAGCTAAACTATCTACAACCTACTAATCTATTGCCAAATCCACTTTAAACATCTTCTCAACCAAATCATGTCCTAAAGGATACAACTTTCCTACAATGGAGATCATTATCCACTTTGAGCAAATATTTCTTGACAAGAAAGTTTGATACTTGTTGATCTATTTGGTATTTGATTCTTTTATTGCTTGATTTATATTGTTGTCCTATTCCAATGTGCCTCAAGGATATCTCAAAATTATTAGAGTAAGAATGGGGCAAGGTCATTGCTTTAATATGACATGTTTGTGGAATTTTTTTAAGCATTGCGATGATAGGTATATTTCCTTGTGTGTATGTGGGCTAGATTCGAGCATCAAAAAATCACCCTATGTATATAAGGTTATCAATTACCTTTATGAATTTGGGTTATCATTCTGTGAAGTTGTTTTGCTTTACATATTCTAAAAAGGTTCTATCATGTCTATTATGTTTGAAAACAATCCTTGTTTGCTATGTCTTTGTCCAAACAAAGGATACTGAAGTCACCAAGTTTTATCTCAACTTGGTGTACATAAATCCACTTGTCTTTATCAAAACTTTAGGAAAAAGGAAACAGATGTTGCCAAAGAAAATCATGCCTTGGTGTGCACACATCTTCTTTCCACATAATAAAAAGCTCTATGATGATACAAAATAAGCACAAAATAGAAAGGACCATCTATATCAATCCATCTATTTCCATTAACATCACTCTAATTTCTCATTCATTCCAATGTGTGACATTGATGAACATTAACTATCTTATCACTATATTTCCTCATATTAACTTTCTTCAAATCTTTCATATTCTACACTTTCCACTTCTTTCATCACTATCACTTTTTTTAATCTTTTTCGAGAGTTTAACACAATTTCATTCTTTTTTCAAACTCCAGAGGGGGCATCCAACATTCATTTCTTCATTTCATTGGGACAAACTGGGGTGCATGCCATCACTTTCTTTGAAACAATGTTATAAAAATGTATTGTCTCAAAGAGGGGCAAAATGTAGACACCTAATTCTGATTAAATGATCAAATTAACAATCATTTTCACTTCATCCTGATAATTAAATAATTTCATATTATTTAAATTAAATTCACATTATCTATTCCTAGATATGTTAATTAAATAATTAAGGTTATTTAATTAATCTATTAATTATTCCTCTATTCATCTATATTAATTGAATAATTAATGTTATTTAATTAATTTACTAATTATTCCTCTATTCTAAAGTTTAATTAAATAATTTATTATTATTTAATTAATTATCTATTCTCCACTTCCTAAATTAAATAATTGTTTTAATTATTTAATTAAATTTTATTTCTCTCAACATTATCTTCTTTCAAAAATAAATAAAATCATCTATTTTATTTATTAAATTCAATCTTGCATGTTTAAATAATAATTAAATTTATTCAATTATTAAAAGCTTATGCAAATTCCACCTCACCTATTAACTGAGACTTACTCTCAGTTCACTCAACCAAATCCACTTCACTTCCACTCACTTTGAGTCCACTAATCAATCAATTCAATTCAGTAACCATTAGTTTGAGTTAACACTCCAATCAATCCTCTTAATTGAATCATGCAATTAGATATCTAAAATCATGTAGCTAATTAACTAACAATCAATTCCTCTCATCAATTCTCAACCATTGATCTTCTTAACCTCTCATACGATCTTAATGTTGATCAATGTCATTGAATATCTATAAATGCAACCATCCTCTCCATTTTTCATCTCAGATCGTGCAAAGAAACTCTACTCAAATTGCCAGTGCTTTATGCTATTGTGCTAATTAGAAATCTAAGAGCAAAGATAATTTACACCATTTCTCCCAAGGTGAAATAGAGGAGAGAAATAAAGTTGTTCTAAGGTGAATTGTATGTGTGCTTGCAAGGTTTGCATCATTTTTAATTCAATTTATCTTATTTACTCGATTGTTGTGATCATTTGATTGTGTTATCCTTTTGACTATTGATTATTTCTTTCAATATTTCACAGTTGATTTATTATGGTCATACACCAATATTTTAGCATAATAATGCTATCACATGAAAAAAGTATCTTCTACACTATATCAACATCATGGATGAGTATGAGATTAAGGATGAGGATGTAATGATAAAACTACTTTTCTTTCCTTGGAGGAAAGTACAAAAGAGTGGTATAGAATTTTCCTAGATAGCAATATTAACACATTGGAGGTGGTGGTACTTGTTTAAATTCTAGCCTTTTTAGGTACTTTGGTCATTTAAATTCCTAAAAATTCTTAAGTTTTACAAGGGTATGTTAAAATTATGTATTAGGGCTTCTACAACCTTAACTTTCACTCAAAACCCTAGCGTCTACCTAAAACCATTGCAGTTTTCTTATATTTCATCATTGACCTTTAACTTGGGTTGCCTATCCTTTAAGTTATATAACTTTGAGGCTTTTGTCCTGTGTGTTTACCGACCCCTTTTTTTAGAATATTGAGTGATCCCATTTTTAAAAATATTTTGATCTATTGCTAAAAGGAATTGCATTCTTCTGGATCTTGTAGGACATGCATCAGTATTTCGCATAGTCTTTTTGGCTCACTAAATCCTTTTATCTGATATTATTCTCCCTACGAGCTTGTAAAAGTACCTTTTACCTTTAATACAACATTGACATGTACGAGTCCCTAGCCAATCAAATTATAAGCTTTGTTCTCACATTGATAACTTGAGTCCTCTAGTGAAGCCCCCATTATATCATTCATTATTGACCCCTTTTTACCTGGTAACCTTAATTTGTTCTTTAAAGCACATGTGTTTGAAATTCTTTCATTTGTGCAAAGCATATGCATTGTGGGGCCCTTTGTTTTGAAAGTGTTAGCTTTTGTGAATTAGCAAAAATCCTTTGTTTTGAGAAAAAATAATGTGTCTTACTATTTCACACAAGCTATAGCCTCCATAGAGCATTATTTGGTCGAGCTTTTATTTTCCTAAATTCTTGAAACTGTGTCATGTGTCTAGTCTTGCTCATTGTTAAAGTTTCACGGAGAAATGCACTATTAGGAAAGCAGTTAAAACTTTTCATTCTATTCTAGTGAATCCCCTAAATAGTGACAGGTGTCTTAGAGCCATACAAAGAAAAATAAGTCTCTCTCTTCGCAAAAATGATTTTGAATCTCCATGATTATTGCTGATCTTTGGAGATCAACGGTCCACATTCAAAAGCAAAAAAATTACTACTATTGGTCGTACACTCAAGCATGTGGCGACATTAATGGTGAATTTGATCTATATCTACGAAATCCTTGAGGGTAATTTCTTAATTATATATTTTGTATTACTCAGAGCACAAAGAGAGCATACTAGAGCAAAATTACTGTAAAACTCCACACAAATAAGGGTTTTCACAGCAAAATTAGGGCTTCCATCGAGCAACAAATAAGTAAGTAACTTCAGTCATCTCTGTGTAATTCGGGACATAGAAGGGTGGTTATTATCTAGTTTCAAGAATTCAAAGAATAATTTAGGGTTTTTGAAGGGGAAAAAATTGTGAAATTTTACAAAAGTCTTCTTTGAAGTGTAAAATTTAAAACCCTAGTTTTCAAATTTTAAAACCTCAACTAAAAAATCATGGTTGGAACATCAAGGATTTTAGGAGAGGGTTGGATGATGATATCGTGGCACAACTACTTGGGTCAACTAAGAGGCCAAGAATGGCTCAAGGGTCAATATTTCTAGGATTTCTATCCAATAGGGTTATCAAAAAGAATGAAAACTGTAGAGACCCTATAATTCCAGTCCAAGGATATGCCCTATATAAGAACTCTTTCAAAAAGGCATTTGCAGACTGACCTATTTATAAAATTTGGTGGTTAGGTTTGGGAAAGTTAGTTGTACAAAATATGTGTCAATGTTGACTTGATTCGAGCAATTGCAAGGGCTTATAAACCTAAGAAGAGGGAATTTTTCACTGGAAATGGAAAATTTCTCAAGCCCTTGAACATAGGCCATATTTGCAAGGTTTTTAATTTTAACCCTAATTCTCAATTGCCAATAGATTTGGGTACCCTTACCAGAGAATAATAAAGGCATGGAGATAGTTATAGAGTAAAATGGTTGCCATTTTTCAGGGCTCGGGGGCTTATCAGATAGCTAAGAAGGTTCACCAATGGAGAATTGAAACCTTTTGGGTATGATATCTTTGAGGATTATTTTGTAAAGACGTGTTTTTTATTATATCAATTTTGGGGGTTAGATAGAAAAATTTAAATGCCAATGAATCTGATGGTAATGGTTGTAGATATTCAAATTAGAGATGTAAACAATCCATATGACTATGTTGATTAAATTGTAGGGGAGTTTTAATTTCACTCAAGAAGGATAGCAACATAGTCCATTTTAAGTGGTACTCACTACTCTGCCATATTATTTTGTATAGTGGAGTAAGGGTTTGGTCTCCCCATCTACAGATCAAGACCTTCGATGAGTAGAAGTGGTCATTTCCAGTCCAAGAATGGACTTAAATTTGGGATCAATATTGTGAGAAGGCCAACTATGCAGTTTTTGAGGAGTTTTTTGTCAGGGCAGTTCTTGAGAACTTGGGTCAGCTAGTGGATTGGAGATTTTCCAATGAGTTAAGGTAGTTTTTTAGGCTCAAAGACCTAATTCCAAAGAAGGGGATCAATCAAAATTGGGGTGATTGGCTCTTCTATATAGATGTTATGATAATCAAAATATATGGGTCACCAATATCACCTCATGTGCTTCTCAAGAATATGCATGATTGAATTTCCTTCTTAGAGATAATATATATAATTAACATTTGAGTTTGAGAAGACTCATTTTAGAAATAGAAAGAAGCATACCATTCTCCCTTCTACAATGGTAAAATGATGAAAAATATGGAGGTCTTGAAAATGGGGTGATTGAATATGTGATGCACCTATCTTTCTTATTTCATTAGGAAAAATAGATCCCCAAAGGTAAGATTGACTTTCAACCCTTAAGTGAGTCAACCTTAATGGAGATCTTGTTATTTTCCTTATGACAAGACAGGGTAAAATCTACTTGAACAACACTTTGGGAAGAAAAACTAAAAAATAGTAAATGAACTCAATTATACAATGTGAAACTTGGATCATCAATTTAAAGCATAATAGAAACATAAACAACAAACTTTCGATAGATCTGAGAAGGGTAAGTTGATGTGTACTAGTCATCAAAAGTTATTGTTGAGTTTCCTAGGACAGATTCACCCTAGGGAAAATATGTCTTGCTATAGGGATCCAAAATCTAATTTCACAGTCCTCTGCTCCTAGATCTACACTCTTGATTGCTCTGGATCTCACTGTCAGAAAGTCAGAATTAAATTCTATAAGTAAGATTTTGTGGCTTGACAACTTTGATGGAAAATTTGACAACTTTTCAAAATTACACTATTGATCAATCTTCAATCCTTCTTCACCTGCAAATTTGCACATACAAAGAGAGGGAAAAATTGTTTGTTTTTGGTGAATGAGGATTTACCTTGGTCAAACCCCGTTTTGGTATTTAAACCTTGAAATTAAATGAAACATGAATGGAAGGAATGATGAATGAAAATTTCTATGTTGCAACTCACCAAACCCTTGAATGGAGATCCTTAGAGGATTGAATTCTAACACATCTCTCCAAGGTCTTGATCTTGCATGAAATGGCTTGATTGGATGCTTGATTTGATAGCTTGAATCTTGACTTGAATGCTTAAAACCTACATCACAATGTTAGCTCAAAAAACATGCATAGATGCAAATAACTTTGACATGATGCTTGAGATCTTGAATTCTAATGTAGAAGATTGATAAATCTGCTATTGAACACTTTTGACAATAATTTTTTTCTCTTATGAAATTTGAATTATGCAACTTCTTAATTGTTAGATTTGAATTGATAAAAAAAGACCTTGTATTTATAGGTAATTTTCTAATTTCCCGATAATTAAACATCAAAGGCCAAAAATTGAAATTTGAATTTGAATCATAAAAATATCACCAAAAACATATTAAAATTTGAGATCCTCAACTTAAGGAGGAACCATTCGCCCTTAGGCGAATGGGTCCTAGGATCTAAATCCATGACACTCAATTTCCAAGGCAATTTAATTAATGCTTAAAATTGTTTAATACAAGCTTCCCTTTTGTAAAATGGGATTAATTAGGATTGTAAATGCATAATTGGGCCAATTAGAGGCTTAACTAAGTCCAATTAATTAGGGGACCCAAACATAGAGTGAAAATGTAAAGGTGTACATTTTTCTATAGTACAAGTGGATTTTTCAAAATTTCCAGTAACATCAAGGGAGGGAATGGAGTTGCTATATATGGAAAGCTTCTACCTTATAGGATGAAGGTAGATAGAATAAGAAGGTGTAATCCAGAAAGGTTCATCAATGATCAAAGAACCATTTTCAAATCAGAACCCTATTTACATGATTTTGACAATGTGGAGGATCTAATTAGAAACTATTCCACAAAGGAGGCTACAAAGAGGAGAACCTTATGCATAAAAATCCAAATGGTAGAGCAAAAGAGGAAGCAGATAGATCCATCATTTGAAGGATCATTTTTGCATATTAAAGATCATATAGTAAAAATGATGACTATGTTGGATAATGCAAGTGAGTTGATGTCAAATGTGCCAAGTCCCCCATCAAGTTCTCCTAGTCCTTCCACTTCCCAGAGGGATGTGCCACAAATTCCTCAACAAGTCACTCCCTGCAAAAAATAAACCCCTCATCTAGACCTTTAGTTGATTACCCCATGGGTCCAGATGAAGTTTTTGATTATGCAAGTATAGTACTGGTAATGCATCCTTTACCCAAGGTAATAATAGAGAGACCCACTGATGATAGATTGGTCATCAATTTTGAAATAGGTGGTCAAATAGTAGATGATATCATAGCACAGCCTTGCACAGAATTCATGCAGGATGATCAATTCATTACCACCAAAGAGTTCAAGGACTTTGTTCTCAAGAATTAAGGTGAGGATTTGCAACTGAAAAATGCAAAATAAGAACCTCACCGATGAGGTAAAAAAGGAAATTATTACATATTTTTGGGACCAAGTCAATAAAGAGATGGAGTCCATGACCCCTCAAAGGGGTAGAGAATTGGTAAGAAATGTAGGATGCCTTCTTCTACTAGGATGGGACATGTCGTATGTCATTGTATTTGACACCATCAGGAGGCAAGAATGAGAAGACCTAGTTTTAAATTTAGAGGAGCAAGTTGATTCCCTCTACTTTGGGTCAAGCTTTAATCCAAGGCATGAAACCTTGGTGATTTGGTTTATTTTCCCCAAGACCAATAAACCTTAGGTAATAAATGACCCTAGTGAACTCTAGGAAATATTATAGTCAGAAGAATGGGGGATACTAGTGCCACCCAAGCAGCCTCTCTCATAGTAAACACAAACATGTATTCACTGAAGCAACAATGAAAAAGCTACAAGGAGACTTGGACAAGGAAAATGTCATCAATTTGAGATTACAAAAGCAATTGAATGTGGCCACAAAATTACTGCCTCCCCCTCAGCCAATAATTGAGGCTCAAGGATCATAGGAAAAGGAAAGCTTGGCCCATGAGGTGAAGAGCCTAAAATAAAAACTTAAGAAAAATAGAGTAGAGGCCAAATAAACAAAGGAGGGGAAATCAAGCAAATATCTAATTTTGTTGACAACCTTTTGGGGTATAAGTTGTCAAATATTTTGTTTCAAGTAGATAAGGTATGGGATAGTTATAGAATTTTGAGAGATGCATTCACCAACCACACTCAAGTAGGAGTTAGGCTAAAGTGCTTCCAAATCAATTGGTCCTATGGAGTCACATTGTTGAATATTATTACTAAGAACTCCAATTTTGATCATATTTTGAGTGATTATACTCTTGGTAGAGCATATTTTTTGGATGATATTATTAATCAACATAATAGGTACAAGAACCTCATGAGGAAGGAGTTAAATACTTTTGATGGTTTTTATGAATTTCACATTCCTCAAATTTTGAATGAAGATGGAGAGATCAAGCCCTACAGGGAGTGGTCACATTTTGTTGATATCCTCACCCCTATGTATAGCAAGATAAACAAAAATGGAGAAGTGGATATAAAATAATTAAATTTAAGTATGGACTTACTCTCCAAATTGGAATACAATATGATAGGATTCTCTAACATGGTACAAGTTTTAATAGGTGATGACTACAAAGCACACATCGCTAAGGTCAACTAATTTCTTCCACTTAGGATTGACATGCCAGTAGGTCATGAGGAAGACAAAGAGAGTGTTGGTGCAAAGATGAGAGTTGCATTTCAATCTATCCTCACCAACCATACATTAATGTAGCATCAACAAGCAGTGAATGGAATGTCAAAGATGTCCCATTACCTTCAAGGAGAAATTTTGAAGAATTCCAATCTATGTACCAATATATATGCTCCAAAAGATCTTCAATGGCTTTTTGAGTGGTTTCTCCTTTTGTATAAATTTTTTTGTCATTTTGTAAATAGTGTCACCGCTTGGTTTTTGTCTTTAGTGACTTAAGCGGTGATTGAGGTTTTTTTCTTGTTTCTTCCTGTGTGCAAGTGTGAATTCCTGCTCTAAGATGCAAAAACTAAACTAATGCAACAAAGGAAAACACAAAAACAAACACTCAAATTATGCCTAGTTAAATCTAAACAAAACACAAGAAATTGGAACTTTTTACCTTTTTTAGATTGATGGTCTTGGTTGGCCCTTTGATTGTTTGATATGTGTGCTCCTTGATGGAAAAATAGCTCAAAATGGTGCTCTAAATGATCATGGAGAGATGAGGATTCTAATGACACAAATGGATATTGTGATGGATGCAATTTGGAAACTCAAATTTTGCAACAATGGTGGATGCAAGTGATAGCTTGAATGCTTGATGGCTAAGTATGCTTGGTTGTGGATTGTGCAAATGAGGTAATTTCCACCATTTTTAGGGGAAGTTCCTCTAAAGGAATGGAGGGCCAGGATTGAGCCAAGGTGGATGAGATCAAGGGCTAGGGTGAGTTGAGAACTCAAACGCCCTCACAAGTTGACATGTGGTGGATGAGATGGAAAGAAGGGGATGATGTGGAGGTGACATGGAGGTACTAGGTTGTACCTTGGGAAGGGACAAGATATCCTCATAAAGGAGGTCCTTTTCCATGTGCTTGAGAGGACATGTGAGGAATTAAAAATTCCTCAAAAATCCTCATGGGGATGGGAGAAGGAATTTTAAATTCCTTAAAATGCATTGGGAGATTAAGTGTGAATTAAAAATTCACATGGGGAAGGGGGTACCTTCTCCAAAAGGAGAAAGAATTTAATTGGGTTGACTTAAGACATATGCCATAAATGGCATGGAGATTAGGTTGGGCTAATTAGGTGATTAAGGTTGTGCAAATGCATGATTAGACGAATTAATGATAGATTAGAGGCAAGTAGAAGATTATGGAGGATGTGACCCTAATGATGATTATGGAGGATTATGGAGGATGTGTCATGAGGAAAGAGAAGAAAATGAATTAAAAACTAATTTAATTCATTTGGGAAAAGTGACCAAATTAAATAAATAGGGATATTTATTTAATTTGGAGATGAAAGGGGATAAGGTATTTAATTAATTTATTAAATACCTTAGGGGACATTAGGCTACAGGGCAACCTTAATCAAATAATAAATTATTTAATTAATGTGGATGAGAGATGTGGGATAGAGTAATACAAGGGATGAATTTGACCATATGGGAGTGGTCAAATTCAGGTGTCTACATTTTTCCCCTCTTAGAAATATTGTTAGAATAATAGTGTTTCAAAGAAAAATAGAATACAGATGACTTGATAGAAGAAAGGAATGTTAGATGACGCCCCAGTATCGCAAGGAAGTGGATAGAGAATAATGAAGAAATATGGTAGGATCTGGATTAAAGAGGATTATGGAGGATGTGACATGAGGAAAGAGAAGAAAATGAATTAAAAATTGATTTAATTCATTTGGGAAAAAGTGCCCAAATTAAATAAATTGGGATATTTATTTAACTTGGAGATGAAAGGGGGATAAGGTATTTAATTAATTTATTAAATACCTTAGCAGACATTAGGTTGCAGGGCAACATTAATCAAATAATAAATTATTTAATTAATGTGGATGAGAGATGCGGGACAGAGAAATACAAGGGGTGAATTTGACTATATGGGAGTGGTAAAATTCAAGTGTCTACATTTTTCCCCTTTCGAAATACTGTTAGAATAACAGTGTTTCGAAGAAAAATAAAATATAGATGACTCAATAGAAGAAAGGAATGTTAGATTATTCCCTAGTATCACAGGGAAGTGGATAGAAAAGAATAATGAAGAAATATGCTAGGATATGCCCCCTTGAGAGGGTGGATGGGGAAGAAAAAGGGGCCCTAGACGATGTCTTGATATGGAGAAATGGAGGGTACAACGTGATAGAATGCAAAAAACCATGAAGAATGGCTTTTGAACAGAGAAAAATGAGCAAACGAAGTGCAAATGGAAGCCCTCATAAGAAAAGGGGTGGATGAATTAATAAAAGGTTAATTAAAGGGTAAAAATTACCCAAAAATTAAAAGGCTAATTAGGTGAAAAAATGAAAATTATAAATGGTAAATATGAAAAATTTACTATTCACCTAATGCTCATTTGCACACTTGGTAGTTGACTAGACGAAAGAGAGAGAGAGAAAGTGAGTGACGAGGATGGCTGACGGGTCGAGCGGTGACGAGGCATTCGTGGATGACACTCTGATCCACCGAGGTGAGGAGGTGCAGAAGTATTACTACGAGCAAGTGGTCCCACACCAGGTAGGCTTCTAATCTCTCTTTGTGATTTCAATTTGAATTTTAAGCACATTTTTAATTTTAGGTTGGGTAGATTAGATACACGGACTCACCACGGAATTGTGGATTCGCCCTTCCAGAAGGCACATTCACCCATCCTAGGGGATCGGTGAAGAAAGGGGTGAACACGCTGGGGGAGGGGCGATTGTGAAATTGCCTCTCCCCGAAAGGGGCAAAGCAAGGGCAAGAGTGAAAATGGACAGGCGATTGCAAAATCACCAAACCTGGGAAATGGAAAATGTGAATTCGCCCAAAAAGGGATTAGTCGGATGAGTATCCACCCTTCAGAGAAAAGGGAAAATGTGAATTTTCCACTCGGGGAGGAAAAGACATAGGGGTGAATGCGAAATCACCCCTTGGGGAAAAGGGAAAATGTGAATTATCCTCTAAGGACAAGACGGGTGGATCCGCGCCTGGACAAGAAAGGGGTGAGTTTGCACGTGCAATAGGAAAACCCACAAAAGGAAGACAAAGGGGAAAGCATGCTAGTTGGATAGGCGAATGTGCTGGGAAGGGAAATGGTCAAACTTGCTTTGCACAGAGGCGAATTTTCCAAACTTGGGCAAGGATGAAAATGATAGAAAAGGAATGGAATTTTGGGAAAACTGATAGAATGTTCTGTATGGATGCAGAACTTTGAGACATTCAGGACTCACGAGAGACACTCAGCAGTGTTGGAGGTGACAGTTAGGGTGGTGAATGCCCATGATCATGGATCACTAGCACAGGCAGGACTGCTACATATGTTGGGTTATTCCAACATCAGAACACACAGAGGGCTATTGGCTGCATTGATGGAGTGATGGAGCTCTGAGACCTCTACCTTCCATCTCCCAATAGGGGAGATGATAGTGACTCTGGAGGACATCTGGAGGATTCTATGGTTGCCCATTTGAGGGAACTTGATCAGTTGGACTCGCAGCCGAGCAATGGATAGGAGCCTACAGGTTGTATTTGGATCGGTTGAGCTTCCCATCCAGGGGAGGGAGTTAGATCTCAACTCATGCTTGGGACTAGAGGTTCTAGCTCTACCATTATACCTCTGCGGCCTAATCAGTGGGATTTTGATACCATATAGGAGTGGACATTTCTACAGCCTCAAGGTGATTGAGTTGGTCATACATATTGTGGAGTGACGGATGGGAGAGTTTTCATGGGGAGCGTGTGTGTTAGCCCAGCTATATTGAGACATGCATGTCGTCTATTATAGATGAGCCCTCAGCATGACACAGGTGACTCTACTCCAGGTATGGGCCTGGGAGCATATTATTGTTGTGAGACCAGATATTTTGATTTTTGATACACATGATGAGACACTGCCAGTGGCATACTGGTGGGGGATGGAGTATGGTTGGAGACTCCACTATCAGGATGTGAGTGACCTGGAGGCTTGGCGGTAGAGGCTAGACGGATTGAGGGGAGAGGACATCACATGGAGACCCTACCTATGGCAGCAGTTTGCAAGGTGGAGGGATGACGAGAAGAGATGGAGGGGATACTTCTTCTTAGTTTGATATTTGATTGATCGAGACCCCTTTATTGTTGAGCTCCACAGACCAGGCAGTATGGCATATAGCAGGACATTCTTGCAGGACCCCATCGATTCATATAGATTAGCTGAGAGCCAAAAAATTTATGGGGGGAGTAGATTACTATGGAGTTTTCTCGACAGATGTGGGAGGGAGTCCAGATGACACAGTACCCATGGAGGTCAGGGCCAGTGGATGCAGGTACCATAGTACGATACTCTACATGGTGGGCAGAGAGGAGACCAGGGCCCTGGGATTTGGATCCGATGATGAGAGAGAGTTGGTGAGACCACAAATGAGGAGGAGGAGAGTTGGTTGACAAAGGAGAGGGGGAGATGGTGATGTCAAGATGGAGGAGGCGAGAGGAGAGGAGTAGGCAATGGGGGTTGACACTCCAGAGATACATCCATTGGCTATAGTGCCATATGTATCACCGTTTCCAGAGGATCCTGTTGTTTTGCTCACAAGAGCTCTGGCCTAACTAAGAATTGTAGAGCATCAACTTAGAGAGTTAGAGGCATATCAAGACAAGTTGCAAATAGAGGTGGAAAAATTACAGGGTATGTAGAGAGATGGAGACAGGGATTATGCCGCTCTAGCAGATGAGGCATCACAGAGGGTATAGGAGGCTCATATAGATAGAGATGATCTGAGGAGGTAGGTGTTGAAGCTACTGAGGGGATTGGAGGAGGTTAGGAGGGAGAGAGATGAGCTATGGAATAGAGCAAAGTATGTTGATGTGACCATGGTAGATGTAGGGGGACTGCTGGAGAGGGTAGAGGCAGCGGAGGCACAGGTGTAGGCCCTACAGGGTGAGCGAGATGTAAGAGCATAGAGTATATCCCAGTTGCAAGTATAGCTAGATTAGATGTGGCTAGCCCATGAGGCTTGGGAGAGTGAGAGGCGACACATCACTAGGCTGGGGGACAGGTACCAGATAGAATGGGACTTGGAAAAAGCACAGGAAGCAGAGGTGGCCGATGCCAGGACAGAGGTAGGCTACTACATGTTTTCTTATCATCAGGCTATCCGAGATCCAACACAGAGGGTGTCACCATATGTTAGAGTAGTCCCACAAATGCCAACACCATCACACTCAGGGGCAACACATACATGAGGATACAATAGTTTCTGTGAGACACCACTTGAGGCAAAGGGTCGGTTCCAAACCCCCCTTAGAGGTCAAATGGAGCGAGCATGGGGTAGAGAGGAGATGGAGAGATAGGATTCAAATTTTGATAGGTGAAGATTGGATGAGTAGCATACAGAGACAGAGGCTACAGATTCTGTAGCACAGATTCCAGAGATTATTTCATTCATTGATTCATTTATTCTTTATTATTTGATGAGATGTAGTCTTTGTACTTGATCAAAGCTTTGTACGTGTATGTTATTTGATGAATTTTGGTGGACATGATGGACTTATTACGTCATTATGGACTTGTTATGGACTTGTTATGATCTTTTATGATGGACTATGATGGACATATGATGGACACTATATTTATTTTTTTGACACATATATGATATGTGATGGACATTGTCGACACTATGTGGTTATTATGTGATGACATGGATGTTTATTATGCGCATGTGTGTGATGGTGATGATTAAGATGTATGCATTTAATTATGATAGTTTATGCTTATGTGTATGGGAATGTTATGAATTATATGAACTATGTCTAACATTTTGTGATGCATGATGTTTATGATATATGCTATGGGTGTGATACTAATGGTGTGTGATATAGGTGATGACGCTAATGTGATTTATGATGTATGCATATGAGATAATATGATGATGAATGTGCCATGGATAATCATGTATGTATGATGTGATATGAAAATGCAATGTGATGCAATGGATGAAAATATGTGATGTATGCATATGTGATAATGTTATGGATGGATGTGATGAATGTAATGTAATGCAATGTATGTGGTGAGATGAACTAATATGTTCAAAATAATTACTCCAAACAACCTAAAGTGATAATGTAATAAAATGATAATGAAATGGAATGAAGTTAAGATTCTTAGAATAACCAATCTAAATTAGTCTAAACAACTTAAAATGGATATGAAAATGATAATGTAATGAGATGAAATGATATGAAATGAACTTAAGATGCTTAGAATAACCAATATATATTAATCTAAACAACTTAAAATGAATATGATAATGACAATGCAATGAGATGAAATGATATGAAATGAACTTAAGATGCTTAGAATAACCAATCTAGATTAATCTAAACAACTTAAAATGAATATGATAATGATAATGTGATGAGATGAAATGATATGAAATGAACTTAAGATGCTTAAAATAACCAATCTA
The DNA here is from genome assembly GCA_007258455.2 of Sequoia sempervirens. Taxonomy (NCBI): domain Eukaryota; kingdom Viridiplantae; phylum Streptophyta; class Pinopsida; order Cupressales; family Cupressaceae; genus Sequoia; species Sequoia sempervirens. The sequence goes on from VDFB02270651.1 coordinate 240,253,910, forward strand.
GATTAATCTAAACAACTTAAAATGAATGTGATAATGATAATGCAATGAGATGAAATGATATGAAATGAACTTAAGATGCTTAGAATAACCAATCTAGATTAATCTAAACAACTTAAAATGAATATGATTATGATAATGCAATGAGATGAGATGATATTGAATGAACTTAAGATGCTTAGGCTAACCAATATAGATTAATCTAAAAAACTTGAAATGAATATGATAATGATAATGCAATGAGATGAAATGATATGAAATGAACTTAAGATGCTTAGAATAACCAATCTAGAATAATCCAAATAATTTAAAATGAATATGATAATGATAATGCAATGAGATGAAACAATATGAAATGACTTAAGATGCTTAGAATAACCAATCTAGATTAATCTAAACAACTTAAAATGATTATGATAATGATAATGCAATGAATAATGAACCTAAGAGAACCATGATGGGTGTGACAATGTATCGCATAGCAAGATGAATGATGATGAGTGTGGTATTGCACCTGTCAAAAACCATAGGAATCTTGATAGGAAGAAAAGATGAGAGACAAGCCAATGCACAACCGAAATCACTAACCATAGGCTAGGGAAGGAATAGAGGGGGATAAATTCAATGCAATGGGATGATAAATGAAATGAAATCCTAATGCCATTTTTCCATTTTAGGAGCACTTATTTTTGCTATATCATAAGACACGATACACCAGGGTATGAGGAACCAAGGAAGATAAGTGTCAAATGCATAAGACAAGCACAACAAACAAGAAGGCTATCCCAACACCCCAAAGCCACAAGAGCTTTGGTTGGGATAGGTATTGAGATAACCACAAGCACAAAGGATGCCCCAGCGTAACACAAGACCATAGGGATCTTGGTGGATACTACATGGGACAACTAAGAACACAAGAATAGACAAAATATCAAGATATGCCCCTATGTTTACCTGTCAAAGTGCACCATGATATGAAGGATTGTGGAAACCCTGACTTGAGGTATAATAGGAAGCTCAAATTATAAAAAAAATCCAAAAGCATCAAAATATCACAATAAATTTCAAATGTCCTTTGCCATAGGATCAAAAGGGTGGATGGGATTGATGTGGTCTGATTAGGAAGGATACATCCTATTAAGATCAAAGATGGAGGATAGATTAGGTGATCAACATGACTCAGGATATTCAAAACCAAATGGACCTCATGATACCAATGGATTTTGTTTGTTAGGAACCAGCTAGGAAGGGACACACTTGATGACACGACATGATAACAAGACACACCCTTAAGACCTAGGGGCTCGAGGACTAATCAAAGATTAGCCTTGCCTACATGAAAGCGCAAAGACCTCATAGTTCGATAAGAGACTTATGATTGACCATGGATAAAAGTAGAAAGAGGACAATGGAGACCTCTATGGATGACAAATACAGGACAAACAAATACCCCGAGGGTTGATCAAATGATTAGCCTTGCCTATGTGAAAGCACAGGGGAAATGTAGTTCGACAAGAGGACAAAAGACAAGATGATACCTAATGATGATTGACACGATGAATGATCCTAGATGAGGACACGAGACCAACAAATGACATTGACACATAAGTGACAAAAAGCTCAAATTTAGGATAAAAGCTTAGGATTGTGGATAGTCGATTTGAATCGTCCAATGCTCAACCAAAATATACCAAGCAATGGATAAGAGGGTGCCAATGAAAGGATTGGATTGATAGGATGTGAGGATAGGATATGTTGATAGGATACAAGGCTAGGATGGATGGAAGCATAAAGTCACTAGGACGCAAGGTAGGTAATGGTTAAGCCCTCTACGAATGGCGCCTATTGCCAGGTTTTCACCACTTGTACTTATCCAAGGCATCACCAAGGGTGCTTTTCACCATAAGATAAATTATTTCTCTTTACTATTTTTGGATTTTTTACTTTTTTGTTTTTTTTGTACTTTTGCTGATTTTTTACTTTTTTTGGTATTTTTCAGGATAGGATAACCCAGCTAACTTAGGTGTAAAACCTCTTCAAGTGCATGATGTTAATAGGCTCCTCCAAGGGTTCTCCCTTAGGTGTAGCAAGTCGATATGCCCCAGAACCATACTTGGTGGTGATAATGTAAGGACCCAACCAATTTGCCTTGAACTTTCCTTTCTTGTCTCGATCTTGTTGGGTGCACTGATTCTCCTTAAAGCTGAGATCACCAACATTGAATTGGCATGGATGAACCTTCTTATTGTAGCTTCTCCTAACACGATGTTTGTATGCTTGTAGATGATTGTAGACTTTGATGCTCTTTTCATCCAAGAGTTCTGGTTGACTTAACCGAATGACTTGAGCATCTTTATCACTAATGAGATTCTTCAAAGAGATTCGAAGTGATGGGATCTCAACCTCAATCAACAAGATAGCATCGACGCCATAAATGAGGGAGTATGGAGTAGCACCAATGGGTGTGCATATGGATGTGCGGTATGCCCAAAGGGTGGGATGGAGATGAAGGTGCCAATCTCAACCAGTATTGTTGACCACCTTTTTAAGGATTTTGATAAGTATTTTGTTGGTCACTTCAGCTTGACCATTACCTTGAGGGTAATAGGGGGTGGACCAATGATGTTGGATATGATATGTCTCACAAAGGGCTTTCATGTACTAGTTTTTAAATGGCTTACCATTGTCAGTGATGATGGTGGAGGGGATTCCATATCTGCAAAAAAAATGGAAAACAATGAATTTGGAGATCTAAATACTTGTGATTTAGGAGAGTGGAATTGCTTCCACCCACTTGGTAAAGTATTCAATAGAGGTTATGATGAAAGTATGACCATCATATGATGGAGGGTAAATCTTTCCAATTAGGTTGAAACCCCATTGTGAAAAAGGCCATGGAGCAATGATAGGCTGGAAGTCTTGTGCAGGAGCATGGATCAAATCTGCATGTTGTTAGCATGGTAGACATTTCTTTATGAACTCATAGGTGACATGTTCCATAGTGGGCCAATAATATCTTGCTCTTAGAATCTTCTTGGCTAAGGCCATTCCATTAGAATGAGACCCACAGACACCACTATACACCTCGTTTAACGCAACACAGGATTCTAATTCATTGAGACACCGAAGGAGTGTGCCATCATACCCTCGACAATAAAGCATGTTCCCTATAATGGTATAGCAAGAAGTGTGTTGGATAAATGATTTGTGTTGATTTCGAGTAAGGCCAGGGGGTAAGATGTTGTCGTGGAGGTAGGTATAAATGTCATGGTACCGGGATGATTCAGGACCTATGATATTGCACACCATCTCACTATCAGGGACATCGTATGCCATGATTAATAGTTGTTCAACAAGAAACTCACAGTTTATTTGATCTTTGGGAATATCGATGAGGGAACCAATTGTAGCAATTGCATCTATTGCCTTGTTATAGACTTTGGGAATCTGTTCAAACTGAATGAAGGTGAAATACTTCTTGAAGTCATCTACCATGTGTTTTTAGGGTAACAACTTGTCATATTTTGTCTGAAACTCATCATTGACCTATTTGATAATCAATTGAGAATTTCCAAAGACACGTAGACGGGTGATATTCCATTGGATGGCGATTTTGAGAACAATGATGAGAGCTTCATACTTTTTGATGTTATTTGTGCATGGAAATGCCAGCCTAAATGACTTTGGGATATAATCACCTTGAGGGGTGACAAACAAGATGCCTGCACTAGCTCCATTATGTGTATATGACCCGTCAAAGTAGAGCATCCATGTATCTATTTCTGCCATAGTAAAGACCCCTTCATCAAGAAAATCAGCTACTAATAGATATGCATCCACCAAGGGGGCATTAGCCAACTAATCTCCTATTATTTGTCCCTTGATTGCTTTACAATCCATGTACTCTATGTCAAACTCACTCAGTAACATGACCCACTTGGCCATGCAACCAATCAAAGAAGTTTTGGATAACATATACTTAAGTGGATCAACTTTTGATATTAGCTTGATGTGGTGACTAAGCATGTAATGATGAAGTTTCTATGAACTGAAGACCACTGCCAAACAAGATTTTTCCATTGGGGAATAGTTGAGTTCATAACCCACCAGTTTTCAGTTGATGTAATAGATTACACGTTCTTTAGAGGACTCATCATGTTGTGCTAATAATGCCCCCAGTGCAACCAATGTAGCTGAGATATACAACAAGAGTGGTTTGCCTGGAATGTGATGCATTAGGATGGGTGGGTGAGCCAAGTACTCCTTAATCTTGTCAAAGCCTTGCTGAAATTTTGGATCCCACTTGAAGGTGGTGTCTTTGTATAGATGTGTGAATGATGGACTGTAGCTTCCCTTGAAGGCTTCTTAATTGCTTGAGATTACGTGGTGGGGGAATTTCCATTATTTCCTTAACCTTGGTTGGATCTACTTCAATACCCCTTCTTAAGACTATGAAGCCCAATAACTTTCTGGCTATGATTCCAAACACACACTTTTTTGGGTTGAGACATAGCTTGTATTGCTCTAGTCGTTCAAAGATTTTCTTTAGGATCATAGGATGCCCTTCTTTGGTCTTGGACTTCCCCAATAAGTCATCAACATAATCTTCCATTATGATATGAATGAGCTCATGGAAGATAACAGTCATAGCACGCTGATAGGTTGCCCCTACATTTTTGAGACCAAAGGGCATGACATTATAGCAAAAGGTTCCCCAAGGGGTAGTGAAGGCAGTTTTATGTTGATCCTCATGTACAATTCTGATTTGATTATAGCCAGAGAAGTCATCCATAAGGGATAGCATGGCATGTCCTGTCGTGAGGTTGGCCAACATGTCAATGTTTGGAAGTGGGAAATCATCCTTGGGGCAAGCTTTGTTAAGATCCCAAAAGTCTGTGTAGATCCTGATATTCCCATTTGGTTTAGCGATAGGAACTATGTTGGATATCCAGTCAGAATAGTCAATAGGTCTTATGAACCCAACCTCCAATAGTTTCTCCAATTCTTTCTTGACTAACAAGGCCACTTGGGGATGCATTTTTCTTAGCTTCTATTTAACAAGTTTTGCATTCAGATGAACATCCAAATGGTGTACAACCAATGTGAGATCTAATCTTGGCATGTCTGAATAGGTCCATGCGAAGTTGATGATTCCTTCCTTTAACAGGTTGACGATGCTGGAATGCTCTTCCTGTGACAATGATTTGGCTACATAAGTGATTGTAGGGTCTTCTTTTGTTCCCAAATTGACTTCTTGTGTCTCTTCAATCAAGATGGAAGACTGTTTGGACAAGTGAGTTCCAACAAGGGTAAGATGAGCATCCCCATCCTCCAACGCCTCATTGAGGTTTTTACTGTCGTATACACCCTTTATTTTGAATTTTGATGAGTCGGGAAGTGCCTAGGAGAGGTTTTCACTAGATGGCCCTTTTTTGTTTTGCTTCTTTTTACTTTTGCGATTAGGGTGTTCATCTTCTCCCAATCCCATAAGATGCACATAAGTGTCCACTGAAGGAAAAGTGTTTATAGGCATGTTGCTTCGTAAGTCCCAGTCAATGAGGTCGGGATGGTAGAGGGAAAGGCTAATGGTAAAGATGGATGCAAACTCAAATAGGGAAGGGAGATCTACATCATCATAGGAGAGTATGATGGCCTCTTCTTCTGGTATGTTGTCAAGGAAATCATTATTCGCATTGACATTATTTGAAGTAGTGCTAGTGGATGTTGTGGGCCCCTTTTTCTTTTTGTCATAGCCTAAGCCCAAATTTCTAGGTCACACAAGTGTGTCAATAGACTGTAATCTTCCATGTTCCGATCCCTAGGAACACGACAAGATCAACTAGATGATGGCATTAGTCAGTGGATATACAGGGAAGAACCTGAAGCTTCACCCCCTCTTATTAAGTATTTCCAAGAGACTTATCCCCGTCTATCCAAGTTAGCTGAAAAATACAATTATCAAGGGGGAGGTCTTGGTGTAGAAGAACATTTCTTAGAGCTGAGTGTTATTGTCTTCTCTTCTTCTTTTGGTGCAGACTAAGAAGTTTGGCCATAGGTACGAGGAGATCGAGGCATGGTTACCACATCTAAAGTCGTACGCATCTCGTATTCTCCACAACCTTTATCTATGATCTTGACCTTGGTGATGGTGGATTCAGATGTAGTGGATGGAATGGAGGGCATGGTAGATGATGGATTAGAGGATGGATTGTAACACGATGCCTGAGGTTCCCCCACTTCAACACCTAGACAGTAGTGGGAGTGGGGGAAAGAAGCTTCTAAATCACGGTAGTACTCGAAGGGTTGAGGGTTTGCATGTATGGTTACTTCCATCCCATTAAATAGGAACTTTAGGCATTGATGGTAAGTGGACGAAATGGCCTGCATGGCATGGATCCATGGGCAGCCAAGGAGAAGATTATATGGAAGTTCCAGGTCAAGGACGTGGCATGTGGTATACTGCACAATAGGGCCAACCTGAATAGGAAGACAAATAATTCCTTGAGAATCTCTTTCTGTGTTATCATAAGCTTTGATGGTGATGGTTTGATTATTCAAGTCAGCATGGGTGTAGCCTACCTATTTTATGAACTTTTTAGTGCAAAGTTTGAGGGTAGAGCCATTATCTACAAGACCCTTTTCACTTTATGATGGGCTACAAGGACTTTGATGTGCAGGGGGTGGTTATGGTTTGAATCGTTTGAAGGCATATCATTTTGACTGAATCCCAGTTCATATGTGGATGACAAATGTCCTACTAAGGCTTGAAATTGAGTAGGATCTATATCATTAGGCACGTGGGTATCCTGAAGAGCTTTGGTGAGGATTTATTGATGTATGGGGGGAAGACTTAAGCAAATCTAAGATGGATATTTGAGTAGGATTCTTTCCAAGATGATCAAGAATATTATATTGGGAGCTCACAGGATTTGGCTGGGAAGACGTGGAAGGTCCAGGAACGAATATGCGGGTGCACCACATAGTAACAACACATTGTGTGTCTTTTCCTTTAACACGAATCATGGATACATAGCGCTTTGCCTGATTAATGCACATAACTATGCCATCATAGTGATAGGGTACATTTTTATAGTTGATATTGTCTGTGTTGTTATTTTGGTTATTGCTATTGCTAGGCCCGGGATTAGCATTAGAGGTATTGGGACCTTGATTGTGCTTGGGGAAAGCATTTTGATATGTTTGCAATTGGGCATTGGACAATGCCACCTAATTAGAATCCACTACTATATCTCCTCAATCTATAAGATCTTGGATATACGTTTTAAGTTCCTGACACTTGTTAGTGGAATGACCTTTAATTTTTTGGAAGTCGCAATACTCATTTTCCCTATACCAGGTGGGTTTGGGTTTTGACTCATCAAAAGGATAATTAGTCACAGGATACATGACTGGGTAAATCATTTGGAGGAGCCTCTTGAAAATGGAATCCAAGGATTCTCCTAAAGGAGTGAATGTACACTTGTTATTTCCTTGGTTATATTGATTGGACTATGGAGGAGGATGTGGTGCACCCTGTGGCATGGATATGATGTTAGAAACCGATGATTGATTACAGACGTATTGCAACCTTTGCAAGGTGTGGGCTACTTGGACATGCTTGGTGTTAGTGACACCATCATTGACAATGTTCTTATTCTTATTCTAGTAGCGAGAATTGTCCCCAAATGACTTATCCTTATCTGGGTTATAGATTTTGATTTGTCCCTTAGCAATGAGGACCCTCTCAATGATAGTACCTTTTTCTATGACCTCTGAAAAATTTGTGACACAATGAAGGTTAAGATTATGTGCCATATCAGGATGGGCATTTGTAACAAAAAAAGTCACCATATCCTTCTTAGTGAGAAGGCATTTTAGATGACTAGCCAGGGCATGCCACCTTTATAGGTAGCTTGCAAAGGTTTCTCCTTCATGTTGTTTTTCTTTCAAAAGATCTAGAGTGTCAATGTCCTCCAAGTTGAAGGAGAAGTGTGTAACAAATTTTTCTAACAAATCTACGAAAGAAGAAATGGACCCCTTTGGAAGACCCATAAACCAATCTAGAGCTATCCTCGTTAGACTCCTAGGGAATAAACGTAGGAGGTAGTTGTCATTGTGCAATACTTCTTGGCAATGTGTGTAAAATTCCTGCATATGGTTTCTCGGGTCACTCTTTCCTTTGTATTTATCAAACTTCGGCATTTCAAAGTGCTTAGGAAAGCAGACAAGCGAGATAGAGGGATCAAACAGATAGGGACAAATTTCTTCAAATTTGAAAGAATTTTTGGATGTCCCTACTTGCAAGTCCTTTAACACGGCTTTTATTTCTTCCCACTCCTTATTAATAGGTGTTGATGACGAAGGATTAGTCAGATTGGACTTATTGTAAGGAGCATATTGTTGATATGAGGAGGATGGGGTCGAAATGGTTTGATAATATGATGGTAAAGGTGGATATGAAGGGGTTTGTTGATATTGATTGGGATATGTGGATTGAGGATTGACATAAGATTGTAGATAGGATGGAGAGATTTGATAATATGAGGAAGAAGCATCCTGCTGATAGGATGGTTGGGCTTGGTAATATGAGGTGGAGGCACCCTGCTGATATGATGGCTACTATTGGGATTAATATAGATTAGATTGGTAATTATAGGCAGTTTGCAGTTGGGAAGCATACAAAGGTTGTTGCAGATTGGATTGTTGGTAATAAGGATTTTGTGGCAGTTGTTGGGGATTTGTGTAAGATGGTTGTTGCTAGGATTGTCAGGGGTTGTGATAAGGATAACTGGGATTTGAATTTTATGTGGTGGGTTGCATGTAACAAGTGATTTATGGGTGATAGAGGTATTAGGCAGCAAGGTTGTCTGGTGTTTGTTGGAAGGATTTTTGTGGTTGTGTCAAGATTTGTGTATGTTGAGGGGGTTGTTGGTAGGATGGTGGTTGTTGGTGAAGAGGTCTAGATGGGATTTGGGGTTGTTGAGGGACTTGTGGTTGGTGAGGAGGGACCTGTGATTGGTGAGGGGGTTGTGATGGGATACCTTGCGGCTGGTGTGGAGGTTTTTGTTGATGTTGCGACATAATATGTGCATGATGTGGGGGTTGCGAAGGAATTAGAGTATTATGTGGAGGCTAAGATGGGGGTTGTTGCGGTGGTTGCGATGGTGGAGCATGTTGTGGATTAATCTAAGGCAGGTGCAAGGATGGGGTATTACCTTGAGGTGGTTAGTGATATGTGAATGGAGGTGGTGGTAAGTTTGATGCGGTGTAGATCTAGGAGGTGAAGGTGGCATAATGAAAGGATTTCCCCCAGTATTCCCTGGTAGTTGACCTGATTGGTTTGGTGGAAGAGGTGGTGTGGATGGTATGGGGATTGAAGCTTGCAAGATGTTCTTGCTTGGCAGATTGGGAAGACTCTGCGGCATACCAAGACCAAGAGGATTGTTAGGATTGGGGCCTTGAGGAATGTTTGGATCAGGTGCAGCCATAGCCAAAATTGGAACTTGAGGAGGTGGTACAGAAGGTATTACTTGATATAGAACAACATTTCCAAATCCTAGTTGATACCAACCCTCTTGTGGTGGACCTTGGGGAATGTATGAATTTCCTGGATCGTTCTGAGAGTTTTGAGGATCTTGTGACACAGGGGGTGTAGGAGGTGTAATATTGACATATTTTGATAAGTCGAACCCTGATGGCAGCTTGATACCTTTTAGGAGTAATGTGGTGAGGATTTTATCCCCACTTTCATTAAGGAGATGATCTATCATTTGGACATTGGTGGGATTACTCAGATATTCATTGACTATGACCTTAGGTTGGTTGACCATGCTTTCTTCAAGAAGGGATGAAGTGTGGACCTCAATGTTAGATTCTGATGACCCACCGTTGGTGGGTTGATCCTGGGGAATGTGAGTCTAAGCACCTTGGGGTTGTTGTTTTTCCATGAGTTTCTTTGCTTGCGTACGGGTAATGGGAATGAAAATGCAAAACTACCAAGTGACTATGATGACACTAAGCCCTAAGATGCAGTTAAATGGTGACCTAGAGGATGAATAAAGGACTAGTTGGATTAAATGATTGATTGATTGATTGATTTGGATAGGATGGGATGATTTGGGTAAGCGATTAGATTGGCTTTGATTAAGTTGATTGATGGGATTGGATGATTGATAGGATTGGGTGATTGATTGGATCAAATAGATGTGATTGACTCTAAACCAAGTTCAGGGGTTTGACTAGATGACGTATGATGTTGATGATCGAATTTGATTGCAAAAAGGATGATTACGACATTGAACATACCTCAAGATGGAAGTATATTGATTGGGCCACAAGTGATTACTGACTTAGGATGGATAACAATCCTAAGTAAGTGTAAGGGATGACGATCAAGATCAGACACCTAAGCCAACTTGGATAAAAACCCCTAAAAAAAAGTCTAAGAGATCGGGATTGATGAATCAATGATGGATATGCAATATACAGATATCCTAAGATGCACCTATATGATTTGATTGATGGACTGATGACTTTCAGAAAATGCAGATAGACTAAACTGTCGATTATGGGTGGATGGATGGTGATAAAAAAAAATTGATCAAGGGAATGGACCCGGAAAACAATAGGCTTACAATGACCAAAAGGATTAACTCTCAGGAGTTTTGTATGGGGTGCGCATACATCTTTGTGTTTGATAAGATTTCCCCTCCAAGTGACGGGATCACCTATCTAAAGGTCAATGGATTTTCCTCTGTGTTTCACAAATTCACCTATCTAGGTCACAAGATCACCTTTCTATGACATAAGATCGCCTAAACCTTGGATGCTCAAAAGAAATAGGCAGACACAAGAGACAAAATCGCCTATCTAAGGATCAGGATCGCCCCTTCTAGAGTGCAGGATCACCTCAATCTTTGGATGCTCAGCAGAAACAGGTGGACACAGGAAACAAAATCGCCTATCTAAGGATCAAGATTGCCTCTATCTTGGGATGTACGAACACAGGAAAAATCCCCTATCGGGATGACCAGTTTGCCTATTTCCTTGGATGTACGAATAGGAAATAGAAATTCCTATGACAGGATCATCTATTGGACAAGCCTACTATGTCTTGAACTGTACAGACATGGATGGTACAGATGGACGCAAGATCACCCTTGTGGACAGTAGGTTCGCCCAAGAAGGTGACAGGATCACCTATACTAAGGGAACAGGCAGACTCGGAGGTATAGACTGGACACAAACTCACCTAAGGGTATGGCAAGATCGCCTATTCAGAGAATAGGCAGGCATAGGGTCGCCTAACTAAGGGACCCACAAGAAAATCCGACCTTGAAAAGGATGAACTCGCCGAAAGGATGACCTAGACCAGACTCAGACACATAATCGCCCCTTTATAAGGAAGGATCGCTTGTCCATAATGCAATTTCACCTTTGTGAGAAGAAAACTCGCCACTGAGGGCAGGGACAGACTACAACAAAGGACAAAAACACAACAAACAATAAGTAGAATGGTTAGACTGACTCAGACTGACGACAAGCACTGGTATCGCACAAAGAAGACACGCCAAGCAGCACAATCCTAGAATTAGTAATAAGGGTTTACAAACTTGATGTAGGCCCACCACCTTGAGGGGACACCCTAAGGTTAATACTTCATGATACTAGGGTAGTTCTCTAGATCACCCTTTCTCACAAAGGTGGATAGCTAGCGATTCAGTGGCACAGGGTCATCAGCAAACACCACGGGCTCACCTTCACGCTCTCTCTTGGAGACTATCGTAGTCCACCACAGGGATTTCTATCTCAACCCAAGGGAGTACATGGTGAGTAACTTCAGGGTATGGTGCACATCCCTTGCACTACACCAAGCCACGGCTAAAACACAGGTCTCTATCTAGGATAAATAGTTTATCTCGTGCATCCTCGATATACACTAGGCACATGAGGCACAACTGTGAACACCAGCCTATCACAAGCATGGATTGGGAGCCTTAGCAAGGTATTGGAAACTCGGACCAACCTTGCATATCTTATCTAGGTATCACCCTAGCTTTGACGCTTCACTAGACACGATGTGACTGGATTGGGGTACAACTTTAGTTCTCCCCCTTTTATATACCCCACTGGTAGCACATGGTTGGAATCGTCCCCCGGGTGATGAAATCCTAGGAAGGTCTCGCTAAAGGAAGGAAATACTAGATGCTTCGATTGGTCCCCAGGCTTACATGTAGCACAAGGGGAGAGCTTAGACGCACTAGCACTTCCTGGGTAGACTAGACTGGACTGGAATGACTTGCAATTTCTCGTCACCTAGGATCACTGAAAGGTGCAAGGGGAGTGGATATGTCAACAATTTGCTCCCAAACATAGAAAACAGGTTAATTGACCCTTTAATTAATATACGTGTGCCTAAATTAGTGAGAAAAAAGACACACACAAACATATCTAACTAGGGGTCTTCGATCGATTATCTTATAGAAAATATGTCAATAGTTTTGATTGTTAGTCTTCATCAAACATGGGAGAACAAGCTGCACAAATTATTAATTAAATCCACAAGTTACCGATAAACAACTTAATCAGTCAGTACCCAAAACCAAAATCAAATTGTAGCTTAAATTGAAAAATTAAAGGTTCTGAAGTATTACCAATTCGACTTTGTGTGAGATGAATTCACCCTTGTCTGTGGGGCATGATCATTTGTTTACAAGATGGGTGAAGTCACAGTCGCATGTTCAAGTGGAGAGGCGTATACAATTTTTCCTATGTAACTCCTTCAAGTTCACCTCTATAGTCAACAATATCGCATGTTCTGGAGGTCTTATGCAGATTCACCTCTGTGATCAGTAATTTGATTGGTCAGATGCAAGTTTTCCCTTTTGCTAAAAAGGTGGGAGTGAGTTTTCCTATCTTCAAAGCACATTCGCCCCTATATCAAGCAAACTCACCCGTCGAAGGCGGATTCGCCCCTATGCGTGAAATTTGAACTTGCAAAATTCAAACAATAGGCAATAGAATCATGTTGTGGGTCCCACTGGGCGTGTCAGAAATGTGTGCAAGTGTGAATTCCTACTCTAAGATGCAAAAATAAAACTAATGCAACAAAGGAAAACACAAAAACAAACACTCAGATTAGGCCTATTTAAATCTAAACAAAACACAAGAAATTGGAAGTTTTTACCTTGTTTATATTGGTGGTCTTGGTTGGCCCTTTGATTGTTTGATATGTGTGCTCCTTGATGGAAAAATAGCTCAAAATGGTGCTCTAAATGATCATGGAGAGATGAGGATTCTAATGATACAAATGGGTATTGTGATGGATGCAATATGGAAGCTCAAATACTACAACAATGGTGGATGCAAGTGATAGTTTGAATGCTTGATGGCTAAGTGTGCTTGGTTGTGGATTGTGAAAATGAGGGCATTTCCACCATTTTTAGGGGAAGTTCCTCTAAAGGAATGGAGGGTCAGGATTGAGCCAAGGTGGATGAGATCAAGGGCTAGGGTGAGTTGAGAACACACAAACCCTCACAAGTTGACATGTGGTGGATGAGATGGAAAGAAGGGGATGATGCGGAGGCGACATGGAGGTACTAGGTTATACCTTGGGAAGGGACAAGATCTCCTCATAAAGGAGGTCCATGTCCACATGTGCTTGAGAGTACATGTGAGGAATTAAAAATTCCTCAAAATCCTCATGGGGATGGGAGAAGGAATTTTAAATTCCTTAAAATGCATTAGGAGATTAAATGTGAATTAAAAATTCACATGGCGAAGGGGGTGTCTTCTCCAAAAGGAGAAAGCATTTAATTGGGTTGACTTAGGACATATGCCATAAATGGCATGGAGATTAGGTTGGGCTAATTAGGTGATTAAGGTTGTGCAAATGCATGATTAGACAAATTAATGACAAATTAGAGGCAAGTAGGAGATTATGGAGGATGTGACTCTAATGATGATTAGGGGTGTGCACATCCTAATCATAGATTAATTAAATTAATCTGGATTAAAGAGGATTATGGAGAATGTGACATGAGGAAAGAGAAGAAAATGAATTAAAATTTGATTTAATTCATTTGGGCAAAAGTGACCAAATTAAATAAATTGGGATGTTTATTTAATTTGGATATGAAATGGGGATAAGGTATTTAATTAATTCATTAAACACCTCAGGGGACATTAGGCTAGAAGGCAACATTAATCAAATAATAAATTATTTAATTAATGAGGATGAGAGATGTGGGACAAAGGAATACAAGGGGTGAATTTGACCATATGGGAGTGGTCAAATTCAGGTGTCTACACTTCCCTTGTGTCTATAAAATGGAATTTTGAGCCTCATTTTAAGGATTCTATTCCTTAGTATTTTGTAGTCTCTATATAGTTTTAGCTTTGAACAATTAGGTCTTCTAAAGTTTCAAAAAAAAGATGATGTAACTTTTCTCTGTAATAACAACAAACAGCTCAAATATTGTTGTTGTCTTCAAATCAAATTGTATGTCAAGCTATTATTGTATTCATACTGTAATACAACTTCTTTTGAATCTTAATAATCAAGGATTGTTCATGGTTCTCATTCCACACTTGTTATGAATGTTTACTTGTCTTTTTTTCAAGTTTAATAGATTAAAATTCCTTTCAGTTAAGTCATTAAGGATCTTGTGGTTACAGTAATGATTTTGAAGAAGAGTAATAGTGTTGTCTCTTTCTTATTGGTTTCTCATTGTAGTGTAGTGAGGTTATAAGAAACCATAGAGTTAGTCTATTATCGGAGAATATTATTTCATCTTTTGACTCTATAAATGAATAAGGCATTTCTCTAATTAGATCCACATAACTCAAACTAGGGTTGAATCAAATTTGAAATTGAAAATTTATATCTTTACTATTATTCTCTCTTGTTTATGCTCACTTCACACCATTGAAATACGAAACATTAGAGGGTTTTGAAGATGATTTATCCAATCAGGATCATCATATAAATTGTCACTGTAAAGTTGTAATTTGTTCAACATCACTAAAATCATTGTTGTAATACAATGAATGATGTTATGTAAAGGGGAATCCACCTTGGTTTTGTAGAGCCTAAAGTGCAGAGGAGAAATAGTATAAAATTTATCTCTTGTTTGTTGGCCACTGACCTAAGGTTCTTGAGAATAGGATTTAGCTAATCCTTAGAGAAACCTAGACAATCAGTTGGAAACACCAACAGGAGGACTTCATGAGAATTTTTAGATTACAATATGGAGATATGATAGATCCAAATTTTCCATCCATGAACTCACAACCATCAAGAAGGGTGCAAATTAAATAATGGTATATGTTAGCAGTAGGTTCATCTTGATAATGAGGAAGGTGCCACTAAATCTAATGCCTAATGACTCCATGTCTCTTTTTCTATACTATGGTACATTTGATGCTAAGATCAAATAATGCATTAGAGATTAAAATACATATAATTTCAAGGAAGCACATGCTATTTCCATCAATATTTAGATCAATATGAGGGCATCCAATAAGCATACCAAGAGGGTAAATATCAAGATATCCCAACTTGACACAAAAGACCCAAGAAAGCCACTTATTACTAATGAAAATTGTATAAATTGATGGGTTTAGTGAAATAATAATCATATAAGGTCACAAGGAATAAAAAGGACTACCACCCCCAATGATTGTAACTCATTTTAATAAAGGTTAGTTTTTTTATAATAGACCTTATAATCATGGCTTAGCTAAAAGACCACACTAGCATGATTGGAGGAATATTCCTAGATTCTAGAGTGATTTTAGATAATAGGATAAAGTGACTCCAAATCCTTTATAAAGAGATAACATCCAGTTTAAAGACGCATGCTTATGGTGTAACATTTACTACCTTTTGTACAATCCTACCAATTGTGGTTACCCTAGTTAATAACAAGGATGAGGAACTCCCATATGAGGATGAAAAAGATATTAATCAGTTGGATGCATTTAAATATGGATCTATGGATGAAAAAGATGAATTTTCTAGTCAAAATAATATTGATCATGTTTTCAAATAGAATTATGGTGTTGGTCGAGTTCATAATAACAATTATCAATTCATTATTTTAACATACATGATAGAAATAATGATGTAGAAATTATATAAAATAAGCATGCCATATGATGAGGATAAATGAATCCTTACTAAAGATACACTTGGATACATTATCAAAATTGATATCAATTGAGGAACATACAATTTCTTTGAAGAGGAAAAACCAACACTACAATTCCAAAAGGAGATGAACCAAATCCAAAAAGATGCAATCATAAGGAAAGAGATGAAATTAATACTACCAATCCTGAAAAATGAGAAAATGGAAAACAGAAAGGATCTAATGTAGCATCAAATGACCAACAAGAAATATTATCCAAAAATTAATGAATGTAAGGAAGCTAAGGTAGCATAACAACTTCCTACACTAATCTTGAGAGAAGGATAATGCAAGACTTGATAGATCTTTTCAACAATTACAAAAAATTAAACATAAATAAACATAAATATCATGCATACTATAACACAATGATTTACATGGGGAAAACCCTTTCGTGGGAAAAACCCCACTTTAAAAGTCGCCCAATATATTATTCAGAAATCACAAAGATTACAATATACTTGTAGAGCAAGCTTCTCATAGGAGTATCACCAACCAGAGATCTAGAGGCAACATGATTGCTATCAAACTCTCATAATACATCACACTACATAGCCATAATACACCACCCTCATAAAATAGGGTTTCCTTCTAGGGAAATTCAATCCAACAAAATATCGACCGTCATATTTGAGACCTAATGATGAACGGTCCAGATTTACAATAATAAAATATACATAAAATTTAGCTTTTGGGGCGCTACCCTCGAGTTCCCATTAGGGCACACGGCCCTCGAACCCCCCATCAAGGGGATGATCCCCCTCGGACTTTCCCTTGCCCCCCCTCCCCCCCTCCCGCCAATAAATTACGTATCAACAGTAACTTATATAATTGCAAGGTTGAGACACATTTTCCCAACAATGAAGGTGCAACAATCCTGAGAGATCCAATTGCTAAAGTGCAACAAAATCTATCTTGACCATTAGAAGGTGGAGTTGAATATGAAGGAAATGAGAAAGAGAGAAAAGGTAAGGACTCTATGCCTTATGGTTTATTAATTTATTTTATTCCTATTACCAATGATATCACTCTTCCAAATGGTACACCCTTATCTAATTATAGCCCCATAGATATTGCACAAGTTATGAGTCAAATCAAATTATAAGTGTCATTGGGGAACCCCTTAGAATCCCCAAACATAAAGAAAGAGTATTGTCCTACTTCACTAATGTAAAAGAGCTTGACTATCCTTCTACTAGTCCCAATGATGTTATCTTAAGGATATGGAATTGTTAGCCCCGTTTTTCAAACTGGTAAAAATTTATACTTTTAAACATCAAAATTTTTGTGTTGAATGGTTCCTAGTCAAAAATTCTCCCATTATACTCAAATATTAAGTTTCTAACCATTTTGTATAAAAATCCCCATTGTTGCAATCAAAGCCCTTAGAAGCAATGATGCAACTTGCTGAAAATTGTGAAAATAATTAAATTTGAAAATATGTAAGAGTTGGTGAAATTCCTTTTATTGGGATGTTCTTAGTACATCATTTCACTTAAAACATGACAAGGTTTTAGCTCAGAAAGCCTCTCTGTTGGTGAGATATTAAAAGTTCAATTTTATGTGACGTGATTTATGAAAACAATTAAATTGGAAGGTTTGACAAGAGGCTTTTTTATGTCATTATTAACAACATGGAAAAGTTTCGTGAGAAAATATTGATCCAATTGAAACTTATGTATTAATATTCATTTGTTAGTTTGATGGATTTATCAGAAAAATTCATAAAGTTTCCACACGTAACATCAAACACTTTGTGAGTTTTTTAAAAAATCATATCAGAGTCTAAAATTTTGTGTGATTGGAATTAGAATAAATAATAATTGTGATGTTACTGGCTTTTGACAATGAGTTGCAACCAAAGTGCGAGATATATAGATTATGGTTGGCGTTTATTAGAGGTCTTTTACTAATTATATAATTGACATTAGCACCCGACTCACATCTCATCATCGAAGCAAAATGGATGTGGTCTTATGGAGTGCAGTGATGGCAAGATATGTATAAAATGGATTTGTTGAAAGTTTCAGGAAAATTCACTTAGCAGGTATAAAGTTAAACAACACAACCATTGCCAATATTATCCACTGCCACCTTGAAAGTTTTCTAATAGATACCTCTTATTCAATGGAATCTTTGAAAGGTCCAGTTGCGTACTTAGATTCTCGATACAAGAAGTATGAGTGTGATATATTTATTCATACAATGTGTTCCATTTAAGAAGCACCGATTGCTTCATCAAGCATATAGATTATCCTTGGATACAACCAGCTTTGGGGCATTTTCTCTCTATTTTCGTCTTCCTGGTATACTACCCGTGATAGCATTGATTGGACTTTGATTTTTTTGAGAGAGGTTTCCTGGTGGTTTGTATTAAATGTATAGAAATTGGTGTTCCAAATATATTGTCCTATGCTCATTTATCTCCTTTAAAAGGAGGTCTAGGGAGGTATTGTTTATCTAAACAATATTTTCCATAATTCTCTTGGCCAATGTTCAAATTGGATTTTTAGAACAAGCTACAGTTCATCGGGAAGTTCATCAAATATCTCAAAGTGTTTTAACACAAATATCATGTTCAAATTTTATTAACTCTGTGGCATTAGCTTGTCTAGAAACCCATGTCAATATTGTGTAGAGATGTATTATTAACTCACATGAAGATCATTTCAATAAGGAACATATCACTCGACGGTCTAGTTACAAGGTTGGTGTGCCATCTGATTTTGAGAAATATATACATGGACCTAACAAGACTAGACTTGAAGGGAAGGGATTACAAGTCTTGTTGTTGCTTTTACCATGAGAAGAGTGTTTCTTCTTCTTTTAGCTAATGTTCAGGATCTACCAATAAAGAAGGCTTCATTATGTGAGATAGACTTAGAAATGAAATCCAGAGCGCAACAAGTAATAACCAATATTAATTCAAATTTCAAAGAATTTACCTATCAAAGAATGGCTTGGCTACTACAATTATATTATAGCTATTGGCCTGAAATAAAATAAAACTTGTTGAACTCACAAATCAATTTAGTCAATGTATGGGCTCAAAGCAACTACCACCAATGTGGAAAATAAATGTAGAACAATTGGGTCTAGACCATATTTTCAGTTACAAGACATGGAATGGATCTCTAAAAGAGGGTATATTGAAAAGACTCTTGAAACTTTCAAAACAAATGTAATTGATTGGTGTAAGGCCAATTCCACAATCTTTGTTAATATCTTGATGCCAGTGTCAAATTGCAAACTTTGGAATAGTGTATGTATATCCATCTTAGCATAAGGAACAAGGAATTTCCTCCAATTTAAGGCTTGTAGAGGGAGTGATAATTGAGTCACATGGAAGGAAAAGATGATCATCAAATGCAATCAGAGTGTGTGTACTTGAAGGCCAAGTTCTTGGTGAACAACTAACTCGTGGATTGGAAGAAGACACAATGCATGCCTCAACAAAACTAATAACTTGTTCTTTCTTTAAAGTTAAATGTTTCGAGTTACCTTTTTGAAAAAGTGACTTATGTCACTTATTGTAATTAGAGGATAGAAAATAAGCCTTCTTTCTAGAAAGGAAGAGTAAATTATAACCAAACTAAGGCTTATTTCTAAATTATTGTATTTCAAGAAGGTAGTTACTAGGTGGTTACCAAAAGGAATCCTATAAATACAAGATATTTTGTATTGTAAAGAGTACTCTTACAAAGGGGGGACTTTTGAGAAGAAATTTTTGGAGAAATTGTATGAAGAATTTTGGTTTGACACTTTATACCTAAGAAATTTTGGAATTGTATAATTTCAAAAAAGATAATATAGAATGCATTTTGTTTGTATGCCCTAGATGTATTTCTAAGTTATTATTACTGGTTTCAGTATGTCAAATTGGTAATCCTTTTTTTCTTGGTGGAAATCATCTATTATCTATTTCAAAACATCTATAAATCATGCAATTGATGTAATGAACACACTCATATTTTGGTATCTCGGTTTTAATGTGTTGAAGCAATTTGTTTCCTTGTATGTTGAGATTTTTTACACTTCTTTCATTATCATTGCATATCAAAACATGTTTTTCAGTGAAGCCCCCTTGTAATTTGTCATTTCTTATGAAGACCTAGTTGGAATTCATATGTCTGGCACTAGGGTTTCTGTTATTTATCTTTCTTTAGTTTTTCCCTTTGATGTATTTCTAGGTTAAAAGTACACAAAAACCTCAAAAAACACCTATCATTCGAGGGAGCTACCCCTCTCAAATGCAAAGGAAACATGTTAGTCAAATAACAGTTTCTCCAACTATTGGGAGATTTTTTATTGCCCATTAGGTGAGTCATTTTGAAATCTATAGTGACAAATATACTTACTAACAAGAATGAACCATTGTAGTATACCTAGTAAATTATTTATCTAGTAAGCAACCCAATGTTGACCCTTTTACACCATGTTGTTGATCAATGGATAGTTAGTTCACAATTGAATGTTGGACTCAATGGCTTCAAGTAGTTTCATGCCCCTCTAGATTATAAATGGTTTAGGATAGAAGGTGTCTAGATCCTATAGTAAATGATTTTCTATCAATTATAGAGAGGTAAACATTGTAATTATTGTGAACAACATGGAGGCTTAACTAGTTGCATATCCAATTAAATACTTCTTGATGGACATAATCATGGTTGATTGTATAGCCAAGTGGGGTATATGTTGCTATCCAAAAAATGAATAACCTCTATGGATGGTAGTGTACAAATGCCTCCATCATATGCCATTATTTATCATAGGATGAAGAGGTCAATCTACACAAAGAAAATAAAATATAAAAAAAATTGAGGATAGGTATAAAATAGCCCATGAAGTGCATTATATTGATGAAAGACCTAATCATTTTATTGTATATTGTGAAGAATAAATTATAGACTACTAAGTCTCCCCTTCCCTTTGCTCCTACTAAAGATGTAAATGAATTATGGACCATGTTTTTTAATGGAGCATGTTCTATAGATAGTTTAGGGTCTATGGTTGTTCTTGTCTCACCTAATGATGAACCCTTCAAGTGTGGGATTAAGTTAAAATTCAAATGTACTAATAATATTGCAAAGTATGAAGAACTAATAGTAATATTATTTTTTCTCACAAACATTAGATTAAATGCATAAGGATTCTTGGAGATTAAAAATTTATTGCTCAATAGGTAAAGAATATGTAATAAAAGATGAAAGGTTCAAAATATATAGAAATGTTATTTCGGACATCATTGGATATTTGATGTAGTTGGTTTGGAATGGACTGATAGATCAAAATAATACTTCCATTGATGCTTTTCTTGTAGAGGCATCTAATTTTGACTTGAAGTTTGTTTCTTCCTATTTGTAATAATATATTGTCAAAGTCCTCACAAGACCTAGAATAACTTGTAATATTCATAACTAGTAGGTATTTAATGATAATCAATAGATTTACAAGTTTCTAAATTATGTAGATGAATTTGATAGATAACTAATTGATTGGGGACCCATAGTCAAACTTGAAGATGTCAAAGAGATGATGTTGGGAAATGAAGTAGTTTAGCTAAAAGCCAACAAAATTCCCAAAGGATCAATGGAATTAGAGAGGATATTTGATAGTGTTGATCACTATAAGATTAGGAGGTAGCTAATTGATGAAAGTAACTTATAAGGTGTAAATATTGGTATTCAGGTTGAACCTAAGGTGATCTACATTCATAATAAATTGAATTCAACTAAGAAACAAATGTTGATAGCATTATTGAATGTCTTGCATGGTTGTATGATGAAGTAAAATTCTATAGAGAAGATTTATTATGGCATATGATTCCTCTTCAACCTAATTAAAAATATTTCTACCAAAAGCAAAGGCTAATCAATCATGCCCCCAAGGTGCAAGAGTAACTTATGAAGCTAAAAGAGAGGGGAATCATCAAACTAATCTAGCACTTTGAGTGTGTTTCTGATCCAGGTGGATCTTCTGAACCTGAAAATTGAAGTGTTCTGATTTCTCCCAGAAGCAATGCCATCGCGTAAAGCACAGAATTCTGAATCCAGCACAACTTGAACGGGCGAAAAAGGAGTCCGTTTGTGCAAGATATCGCCGGTCAAAGTTTGGTCAAAGGATGGTCAACTCAGCTAACAGGGACGAGGAAAAAGGTGAAAAATTCATCGTCATAGAATTTCGCGAAAGTGGTACCATCGCGAAGAGCTCGTCGAGACCTTTCCAACGGTCTTCGTTTCGTGCAAATCGGACGTCATGTGCGCGAGTTAGAGCCAGTCAAACTTTCTGGTTGACCGAGGTACAAGTGGTACGGTTGCTGACGTCAACGTCATCCTGCTGACTTGACAACAGGTCATCGTATGGATGATGACGTGGACCAATGGGGTCTTGACACGTGGCAGTCCGTACAGTCCGTACAAGTGACGTGTCATCAGATGACGTTAGCACGATCGGCGAATGAAGTCTTGACACGTGTCCTCCAGCTGACGTGGCGTTGACTAGACAGGCGACGAAGGCTGATGACGTGGAGCAGTAGAGTTCCGACACGTGGCATTCAGTGGCAGCTGAGTCATTCGATGACGTGGCGGTGACACGGATGCTGACTTGGTTTCTCCGGCGAATATCTCCCTGCCATGTGGCACCTCCGCATACCTTCATTCCACCGGTGCATGTGTTGTTCGTTTGTTAAAACTGTATGAGCGGATTTGAACCCCTGGCCTGTTGCTTGCGAGGTTCTTGCCCGACCATTCCACCATTTCCGCGGCCGTTACTAATTATGTGAAGCGGTTTGAATTTGTTATTATTTTATTGGGAGTTGGTTTTATAAATGGCCGGCGGAAGTTGAACCCGCGAAGGACGGACTCCTAAAAGGTTATGTGGCCGTTGGGCCACCGAATTATCTTTGGTTTATGATGGCGCCGGTTTTTGTTGATGAGTAGGTTGAAACCGAATTGTTTTTAAGTAAACTAAATTCCCCAAAATTATTAAACAATAATCCTTTTTAAGGATTAGTGGTAACTAATAGTAGCCCGAGAATAAATCAATTAGGGGCCTAAAATTAATAATGGGGATTTTTGATAAAAGATTTATATGTAAATGGAGGAATAAGGGAGATTTTGTAGATTTTATGGTTTCTACCATATCGGGTAAACTTCAAATATAAAAGGGAGGAGTCTTGGAGTGTTTTTTCATCATCTATTAGTTGATCAATCATCCATCAGTTGATCATTCTCCTCTTGTTTTCCCTTTCTCTTAGTCTTTGAGAGGCTTTTTTGTGAGAGAATTTCTTAGAGGGAATTAGGAGAATATTTGAGTTGTGATGTATTGATGTTCTGAGTCTTGTTGTAGATCCTATTAGGCAAAGTTAGTTTTCTTCCTCTTTATTAGTCATCCCTAGCCTTGAGAGCTTTTGAGAGGGGTGTGAGTGAGAGACTTTTGTATGACTTTGTGGGAAGGCTACAAGATATTGTAAAGCAGTGTTGCAAGAGGCTCTAGTGGAGATTGTACTGCATTTCAGAACATATCAATAGATTGGTCACTCGATTGAGCTCAACCCGAAGACGTAGTCCACTTGGACGAACTCCGTAATCAAATTGGTGTCTTCTTATCTCTCTCTTGGTGCTATGTTTTGAATTCTCTCTATGATTAATGTTCCTGTTACTTCATTGTTGATGTCTTTATACCTTTGTTCGTAATCACTCGCAACGTTTGTCATAGATCCCTTCCGCTATACGGATCAGTTTCTAATCTTGTTCTAGTCAATAAGAATGGGGACAGAAATGTATGTGTGGACTTCAAAAATTTTAATGTCAAATCTCTTAAATATAATTACCCTTTCCTTAGTATGGCTTGCCTACTGTAAAATTTCACTACATCAAAATTAATTTCCATGATGGATGGGTTCTCAAGATACAACTAGGTAGTTCTCAAGGAGTCAAAATAACACGACCACATTTACAACTCCTTGGGGAACCTATATCTATGTGAGAATGTCATTGGACTCAATAATTTAGGGTCAAAATTCTAGAGAGCCATAGATGTTACATTTGTAGGCCTCATAGATGAAATCATGGTGGTATACCAAGATGACCTAGTAACCTACTCCAAGGATAGAAAATATGATTGCAAGCACTTGGAGAAAATATTTAAAAAGATTCATTGAATATAGGATTTATTTGATTCCCAAAAAATATGTATTTAGTGTAGAAGAAGGTAAGTTGATAGGGCACAATATATCTAAGAATGAAATAAGGATAGATCCAAAAATAGTAAAATAAATTCACCTTATTCTTTGGTCTAAGATAGTCAAGGGAGTGTAGTCCTTCTTTGGGAAAATCAATTTATTAAGGAGGTTCATCAATTTTTTCTAAGAAGACTAAAGCAATATCCAAGATGGTAAAGAAGGAACAAACAGTTACTTGGAGTGATGAACCAACTAAGACACTTATGAAGATAAAGTAAGAAATCAAAGAAGCATTGATCTTGGTAGGCTCATATTACTCTAAACCCTTTCATCTCTTCTCATTTTCTTATTTTCATATTGTTTCTATTGGAGTACTTCAAAAGAATAAGGATTGATATGAGAAACCTATTGTATCTTTAATAATTATTTACAAGCCTGGGTAGCATTGGAGTATTTAATAATGGAAAACATACTTATACCCTAGTAAAATCCATCAAGAATTATAGGCCATACTTAATAGGAGAAAAAATAATTGCATATGTGTCACAAACAGTTGTAAAAGATATTTTTACTCAACAAGAATCCTTAAGAAATATTTACAGATGGATCAATAAGATCCAAGAGTATGATATTGAGGTACAAAAAGTAAATTTTTTCAAATACCAAGGCTTGGCCAAACCTATGGCGATTATAAATTTAGAAATAGCTAAGGTCAATACAAAAATACTAAGTATGCATCTACCTATTTTCAATGAAAATATTATCCTTGGTATAAGAATATTATCTTTTACCTTCAAAACATGAAGTGCCCCTTTAGGATGAATGAGCACCAATAAATAACTGTAAATTTATAATAAAATAAGTATGGGTGATACATGACAACATGATGTGCAAAGATCCAAATAGATTTCTACTCAAGTACCTTAATCAAGAATAATCTATCCAAGTGATATATGAATACCATCAAGGAATTTGTGAGATAAATTTCAAGGCCAAGATCACCACATACAAGATCCTCATGATAATATTTTAGTGGCCTTATTTATTCCAAGATGTAGCTAGAAAAGTGAGGATGTTTGATGCCTAGTAAATATATTCATATAAATTGAAGTTTTTAGATAGCCTTCCTCTTACCTTTGTGAAAGTAGAGGCTCCCTTCTAGCATTGTAGAATTGACCTCATAAGAGATATATAAAAAAATACGACTATAGATACAAGTGGATTCTTGTGGCCATCAACTACTTCACCAATTGGGTCGAGGCAATCCTAACTTGTAATTTTACATCAAAGGTGGTGGAAAATTTCATATTGAACATCATAACTAGATTTGGTGTGCCTATGAGTATCACTAAAGATAATTCCATGTGTCTCAAATCATATGATGTTTCAATCTTATGCAATAATTATGGAATTTATATAATTCATTAATCCCCTTATCATTCCCAAGGAAATAGAAAATTTAAGTCCAACAACAAAGTCCTTATGAAAATCATCAAAATAACATTGGATATGAATAAGAAAAGGTGGGATGATAAATTAAATATGCACTATAGGCTAATAGAGTGACTTATAAGGTTGCTATTTGTAGGAGTCCATTTGAACATGTATATGGGTTGGATGCCAAGATGTTGATTTGCTTAGAGAAGATAGTATATCAACTACTACAAGATGTTGATGAAGGAGAAAATGTTGTAATCTCTCAAAGAATAATGAAACTGATTGAATTGGATGAAAGTATGAGGATTTCATATTAGAATATTATGTCATATAAGCATGTAGAAATTTTTTATTTGACAAGAAGGTGCTTCAAAGAAACTTCTAGGTTGGATGTTTGGTCCTTGTGTGGAATGCATGATCTAAGAACAAGGGTAAGCATGGGAACTTTGATCCCTTATGGCTTGGTCCATATGAATTGTTGAGGAGTATAGTCACAATGTGTCTCTCAAATATTTGGTAGGAAATATGATAGAGCTACTTGTTCATGGTCAACATTTGAATCACTACTTCATGCGAGTAATGATTTCCTACCTTATATTATATTGTGTTTTATGGTGTGCCTTTTCTTGTAAGAATCATGTTGTTCATATCTTTTTGTATTCATGATCCCTATTTGATTATGATAAAGTGTGTTATCCCACATTCTTTTTGTACCCCTTTTATGGTTTTCTCTTAAAGTTCTAGATCTTCTCTTTTTTCTTCATGAGCCAAACATCCCCATAAAAGCTAGTGTTGGGAATAAGTTTTATGATTCCAAATTTCTCCTAAGTCCTACCTCATTTGTATGTTTTGACCTTATATTTTCCATTTTTGATATCTAATTCAAGAAGATCCTTAGTTGGGTTCCTTGCATCTAGCATTTCCAAAGGATAATTAATTTGCATGTTCTTGTCCAAAATTCTTAGTGAAGTTATTTGTGAGTTCATATTATGGGTTTATTGCTGAAATTTATTTTGGTGGAGTTAGTAGAGTTTTAGGAAAAAGTTTGACCTTTTGTGTGTGTGGTGTTGGGGGTTCACCTTTGTTATTCCTTGAGTTTTTGGATTCTCATGAGACTTTTTCACTAAGGAATTTGGTGTTGGGGTTCTAGGTCCCCATAGAACCTTGACCCCCACTCTTCCCTTGCTCATTTTGGTTCCTCCTCTAAAGGTCATAGGTCCTCAATTGGATCTACGATCAAGCAACGAAGTCCCAAGATCCTCAATCCCCATGAGTTTGTAGTCCTTATGACCTTGTTGTTCCCCCCATCATGTATTCCCTTCCTCTCTTATAGTTTTAGAATTCTATAGAACCTTGGGACCCTCATTGTGCCCTCTTCCTTGTATGTGGTCCCTCCTAAACTGCAAGACCTAGTGGGCTATTGACCCCTCCCCACTCCTAATTCCAAAACTTGATCCCTAACTTGTTTCTCCATGCCCCAAATTCCCATTCCTTTCCTAAACCTAAACTTCGATCTATTTTCCCTCTCTCTCTTGAACTCCAAATCCCCAAACATCCCCAAAGGAATCCCTCACTCTTGCACCTCATTATAAATTCCATGTTCCTCCCAAATTCATGATTGTTACTTGTTGATGAATGCTTTTTCACTTCTCAACACAGACAAAACACAAGCGTAATGTCTCTCTTGAAAGGTAATAATCTACAACTAAGTTTTAGAAAATAACCCCAAGGTCTCTTGGGTGTTAGGTCATGACTATGCAAAAATAACTCAGTTATTTGATGTGATTTGTTGGTAATCACAAGGGACCTTTATGGTTCACAAAGCTTGGAAGTTTTGGGTCTATAACAAAGTTTTAGAGTTCTATAAATTATGAACAGTAGCAACAATCTTGTGATAGCATTCTGAAACTCATCTTGTTCATCAGATAAGACACTGTTATGATGCTAGAAACTTATGTTTGATTCAGATTTTAAAAGAAAATTCAAAAGGTTAAATGGTTTAGATAGTTATCTTAGATCTAAAACTATGGGACAGTAGTAACAATGGCATATGTTGCAGTAGAAAAACTTCCCAAACTAAGTTTTTCTTAACCAAGAATCATCCATAGTGTCATAAAACTAGTGCAATCTTCAAAGGCTCTTTGCAGATTTTTAGATTGTAACATTCACTTATTTAGCATGAACATACAATTGAACTTAGGTGCAGCAGATAAAGGAGCTCAAACTAACTTTACACAACAATTTGTCAACAAATTACAAAAAGTATGAGCTAGAAGTGCATCAAATACTACAACATGGATCCATAATTAAAGTTGAACATGAACTACAAGATGAAAATAACTTAAATAGAAATGAACAAGCTGAAATAAACATTTGGAGGCTGAATCATGCACACATAATGAATAGTACACAAGAAAACATCAACTTCAATGATTTTCTTATATATTGCAGCAGAATGCCTTTACACAACTCATCTCTCTCTTTGAAAATGAGAGGATGCCCCTATTTATAGTTTTCAAAAGGTAGAATGAATGGTCAAGATTACTTTACAATGAATGGCTCAGATTCATTCTAGCCTTAGGGTTTTCACATCACCCAATAAGAGTACAAAATTTACAATATAAAATTGGTTATTTTGTCTTTTTCCCTATTTTGTCTTGTAGCCTATTTTGTCTTCTAACTACCTTTTTAAATATTTATCATCTATTACAAGATTTCTAGCTTCTTTTTACAATGTGGCATATTTGACAAATTTATCGATGGTAGCCAAGAGCTTATTTTCCTCAGAGAAGTCATATTTTGAAATCTAGAAGGCAACCCTCTTAAATCCTTACACCATTTGATCACGATGCTTTATGCACATTTCACCTACCTTGATCATTTTCTCCGACTCTGAGAGGGCTCACGCAGTGAAATCCATGAAGCTTGCCGACAAAGTGTTGTCAACTCCTTGGTCCATTCTCTTATGGAACTCGTGCTTTATAGCCTCTCAATCCAACTCCTACACTGGCATCTTATATCCCGTGACCAGTTCTAAGAGATCATCACATTTGGCCAGGTGATCCACAATTCGCGCATGATTGGCCTTTGATTCAATTAAAGAATTCTCCAAAACTCCTTTCTTGTACTCGCAATTGAGTAGCCAAGCCTTGAGAAGCCAATGGTCTTCTTTCAGCAGGGACAAATCTTTTTCCCAGATTGATAGGGAGAGCTTAAGAATGCTCTCCAGCTTGGGGTATGTGATTCTATAGAGTTCTGGAAATTCTTTACACACCTTGATCTCCTATTCAACTTCCTTCTGCAAGATTAGATAATTGGTATGCATTTTGGCTACGCAGTGAATGCCCTTATTGCCCATGTCAATAACTCTTTGGAACTAGTTTAAGGTGGACTTAGTCTAGTTCTTCATC
This sequence comes from Sequoia sempervirens, assembly GCA_007258455.2. Taxonomy (NCBI): domain Eukaryota; kingdom Viridiplantae; phylum Streptophyta; class Pinopsida; order Cupressales; family Cupressaceae; genus Sequoia; species Sequoia sempervirens. Next base: position 240,283,126 of record VDFB02270651.1, read on the forward strand.
TTCTCCATTATATTGATTTCTTCTTTTGACAGTAAGTCAGGTGTTGGTGACTCCATTGGGGCTTCCTCCCCTATTGTGGTCTATTGCTATATGTAGGTAGTTAATTCTACCACTTGTGCTTTCAAATCCTCCTTTATCGATTGATCTGTGTTCATCTGTTGGAGGATCATAGGAATTGACCCCTAAAATTCATCTATTTTTTGAGCTCGAGAAGAAGGGTCCAAATTGATGGTGATCACCTGGTAGTCCTTTCCCTACATGGTGTCTACATCTTTTTCTGCGGCTAGGGTTGCCACCTGTAATATCCTCGTACACAACGCGTCAGTTGTGATGTGAGACCTTACTTTTGGATTTTTCTTCTCACGCATCTTTACTTAGGATCGAGCCAGTATTGCTTCCAGGTAGGCCTTGGGATCCAGGAGCATGGGGCCTTTCTTTTCAATTGCTTCCCTAACCATGAGGGAACTTTTGTTTGATGATCGAGGGATGTAGTGGTGAACTCATTATTTTCCCTTTCACCTTTATCTTTTGATAGCTCTTCCTCTTCATGCCTAGGAGCACCTTCAATGTTTTCATGTCCTTTGTCCTACTCTTCTTCTTGCATTATGGTCTTCCCCTTGTCAAGCTCAATAGATTCCACATTTTCCTCATCAATATTTTTTATTTGTGCTACCCCTTTTATTTCTTCATGCTCAATCTCAATATCTTTGTTGGGCTCAACATCCTTCTTATTTGTATCTACTTCTTCTTTATCTTTCTCTCCTTCCAGAGGAACTTCTTCATGTTGCAGACTCTCATCCTGGCCAATTTTTGGGAGCTCATCAACTTTTTCCACATCAATTTTTGTATCGATTTTCCCTTCCTTAGAATGATGTTCCTCTAGGCTTGCCTCTTTATCCTTATGTTTGTTAGGTTGCTCTCCCTCAGGCTCTTGATTTGAGATTTCAACATCATAGTAAGTACCAAACTTACTCGTATCTCCATCCTCAAGTGTTTGTCGCCTTCTTCATCAAAGGCCACTTCATCAAAATCAATTCTTAAACCCTCCTCCACGTGCTCATAATAATTGTCTTGATCAGAGTCCTCAGGATCTTCAACGACATCCACTACTATTTCCTTAGGTTGTTCCCCACTTAACCTTTCCATCTCTTCGTAGATCTGCATTGTAGCCTCCATTTTAGGTGGCTTGGTAGGAGGCGGAGGGAGGGATAATGCTACAGAAAGTTGAGCCATAAGAATTTTAACCTGAGGATTTAGAATAACCTCAGAGAGCTGAGGTGGTATATTTTGCAAATATGAGACTAAAGTCTCTGGCAAGGTGAGGGGTGCTATAGAGGTTGTGGGCAGAGAAGGTGGCAGGGTTGAAATAGTTGGCAATGGAGGCAGGAGCGAGGAAGATGATAGTGGGGAAGTGGTAGAAGAAGAGGAATCGAGCACAACAACGGGAGCAGTCGGGGAAGTGGAGGTGAGGTGGACAAGGATTTCCACAGCAGGCGGAGATGAGACAGGCACTGATTGAGGAGTAGAGGGAGATGGCGCAGGAACAACAGTTGGAAGCATAGAGGTTAAGGGTGGAGGTGATCATGGTTTCTCCTCTTCTTCCTATAGAGGAGACCCTTCCTCCTAGATGGCAAGCATATCGAGAACAAAGGTTCCCATTTTTTCGGCTTCTTTGGCGATCTTTGCCCCTTGACAGCCTTCTTGGTGTATAATTTTTGCTTCGGCTATCGTTCTAATGTATTCTTTCTCTTCCTAGATCTGGTGATAGGTGGGGACTTGGGGGCCTCACCCGAAGAACCTGCAGTAGCACCACTCTCTATATCATCTTCAACCTCCCCATAGGTTGTCTCTACACCCTGTTGCTACAATTGGGCTATTTGATCATCAAGCCATTTCTTGGTCCTTTTCTCTACTAGACAAGTAACAATATCTAAATTTGTGACTTCTGGCTTAGTACAGTCAATGACAGGCAATGGCACATTGACTAAAGCATTATATCTCTCATCAAGAATGTTGTCGTCTTCTACTGCTTGATCGAGAACTGGGAAAAAATTGATGGATTTCATAAACTTGGCTCTCATTCTCATATAATACCTCCTCTAGACCTCATCATCGTCATCGTAGTTTTCCCAAAAGTCTTCAATGTGGGGCCTATGTGCATATTGTTTTCCAACCTATTTCTTCAGTATTCCCAGAGGATCTAGGCCTCCTCTCTCTGTGTGTAGCTCCATGTTGTACTCTACAAGATCCTTCTCTAAATACTTCGCACATGGGGCAGTGGGGCATGCATACATTCCCTGGCCAAATGCAAGTGGGTACAAGACCCCAACATGATGCTTGTTATGCAGTAAAGTGTGGGCAGTTTGCAACTGTCAGGTGAGCTCCAACAAGATGATTCTATCATTTGGGTATTGGGGTAGTCGATACGGGAACCCTAAGAATCCTTTGGCCCTTATGTATGTGAACTTAGGGAACTGGATGAACCTGTACCCAAAACCCTTTATTATCGCCTTGGCACTGTGTGACATCCTTCTATGGTAATCTTTCGCTAGGATCCGAACGATGTGCATTATAAAGGAATCATTGACCCACCTATAATCCTTTTTATAATTTGTGTATTGTAACTGTAGGTAGCAATTATAAACAAGGTTATGCCCTTTCTTTATTCCTAATTGGCCAACATAGTTCAGTCCCTTGTATGGTTGTGACTGCTAGAAGATACAACATAAAGGAGGTCATATAGAACTCCTAGGTTTTCTTTACTACCATAAATTGTCTATGCAAGTTCTCACTGATGATCCTTGCACAATGAAACTTGGTTTCTCCTCTTAGGATCTACTCCACAAAGTAAAACATCCATTCCTCAAAAAGTGTTGAAGTGGGGAGGCCCATCACTCTGCTTAGGAGTGTTTCTAAGTCATTGGCTTCCTCCATGAGGTTGCTTCGGTATAGCTTTTGGGGAACTTTTTTGGCATTTCCCCTCTTCTCAAGTAACCATGTTTTATTGATGGTTCTCTTGCATCCCGTGGGGTCTGCCTTTCAGACATTCAAAGCATACTCTTTCTTAGTCTCCTCCATCTGATCAAATAGTGAGATGCCAAATGTCTTTCCAATAGACATGGGAGTCAAGTCAACCAGTACCCTCCCATCTACAGTGATTATCCTTCTAGTTTGAGGGTGATAGCACTCTCTCCATGCAAAGATTAGCTCTGAGCTAATCAAAGTAGGAGGGAAGCCTGTTGCCTTTGCAATTCCACTTTTCTTTATTCTCAAGGATTCCTCGGTTTTTGGGTTGACCATGATTCATAGTCTGAACTCATTGATACTTACATGACCCAGGTTAGTATTTGTTACTTTATCCCAATTGGAAGTGATTTTTGAAGTGCATTCTACACCATGGAACTTGTACTTCATCTTGGTTTTCTCTTCTTTCCCTCTTGGATTCTTTGCAATCTTCTTGTCTTTGTTAGTTTTCTCTACTGGTTTCTCTGTTGGTTCCATAAATCTTGCACATAAAGTGTGTAGTAAGTTCCTTGATAAATCAAGAGGGCAGAAAATTAGTTAAATCTTGCCAAAATGTCATTAAATGCATCCACATGCCCTTAAAATATCATCACATTCATTCAATTCTATCATTTCATGTTCCCTTGTGAATTTTGTAGATTTGCGGGTTTGGTAGTGTGGGTTTCCGCCTAGCAGAAGTTGCCATGGTAAATGTCATTAGAAACGGCTTAGGGAGGATGGAGTTCTGCAGACGGAGTTCCAACAAGGAATTTTTGCAAGGTTTAAACGTAAAGCTAATCTAGTGCAAAATCATTAGGCACATGAGTAAATGTGAGTTGGAATGTTTGGAATCATTGCCCCCTTAGTCAAAGTAGCTTTTATGCCCATGCAGAAATTGATGATGCAGAAGTCGTGAGGCAGGAAGCCTTTTAAGTTTTATCATAAGGAACATCCCTAGGGACACGACAACCTACAGGTAGAGTTCCGCATAGTAGGACTCGCAATGTCACTTCACTTAGTCAATTTTTGCTTAGACATTCGAGCACATGGAAAATGTCATGGAGAAGCATGCTTGAACTTCTTAGCTGAAAGTTCCATCACTTTGTAAGCTGTAGAAATTTGAAGTGGAGATCCGTTAGGATTTTTTTGTTTGGTAGTAGCTTAACATGGACAACGTTCCGCAAGTAGAGTTTCGCATAGAAAAAACTACAAGGACACTTTGACTTGGGATTTTTACCTTGGTTTTTCATAGCCGGTGAATCATGAGATCATCAAAATTCACACCCATAATTGATTGGAAACTCGACAAGCGAAAGGCACTACGTTGAAGGTCATTGCGGAAAATTGATTGGCAGAATCTAGAAGGAGAAACTTCATTGCGGGAATACCATTGGCGAAAGCAACGAGCAAAAATTATGCATTGGAAGGGTGCATGGCGAATGCCATAAGGAACGACAAAATGGCAACAAAAACCCGCAAACAAACTTCTACTAAGGGAAATTCGAAGGGCAATTCCCGCAGGCGATAGAAAGCAGTGCGGGTTTTGCATGGCGAAAACCTACAAAGAGGTTTCCGCATAAGCTTGAAACTTCATGAAACTTGGGTGAATGACTTGGCCAAGATGGATTTGGAAAATTTTAAGGCATGTGACCATCCTAAGCTCAAAACAAGGGCACAAAAATCGAGGCAAACATGAACTGACCCAACAAAACCAAAACAAAAGAGGGTGGTCCTCATTCTGAGCAGGGTGTGTGTGCAGAAGGCACAAAAAATGGTGACTCCATTGGGGAACACTCCCGAGCATTCCAAGGATAAGGATTCATCTGAAACCCAAAATCTCTAGTTTTGCAAACTAGAAGCAGGCATCATTAAACGAGCTCAAGTCTCAAAGAAGAATAAAATCCTTCAGTGAATCAGGTCACAAATACCTCAGAAGTGTGTGTGCGGTGAATTCATTCCCATCCTTTAGAAATTGTGTAGGGAAGTGACCAATCATCCAAGACAAGCTACGTAAATAATCCAACCCCAAAAGTAACCTGTACATCTCTCCAATGCCAGTCAGGCATCCATAGCACCAATGAAGTTGTCGCTACAATCCCCCACAAACATTGCTCTATTGCTATTTAGGCATCCATAGCCCCGATAGAGTTGTTTGCACACCCACATAGTTGCCTTCCTTTTCAATGTTTCCTTTTTTTTCTTTTCTTTTTTATGCTTTTCTCTATACCTTTTTGCTCAACTGAATAAGCAATGAAGCTTATAGTGGGGTTTGGAGATTACAGTGGTCACTAGAGTAGATTCAAGATTTTTCACTTGCTAAGGCTTCATGATAACTATCGTATAGTTCATTAGAAGTATTAAAAATGTGTATTATGTGCAATCTAAGATAAGTGTGAAAGGATTCAAACAAGCTTTCCATTCTAGGTCAAGCCAGAGTTCGAGTGAAGAGACCCGATTCACAAAAGCAAACATAGATCCTTGGTAACTCATGAATGCACAACAAATCGGACCCTTTGAGCGGGCCAAGCACAACCACCACATCAAGACCAAACAACACCCTCAGCAAAAAATGAAGGGCCAGCAAAACAATCAAAGGCAAAGTGAAACAAAACAAGCAAAAGAGACCTACTCTAACTATGTACAAGAGTGAGCTAGAATAGCTCAGGCGAGGAAAACGGAAGGCATTATCTCCTGAAATTTCAAAAATTTGAAAGGGGCCAAGCCATAGCTTGTTGAATTTATCATGTCCCCCTTTCTTCTCATAGGCCTTGTCCCAACATAATACTAGATCAACAATTCTAAAGGCCTTGACTTTGGCTTTACGATCAAATCATCTTTTGACTACGCCCTGATATTTGGTGAAATTTTCTATGGCTTCATCACGTTTCTCTTCTAAATGGAGCAGCTCAACTAGATAGGCTTCAAGACGTTCTCCCTCCTCATAATAGGTATTTATAAACTGTAGCATGGGAATCTTGAGGTGGATTGGGAAAACGGGTTCTAAACCATAAGAGATGTGATATGGGGAAGTTCCTAGGGATGCTTTGTGTCGAGTGCAATCTTCCCATAGAGAAAATTGTAACTAGGTGTGCTAGTCCTTCAGATTCTTATCCAACATTTTGCAGCGTATGCAAATTAATAGATTTTTGTTGGTAGATTCAGCTAATCCATTGCCTTGGGGATAATAGTTTGACGAAAATTTGAGCACAATCCCATAATCAATAGCCCAACCCACAAATTTAAGAGAGGAAAAATTTGGACCATTATCACGTAAATGGACATCTAAATGATTGATAATACAACTTTCAAGAAAATTAATCACTACCTCAATTGTGCATTGTCTACAATAAATTTTATTTGACCATTTAGTACAGTAATCAGTCACGGTTAGAATGTACCTATGACTCGCAAAGGCTGGTGGGTTTACCGAACCAATGAATTTGAGTCCCCACTAGGCAAATGGTCTTACCTCGGAAAATGACTATAGTGGAACAACAACGTACCTCTCCTTGGTGGCAGCAGTCTAGAAAACATGATAGGATCGAGCCTGATTGTGAACGTCTTTGAATAACGTCACCCAATAATATCTAGCTTGTAGAATATGGTGAGCCATTGAAGGTCTGAATCTATGTCCCATTCCAAATTTGTCATGAAGCACCCTCAGCACTTTAGCTACATGTATTTTCCCTAGGCATCTGAGGTAGATCCCTTCGTGATTCTTATTATATAACATGGCTCCTTTTAGCATATAATTGTTGTTTTTCAGCTACAGGGCTCATTTCTAGACTCCTTGTAATCATGGTGGGCATTTATTGTTCAACAAATAATATACAATATCATCATACCATTCATTTGGAGAAACATCCTCCAAGTGGTATTGCTAGACAGTGAGTTTTTCGTTTCATTTTCACCATAGTGCATGTGAGAGCTTGTCCTCAAACCAATTTCATTGGTTGGATCTCCATATCATATTCTTGCAAGAGTGTAACCCATTTTTCTCGTCTTTCCCCTGGCTCATTTTGCATCAATAATATCTTGATAGCTAGGTCTAGTACAATGGAATATACCTTATTTCTTAGGATGTGGTGCTCGAACTTCTTGACTCCACAAACTAGGGCATATGCCTACTTCTCAACATTAGGATAGCACAATTCAACGTCCTTCAGTGGGGCACTCATGAAAGCAATAGGATGTTCACTTCCCGTATCGTCCTTTTGTGTCAGTATGCTGGCACATGAGTGGTCTAAGGCAAACAAATATATAGAATGGCTTAGAGTAATCAGGGTTGACTAGTATGGGAGCATCTGCAATGGCCCTCTTTTATTTATGCAAAATCCTACTTAGCTTTTGGCGTCCATTCTACTTTGGCATCTTTCTTAAGCATAGCATTTAGTGGTTTCACAATCTCTACAAACCCTGTGATGAACTTCCTAACAAATTTAATTTTACCAAAAAAGGATTTCATTTCTTTCTTGCTTCCTAGAGGTTGAATCTTTAGGATAGCCTAGATACACTCTAGATCAATTGATATACCCTTTTCTAAGATCACATGCCCTAGGAGTTTCCCTTTAGTTACCCCAAAAATGCACTTATTTGGGTTCGACGAAATGCCAAACTCTTTGCACTTTTGGAACACCTTGCATAAGTCAGAGACACGATCACCTCTTTTCTTTGAGAACATGGTGAGGTCACCCATGTAGATGATGATACATTTACCAATGAGTTCTTTGAAAGCTATATCCATGGCATGTTGAAATGTTGCACCTGCATTAATCAAATCGAATGATATTTTTTTGTATCCAAATGTGCCCCACTTTGTGGTGAAATTCATCTTGTGCCTATCTTCATACTGCACCATTACTTGGTTATATCCTGAATAACCATCAAGAAAAGACATCATTTGTGAACCATTGACAATTTGTAGCACTTCATCCAATGAAGGCACAAGATAGTTGTCCTTCTCATAAGCTTTGTTCAAATTTCTAACACACACAACCTAATTTCTTTGTTTTCTTGCAGACTAGAACCAAATCGGCCACCCATGTGGAATTTCAGAAAGGGAAAATTATTCGGGTGGACAAAATCTTATGTACATTGATCGAACATTGTTGCTACCTAAATGACTTCACATCCGAATTGAGGGGGATAGTGTGGGTAATGATTGAAATTTCATAAGTCTTGAGGTCCTCATATCCCCAAGCTATCACATCATATTATGCATGCAATACCTCAGTGATTCCTTTATTTTCCTCTAGGGTGTAGACCTTGCCAATAAAAACATTCTTAACACCTTTTGTGGTACCCAGATTATAAGCATTGCACTGGTTATCTATGGAGTCCTTCTTGGTTTGCTAGCACTGATCCCTTATGTGGTCAAGTTCAAATATTCTTTTTGACTGGACCATAACCCTAGGTATTGTGTTGGTCTTTAAATTGATAACCCCTTCTATGTCAAGATTGGCCTCTTCAGGCTCTACTTCATCTATGATTTAAGAGGCAAATACGTCAGAATTGGTGATGAAGTCGAGGATATGATTGTCATCTTCAAACACTTGGAAATTGGTCATGTTGTCAGGCATTGACAGGATGGGAGTGAGTTCCACAATGAATTTCCTTAGGTCAGTTAATGACAAAGCTAATGCATCAACAGTTTGGTTTTTACAGCGGGGAATGAGTTGGATATTGAAGGCAGGCATCAAACCCCTTAATGAGGTCCCATACTCTATGCCTATAGTTAGCTAACCTTTGATCATGACATGAGTATAATTTTTTGACTTTCTTGACAACTAGTTCAAAGTCCCCAAATACTTGTAACATTTTAGCCCTTTTTCTTAATGCCATAAGCAACCCATGAACTAATGCCTCATATTATGCTACATTATTAGTACAATAAAATTTCAATCTATGCGCAGCAAAGTACGTCTTACCCAAGGTACTGATCAATTCGAAGCCAACCCCTGCTCCCTACTTGGATTTGGATCCATCAAAGCACAACGTCCAAAACTTGGAAGGGCATTTCCCCTTGGAGTTGGTTGAGCATATCTCATTTTCAGGCAGCACATTCAATCCTTCACCCTCAGACTATTTACACTTAAATTGGTTTTGATCTTGTTGTTCCTTTAGAACCTCCTTTGGTGCAATATTCCTTTTAATGTGATGTCATTTGGCATAGGCAACACTCAAACTCAGAATGGGATGCATCATGGATTCTACACTAGCTAGGCAATAAGAGTTCCTTGAAATCCACCTTGGCTCCTAAATTGAGTTGATCATGTACACATTTCTACATGAATTTCTAAAAACTGTCAAACAGGCCCAAGTTACCATCCTCTTAAAAATATTCATTATCAGACTCAACCAATGCTTCCGTGCTATTAGGAAGGGTGCTCAAATTGGTAGAAGCATGACATAGGACAAGGACTTCTTCTTCTGCCTCTTCTTCTGAAACTCTATATGCAACTGGGAGATAATTTCTTATTATGTTTCTACAAATAATACTTCATTTGTCTTGTTGTACTTAGTGATCATGAACCTCATCTTGGGCTCACACTCAATACAGATCTGATTAGGAAACCCCTTCCATGGTAGCCACATATGCGAATAATTAGTTGAGGTATACCCAATGAGGGCTTGGGTGAAGTCTCTTCCCAATATTATATCATAAGTGTCGAGAATATCTGCAACTTGAATATCAATAACTTGTTGTACTCTAGGGTTTGTTGTAATTTGCATAGGGATTTTGTTTAGTTCTCCTACCACATTAACTTCAGTCTTGTCCAGTTGAGTCAATGCTTTGATGGGGTTGGGGTTATACCTAGTGCTTGGAGTACTACAAATGGCATGACATTTGTAGATGTTCCTGAATCTAGCAAGCAGTTATGCAGATTTTTTCCAAACATACAGATTGTCAGCAGAAAAGGAGGGGTCTCCAACCTTCCTTGAAATAATCCTATAGAAGCATCAACTTGAGCTACTTGAGCCTTGTCCTTTTCATTGCTTTTGTCTTTTGCTTGCACCTAATTTTTCTCCTTAGTAGGCTGCTTATCCAACTGTTGGTTCTTGTTGGGTGGCTAATCACGCTTCGCCCCTATGATTTCTCTAATCACCGGCTCACTGCTAGAGGTGTCAAATGAGACTTTCTTTACAGCTACCTCTTGAATGAATTTTGATGGGGTAGTTCCATTCAATGATCTAAAGAAATCATTCCTAATAATGGGTACTCTTAGTAGCTCAAAGGCTGGTAGGCTCACTTTTACTTTCTTTAATTCTTTACCACATATTCTCCCATTTGTTCAACATCCACTTTGGATGAATTGCCTTGGACAAGATTAGCAGATTGGTCTTTGGTAGAATCAGGCTACCTATTCCTATTATTGTACTAAACATGGACCTTAGGATAAGGTGGGTTGTTACTAGAATTTGGGTCGGTTGGTTTTATTGAATTTATTGGGTGGTATAGAAGTCATCAATGGACCACCAACTTGCCTATTTCTCAAGTTGTAAGAGGTTACGCATTGGTGGAACATATGAACCTCTTCCTCTTCTTGTTCTTCCTCATCCTTGGGACCATTATCTATTCAATCAAACATTTGGGATAGAGTTCCTTCATTACATACCATGTTTGATTTGCGTCCCTTTTCTGCAGCCTCTTTATCAGGTTCATTCTTGTCACCTTGGGGGAAGGGCACCTAGTTGACAACCAAGGTTGAATCATAAGGTTCTGAGGGCACAATTTTTTTGCAACTCGAACTATCGACAACATTTTTCACCTCCACTTGAAATATTGCGGCAGTCGTTTGTAACTTCGTACATTCTAATTTAGAGTGTTTGTTGGTCTGATGGATCCTACACCATCTGGATAATGCTGCCTCATTCAAGTATACTCTGCTAGTTGATTTGTATGTACCTCCAAGTGGGTCAAGTGGTGTAGGAACCCCACCATTGTTTGGTCTGGTATTCCATGTTCTATTTTGTCTTTGAGGCTATCTTCTTTCAAAGTTCTATCCAGAATGTTGACCGCGTTCATAGTTTTGTCCTAAAGATGGACCCAAGTCCTGGTTGTCCCTGTGTTAGCTAGCTTGAATGCTCCTTTGAGATGTTTGCAACTGGTTATTTTGGTTTCTCAAGTGAGTTACTTTAGTGGACAACTTCTTTACTAATTCGACCAATTCAACAATCTGCTCCTTGTCTAAATTACTTTATGTTGGTACTGAATTTTGCAGGAAAATAGGATGTGTTGTAAGAAAAGTCTACTAAGTAGTTGAAGATTCAAAGTTCTTCAAGTAAATGGTATATGGAGCTCTTGTGAATAATTTTGTTGATTTGAAGTCTACAGATAACTAGGCACTGATGGCACTTGGTTTAGTGCTGGCCCTAGGTTTGGCACAATGGGCAGCTGAGGAACTTGATTCATGAGTGGTGTTTGATGGGCCATGGCATGGCTAAGTCCCTAGATTTTTCCTGGATTAGCAATGGGTTCTAATGAAGGTAATGGACCAGCCAAGTGTTGTCCCAAATATGTGCTTTCCCTCACCACTTATGCATAGGCATCTACCAAGCGTGCAAGATGTTCGTGCATTCGCTTGACCAAAGCTAATGTGAGATTATCTAGAGCAGCATAATATACTGCCCTTGTTGAAGCATCATCAACCACATAGGGCATTTGGAACTTCATGTATGCCCGATGAAATCTATCATTAAAGGAGCTAATTGGCTCATTAACTTCCCTTCTAACTACCATGAATTGTTGATATAAATCCGTAGGGCTGACTGGGATCTTGAATTTCTACAAAAATTTGTCATTCATTAGGTTCCAAGAGGTGATGGACCTTGCAGGTAAATGTATGTACCAATAGAATGCTTCATCTCCCAATGAATAAGGGAAGAGCCTGCAAGCGACATCCTCATGTTCGATATGCATGTCCTTGAGGACTATTTGGAAAATATTGATGTGTTCTTCAATTGTCCTTTGAGGGTCATTTGGATAGAACTTGGAGCAAAATCCTTCCAGATTCTTCGCCATGTCAGGTAGTCATTGAAGGAAAATGGTGAGGGATTATTTCCCAACCAATCCATTGGTGGAGATGGAGGTGGTAATGGTCAAGTTGCAGCAACTTGTGGCTAAGATATGAAAACTGTAACAGTGTCTTGGATGTGGCTGGTAAATGGAGAAAAGGCTGGTTGGAGTGAAGGAGAAGGTGGAGATGGATGGGATGGAGGTTGAGTAGATGGTGTTGATGTTGAATTTTCCCCTTTCTTGGCTCTCCTAGCCCTTGTATGGATCTTTAACTCTTGAAATTCTCCCTTATCTAGTGTAGACTTGGTTACCCTGTGAAATCTCTATGGGGAGAAATACTCAATTCAATCCAGCTTCATCGAGTTTCCCTCCTTCTAGCATCAATTATGTTGATGAGTGTTTTTGCACTTCTCAACACAGACAAAACACAAGTGTAATACTCTCTTGAAAGGTAATAATTTGCAACTGAGTTTTAGAAAATCACCCCAAGGTCTCTCAGGTGTTAGGTCATGACTATGCAAAAACAACTCAGTTGTTTGATGTGAATTGTTGGTAATCATAAGGGGCCTTTATGGTTCACAAAGCTTGGAAGTTTTGGGTATGTAACAAAGTTTCAGAGTTATGGAAATTATGAATAGTAGCGTCGATCTTCTGATAGCAATCTAAAACTCATCTTGTTCATCAAATATGACACTGTTATGATGTTGTAAACTTATGTTTGATTTAGATTTTAAAAGAAAATTCAAAAGGTGAAAGGGTTTAGAGAGATATCTTAGATCTAAAACTATGGGACAGTAGTAACAATGGCATATGTTGCAGTAGACAAACTTCCCAAACTGAGTTTTTCTTAACCAAGAATCATCCATAGTGTCACAGAACTAGTGCAGTAGATAAAGGAGCTCATACTAACTTTACACAACAATTTGTCATCAACAAATTACAAAAAGTATGAGCTGGAAGTACATCAAATACTACAACATGCATCCATTGTTAAAGCTAAGCATGAACGACAAGCTGAAAATAACTTAAACAGAAATGAACAAGCTAAAATAAACATTTGGAGGCTTAATCATGCACACATAATGAATAATACACAAGAAACCATCAACTTCAATTCTTTTCTTATATATTGCAACAGATTGCATTTACACAACAACTCATCTCTCTCTTTGAAAATGAGAGGATGCCCCTATTTATAGTTTTCAAAGGTAGAATGAATGGCCAAGATTAGTTTACAATGAAAGGCTAAGATTCATTCTAGACTTAGGGTTTTTACATCACCCAATAAGAGTACAAAATTTACAATATAAAATAACCTATTTTATCTTTTTCCCTATTTTGTCTTGTAGCCTATTTTTCCCTCTAGCTATCTTTTTAAATATTTATCATCTATTACAGGATTTCCAACTTCTTTTTGCAATGTGGCATATTCGACAAATTTTTTGATGGTATCCAAGAGCTTCTTTTCCTTAGAGAATTCATATTTTGAGATATAGAAGGTGACCCTCTTAAATCCTTCCACCATTTGATCACGATGATTTATGCACATTTCACCTGCCTTGATCATTTGCTTCAACTCTAAGAAGGATCATGCAACGAAATCCATGAAGTTTTCTGACAAAGTGTCGTCGGCTCCTTGCTCCATTCTCTTATGGAACTTGTACTTTATAGCCTCTCAATCCAACTCCTATGTTGGCATCTTATATCCTGTGACCAATTCTAGGAGATCATCACATTTGACTAGGTGATCCATAATTCGCACATGATTGGCCACCAATTCAATTAAAGACTTCTCAAGAACTTATTTCCTATAGTCTAAATTGAGTAGCCAAGCCTCGAGAAACCAGTGGTCTTCTTTTGGTAAGGCCAACTCTTTTTCCCAAATTGTCGATGAGAGCTTGAGAATGCTCTCCAGCTTGGGGTATGTGATTCTATAGAGTTCTAGAAATTATTTACACACCTCGATCTCTTATTCAACTTCCCTCTACAAGACCAGATAACTATTATGCATTTTGGCCATGTAGTGAATGCCCTTATTGCTCGTGTCAATAACTCTTTTGAACTAGTCTGAGGTGGACTTGTCCAATTTATCTTCTCCATTCTATTGATTTCTTCTTTCGACAGTAAAGCAGGCACTGGTGACTCCATTGGGGCTTCCTCCCCTATTGTGGTCCATTGTTGTATGTAGGCAGTCAATTCTACCACTTCTGCTTTCAGCTCCTCCTTTGTCGATTGATATTTGTTCATCTGTTGGAGGATCATAAAAACTAACCCCTGAAATTCATCTATTTTCTAAGCTCGAGAAGCAAAGCCCAAATTGATGATGGTCATCTAGTAGTCCTTGCCCTGTAGGGTGTCTGCATCTTTTTCTGCAGTTGGGGTTTCAACCTGTAATCTCCTTGAACCCGACGCGTCAGTTGTGATGTGAGACCTTACTTTTGGCTTTTTCTTCTCACGTGTCTTTACTTGGGCTCGAGATAGTATTACTTCCAGTCGTGCCTTGGGATCCAGGAGCACGGGACCCTTTCTTTTCAATTGTTGCTCTAACCATGAGGTAACTTTTATTTGATGATTGGGGATGTAGTGGTGAATTAATTATTTTCCCCTTCCCCTTTATCTTTTGATAGCTCTTCCTCTTCATGCCTGGGAGCATCTTTAATGTTTTCCTCTCCTTTTTCCTACTCTTCTTCTTGCATTATGGTCTTCCTCTTTCAGGCTCAATAGATTCCACATTTTCCTCATTAATATTTTTTTCCTATGTTGCCCCTTTTATTTCTTCATGCTCAATCTCAATATCTTTGTCAGGCTCAGCATCCTTCTTGTCTGTATCTTCTTCTTTATCTTGCTCTCCTTTTGGAGGCACTACTTCATGCTACAGGCTCTTGTCCTATCTAGTTTTTGAGAGCTCAACTTTTTCCACATCAATTTATGTATTAGTTTACCCTTCCTCAGAACGATGTTTCTCTGGGCTTGCCTCTTTATCCTTATGTTTCTTAGGATGCTCTCCCTCGAGCTCCTGATTTGAGGTTTCAATGTCATAGTAAGTTCCAAACTTACTCATATCTCCATCCTCAAGTGTTTGTCACCCTTCTTCATCAGAGGCCACTTCATCCAAATCAATTCTTAAACCCTCCTCCACGTGCTCATAATAATCGTCTTGGTCAAAGTCCTCAGGCTCTTCAATGACACCCACTATTTTTTCCTTGGGTTATTCCCACTTAACCTTTCCATATCTTCATAGATCTGCATTTTAGCCTCCATTTTAGGTGGATCGATATGAGGTGGAGGGAGGGGTAATGTTGTAGCAAATTGAGCCATAAACATTTTAACCAGAGGATTTAGAATAACCTCAGAGAACCAAGGTGGCACATTTTGCAAATATGAGACAAAAGTCTCTGGCAAGGTGAGGGTTGCCATAGAGGTTGTGGGAAGAGAAGGTGGTAGGGTGGAAATAGTTGGCAGTGGAGGTGGAAGCGAGGAAGATGATAGTGGGGAAGTGGTAGAAGAAGAGGAATCGAGTACAACCACAAGAGTAGTTAAGGAAGTGGAGGTGAGGAGGACAAAGATGTCCATAGCAGGTGGAGATGAGATGGGCATTGATTGAGGAGTAGAGGGAGATGGCATGAGAGCAGTAGCTAAAAGCATAGAGGTAGTGGGTGGAGGTGATCATGGTTGCTCCTCTTCTTCCTATAGAGGATACCCTTCCTCCTAGATGGTGAGCATATCAGGAACAAAGGTTCCCATATTTTTTCAGCTTCTTTGGTGATCTTTTCCCCTCGACAGCCTTCCTGGTGTATACTTTTTGCTTCAGCTCTCGCTCTAATGTATCCTTTCTCTTCCTAGATCGGGTGACAGGTGGGGACTTGGGGGCCTTGACCGAAGAACCTGCAATAGCACCACTATCTATTTCACTCTTTATATCATCTTCAAGCTCCCCATAGGTTGGCTCTACATGTCGTTGTTGCAACTGGGCTATTTGATCATCAAGCCATTTCTTGGTCCTTTGCTCTACTAGACGAGTGACAGTATCTAAATCTATGACTTCTTGCTCAATCCATTCAATGATAGATAATGGTACATTAACTAAAGTGTTATATATCTCATCAAGAACATTGTCGTCTTCTACCACTTGATCGTGAAATGGGAACAAATTGATGGATTTCACAAACTTGGTCGTCATTCTCATATAATACCTCCTTCGGACCTCATAGTCATCATCATAGTTTTCCCAAAATTCTTCAATGTGGAGCCTATGTGCATATTGCTTTCCAACCTATTTCTTCAGCTTTCCCAGAGGATCTAGGCCTCCTCTCTGTGTGTGTAACTCCAGGTTGTACTCTACAAGCTCCTTCTCTAAATACTCCACACATGGGGCAGCGGCGAACACTTACATTCCTTGGCCAAACGCAAGTGGGTACGGGACCCAACATGATGCTTGTTATGTAGTAAAGTGTGGGAAGTTTGCAACTATCGGATGAGCTCCAACAAGATGATTTTGTCATTTGCATATCGAGGTAGTCAATACGGGAACCCTGAGAATCCTTCAGCCCTTATGTATGTGAACTTAGGGAACTGGATGAACCAGTACTCGAAACCCTTTACTATTGCCTTGGCATTGCGTGACATCCTTCTATGGTAATCTTTCGCCAGGGTTCAAATGATGTGCATTATAAAGGCGTCGTTGACCCACGTATAATATTTTTTTATAATTTATGTATTGTCACTACGAGTAGCAATTATAAATACAGTTATTCCATTTCTTTGTTCCCAACTGGCCAACACAGTTTAGTCCCTTGTATGGAAAGGTGACTGCTAGAAGATACACAATGTAGGAGGTCATATAGAACTCCTGTATTTTCTTTACTACCATAAATTGTCTATGCAAGTTCTCACTGATGATCTTTTCCCAGTGAAACTTGGTTTCTCCTCTCAAGATCTGCTCCACAAAGTAAAACATCCATTCCTCAAAAAGTGTTGAAGTGGGGAGGCCCATCACTCTACTCAGGAGTGTTACTAATTCATTTGCTTCCTCCACGAAGTCGCTTCAGTATAGATTTTGGGGAAATGTTTTGGTGTTGCCCCTCTTCTTGAGTAACCATGTTTGATTGATGGTTCTCTTGCATCCTATGGGGTCTACCTTTTAGACATTCAAATCATACTCTTTCTCAGTCTCCTCCATCTGATCAAACAACGAGATGCCAAATGTCTTTCCAATAGACATGGGAGTCAGGTCATCCAATACCCTTTAGTCTATGGTGATTATACTTCTAGTTTGAGGGTGATAGCACTCTCTGCATGTAAAGATCAGCTCTGGGCTAATCAAAGCAGGAGGGAAGCCTACTGCCTTTGTAATTTGACTTTTCTTTATTCTCAAGGATTCCTTGGTTTTTGGGTTGACCATAACCTATAGTCTGAACTCGTCAATACTTACATGACCCAGGTTAGTATCTGTTACTTTATCCCAATTGGAAGTGATTTTTGAAGTGCATTTTACACCATGGAACTCGTACTTCATCTTGGTTTTCTCTTCTTTACCTCTTGGAGTCTTTGCAATCTTCTTTCCTTTTTCAGTTTTCTCTGTTGGTTCCATAAATCTTGCACACAAAGCATGTAGTAAGTGCCTTGATAAATCAAGAGGGAAGAACATTAGTTAAATCTTTCCAAAGTGTCATTAAATGCATCCACATGCCATTAAAAGATCATCACATTCATCCAATTCTATCATTTCATGTTCACTTGTGAATTTTGCAGATTTGTGGGTTTGGTAGTGCGGGTTTCTACCTAGCGGAAGCTACCTCGGTAAACACAGTTAGAAATGGCTTAGAGAGGATGGAGTTCTGTAGATGGAGTTTCGATGAGGAATTTCTGCAAGTTTTAAACATATAACTAATCTAGTGCAAAATCATTAGGCACGTGAGTAAATGTGAGTTGGAACATTTGGTATCATTGCCCCCTTGGTCAAAGTAGCTTTTATGCCCATGAGGAAATTGATGATGCAGAAGCTATGAGGTGGGAAGCCGTTTAAGTTTCACCATAAGGAACATCCCTAGAGACATGGCAACCCACAGGCAGAGTTCCACATAGCAAGAGCCACAATATCACTTCACTTAGTCAATTTTGGCTTAGACATTCAGGCATGTGGAAAAATTTATGGAGAAGCATGCTTGACCTTCTTAGCTGAAAGTTTCATCACTTTGTTATCTGTGGAAATTCGAAGAGGAGATCCATTAGGATTTTGCTGTTAGGTAACGACTTAAGGTGGACGCATTCTACAAGCAAATTTCCACATAGTAGAACCCGTAAGGACACATTGACTTGTGATTTTTACCTTGGTTTCACAGGTGCATCATCAGATCATTAAAATTCACGCCCATAATTGATTGGATCTAGGTATTTGTGAAAATTTGAAGTGTGAAGACTATAAGGTGGGGTGTTGTATTTGATTTTCCATTGGAAATGGCACAAGTGGTGTGGACCTTCGACAATGGCATCCCACATGGGTGGACCTGCAAGGGCCCAAACACTTAGGAATTTCATGGTTTTGGGCTTGTTTGATGTTCAAATAAAAGTTGAAGTGCAGGGACTGCAATGCGAGAAGCCACCATGGATTAGCTATTAGAAGTGGCTCATGCATAACGAAGTCTCGCAAGCATCGACCCACTCTCAGGAACTCACAAAGTGCCCACGACTTAGTCATTTCACATGCTTGACCAAAAGATAGCAGAGGATGGATGGGTGGGAATCCGTTAAGGACTTGTTGTTAATAATGTCTGAGGTACAATGGAATTCCGCCAATGGTGACCTGCAATGGAGGATCCACAAGGGGTCTCCAGACTTAAAAGTTCCAAAGTTCAAACTTCACTATCAGCCATTGGCCAAAACAGGTAGTGCAGAAGCCGACGGTGGGAAGGGCGGAAGGCTTTCTCCATTTGTAACGATCGCAATATGGAGGCGACCCGCAAATGAGGTTTTGTAAAGGATTCTCTACCTTTACCCGAAGACCTAGTCAATTTCTAAAGTTTTAGTTCTGCGTGGTTTGGTAGTAGGCAAAGGGGAAATAGAGGGAGCAAGGGTTGGTGGTGCCTTCTCCATTTAAAACGACATCCTAAAGATAGGTTTCCCTAGCTTAAAACCTGTGCCATGAGTCATGGATGTTTCGATGCCCTAGGGTTTGATGGTTTTGGAGTCATTTTGATCATACCCTTAGGCAAATGATTTAACAATTTAGCATTCAGAACAAAAGGAAGGAGATTTTGACACTTACCTTGGGCTGCAAGAATGGAGGGAGCGTCAAATGCTTATGTCCACAAGCCCTTCTCCGTGCGTGCAATGGTCTCCCCAACTCTCCAAATTTGAAATTGGTCGGTAAAAATGACCAGTGGAGGCTTCTATAGATATAAGCTTGGGTCTCATAAATGTAGTCATTAATTATAGGCTCTTGAAGTTTGTACGTTTGGTGGGAGAGCAGAAACTTGAAAAGAAAAAGGCACTAGGTTGAAGGCCATTGTGGAAAATTGATACACGGAAGTCGGAAGGAGAAACTCCATTGCAGGAATACCATTGGCGGAAATAGAGCAAAAATTTTGCATCGAAAGGGCACATGATGAATGTCATAAGGAACAACATAATGGAAATGGAAACCTGCAAATGAACTTCCGCTAAGGGAGATCCGTAGGGAGATTCCCACAAGCGACAGTAAGTAGCACGACTTTCGCATGGCAGAAACCTGGAAAGAGTTTTCCGCAGAAGCTTGAAACTTCATGAAACTTGGGTGAATGACTTGGCCAAGATAGATTTGTAAAATTTTAAGGTATATGACCATCCTAAGCTCAAAATAGGGGCACAAAAATGGAGGCAAACGTGAACCGACCCGGCAAAAGAAAAACGAAAGAGGGGGGGTCCTCAGTTTGAGCGAGGCGTGTGTGTAGAAGGAACAACATTACTATTGTCTCCCTTATTTCCTCCACCAAGCTTGTATATTTTTCATGCACTCCTACAAATGTTCATAAGGTACCTTTTGGACCTAAATTTCCATGGCACACCTATACGAATCTTAGGAATTCTAAATTGACCCAATATTACACCTACCTCCCTACCATGGTGATATGTCTTAGCTACCAAGAATTATGGCACATGCTCCCCAATTAATTTATTCATGAATTCATGTTATATCCATCTCCTAATGTATCACAAAGACCATAAAATGTTATTATAGGAGGAGGAATTGTAAGTCTATAGGAATGTTTCCCATGCCCTAGTTGTGTATCCAAATGCCCTTGATCATGTTTTTATGTTGTGGGAGGAAAGGAAGGATGTCCTATAGTATGTGCACCTACAATGATTCCCATAAATTTTAGGCCCCAAGGATTTTTCCATAAATTAGCATGATGGGATTTTAATATGCCTAGAATCTCATGATTTCAAGGACTACTTGTGACCATTCACCTCCTGCCATTGGTCTAGTTACATGAAATTTATAAATGTGAGTTCATTCAACATCAAAAGGGTTGGTCATTTTTTGGTTTCCACAAACTCCCACAAGTGGAAAAGTAGTATAAGGTTTCAACCTATACCATTCCAATTTATTTTTGGAGCAACGTATTTGATTAATCACGAGTTTAAATAGTGTGTCATTTTTAATAAGGTGACTCGAAAATTTGTGTATTTTTAGAGTAATATCTTAGTTTTATTTAGGGTTTTTTCCTTGCCACATTTTTTGGTATGAGTGTAATATTTGATTTGATGAATGTGATAGTGTTCTAATGCATTATAAATTGTATGGTCTCTTTCATATTATACATGGATTTTTGTAGTTATGTGATGGATTATTAAGCATGTATTTTTTGTAATATCACACATTTGGCACATGGAAATGAATTTCTCATTATATTTAAGGGGAGTTCGCTCAAAGTATAATCATTAAGGAAGAGGGAAGTGTTGGAAACATGAGCATGATGGTGCATGGATGGTGTATGGTGTTGTCATTGACAACAACCCATTGTGGAAATGCAAAAGTGTTGGTCCAGAGAAGACCAAATGGTGTGGATAATTGGCTAAGTCTCAGAGTACAATTTTAGTGTTACAATGAACCAATTTTGTGGTCCGCATTGCTCTGCTATGCAATATCTTGTCATGCGGTTTTGAGGTGTTGATGATGTGTATTGAAGGTGTTCAAATCTAAAGTTTCAAGGTTGTATATCTTCTACAATTGAAGATAATGTTGACAAAGTATTGGGCTTTGTAATGACAGTGTTATTGGTACAAAGTGCATATTGGAATGCTCTGCATTCCATCATGGATGAATATTATGCTGTGTGGTTTTGAGGAAGTTTTTACAGACATCAAAAGTATGTGTACTCCAAGTGGTGAGTGTTTTGGTGGTTCGCATGTTGAGTTGTGGATGAACAATTAGTTCATTTAGTTATTGTTGTAGACACTTAAAAATGTCATGAATGATACTACACACTTGAATATGATATATTAACATCATTTCATCCTTAAACCCATCTTCTTTTCACTTGATTGATTAAATTAACCTAGTTAATTAATCAAATGCCTCATGTTCATCTATTAATCTAATTGACCTAATTGGGTTAATTCACCCACTCCCGCACTAACATTTCATCTTGTTTAGTTAAATAATACAAATTATTTAATCTAAGCCCTAAGTCTTCTTATTTAATTAAATAACTTTAAACTATTTAATTAAATATCATATTGCATTCCCCTTTTCATTAAATAAATCAATAATTTAATGAATGTCATGTTATTCTCCATCTTGCACATTCAAATTTAGTTTTAATTAACTAAATGGTTAATTTCCCCCCATCCACTTGCATAGGGAATATTCTAAAGGAATATTCTCCTATTTGGCTCTAAAATTGGAATGATTTCTTTCAAATAAACTTTGTAACAAACACTGATAAGGGCATGGTTCGGTGGTCAAGTCACTTGGTTTTAGTGACGACCACCAAGGTTCCAACCCTCGCTGGGCCAAAGTGCTCGTAGGCCTTGTGCCTTCACTAGGCCAATGTGCTCACAGATTTGGTAGTTTCTTGTGGTTTCTTGTACCCAGTTCATAGCTATGATCAAAAGTGTTTACCCCTAATAATATGGATGCATTGCACCTTTTTTATAAAAAAAAAACTTTGTAACAAATTTTCTAAGTTGTTACAAAGTGTGTTTGTTGAAATCATTCTCAAACCTTGATCTTTTCTTGATCCATGTGATCTTTGATTCTCATCCATTGATGCGAATCCTTGATCCATGTGCTCACCCTTCAGTCATTATTGACCATTGGTTGATCAAATCAATCTGAGCCCTTGATTTCTCGTTTGCTTTCCTATAAATAGGTCACTATTTGGAGACAAATGGATCCATCTTTTGATAGAAAACTTATGCTATTAAAAATCATACCAACTTGCGTCCATATTTAACATATATTTAGCATTTTTAGTTTAAATCTTGATCGTAGTAGCTTAAGCACCCATTAATGGCTCCCATTTTAGCTTAGTTTGCATCATTTTAGTATAATTTGCATCAAATGGCTTTCATCTTTGAACTTCAACTCCATTCAGCATAGATTGTATCATTACCATCAAGCATTTAGCATTTATCATTCATCTTCATCATGTTAATATAGCTTTTGCATCCATATTTTGGTCATATTGCATCAGTTTTCATCGGTTTTCATCAGTTTCCATCGATTTTAATCAATAAAATCGATTGGTAAAGGTTCATATTATCTAAGGGAATGGGAAATGGTCCCCATTCCACATCAATGCGACACCACTCCCCCAATATGATAAAATTCAAGGTCTTAGAATAGATGTTTGTCAAGTTTTCATGTTTTTAGTATGTTAGTTAAATGGCTTCTTCATTTGATTGATTTTGAATATCTTATTGGGGTTAATGCTTAGGGGATTAAATAGGGTTTAAATCTATATGGATCTAGTCTATTTATTTCACACTATGACATTGGTCACATTTTGGTGCTAGAAGGAGGGCAGTACTAATCAAATCTGATGAATTTCTCTTTAGATTCTCATTTTCTTGTGTTTGTAGGTTCAGTGACGCACTTCATCAAATTCAGCGATGCATCTAGGATGTGTCACTATACAACGACACACTTTGGGTTAATTTTAGCAATGCATAATTAATTCTGTGATGTGTGATTTAATTTTGTCACCGCATAATTAAAATAGCGATGTTGAACTTATTTTCATTCGCATCATGAATTTTATTATAGCAACACATTTGATTTTTCAATATAGTGACGCACTTTCGATATAGCGATGCATTTTTGATATGGTGATGCATTTAATGAAATTCAACGTCACAATTGATTTTAGTGTCACTTTTTTACTGGTAAACAAAACAAAAACTAAATTTTGGCATGTGCTTTAAATTTTTGATTTCATCTGATTTCCAACATGTCACTGACTTTTGGTTTTTTTTTTAGGCTAATTGGTTTTGCAGATTTGGGTAATAAAATTTGAAGTGAAGGAGCATATCATCATTTCACTATATATTGTAACAAGTGTTTTTACACTTTGGGGCAATTATAACCCATTTTATGATGCTTTACTTCACATTTTAGGACCAACTAAATTTCCTTTGGGTTTAAAATTAATGTTCAAAGTTGGTTAAAATTGAACCCACATATCCTCATTTTGCAATATCAGTTTAAAATTGAACAAAACAATCCCAACACTTTGATTTGGTGCTTAAAACAAACTCATTATGCTTGTCAAGGTTAAAATGAATGTGTGTTTGATTTTCTTATGTGTACTTGTTGTGTGTATCCTCTCCCCTTGAGCTTCATGCAATCTTGGGTGAAGAGAAACACACAAGTATAATTTTCTTCTTGGAAGCGCCTATCCTCTCCCATTGTGCCTTTTGGAAAATCTTGGGTGACAAAATGTGTTTTAAGCTTCATAATCTATGTTACCTTTAGCGGGCATGCCTCCCAACTTGTGAGAGGGAACAACCCAAGTGGTACTTAATTGAGTGAATCACACCAGTTTATCCTAAATATCTTGATTAACAACCTTTGTTAGTATTGGCTCACCAATTTCATCTTCGAAGCGTATTTTAAAGTAGTGCATTGGAATAGCATTGTTCCAAGAAGTTACTTACCATGTCCAGTTTTTGGTTGAGGCAATAAAGCAAATAGGGAAGGGACTCTTTTGCTTGGCATGTCAAGGCGATACATTTCCTTGACATAGCCTATTTGTCCATTCCATCTTCACGGATTAATCATCTCTTAGGGGATGATGGTAAGCCTACTAAGAAATATGCACCCACTTGAGCTAGGATTGTGAATGCTTGTGAGTTAGTTTAATACTTGCCTAGTTCCAAAACATTGCAAACAAACATCAAGAAGTTTTCTCAAAATTTCAAACCCTTGGTTTAAGCATGGATACCCTTTGAAAAGTATTGATATTGATGCTTGTCCTAAGGATTTTATCCTTATAGACTAAGAATTTTATGCTAAAAATGTGACCAATGTCATAGTGTGAACTAAATAGACTAGATCCATACAAATTTAAACCCTATTTAATCCCCTAAGTATTAATCCGAATAAGATATTCAAAATCAATCAAATGAAGAAGCCATTTAACTAACATGCTAAAAACACGAAAGCTTGACAAACATCTATTCTAAGACCTTGAATTTTATCCTTAGTCTATTTGGAGGAATTTAAGATTTAGCATTAAATAATTAATTTATTTAATGAAAGGGGTGGGATTAGGATATTTAATTAAATAACCAGGATAACTAGGATTTATTTAATTAAATAAGAAGATATAAGAAGGCTAATTAAATAATTTGCACTATTTGATTAGACAGGATGAAAGGTGAATATGATGGAGAGTGAATTAACCTAATTAGGTTAATTAGATTAATAGATGAACATGCAGCCTTTGATTAATTAACTAGGTTATTTTAATGAAGCATGAACTATCCATGTTGAAGATTAATTCGAATGAACCAATATAGAACACCATCCAATAACTGAAAACATCAACTAATCAATAATCAATATTCAACCAGACATTAGCATTATCTTGTAGTCAATTACCAATCTGCTCAAAGGGCTTCATAATACTCACCCATCCAACCATCAAAGTCACCAAACCTGTCTTATTCACCTTAACCAAACTTAGTAACATCAATTATATCATTAGTTGATGGTAACCAAGCACTCAATATCATCCTTTACACTATTTAAGCAAACATCTCTATTTTGATCAGACGATACCATATTCCTCTAGTAGGTTTGTCAACCATTAAATCGGGTAGATACATTCCTATCACAAAGCTTAATCACAAAATCAATGCACATTTAGGAACACTTTCCAACACATCACACCATATCAAATTTCTCAGTCATTTTCCATAAAGAAAATCATCATATTTCAGACTGTCCTCTAAAGAAAGACTACAAATTTAGGCCTATTTTACAAAGGAGTCCCCTTTCAACATCCTCCAAATCACTTGAAAACCACAAACAGTCTTTAGAAACATTGCAAAACTTAGGATTTCATCAGTCTTAAGGATTGAAAAGCTTAGAAACAACCTATTCTATCAAACCCTTGAATATAGGGTGAAAAATCACCAAAACAAGGAGGGTTTCTTAAATAATACACTTACAAAATTCCAATACTTTGGAAAATCATTGAAACATGTTAAAATGTGTCTTTTTATGCTCTTGGAACCATATTCAAGTCCTTGCATGTGGTATTTCTTCAAACCCCTGCTTGTAGCCTCATTCTTGAATGGAAAACCTCATAATTTTAACTTGTATCAGCATCATATTCTTGTGTTTTTTATCTTCCACTATCCTGCCACCACACAAAAGCACTAAAAATAAATAAAAATAAACTTATTTCAATCCATCCCATTGATCTATTACTCCTTCATCGATGGGATGGAGGCCTTATTCCTTTAGAAGACTCTCAAAACCCTGTTTTGAGGGTTTTACTAGATTATTAACTTGAAAACCTCCTAAATTGAAATAAACCTTTTCAAACCACTACTAAATGAAGGTTGATTCTCTTCCCTATAAGAACAAAAAAATTTATAACTCCTAAGCCTTGATACAATCCATACAGGGACTGGTAAAAGAAGAAAACACAGAATTTCTTTGCAAAACAGAGCTTTATTCAAAGTTTTGAATACAAGAATACAATGGATCCCTTTGCTCGGCCTTTTAAAGGCTTTATAAATGTTTCCACTTGACCTCTCAACTCCCCAAAAAGTTACAACCACCCTTTTACTCTTAATCTTGCTTTGTTTTGTCAACTTAACAATGGCAATAATGCAAGTTTTACACCTTTTTTCCCACTTTTTGACAATATTTTGAAAATCCAATTATGTGATCCCCCCCAAGGACCTATTTAATGACTTCATAAGATTTTTACAATGTTCTAGACTTGAAAAATTCAAATTTTTACAATTTATCCTTTTGAAGGCATTCAAAGAACAAGGTGCTCCTACACCAATATGCAAGGTTGATTCATTGTGCGAAGAAGAATATATGAAAAGATGGCCAATAATAGCCACTATTCAAAATATTAAGAGTTGTTCTCTTTGCTGCAAAGTGTCCCCCACAAGGTTCATCATGGCATGCTCTGAGGATATCATATACTTCATCTTCTTTGATGCATCTTCTCATTATGTTGTCAGGCCCTATGTAGAATAAATATCTAGCATCTGTGAGTAATGAAAGATCTTTTGAACTAATTTCCTCTTCTCCCTTGATGAGAGATGTGGTGGTGTTTTCCTTGCTACCAAATAGTTGTCTATGTTTGTTTACCAATGTGTATGCAGAGAAAGAGAAAATAGATACTCATTTGGGAATGAATGGTCTATAACATCTTCTAATTTGGTTGGTAGTCTAGAGAGGAAATCTGCCACTACATTGGCTTTCCCTGGCTTTTCCACAATAGTTATATCAAATTCTTGAAGTAGCAGTAACCACCTCACAAGCCTGCCACCAGCTATTGGTTTGTTCATTAGATACCTTATTATTGTATGGTCAATATGTATGAATACTAAATACCTTGTAATGTATTTTCTAAATATGTTGATTGCATGAACCACTGCTAACATCTCCTTCTTGGTTACTATATAGTTGAGTTCTACCCCTTGGAGATGTTTACTGATATATTAAATGGCATACTCAAGATTTCCATCCTTCTGTCCTAGCACAACTCCTATTACAAAATTAGAAGAATTTGTATGGATATGGAAAGGTAAATTCCAATTTGATCCTCTTAAGATAGGGGTCTTGGTTAGTGTTTCCTTGAGAGCTTCAAAGGAATGTTGACAAGCAGGTGTCCATTCAAACTCTACATCTTTAGACAATAAGACAAATAGTGTTGTTGCAAGTTTACTAAAATCTTGTATAAATCTCTTGTAGTACCCAGCATGGCCAAGGAAACTTCTAATGTCCTTTTTTCTCTGGGGTATAAGAAGTGTTCATATTATCTCAATTTTTTTGGGGCCTACTTGGATTCCTTTAATGGACACAAAATTTCCCAAAACTACTCCCTCAATCATCATCATGAAGCATTTCTCATGACTTAGGGATAGGTGATGATCTCGATATCTCTATAGTACTTTCTCCAAATTGGCAAGTGCTTCTTCATAGGTATTCCCATAAGTTGTAAAATCATCCAAGTAAACCTCCATGGAATCATGAGCAAAGTCTGAGAATATGCTCAGTACTACCCTTTGGAAGGTGGTAGATGCATTACATAGCCCAAATGGAAAGACAAAGTAATCATATGTACCCCAAGGGCATGTGAAGGTTGTCTTGTCTTGGTCTTCTAGGACTATCTTAATCTAATTGTATCCACTAAAGTCATCTGAAAAGGAAAAGTATTACTTTCCTTCCCATGAATCTAGTACTTTGTCAATGAATGGAAGTGGAAAGTGGTCTTTCGTAGTTGTTGTATTCAACTCATGGTAGCCTACACACACTCTCCATTTCCCTTCTTTCTTAGGTACAATTACTAGTGGAGACAGGGTAAAAGTTGGAAGTTGGGTCCACAAAGAGGGGACGTTTCAGCCAAAACAAAAAAAAAGCAATAAACACGTATGCATTTTTTAAAAATGCGTATGTGCTTTGGATCAGGTACCCGAGCCTAAATCTGAAAGCGTATGCGTTTAGATTCGGGTACACAACCTAAAACACGTACGCATTACAAAATGTGTACGTGTTTCAAAGGGCCCAGTTCAACCAATTTTTTACTACCACCTCCTCTTGTCGACACAACCTACCTCAGTGACCTCCAGGTTGGTTGAATTCTGCTTTTTTTTTGCTTTATATCTTGCATTTCTATTTTGTAACTGTTATTTATTTTTGTTTGTTTTGTTTGTTTTACATTCAATATTTTATAGTTTTTAAATTGCATTTAAAAAACCAAAAACATTAAATTGTAAATTGAAAACCATAAAAACTAAACCTAAATTAACTAAAATTTAACCTAAATTAGACACATTTAACTTAGAAATCAAAACCCTAAACCCCAGGTTCCAAAAAATATAGACCTAAAAACTAAAACCCTTAATCCTAGGACCTAAACCCTAAAACCCTAAACCCTAAACCCTAAACCCTAAAACCTAAATCTAAATTAGATTTATAATGTCTAGATTTGTTGTATTTTTATTATACTTATCTTTCTTATTCTCATTGACAATCATTTTTGTGAACTATTTACTAGGGAATGTGAGACTAATAGTTTCATCGCACTATCTAAACCTATTTATTTTTATTAGATTTTTTAACATATTTGAAAGATTCTTCATATTATCAAATTTATCTAATATCACTCTCCCATCCCCACCACATCATAAAAAATGATACTTTACATCAACATGCTTCATTTATATATGAAAGTTTAGGTTCTTTTCCAAGCTAATGGCACACTAAATATTGTATTAATTTCTAACTACAACAGGACCCAACCCAACATCTAAACACAAGCTATAAATATAACTAAAAATCATCAAAGACAAGAGTAGCTACAACATACTTTGTCATTATAGTAGATATAGAAACCACGACATGCTACTCACTCATCCAATTTATTGTACCACTAAACAAACTAAATACAAACAGTAGTTGACCTCCTACTATCTACATCTCATAATAAATATAAGTTAATAAATATCTAAATCTCAAATAAAATTTCAAGTGCCTCTAACCTTTCTATGATATAAGTCACGTATTGTACCAGTTGCCCCTTTTTTACAAGAAATTGTTACCTTTAGGTTGCAAGTGATTTGTAGTAATATTGCCAATTTATTGCAAGTGTCCTATAGTACCTCTTTGCTAGAAAATATAATACTTTGTAGTTACCCACAAATACATGTTAAGAATATCTCAATTTCTACCATTACAACACCTTTAAAAATGCATTCAATCTACACATAGATTCACATCCACCTTCTTTATTACATTAATTTACAAATTCTCACACATAGATGCCTCTTGATGAGCGCCCCTTACTATTATATCTTTAAGGAGATAGTAACTTGAGGACCATCAATAGGATTCATAGGTAAGTTCTTAGCCTTCCCCTCATTCCCACTTTAATGAGTGACATGATGCCTAGGAGGCATCTTTCATTGACAATCAATGCATAGGTTAGGACATACATAGAATCATCTAAAAAGCATCACTAAGGCATGACATTCATTAGTCCAAGATAGAATGATACAATAATTTGAAATTAACAACCACACACTGGACTCAATTTAATGTGTACATGCTGTGGATTTTTATGTTATGGATTTTTTAATGTTATAAATTGAATGTGTCTTCAAATGAAATTTATTTTGAATTTGTGCATGTTCAATGTGATTTAAATAACTTTCAAATTGTGTACATTATTTAATTAGTTTGTTGATATATTTTTTTTAATTGTTTAACATGCAGTTACCATTTCATTGTTCACATGGATCCTAAATTTAACATAGAGGATTTTATATAGATGATGGACAACTTCAAATCCCATACATCTAGATCCACCACCACAACAAAACCCCACACCTCCACACTCTCCACCTCCTAACCCCCCATGCCCTGTAGTAGATCAAGCTCAATTAAGAGAGAGCATTAGAGCAAACCTTAATGTGATTCAGGGAAATATAGATCTGATAAAAAATGAGCCTAATATCCCCCCCATCTCGCACGGTTTGCATCTTCGATGCAAGCTGTTGTTGATTATGTTTGATCTATTGATGTGGACCTAGATAGGTTCCATCAATGGAGAGAAGAGAGGAGATGATTCTATGCAGATGGATTATCCTATAAAGAAATTAATGACCTTAAAATTACCAAACTAGCCATTTGCCAACATTTTTTTAGCCCCCAAACAAACGAACCAATTCCACCCACCAAAAAATGAATTTCAATTTTATGGTGTAAGCACCCACAAATAGCTGCAAATTTTTGGGATAGATGGTGGATGGTGTTTGATACTCCACCACATGGCAATTATGATGTTCCCATATACTTTTTGAGAATGTTATGGGATGAGTTTGAGTTGGGTTTAAAACCCAACTATTTTGATATGAGATCATTTCAGGGAGTTGGGTGTAGCATGCCCCAACATAGATTAGGAGCATGTGTCGATCCTCAACGACGTGCTCCGATTGTTCCTATTGTTCCTCCTCTTTCTCCTATTGTTCATGTTGCATTTCAGCAGTAGACGATGTTGTCGACATTAGGATCATTGAGTTCTCTTTCAGGACATCTCACTCATTAGACTACACACACGACAACTGAAGTGGGCAATAGAGAGCATGGAGGTTCAGGCTATGGGCATACTCAGGCATCCACTTCAGGTGATCCACATGCATCTAGGACATAGTCATATATGAATTTACTATATTCTAAGGATCATCCTACACAGGTATGTTCATATTTTGAACTTAAATAATTTGTTTGAAATGTGCAAAATTCATGTAAATAATAACATAAAATTATATATATAATATAATATTAATTCAAGAAGTGTTTGGTGTAGATGCATGATCACACAATGCATGAATCTTAATATTATTGTGTCTATATTTCGAGTGTTGTATATTTGGGCTCACCTTTTGGCTAGGTACAAACCAATATATATTTTAATTTATGTGGAAATATCTAATTTAATTTGAATTTCTACACATGTGTGAAATGATATATTATATCTAGATGCAAGGAGGTCATGCAATACTGAGTACCAGCCAACCACAAGTTGTGGTGAGTCCTCCCGAGTCATCATCAACTCAAGTGTGTGCTTTCAAAAGTTTGTTAAGTTTAAATTAAATACACATCATGTAGATCTAATTTAGTTTTAATTTGTACACATGTGTGAATGATCTATACATTGTTGTATCTATATGCAGGGATTTCATGTGATACCCATGGTAGGCACACCTGAGACATTGTCAGCATTTATGCATGGGCAATCTCAGGTGCATGATCAAGAGGTCATATCATTCGAGGTTGTAAACTTTACTAAATCTCCTATACATTTTTTATGGACCTTTTAAATATATATATTTGAGGTTTTAACATATTGTTTGCTTTATATGAATATGCAGGATATAGTAGACCAAGCATTTGGACCTTCTCAACTAAAAGTTATGCTACCCGTTGAAAAAAATGTGCCAGTAGATTCACATAATCATATGGTAATTTATGCATACTAAAAATCATTTTTACTGTATTTACTAGATATTTAATTAAATTTATTTTTATCTGGAGTTTATATTTTCAAGTTTATATGTTAAAGTATATCAAAATTTCTAAATAACTTTAAATCTTTCAAGTTTCTTGTACTCTTGTACAGCATGATATAGGTACATCTAGTCCATGTGGAGCAAAGAGGAGACTTGATTTGACTGGTCACCCTGATATTTAGATGGTTTTAAATTTTAAGGACTATAGATCTCTAGTTTTATTTAAATATATGTGTTGGACTTGACATATACATTTTGAACATGTTATTTCATGGACCATTTCACATACATTATATCGATTAATATGATCATGTTTGTGTTTATTTATATCAGTTGACTTTAATATGATGATCTTATATATGCAGTCAATTATGATCATGTTATGTTCATTTTGATAATTATATGCACTCATGTATGTATAGATATTTTATCTAATTTTCAAGTAATACATGCACTATATAAATTCCTATCTAGAATCAAATTTCATATATATAATTTATCACATGGTTAGGTGACAAATTAAAACATTCGTTAAATAGTTTAGATCATATTATATATATCTCCTTATATGTATAAAATGTATAATCTATATAATTGAACAATTATATAAAATGTGGTAAATACAAGACATGATTTGTATAAGATAAAATTGGAACAAGATATTTAAAAAGAGACTAATAAGTTCATTGAAGTTCATACATCGAACAAACATATATAATGTATATTGATGTTTAATACAACTATATAACATGATGAAACATATATGTGCATGTAGATACAATTAAAGCTTATCGACTTTTAGGTCAAGACCACAAATTGATATTTACATAGTCTCTTGATAAAAAAAAATTATAGTGACAATCACATGGTAGACCGACTTGATGAGAACCTACAAAAACAATTAATGTAAGTAAAGTAACTATAGTTTTTATGAGTCATTTAACTAAATAATTCATGCGAGAAAAGAACAATATATAGTAAAAGTTAGAAAATTGGATCTTATAAATTCCTCACAAATTCAAGTGATGTTTGCCACATGATGGATTAAGGGGACCTGAGAGGATATAGCTTAAGGGGAGAATGCTTTAAGGGGAGTTAAGAGAATGACTTAAGGGGATGCAAGAGGGTGGATTAAGGGGAGTTAATAGAATGACTTGAAGGGATGCAAAAGGGTGGATTAAGGGGAGTTGATATAATTACTTAAAGGGATGTAAGAGGGCGGATTAAGGGGATGCATGTCATGAACCCTAGGATATGGCTTAACGGGTCCTATGAGGATGGCTTAAGGGGAATTATGAGAGTGACTTAAGGGATGCAAGAGGGTGGATTAAGGGGATGTAAGAGGATATGACTTAAGGGTCCTTTAAGAGGATGGATTAAGGGGATGCAAGAGGGTGGATTAAGGGGAGTTGATAGAATGACTTAAAGGGATGTAAGAGGGTGGATTAAGGGGAGTTGATAGAATGAATTCAAGGGATGTAAGAGGGTGGATTAATGGGATGCATGTCATGAACCCTAGGATATGGCTTAAGGGGTCATAAGAGGATGGCTTAAGGGGAATTATGAGAGTGACTTAAGGGATGCAAGAGGGTGGATTAAGGGGATGTAAGAGGATATGACTTAAGGGTCCTTTAATAGGATTGCTTAAGCGGATACAAGAGGGTGGATTAAAGGAAGTTGATAGAATGACTTAAAGGGGTGTAAGAGGGTGGATTAAGGGGATGCATGTCATGAACCCTAGGATATGGCTTAACGGGTCATAAGAGGATGGTTTAAGGGGAATATTGAGAGTGACTTAAGGGATGCAAGATTGTGGATTAAAACCCTTAAAACCTAATTAGATATGTTATTCTAAGCATCTCATGAACCCTAGAAACCCTAAACCCTAAACCATAGGACCTAAATCCTAGGAGATGAACCCTAAACCATTAACCCATATAGATCTATTATTCTAAGCATCTCATGAAACCTAGAAACTGTAGACCTTGAACCATAGGACTTAAAGCCTAGGAGATGAACCCTAAACCCTTAAAACCCATATAGATTTGTTATTCTAAGCATCTCATGAACCCTAGAAACCCTAAACCCTAAACCATATGACCTAAAGCCTAGGAGATGAACCCTAGACCCTTAAAACCCATATAGATTTTTTATTCTAAGCATCTCATGAAACCTAAAAATCATAAACCCTAAATCATAGGACCTAAAGCCTAGGAGATGAAACCTAAACCCTTAAAACCCAGTAATATTTGTTATTCTAAGTATCTTATGAACCCTAGAAACCCTAAACCCTAAACCATATGACCTAAAGCCTAGGAGATGAACCCTAAACCCTTAAAACCCATATAGATCTGTTATTCTAAGCATCTCAAGATCCCTAGAAACCCTAAACCCTAAACCATAGGACCTAAAGCCTAGGAGATGAACCCTAAACCATTAACCCATATAGATCTATTATTCTAAGCATCTCATGAAACCTAGAAACTGTAAACCCTAAACCATAGGACCTAAAGCCTAGGAGATGAACCCTAAACCCTTAAAACCCATATAGATTTGTTATTCTAAGCATCTCATGAACCCTAGAAACCCTAAACCCTAAGCCATATGACCTAAAGCCTAGGAGATGAACCCTAAACCCTTAAAACCTATATAGATCTATTATTCTAAGCATCTCATGAAACCTAGAAACCCTAAACCCTAAACCATAGGACCTAAAGCCTAGGAGATGAACCCTAAACCCTTAAAACCCATATATATTTGTTATTCTAAGCATCTCATGAACCCTAGAAACCCTAAACCCTAAACCATATGACCTAAAGCCTAGGAGATGGACCCTAAACCCTTAAAACCCATATAGATATATTATTCTAAGCATCTCATGAACCCTAGAAACCCTAAACCCTAAACAATAGGACCTAAAGCCTAGGAGATGAACCCTAAACCATTAACCCATATAGATATGTTATTCTAAGCATCTCATGAAACCTAGAAATCATAAACCCTAAACCATAGGACCTAAAGCCTAGGAGATGAACCCTAAACCCTTAAAACCCATATAGATTTGTTATTCTAAGCATCTCATGAACCCTAGAAACCATAAACCCTAAACCATAGGACCTAAAGCCTAGGAGATGAACCCTAAACCATTAACCCTAAGACCTAAATACTAGGAGATGAATTAAGGGGATACAAGAGGATGGATTAAGGGTAGATATACAAGGATGAATTAATGGTACATAAGAGGATGGCTTAAGGGGTCCTAAGAGGATGGTTTAAGGGGAATTACTAGAGAGACTTAAGGGGATGCAAGAGGATGGATTAAGGGTAGATATACGAGGATATGGCTTAAGGGGTCCTAAGAGGATGGATTAAAGGGTGTTGAGAGAGTGACTTAAGGGGATGCAAGTGGATGGATTAATTGTAGATATATGAGGATATGGATTAAGGGGTCCTAAGAGGATGGCTTAAGGGGTGTTGAGAGAGTGACTCAAGGGGATGCAAGTGGATGGATTAAGAGTAGATATATGAGGACATGGATTAAGGGGTCAAAGAGGATGGATTAAGGGGTGCTGAGAGAGTAACTTAAGGGGATGCAAGTGGATGGATTAAGGGTAGATATATGTGGATATGGCTTAAGGGGTCCTAAGAAGATGGCTATTAAGAGAGTGACTTAAGGGGATGAAAGAGGATGGATTAAGGGTAGCTATATGAGGATATGGATTAAGGGGTCCTAAGAGGATGAATTAAGGGGAATTAATAGAGAGACTTAAGGGGATGCAAGAGGATGGATTAATGGTACATAAGAGGATGGCTTAAGGGGTCCTAAGAGAATGGCTTAAGGGGATATGAAATCAATTATAAACTTTTTATAAAATGATAATGAATTATTTAGTTTTATATTTATACTATCAATTAAATGTATCTAGAACTATATATAGTTACTTGTCTCTAGATTCGAATTCCATTGTAATATATATGCATGTCCTCTCTTTTTTATAAAGCATCTAGTTTTGGGAGACCTGAAACAAAAAATGATATAAAAATTTAATTAGGAAATGACTAAAGAAAAATATATATATAGACATGTATATGTGATAAATTTTTAACTACATATTGACTATCAATTAAATATATTTACAACTATATACTTACCAATATTTATTTACTCTGTTGTACCATCTGCATCCTCTCTTTTTTGTAATGCATCTATGATTTTCTCATGATCATCCATTGAAAGCGTCCATAAAACTTTATTACCAGGCCTCCCTTGATATCTAACTAGTTGTATATTGGTTGCCAAAATCAAATGTGAATAATGTATAATCTTCTTATGTCTTTCATAATCTTCAAATGTAGGAAAGCCATTCTTTCTTATCAAATATTTTCAAAGCCAGGTGCCAACAACAACCACTAAACCAATTGGATACTCAAAGTTGTCATCATCCACTCTAGGATGTACCAACTTATGTTTTCTCTCAACACATTTAGCCAACCAATACTCCATCTCCTCTTCATTCCCCTTAGGTGCAACAACATAATACACATGTCCTACAAAAATAAATAAAAAATTCAATAAAGAGTGACTTATATTTAATTCACATATAAACATGCTTACATATAAAATTCAACTCAATTTAATGTACCTTCTTGTATGAAATCTGAAACACGATCATAATCATCTAATGTAAACACTTGATTATCTTCAATTATCATTCCATGTTGAACACGTGTCGATGTAGTTGCTAAGGCTCTTTGTTGCCATTGTTTGACCCATTCTGTATTTTCACATGCTTCCCAATCACCTGCAATACAAAATTGACAAAAGCATGTTAGCTCCCTTTCCATATTGTCCATGTATTTGCATGCAAACTCTTAAATTAATGCCATTTTGTAGATCCATTAATTGTTTCACAATCTTATTGAGAAAAAATATCATTTTCTTCAACTAACCAAAAGAAGTGTCGAATTATTGAGCTCACTTGTTCTTGTAGATAATTTGGTATTGCACCAATCTACAATTGCACGTGCATCTCTAAATTTAGCAACATTCTCAAATTTTAGTTGCTCTCTAGCAAGAGCTCTTTTCACACATGCACCTACTCCATTGTGTTCTCCCTTACCATGTCCATCTTAAAAAGAACTCCACATGTGTTGGATATTATTTTTCTTATGAACTCTACATAACCAATAAAACATTCTAGCATTTTTTAATTGACCTGTGCAATTATCCGACCATATGAAATGTTCTCTCATTTGAATTCCTCTCTTTTAATTTTTTATAAAATATATCGAAACAATACCAAACAAACTTAGATGAATGTAATCAATTATTACTTACATAAAAATGGTACTCTCTCAATATTTTTCTATTATATTCTCTACTATCATTTGCATGTCTATAAACAATATGAACAAATATAGCTACTTGCACTAAATTATAATACTGTGATTGAATTTATTTTGTGGAGCAAGAGTATAATTTTCAGTAATATCAACAATTGACAATATAGTTCCAATTGGGAATGTGTTTTTATGTAAACGAAATTGATTACCAAGCCAATGAGCATACTGAGAGTGTTTAACATATTTAGGTACATTCTTATCTTTAAATTCTTTAATAAATGCTTGCACACTAAATTTTTCCACAATTAACTCACAACATTTTCCAATTTTTCCATCTTTTAAAGAATACTCAACATTTTTAAATTTTTTTACATCCACTAATTGTTGTCCAAATTCATCTAAACTACTTTCATGCATACATTTTCCTAATAATGAAAAGTTACCACATCTATCACATTCTCTAGAAATACATGCTTTTAAATAAAATAAGTTTCCATTATAGGGTTCACAAAATAAACCTTCTATAAAATCTTTGATTATTTCAGGTGGCATATTAATACCACAAATGCCTTGCACAATTTGGTTAGCATGCAAAGTGCATCGTATATATCGAAAACTATCATAATAATAACAAAATTGTACATGAGTCTTACAACAACAAGAGATCTATTGCTTATTAATTCTAACATACCAAGGTTTACACTTTTCGAATGATCTTTGACTTATGCTCATATTCAATGGTGAGATTGAATCATCTAATTTTTTTTTATATAATTCAGTTTGAGTCATATCTAAGAGATGCTTTGGATGAGGCTCATGAATTTTGGAACCCACCCTTAATTTTAAGACATCTCTAATGTTAGGTGATACTCTTGTATTAGATCATGCCAAAAAAATTTGATTAAAGATTTAATTTCATTAGATAATTTCATGTCTGATCTTGGGAGTCTACCACTAAAACTCCAACATTGATTAATTGGATCCTTTTTAATATTTTCTCTTGTTTTAGCAACTCTTATAAAAGTTTTAGGATTTACTTTTATACATTTACTAATCTTACTTAACATTCTTTTATTTGAAGTTGCTTTATTAACTAGAGTAGTTGTTATTGCACAATGAGCTGCATTCTTATCTTGAGATCAATTTTTCTTACCTATAAAATCAATAGCATTAGCAACACTAGATATGACTTGTTCTATTGAATCATTTTCTTTTTTGGTTTTACAAAAATACCTAATTTTTTTATCACAATTATCATTTTTGACATTCTCATCAATTGCACCATGAGTTGACATTGAAATCCTAATTTCTTTCTATAAAAAAATTCTATATATTCTATTTCCATAAGTTCTAATTTGTCTCCAAGAAACTTTACCACGAAAGTTATCTAGCACATCTTTTTCAATTGTAAAAAAAATATTTTCATCTTCATCCATACAAGGGGTTTCATTTTCATCCACACAAGGGGTTTCATTTTCATTTTCATTTTCAAACATAATAGGGATTTCATTCTCATTTTCATCAATAAGAGGGATTTCATTCTCATTTGCATTCTTATAAGATATTTCATCATTTTTTTGTTTTTCCATTCTTTCAACCCTAGAATTATTGATACCATCAATGGTGTATCCAACTTCATCTAAATAACTAAGATCAATATTATCAAGACTTGGGTTTGAAGACATACTTGGATATATTGTTTGAATAGGTGCAATATCATTGGGTGGTGGATTTGAATACATACCTGAAGTTGTTTGTATAGGTACTATTTCCATATCATTCAAAGTTGAAGTTGAAGGCATAGTTGGATTTGTCTCCATAATTGCATTTTCTTCCATATTCACCATCTCCACATTTGCATCATCTACATTCATTTCATCCTTCATGGTTTCCTCTTCTACATTCATGGAACTAGATGCTTCCAATTTTTTCATTTGATGAATCCTTTCTCTTTTATCCCTTTGTCTTCTTGCCTCCATTTCTTTATTTGCTTGAATTTCTTCGGGTGTCATTAACTTTCTACTTTTTTTCTTTGCCTTTGCTTTGATCCCATGGTTACCAAACCCTCTTTGATAACAAAACAAATGATTCTTAACCTATTTTCAAATTGCCATTTTCTTCAAATATTCAAATAAAACTATGTAATATGAAGATTCTTTCTTCTATAAACTTTGAAGTACAAAAACATCATGAATACATCCAAAAGTTCTCTTTTTCCAAATCTTCTTGTAAAATGTTCTTGTACTTGATTCCACTTCAGAAAATTCAACTTACACTTGTCTCTTCCAATAATTTGAAAAGAATATGCCCTGCACAAGATAAAATTGCAATAAAAAACACAGAAAATGGTGCTTTTGGACTGTATTGCAGAAAATGAATGTTGCAGAAAAATGTGTTTTTTCAGTATTTTCCAAATCGAGAAAAAATGGCTATATAAGAAACATGTACACATTCTATTTTAGGAACGCGTACGCGTACACGTTCTATTTAAATAACGCGTACACGTTTTAATAACACATATGCGTTATTAAAAATTTGAATCTCCAACCCACATGTAACCTTGGTTTTAAGCTCAAGAAAGGCTTAGCAATCTGACCCTTAACATTTGACCTGCAACTAAAAAATTAAGGTAGATTGAAGAAGAATGTTCAACTTTGGCAATATGGCTGATAGACTTTTTTTTTCTGAATCAATCTATAAAATTAAAACCCATTAGAGAACACGATGTCTAGTTTCCAAATATATAATTTTTATTAAGATTGGATTATATTTGTTATTTTTTAATTAATTTCTAAGCAAACTAGTCCTTAAACTTGAAATATCACACTTTTTTTTATTTTTTAATAACTTTTTTTTGGTTAAGTTTCTTGAAAAAAAATTTATGGCATCAATATTCAGACAATTTTCTACACAATGAAAAAAAAAGATTCAAAAAATGTTTAGTTTGGGTCCAATTATGTTGTCCGTACATGTTGATTCTTAAAAACAACAATTAAGGCCAATAAAAAATGAATATTAAAAAAAAAATTACAAAAAAATTTCCTCATCAATCTTCATGTTGTTAGCTCTCTTTACCCAAAAGGAAGTAGCAAAATACTTTTATTTGGGTCAAAAAGTGGTGTCCGTACACATGCATGGTATGGTAAAAAAAGGGACTTTTAAAAAGTGGTTTTTATACATCCCTATCAAAATTCATCTGGGTATTTGAATAAATTACATATTTGGAAACTAGATTCAAGATGTTAAATTTTATATTACTGAATTTTTTAAGATTCAGTGTGTAAGTGCCTCAAATTTTTAGTCCAAGTGTGACAATTTATGAAAAAACAACAAAAACACTTCCACTTTTTGAGCTTTTTGTGGACTCAACTTCTTGCATCAGCCCGACACCCACTGGCTGTTAGAGATTGGGTAGATGAATCCTACATCCAATTTTTTTGTAATTCTCCTTTGACTATGTCATGGGTTGCAGGGTTCATTGTCCTTTGGGTTGCCTAATTGGTTTATAGGCTTCATTGATGTAAATTCGATGCATGCACAGGTTTGGGTCTATACCATTCATGTTGTGGTAATCCCATGTAAATGCAGCTGCATGTGCTTGCAACACATTCAATAGTGAGGTTTGTTGTGCAACAGTTAATTGACTATTTGTATTTAGTGCCTTATTTGGCATAATCTCTAAAGTCAAGGATAATATTTGAAGAGATTAAATGTCAAGAACTGCTATATTTGGAATACAATGATGTGGCAATAAGGTGCAGGAAATTTATCAAATGGACTCATATGTATTGGAAAGAATTATTTTCTACAAGGGGTCTTGCAAACATTTTAGACAATCATATTGTTGCAGGTCCCTACTATATATAATTGGTTTGCATGATGTTTGCAATTAGTTCATTTTTATCTTGGTTTTCTAACAAGGGAATATGTTCAATAGTCATTAGAGTTTCTAATGAGTGTTGGTCCTCCTCATCTAGGGCAGGCCATACAGTTTGCTCCAAGTTTGCATGTGGCTAGGCAGGTGGATAGAAAACTAGTTTCTTAGTCACATTTCCATTAGAAATGATCAAGTTACTAGACCTGCAACCTATAAAGGCATCTGAAGTTTCCAAGCAAGGTCTCCCTAAGATAAGGGGATATCCTACAACATTAGCTTTAGGCTGCAACACCATAAATTTTGTAGGGTACTCCCATGAGTCTAATGTTATTACCAAGTCTTTTATGATTCCCTCAGGCTTGACTATAGACTTATCTACTAATTGTAGCACAATAGGTGTAGGTCTAAGCTCCATTAGTTGTAATAATTTCATGGTTTCTTTGGTCATTACATTAATGGTTGCCCCAAGGTCAATTAAGGTATTCTTAATGATAGTACCATTGATTTTGACATCCACTACAGGGCTCCCAGGGTTTGCATACTTGGGGATAGTTATGTTTCCCAACATAATGTTTGCAAGTTGTCCTAAGACATGTAGAGTCTGAGGGTCCTTATGCTTCCTGCCTATATTTTTGAGGAATAAATTTCTCACTTTTTTGGTATAAATGGGTTCTTCCTTAATGGCCTAGATGAGGGGTATCTTGATGCAAACATCCTTGAGTTGTCCCAATAGATCAGTTTTAGCTTGTGAATGATGTTTTTGAACTGTTAATCTTTCAAGAAATGGAGACTCTGGAATCATGGTTGTTGGGTTGACCTAATTTGACTTAGGTTCCCTAGGTTGTTTTTCCACAAGATCTACTAGTAGTTCCTCATCATTCAACTCAATAATGAGAGGAGATGAAGGTCCAGCTAACATTTTCCTTGATATGAGGTGTACATCACTCACCTCAACCCCATAGGTGGGGTATTATAGAGTTTCATTAGCATAAGCCTATTGGATAGCTTATTGTTTGGTGCAGGTTGTGTTGGCAGTTGAGGTGCTCTTGGTGGTATTGGTGCAACTGTTGTTGGGTTTGGCATTATAGCTTGTTGTTGTGGCTTTAAGGGTTGTTGTGGCTACTGATAATTGAGATTTTGATTTTTCCACTGCTGACCTCTTTTCCATTGAGGTTGCCATTGATTTTTTTGGGGCGCCCACTAAGAATTATAATTAGGTCCTTGGTAATTTTGTGGTGGCCACATGTTTTGTTGTTGTTGATTCCAATTGGATTGATGCATTAGCCATTGTGAGTTTTGCATATTGGTCCAAGATTAAGGGTTGCAACTAGATAAATTTGCATTATTAATTGGAAATGACATGTTATAGTTCAAGGGATCTTGGGGCATACCTTATCTTGGCTATCGTGGTTTGCATTGAGCTATGTAAAACACTTGACCATCTTCATCTTCCAGGGCATGAAATTTTGGCTTCCCTTGCTTATCTTTAGAAATATTGACCAACTTCTTGCACTTGCAATTGATCTTCTTTTGTTGAAAATGTGGGCAGTATTCTATGAGGGATACTTTTGCTTCCTCTTGCTTTTTCTTGATATGGAGGGTATCAAGTTGTGTAGTCAAGTGGCTAATGATGTCTTCCTTCATGTTTGATAGAAGATTGCTTACCTCCACCCTTGAGACTCTATTGGATGATTTGTTGAGAAAGGAGGTCACATCTCCCTTGGCCTTCTTTGTGAAGGACCTGGAATAATTTCTACATACTCTACAAATCTCATCAAATGGTAAATGTGTGATGTCTCCTACCCCAATGAGGTTGAGTGCATCCATATAGTTCGCATTAACTCCCATTAAAAATACCAATTTTAGGGATTCATCAAAGATTCCATTTTGATGGGATTTCTCGAGGCAAAATGGAAACCTCTTAATATAATCTTCCAATGATCCATCCTCTTTCTGTGACATCTTGACGATGTCATCCATCTTTCTATTTATGCCTCTGTAGTAATCTTGGTATTTCTCTAGGAACTTTGCCTTCATTGTGTTCCATTTGAGAATAACATCTCTTCCCAACCCCATGAACCATCTCAAAGCAATATCTTTCAGTGTTGCTAGAAATAATTTGAGTTTGTGAGCATCTGTGGTATAATCATAACTTTGACATAGCACATCAAACTCAAAAAGAAAGGTATTTGGGTCCTTTGTAACCAACCCATAGAAGACAGGCAGTGTTGAAGGAGGTATGTTCTTCAAAGAAACAACCCTTTTCTGTTTGGCTATAGGGAACTCAAATGTTACATGCTTTGGTGGGTCTTCTATTGCTGCATCAACCATGATGCTTATATTTATGCGGGAAGTCTCCTCTATGTTTGGTGTAGGTACTGGCGTTAGGGATGATTCTTCTTCAAGAGTTCCCTCTCTCTATTCACTATGCTCACCAGTATCCTCTAATGCTTCATTTGCTGAGTGGAGAAATCTTCCCATAGTGTCTTGCTACCTCTGCATGCAATGGTTGTGACTTTATATTTCAATAGTTCCTGCACATTGTTAGTAACTCATGTCGCTATTGATGGCTAAAACCTATTTACC
The DNA here is from genome assembly GCA_007258455.2 of Sequoia sempervirens. Lineage (NCBI taxonomy): Eukaryota > Viridiplantae > Streptophyta > Pinopsida > Cupressales > Cupressaceae > Sequoia > Sequoia sempervirens. The sequence goes on from VDFB02270651.1 coordinate 240,326,697, forward strand.
CTAATGTTGAAAATGAAATTACTAAACTAGGAAAGCTTGAAAAGAATTAAAAATACATAGGAGAATCCTGAAATTAGCACCATCCCTGATAATGATGCCAAAAATGTAGGGCCTCTCTAATGTCTGATTAACTTAGTGCTATAGGTAGACACAAAATTTAGAGGGTGGATTCCTAACTGAATAGTTCATCTTAACTATGAGAGGCTTAATTTAATTATCAACCAGGGGCTTGTAAGATTTTGATAGTGTTGACACTATATATGCATTCATGGATTCTAAACACACCCTATATCAATGGAGTATAGGTGATTACACACACAAAAAACTGGAAAAAGCTGGAAAGGAAATGAAATGCTAATTCACAAAATAGGGGAAATAAACATAAGCTGCTACTTTTGCTAAATGTACTTATCACTTAAGTTTGTAAGTGCTAACTACTAAATCTGAACTATAACTAATTACTTTCAAAGAATGAACAAACATTAAGCTATAGAATTCAATTCAATTACAGAATCACATTCATGAATTCCACATACATGTAACTAGAAACTATCTTAACTAAATTCAATAATGCATGAATTAATATAATAACAAAAATAAGAGTGGATAGAAGTACCTCAAGTGGCCCTTGCTTGAGTTGTTTCTTCCATAGTAAATATCAAACACTTACTACTTAATCAACAAATCATGATATTGAACTAACTCCTTTATTGCATGAAAACTCCGAACTCTTACAATTTGACAAGAATCTACTAAAGATTTCTCATTCAATGAGACATATCTACTGTTCAACTAATACTAAGAAAACTAAAAATGATCAACTATCAATTGGTAACTAGCAAAAACTATCTGGATAACTAGATTTACTCCTCACAACAAATACCACTATATAGGGTCTACGAGGAGTCTTATTCATTCTAGGATTGAAAACAAAACCATAATGTATTTGTCCACTCTCCCTCAAAGATAGGGAGAGGACTTAGTCTTGAAATAAAAAACCATAATGGAAAAGTAGAAGAAGAGAAACTAACTTGGATCACTACCCTAACGGTTAATCACTATGACATAGATGTGTTTCCTAGGGAATACCATGTCATGGGTTACTCCTGCTCAGATTTCTTCTTCCTCCAATCATCTTATTTGGTGGATAATAATGTGCTTGTGGTGACTCACGATTGACCATTCAATAGTCACCTTCATTCTCCTTGAGAGTTGTCATGCTTCAACCATTTTGACTTCTCCCCTTAACTATCTATGGTCCTTGTGTTGCAGACTGGAAATCTAGTTGTTGTAGGTTACAATCCTTTTAGCTACAAGAGGTTAGTTTCATCCCTAAAGCATACACATAATTAACAATCATAATTTAAACATATAATTATACTAAATCTTATGAACATTCATATATTGACACATACAACTGTCAACATATCATATTTGTATTTCCACATACTTAAGTCTATCAAAGTGCATGAAAGGTATATAAAAGATGTATGAAGTCTTAGGAATGTTTTTGAAACTTGATAGATTGAAATGATCAAACATAAACTAATGAAGGAAAACTAACCATAAATTAATCCCATCACATATAAATAAAAGTCTTTTTCACCATTTGAAATCCTAAGGCAATTACTACTGAATTAATTGAGCATATTAAAAGGTAGTCAAGAACAAAATTAATAGAGTTTACAATAATTATTCTCAACCAAGATTCATGTTAGCAATGAATCAAGTTTTTATGTGAGTTTATTCACATTTCATGTCCATATTTTTTGCGAGCACTAACACTTGTAGGAATTAAAATCAATTATCCAATTCTCCTTGAAGGTGATGAGTACAATTACTTCAGTCCATCAAGGAAAACAAAGATGAGTGGTAAGTTGTAGCACTTGTCAATTTATCATTCTTTCATCCATTTTCCTTTGCTCGACCTAGGGTAAACACTCTTTTACATCATCATTGTCATTGTGGAGGTAGAAATACCAAAACGGGGTTTGACTTAGGTTAGCCCCTAGATGACACAACCCTTTCTCTCCATTCTTGTGCATAGGTGATAGATCTGAAGTGAATTTGGGAAAGGATTGAAGACCTAATTGCAAGATCAAGCATTCAAGCCTCACATGCCAACAAATTAGGGAAAGTGGAACTAAGATCATCGATAGCCGAAGTTCTGACATTAAGTCCATAAAGGAAGAACCTACAAACAGTGACCATCTGGGATTTGATTTCTAATTTTGAAGATCTACACTTCTAGGTGTTAGAGTTATCATGCATTAGCTAATAATTAATTAATCTTTAATTAATTATTAGTCTAATTTATTCTCATACACTAAAGCTAAACTTAGGAGTGTTTTTTATGCTTTATTAGTTGAGCTAATATTAGATCAATATGTCTCATCTCATGTGATGTTGACACTTGTCATGATTCGATCCCTTTCCCATTTAGGGTTTTGCTCTTATAAGCACTCACCCCTCATTGTAAATATCTCTCAGATATTATCTGGAACTTTCATATCTTCTTGAAAGTCTCTGGCTTCTTTAGCTTTTTCTTGTTGAAGAATATAACAATTCTTGTTTGCAGATCTCTTGCATGGAAGGCGTATTTGTTTGTTGTTTGATCCTGTGGCTCGTGGTTTTGTGCTTGTTTCACAATTCTAACATGGTATTAGAGCATGGATTCAACGAACCCCTTCTCGATTTATGATATTTTCTTTCTTCAACAAGGGTTGCAGGCTTTAGATCTGAATCCCCTTTGCTTTTTTTTGCAAATTTTGTAGGTGGGCACTTTTTCGAAGCATTTTTGAGTGAAAAAGACCTTGCCATTGGATCCAGAGCTGTCAAGAATGTGAAATTTGGCTTTTGTTTCACTTGATTTCGATTCTTGATGCCAAATCTACAAGGTTTTGAAGTGGTTGCTCTTTTTCTAGATCCAGAGGGTAGCTGCAATTTTGGTGCATTTTGAGCCAAAATAGAGGTTTCCATCGTGCTCAGAAAGCCCAAAAACCTTAAGATCGCTTATCAATTGCCAAAATTCATGTTGGGAGCTTCTGAGGCAAATTTTTTTTGTACAGGGGCTCGTACGACCCCTTTACATAATCCTGTGCACGATTTTTTATTTTTTTTAAAAAAGGGGGCATTAAAAAAATTCCGTCGGCTTTTTTTTTGGTTTATTAAAATTTCTTATAGAATTTTTTTAAAGCAATTAAAAAAGTATATTAAAAAATCTGCAGGGTTTAAACTTTTTTTTGGGGGCAAATTTGTTTATAGAAAGGCGCATTGAAAAAGTTTGTGGGGCCGCATTAAATAGGCGGTACCCCGTACCCTGCTGCCAACAACGACCGTATAGTCGACAGTCAACATTCCAAACTACCGACAATCTCATTTTTTCAGCTTGCTCAAACCTCCTAGCGATCAGTTTTTTGCATAGGGCCCAAATTTTTCTTTTGGCAGACTGGGGAATATTCCTTAGAATATTTCGCTAACGTCAGCGGTATGGACGTTGGCAGGGCCCCTTTGACCCCTTCTTTGGCCTCGAGGGAGTGATTTTTTCTTTTGGCCATAATTGGGGCATATGATATCATTTTTCAACAAACGAGATATCGTCGGAAAGATGGTTCCACCAACTTTCTAGTGGTATGGGTCTCATCACTTTATTTTGCTGCTGGTGCATTCTACAACCTGTTGAAGTTAGAGGTACTATTTTCAGTCATGAGCTCGTAACTTTTGACCAATTTCTCCATTTTTTGCGATTCCAGCAGCATTGGAACCGTCTTTCAGAGCTCTTCAGTTCCATGCATGCAATTTTTCCAGATTGTTCTCTAGGTATATTTTATTCAAATTTTTGTGTTTTTGTCCTCCAATGAATTACTTAGACGTTTTAGCTTATAAAAACTTTTCATTTGCATGGGCTGCTTCGTTTTTGGTTGCTTTTCATGTATTTCCAGTCTCATGTCTTTTTCTGACATTACGAGCTTCCATTGTAAGCACTTATGATTTTGTAAATGCACTGAGATAAAGTGCCTCTATATTGCACCTGTATTATGGGATCTTGCACATCACTTTGTGCCTTATTGTACTCGTACTATGATATAAAGTGCCATGGGGGTTGATGTTTGCCTTTGTTTTTCCTTCATACCTTTCTCATGCATGTGTGCCTTGGTTTGCACATCCTTTATATCTGCTTGTATTTTATGACTGCACCTTCAGACGTTCTTGGTTTCTCTTCATGCACTACATTTAGGCATTCAGTTTCAGTGTACCTGTCATACCTCTCCCTTGTCAACATTATGGGGGGGTTTCTACTGTTGGTGCTAATGCTTCCTTGGTTTCGCGTTGGAGTGAGCTATGTATACATTATTTGTTCCTATGTACTAGGCGGATGCAGCAGCTGGTTACCCATGCATTTCGGTAAGATGGAGCACTTACCATATGGACAGTCTTGCATTCCTATTTCTGGAGGCAACCTTCCATTTTCACTTGATCAGTTCTTCAAACTATTGGTACTTATGTTATATGTATCTTTGAGTTCTTGATGTTTGCCTTGGTTTTCCATTGGATTCGAGTAGTGTCATTAGGGGCACTCATACAAATTCTTGTCTTCTTGATCTTGATCATTAGATGTTTCAACGAAGGTTCTTCTTTCGACATTACAACAGTCATTCTTCGATAGTGTTTGCAGCTTCTTCATGCTTTAGTGGTGTTCTTTTTTGTTCATCGTTTGTTCCTATCTTTTGGGGCAACCTTGCCTTGTTTGGAGGATTTTTCAGTCCTTCACTTGGCTTTCATCTTTTTTTGGAGTGGAGTTTTTCCCATAAGGTTTTCTCTATTTCTCTGCATTATAGAGATCTTCTGTTTGTACATGGGTACCTTACATGGCCTTGTTTGCCGGGACCCATTATGCATTGTTTTTAGGGTTTTTAGCTACTCCCTAAGTTCATCTCAAGGGGGGTGTTAGAGTTATCATGCATTAACTAATAATTAATTAATCTTTAATTAATTATTAGTCTAATTTATTCTCATACACTTAAGCTAAACTTAGGAGTGTTTTTTATGCTTTATTAGTTGAGCTAATATTAGATCATTATGTCTCATCTCATGCGATGTTGACACTTGTCATGATCAAACCCCTTTCCCATTTAGGGCTTTGCTCTTATAGGCATTCACCCCTCATTATAAATATCTCTCGGATATTATTTGGAGCTTTCATATCTTCTTGAAAGTCTCTAGCTTCTATAGCTTTTTTTTGTTGAAAAATATAACAATTCTTGTTTGCAGATCTCTTGTGTGGAAGGTGTATTTATTTGTTGTTTGATCCCGTGGCTCGTGGTTTTGTGCTTGTTTCACAATTCTAACACTAGGTCTAGGGCGCCAACACCCTTATCTACCCAGTTTGAGCTCATATTTATATACCATATTCTTCTATCTTTGCATTTTGCTATTTTGTGAACCTTTCCTATGTTTTTGTTTTGTACTTCTCTAAAAACATAACAATTTATTGCAATTCAATAGTTAACTTAGATACACATTTGTATCATCAAATTAATCAATTATTAATCAATCAATCAACCCCCAAAGAAAGAACCAAAACCTTGATCCACCATTCTGACTCTTCCATAACGATTAGTAACCAGGTAGATATTTGTGATCGTTTATGGTTCCTTCCATTGTGATGTAGGAAAAGATGAGATTTAGCCCTAGATTCCTTTTTCTCACATGACACTTTTATTTTTATTTGTATTGAAATATCATTATTTATATCTATCTATATACTTATAAAATACAAGACACAAAAGAAGGCTATATCTCAGCATATATCTCAAGGCTATATGCTGATTAAATAAATAAATAATTAAATTAACAAAAGACTGAAAAAGACTGATTTCTAAATTTTTTATATGAATAAAATATGTAATTAAAATTTACAACCGTAAACAAATTATAGCCTGAAATTCCAGGCCTTTTTCCCCGTCAATAACGTCATACAAAGCCAAAACAAAGCTCACCGAGCACGAGCTTATTTTCTCATCTCGAATAATGGCACTTTCTATATTTGTTCGACCCTTAAATCCAAACACCACATCTGTTATCCAAACTAAATTAAAATTCCAAGTTACTTTCAACGACTTTCCTGTATACTTATCCTCCATAGATCGTAGCACAGTAAAAACTACTAAGCTCTTGTTTTCAGCTCATCCAAATTTAAGGCGACGGGCAAGTTTAAATCTTCCAAGATCAATGGCATCTGCATCTTCAAGCGACACAGGTTCTATTCTTCTTCTTTTCAGGAAAATATCATCTTTATTGAAAATCGAATGCAATTATTTTTAATCTTCAGTTAGCTTGTTGTATTTCATTATTCCCTTTTCTTTTTGGGTTAACACATCTCTTATTCTGAATCATTTCAAATAGTTTAAAGTATTGTAGTTTTCGGTTTTCAGTTGTTTAGAACTGTTTGTTAAATTGAATTAGAATGTCTTTCTAGAAATGCATCTTATATTATTTTTAAAGAGCAGAAAACTTGCGTCAATATTGCAATAGGGTTACATGGATAGTCTCTTTGCCGTTGCAAAAGAAGCATTGACTGAATATTTTTGTTTGATTTCTTATTGTAATTGTGCATTCTATCAAAAATGTTTGCATCGTACGAGTTGAGTAAAAGCCACGCATTTCTATTTGTGCATTTTCTGCAATAAACAGTTTCTGACGTTAAAATCTATTTATGGCAGAGCCTTATACATAGCCGTGAAATTGAATTCTACAGCTTATCTGTTTTAATCTTTTTTCAGTAATGCAGAGTATGCCCCGGACCTCAAGCAAGATCATACATCATAACATAAGAGTAAGTTATCATTCCGAATCCACAAAACACATTGGACACATCCACAAATAGGAAGAGAAAGAATTTGATTCCAACGTTTCTCTTCTTTCGATTCCCAATTACATTGCTTCTGTCTCCTCGCACGATTATATTCAGTGTTTCTCGAGTTCGGGATGGCGGGATGCAGGGACAGGGTTTTGGATACGGCAAAACTATAATGTGCACGAAATTATACAAAATTAAATACAGAGTTGAGAAAACAGCTGATAATTGATAATTCAAAGTCAATTGTCAAATGACAAATATAAATCGAAGTGGTTTATAGTAGCATTGCTTGGGATTGACTTGGCAAACGAAAAGTATAAATGGAATTGGGAAAAACTCAGGAACAAAATTCTGCTTTTCCATCCATGCAGTACCAAACAAACTTTCTAAGTTTTTAAGACCAAGGCAGGGGTCTGGAGGCAGCAGCTTCCAATGAGGTCAAGTGGGGCAGCAGTCCTTGCGTGGTATGGGAGCCCCACCATCAAGCCCAAGTTAAGTCCTTCGAGGCCACAGGGACATTCATAGTGCATGCCATTTTTGGATGTGAAATAACAAATGTTTAGGGCCCCTCAAAAAAGGCTTAAGGTTTTTAAGTTTTCTTTTAAATTTTATTTTTATAACATTCTTCATGTGATGGGTGGGGATGCCCTAACATGATTTCACAGGTATGTTAGGGATGGCAGGCCATCCCCAAAACAGTGGAACAGTGAGGGGACATCCTAGGAAACATCTCTCACTTTTGGGATATATTCTAGGGACGTTCTGCTGAATTTCTGTAGAATTGGGATGAGGAGGGGATGCTTTATCCATTTCCTCCCGTCCCCAAAATATCTCAGGATGGGGGTACCCGGGTGAACACTGATTATATCTCATCCTATTATATAAAGCCTGCATCATCTTATATAGATAGATTATATTTATTCTCTTAATGTATCCCTCTGTATCACGATTTATATGAGCAGGCAATCTTAATCATGGAAGGTAGTACTTAATTGTGTATTAATATTTTTTATTATAAATCTTAATATTTTTTGGTCTATACTGGAGCTCAGAAATTGTCCGTACTTGAAGAAATCATGTAACGATTAAAATTCATGGCTTTAGCTAGAAGATATTTGTTGATGCTGAATTGAATCTTTCACAGTGAAAAGTTTTGTAGATTTGTACTTTTATGTACATTTTTAGAAGATTTTCATGACATAGCCAGGGTAAACGCTTAAGAAGCAAACAAATGATTATTAATACTTGACTTGGTACGTGGCAACAACACAACATATAAAAGTACATAAAATATTGATTTTTTAATTTTTTATTATTTTTTGCATTTTCTAATGTGCCAAGTTTTTTCTAGTTCAGCCATGTCACACTGAGTTTTCACAAAGTTCAGTTGAGGCTTGCTTTAGTGTAAGCGTGGATTTCTTGGTAAAACTCCATGTCTTGACTCCCCATCTCATTTTTTAATTGGGTTGATTGTTAATCGCAAGTAATTGCATATATAACCCAAGCTATGTAATTATGGTTTATAGAAGAAGCGATGTGGTGCGATATCTTGAAATCCATTAGTTTGACCATGTAGTTACCTTTGTAATTTTGTATGATATTTATCTTAGATTTTAATTTTTTTTTATTAATCCTCAATAGAATGTACTAGGATAGAAAGTTGGTAAATTGACATGTAGCTTTTGGTTGCATATTTCTTTATTCTATGCAGTCTTGCATTGCCGATATTGAAATTACATTCTTTAATGCATATTCGTTTTGAATGAGCAAAAATCCTAGATCATGTGGTGTTGAACAATATTATTGTAGCAAAAAAGATATGTTGAGAGGTGCATTGCATAGTCATTTTTCTCCCCTCAAATAAATGATGTTTGGTTTTAGAGTCAGTTCTTACTGATAATATTTTTGGTCTGTCCGCTGCATGGTAGAAAGTGATTTCACTGTAACTCTATTATTCGGATTGGACTAATTAAAGGCTATTTCTTTTTGGATGTCAAGTTACAGATGAGATCTTGAAATTGGCAACCTTTGTTATAGGAGAGAAAGAAACTCAAGTTGGAGTTGTTCGTCATGGGTACATTTGGTAGGCAAATTTTGGCTGTTTTGTAGCATTATGTCATCTAAGAAACTTTTTTCTTTTTTCTTTGAACAATTTTCTGTGGTGCATATTCATTTTCAAAGAGACTTTGATAAATCTTTGATATTGCTTACATTCTTGGGCCAATATACAATTTCATAGACTTTTCATTTTTGCCTTAGGAATGTATCTTTCATGTGTTTAAACAGTCATCGTTCAGTAAAGTCTAGGAATATTTATCTTTTTTATTCTTTCTTAAAACAACAGTTCTACCTTGCAAGTATAGCTAAAAGGTTCTTTCCCAGTAGCGAGCAAACCATATGTTTGTGCCTTCTGTAGATGCTAGTCACGTGTAGACTAAGTTAAGCAGGGATCAATGAAGTATTTAGAAGAGAAGTTTAGAACAACTGACATTATCTTGAATAAGGTTTTGTACAATATAGTAAGATGTTTTTGATTTCTTGTTATATTTTCATTTTTAATTCTCGCTTGTTAATGATTCCTTTTGTTGCTTATTGCAACATTGACGAATTGAGGTAATGATTCTAATAGCAATGTTGACCTGATAAATATTTTCTTAAAAGCAATTTCTGTTAACAGCACATTTGGTAGTATACCACGTGCTGGTATTAGCTTTAGACTATTTATTGCTACTTAATTGAATTGTGACTTTGTATGCAAGGGTTGTGTCAATTGTTGTAATGAAAATATCATTAAGGCATATGAGACATGAAGTGAAATAAAGGCATAGAATGAAATGAGAGTCAAGTGCCAAGAGTAGTCAGAAGATGTTATTCAATATAGTCTTACAACGTAATCAATCAAGCAAAGAGAATGTACCTTGTCCGTTTAGTATCATGCATGTTTTGTATAATGCTTGTGAGCACACGTACATAGAATAATATCTTAGCATAAACTAATTGGCCTTGCATCTTGAGCCTTGTGTAATGTTTCTTGGGATAGAAACTAATTGTTGGGTTTAGCCATCCTACACCTTGCCACCTAATGTTTGATTTATTATATTTAATTTTAATTATTATGCACTTATGGAAAAGGGCATCCCACTTTGACTTGGCCAATAATGCCATGTGTAATGTAATAAATGATGTGTGTAAGAAATTATAAGAGCATCTAATATCATAGAGATTTGTAAGAGCATCTTGTGACATGGTAAGATGCATAACATATCCTATGACATTTCTTTGACACGCATAAGAGCATATAAGTAGGGAGTCATATTGCTGACTTCACTTGTTGACCAACTTATAACACACATTATGACATGTCATAACATCTTTGAATGGAGATAATGGGTTCAAATTGGAGCATCTAAGTTGGTGGGGGTTATGATAGAGTTATGATGGGTTATGACAATGTACAAGCATTTGTTAAATATAATCTCTTGACCAATCATGAGAATAGGGCATGAGAATTTGAGCCATGAGGGTTTGGGTGCCATATCTCTCATGTGTTGGCTCATGGTTTGTAAAACCACTTGTAGTTTTCCCCTTTAAGCTTCTTTATTTAATTGGTGCTTGAGATGGAGGTTTCATATAGTTGTATTGTAGGTATTGTTATGTTGCCAAAATATCTTCAAATTTTCATGTTGGTTTAATCTCCTATGAAGGCTTGGGCCTAATTTTGTATTTAATTGTATTGGTGTTGTTGGAAATACAATTTGTCTGAGTTTTGGAGGCTATAATTTTTGTTGAAAGGATTCTCCTATGGTATATCATTGTGTAATGGTTGTGCATTCATTATTTGTAAACTATATAATTTTTTCTTTTTGCATCTCTCCTCTCTTAGATTAATTGTGGAAGTTTCATCCTACTTCCTTACATTTGATATTAGAGTTCGATCAACTTGGTTATTGGTTATTAGTAAAGACTTTTTTTCATATTAATCTTGGTTTGAGTGGAAGCTATGCACAAAATATATTTTGTTTATAGGAAAAATAGCGAGTACGTCTCAGATGGAGATGGAGAAGTTTATAGCAATTTTGAGCGTTGGAAGCTTAAAATGGAGGACTTGTTGATAGATTGGGCTCTATAGGATGTGGTCTTCGAAAGTAAATTTTACGTTAGTGCAACAAGATGTATGGGATGTGTTGGACAAAAAAGTGAGGAGTCCCATTCAACTCTATTTGGCGGAGTTAGTGGATCTTGAATATTTTAGGAGAACTCCTTGCAATTGCCTTGTGGATGAAGCTAGAAAAACTCTATTAGGCCAAATCCATAGTGAATAAATATTTTCTATCGAATAAGTTGTATTCATTGAAGATGGGCAACAATTACTTTGTATTTGAACACTTGAATGTGTTCAACATTGTGGCTAACCAATTGAAGTCCATGGTGTTGTGATAGACAATGAAGATCAAAGTATCACATTGCTATGATCTTTGCTAGATTTGTGGGACAACCTGGTTATGACCATCAAAAGTACCTCCATTAAGTTCATCTTGAAGAGGTGGTAGGTTCTCTTCATTTAGAGAGGAGGTGAAAAAAACAAGATACCTTCAAAGATGCCTTGGTGGTTTGTGGTGGATTGAAGAAGAAAGGCAAGAAGGATAAGAACCAAGAGAAAGGAAGATCTAAGTCAAGAGGGAGATTTAAGTTTTCTAGCAAATATAAGGTAAAATGTTGGAACTCTGGTAAGAAAGGCCACATCTAAAAGGATTGCAAGGAGAATAAGAAAGAAAAGAATGGATTGGATTATGATACAAATTTCAGAAGCTCTTAGGACAAATTTGATGTGTTCGTTGTAGCCTTGGCTATGCATGCATGGATGATCAACTTTGGTACCTCTTTTCACATGGCTTCCCATAGGGAGTGGTTCTCTAATTACAAGAAGATTGGTGGTGGAAAGGTCCACCTTAGTGACAATATAGTCCTTGACTCCTTAGTATTTTCGAACGCAACTAAGTCAAAATAAGATTTAGTGATGGGAGGATCAAAGGCCTCTTAGGAGTTCCACATATCTTGGATTTGGCACAAAACTTGTTGTTTGTGAGCAAGATGAACAATGCGGGTGTGTAAGTAGCCTTTGACAAAGAAGGGTGCAAGATGGTCAATGGAATTCTAGTACTTGTAAGGGAAGTTTGTGTCGGGACTCTTTTTCACCTTTATGTAAGAACATATATTCAATGCAATAGTTTAGTTCTACTTGCAGAAGAAAAGAGATTTGCAACATCTTCACCTTTTCCTTCTAAACCTACAACAAAGAGATCTATCTCTGGCTCACCTAGATGAGTTGTGTGGGTTCCCAAGCCCGCTTTCACCTTAGAGACCAAGAAGCTACCTATTGAGAAGATTATGATGTGGCACATGAGATTGGGTCACCTTTCTGAGAAGGCCTTAGTGTAACATGCCCATTGTTCTACCCATTGTTTTTACTATGTTTTACCCACAAGTGAACAGTTTATACTACTATCATTAAGGCAATAAAATTCTTCTTTTTCATTTGAATAACAAGATGCACATTTGAAACATAACCATTTCAAACTTTCCCATTGCATAACAAAGAAACATTACAATATTTCAAGTAACAATTTCACATTACATAATTTCATGATGATATTTTCCATTTACAATTTCTCAATAAGAATAGAGATACATGTTTACATTCATAGCTTCCATGAGCTCAATGATATAGATATACAAATAGAATACAATGATCTAGATGTCCCCAATGTTGGTGCATACCTCCTAGATGTCCCCATCCACTAGTGCATACATTCTAGGTGTCCCCAAACTGGCGCTACATCCTCAAATCTTGACCGCCAACTGTATGAGGGAGAGCATCACTCAAGCGCTTTTCCACCAACCATGGACTTACTGCGGTCCCCCGCACATCTACCTAACTGGTAAGATGGCCCTACCCTTTGACAAAGAGATTGGTTTGGTAACCCCATAATCTTGGCCTTCCTGAGCATAGTGTTGTGTCTTACATATCTAGAGCTACCATACATTGGCTACAACCTACATGTATGATTTCCTGCCTAGTATGCAATCCTGGATCACAGTGAACTAACAATGTAAATAGTGGCTACTTACACTACTTTGGCCAAAGAATTCAACACCCAGTAGTTTGAGTGCAAGTCATCTGTCCATGCACCCTTTAGTTTGATTTGGTAATGACCATTCACAATCATAACTTACATTCAATCTAAGGTGATGACATAACAAACTGTCCAACAAGGTTATTCCCTTTACCATGGATTACCCTAACCCCAGGAATAACCAAGACTTGACAAACTAAATAACTAGGTTACACCCTTTCCCATGGATTTCTCTAACCCTAGGTATAACCATGTTATAACAAACTGATTAACTGGATTACACCCTTTCCCATGGATTACTCTAACCCCAGTTATAACCATGCTAACCATCCATGCACACATACTAGTGACCAACTAGGTTACTCCCTTTCCTATGGATTACTCTAACCCCAGGAATAACCAAGCTATCCTCCCATGTTCAAAAATGACATTTTCATAAAAGTACTACAAGATAGCAACATATTCCACATTTCACTTTTTATGCAACATCTATATAGTCTTGACAAACTATGTATATTCTAATAGCATTAGAGCCACACAAATTCCAATATAGTATATATATGTATTCCCAAATAAAAGGGTTTCACCAATTCAAGATTCAACCATGAATCGCACAAAATTATCCCAAACTAGGAAATAAACCAAGTTCATAAAATCAAGCTTATCATGCATTCAAAACCAATCTTTCTAGTCAATGAGCCCTTGATCTTTTGGTGAAGTTGAAAGGTTCTAAATGAGCCCACTAGGGATCAAGTCTTGCTGAGTGCAATGTAATGTCCCCTTTTTGGGGTAACCATAATTCTTGCCCCATTTTTCTGAAGATATCCTTTTGTGACGGCTTAGTATTTAGACTATACTCTTTTTCTCCTTTTCCTGATCAATCATAGGATAAAGATTCATAAATCTATTCATTTTCTATCAAATAATCACAATTTACTTATAAGGCTCAATAATTGCTGCAAGCATCTTATTGGTTTATTAGCCCACGATACTATCACATGTGAATATATATATATTTATATGTTATATATGTATATATGTACATATATGTGTACATATGTATATATATACATATCTATATATGGTATATGTATATGTATATATGTATATACATGTATATGTATATATGTATATACATGTATATGTATACATATACATATACATATGTACATATATACATGTATATACATATATACATATACATATACATATATAGATATGTATATATGTATATACATGTATATGTATACATATACATATACATATATGTACATATATACATATATATATATTTCATATAAATATATATATGTAATTACATATGATAATGTCAATGGAGCAAAACATATCAGCAATGTTATAAGATAACTAGTAGCATGCATGATTTATATATATGTATATGTACATATATACATATACATATATTTCATATAAATATATATATGTAATTACATACAATAATGTCAATGGAGCAAAACATATCAGTAATGTTATAAGATAACTAGTAGCATGCATGATTTATTATTCCCAATGTCATCAATAAAAAATAGGTAACATTAAATAAATAGCATCATGTATGAATTATTATTAATTACTCTATTATTTAAATCCATGATGTATTTATCAACATCATTATTCAAATGTACAAACATTTATCTAACTTATTATTTAAATTCATAAAATACTTATCTCCTTAGTGCTGGTCAATTCTGCAGATATCTCTATTTCTCCAAGCTGCTGTTCTATAAAACCTCTTTATTTCCAGCCAGCCATATATGTTGATTCATAATTCTGAAATAATTTAACTAACTCTGATTTTTTGAAATCATCAAATAATTGATACTGACAGAGATTATATTTGTCCCCGTCGATCTGCTCTTCCTTTATTTCCCAGTCCCTTATTGTTATTTTCCTTAATCCTCAATCGATGCCCTCTTGGTGGTTCATGGATATCCTTTAAATATCCTGCAATTGGTGAGAAGTTGCACCCCTTTCAACGGTGGTGTCCTTTGAATGGCCATGCCTCTTTAATCGCTTGCCTTAGGAATTATTTTATTTTTAACTTTAAGCTAGTTATCTCCTATAACAATTCAGTGCCATTTCAAAGGGACACATAGCCATTAGTTTGCCATTCGTTGCTTTTAATTAACTGCCTTTATTAACTAACTCTTGCATATTATAGTGCCTGATAATTTGAGTTTCTTGATTGCTGCCTTTAGTCTTTGTTTCCCTCTTAAAAATTGATGCCTTAAATATAATCGTTGTCTTGCTGGGATCTTCCTTATTATATTTTATATAATATGTTATAGATTTATATTTGTATGTTTCTTAATGAAATTGCTGTTGCTGGCAGTATAGTCTATTTGACATTTCTTTAGTATATTTATAATTATTGTTTTTATATTAGTTTTTCTTCTTTTTTTTTTTTTATCTTTTAGAATTTATGTATTATAATGGTGTTTAAATTGTTAATGCTTTTTTTGTACTATTTATAATTATAATATT
>VDFB02270651.1:240348371-240374954 GCA_007258455.2 Sequoia sempervirens
CGTTCTCTCAGCACTATTGAAGTTTCGACCGTTACACTGCATCCAAAACATGTCAGGCTGCTGGTCTGCAAATTTTGAGCTAAAACGAACAACTTTCTATTTTTAGCAAGTACAACTTTCAGAGCAGATTTTAGGGTTTATATGCAAAGTTCTTCAATGCATGTCTGGAGATTCTTTCTGGGACCTACGCAGTAATTTAACATGCAAAATGAGACGATGACTTTCAGCATTCAGCCTTCAGAGGCTATTTTTAGGGTTTGCATGTTGAAATTTTCTTCGCATGTCTGAACATTCCTTGTGGGTTTTTCGAGGGCTTCGCAGTGGTATAACATGCAAACTAGGATCAAGACTTTTTCAGGAGCTGTCTTCAGAGGCTATTTTTAGGGTTTACATGTCAGAGTTTTCAGCGCATGTCGAGTTATTCTTTATGGGTTTTTCAAGAGCTACGCAGTGATGTGACATGCAAGGCAAGATGATCACTTTTCAGAGACTTACTATTTTTAGCAGGACCATTCCGACAGCTGCCCAGCACATCAGTATCACAAACAAGGCGAAGTGCAACAGAAACGGGGTCAAATGGAGACCATTTGAGCGACATGCAAGTCAAATTAGGGTTTCTAGCTTCGGGACCTAAAATGAGGGGTAAAATGCCAGAATTTTCAAAAACCGGTGTATCCCACTGAGATCAGTATCTTTCAAGCTATCCATCGGTAAAATTTGAAGGCAATCGGAGCACTTACTATTTATAGTAAGGCGTTCCAGAAATAGGCTAAAAATAGTAAATCAGCAGCAGGCGCTAGTGTGAACGGGCAAGTCTACCGATGAGGATCACGACATTCAAATTTCAAGTCAAACGGAGTTGTGGAGGTCATGAAATCAAGCAGTTGCTATAAATAGTAAACCACCTTCATAAACATGCCATAAATAGCAGGTCAGCTTGAAGTGGCAGTGTGAACAGATCAATTAAGTCATGAGGATCCTGTGGTTAAAATTTCAAATCAGTCTGAGCTTCAGAAGTATGAAAACCAAGAACTTACTAAATATAGTAAGGCATGAGCGAGCAGCTAAGAAATTGTCTAAGTCTAAAGAAATATCCTGCTTGACACTTGAAATGCGCCCTCAAGCTGGCAGAGGCTGAGAAAATTCTAAGTTTGGAAAATATTCACTGCCACCATCAAAATGCGCTCACTTCAAGTCAAAGATGCAGCTGGAGAAAAAGTTTCTAAGTGTTGGACTTAAGTCCACCTCCCCCCCCTAAATGCGCCCTCATGCTAAGAAGAGGTTGATAAAAAATTCCAAGTCAAGGACTTAAGTCCTCCTCAGCATGCCAAATGCACCCAAGAAGTGAGGAGACTAGAAAAGGTTTCTAAGTGTTTTAAACTTGAAGCTCTACCCCCTCAAATGCGCCTTGACTAGGAGGAGGTCTTTAAAATATTCTAAGTGTGTGAAATTTGAAGCTTAGGCCTCCAAATGCGCCTTTGACTTGGAAGAAGCTTGGAAAAAGTCTAAGTATAGAAAAGTTGAAGCTTCATCCCTCATTTGCGCCTTGACTTGAAGAGGAGTGAAATATTCCGAGCCAATTTTTTTTTTACTTTTTCAATTGCAAATTACAAACCAATGCACCCGTTAAGGTTAGCAGCTAAACCCAAACGATGCTGAAGCAACTCTAACCAGAATGTACACTAGGATCCCGATGAGGGCAAGGTGTGAGCATTGGTCAGAGGATCTGAATGCAGAAACAGACTGGAAGGAACTCTAACCAAGAATGGCGCCGATGATGGCGAGCATATGGTCAGAGGATCTTCTACACTACAAGTACTGGAAAGGAACTCAACACCAAGTATGTGCTACCCAATCCAGTATGGAGTTGAGGCGACCATATGGCGGAGTACTACAAATTACAATGCTTAAAAGAGAAATAAGCTAAAATGTTGAAAGTACTCGACACCCAGAATGTGCTTTCTAACCCGGAGTGGGAAAGGAGCTACCATAGGGCGGAGGTAAAGGAAATACAATGGTAATTACTGAATGTAAAGTTGAGCATTACAAATCATGATAAGCAAGAATAACAACTGCTGTCAGTACTACTGCCAGCTTACAATATGATAGATAATGCCTTGCTATCAATGTGAATCAAAGATATATAAAGCTGCAACAATGTATATTGAGTTTCCTTCACTGAACAATAAAGCTTAAATCAAAAACTCAATTGTTAGAGCCAACCTGACAATCTAATTTGTGACAGTCCTGTTTTCCACGTGCACGAACAGCAGCCCTGAAACTCACAAATTCACTCACAACTTGCTCCAAACTTAATCAAATTCCACTAGACGAAATGCAATATGATCCTAATAAGATGGCGACCAAGATAGGACACTGAAAGCTGATCAAAAGTCTCAATTTAATTTATGCACGAAAACCAATGCAAGAACAAATGGTACGGCCCAGCAAGAAGTTTGACCTGCTTTTAAAAATCCAATACTTCACTAAAAAATCTACAAACTGGTGAAAAGGGTCGCCCCTACCAGACAGAGAGAAATAGACAGTACCCAGAAGGATCTTTTTGGTATTTTTTGACTTATGAATAAAAAGGACAATCTGCTGTACTAAAATGCAATTTCCAGAATTTCTCTAACATGCATGAATCTGATCTAGAAAGCCACAAGCTGATTACAATGCACAAATCCCAATGCAAGACTCACAAACTACACTACCTCACCACTAGTCGCTATCTTTCAAGCGAGAAGCAATGCCAAGCTAGGAGGCGTACATTCCTCGAAGCAATCCCAAAGCCAATCCGGCAGCATAACATTCCTGTAGACGAAAGATGATCAAATGAGAACCAATGGCTTCCTTTTGTAGTTTCCAGTTGACCTTCTCGAAACCCTAATCTTCTTTTGAGTTAAACCCTAATCCCCCAATAGATGGCGTCCCACTTTCCCAAGCAATATTTTAATTATTACTTTATCCCTTCCTTGAAGTTGGCGTCCACTTTTGCTTGGAATAAATCTTTTAATAAGAAACATAATTAATTCCTTTAATGAGGTGCCCACCCATAAAGAACCTCTTTTAAAACAACTTAAAGTGAAGTTGCTAGGCCAAGGGGTCAATGTTAAAATATAACATTAAAACATGACTTCATTAAAATAATTCGACTTATCACTTCAAAACTGCATCCCGAGGCCAGAGTCTGAATAAGCCAATTGAGTCAGCTGAAGAGGAAAGTCAACTGTGCCGAGACCAACCGGTTCACTGCCAGAAATAGAATTTACTAAAAATAGTAAATTCCTGAAGATGCTTAGAATGCCAATAAGAACATACCACTGCGAAGCTCTCTGAAAACCCAGAAAGAATCCGCCATTGAATCAACCAACTCCGAGCAAGAACATCCTTCAAACAAGAAACCCTAATTTTACCTTCCGAGTAGCCTACGGGTCTCCGGAATAGGCCAACGGTCACATGGAAAGATCATGTCTAAGAAGGGGATATTACAGTCCGCCCTTCCCAAGATTGCTTCTCCTCAAGCAATCGCAACCCTGGATGCTACAGAATCTCCTCATTCTCCCAAGTTGCATCCTCCATAGGCAAATTTTTCCACTTCACCAAGTATTCTCTGATTGTTCTTTTCCTTAAAGAACGTTCTCTGGAGTCAAGAATCTCCTCTGGAATTAAAACCAACTGTCCTTCTTCATCCAAAGAGGTGGCGTGATAAACGCTTCACATTTATTGTCCAAAGCCTTCTTGGCCGAGACACATGAAAGACGATATGCGCACGCTGCACCGAAGGTAAGCTCCAACTCATATTTCGCTGCTCCCGCTTTGCGATAGCACGGGCAGCCCATAGGCGGAGTTTGAGCTTCTCGACCACTCTTTTTTTTTTTTGAGAAATTAGTGCGCCAAAAGGCTGTAATCGGAGATAAACCATATGTAACCTCAAAGGCTCAATGCATACTCGATCAGCCATACATCTTACACGATCGTACGCATCCCGAAGATTGTTTTCAATGATTTCATGATGTCTTGACTCTGCTGCAATAAGTCCTTGGCTTGAGGAGCTTTGCTATCACCAAACACCAAATTAGCAAAGCTAGGTGCTTCATAACCATAAAGAGCCAAGAAGGGTGACATCTTTATTGACATATGAAAGGAAGAATTATAACAGTACTCGCCTATGTGAAGCCACTTCACCCACGCTCTTTGCTGCTCCGAAACATAGTTTCTCAAGTAACCTTCCAACCACTTGTTCACTATTTCAGTTTGTCCATCTGTTTGGGGGTGATAACTAGTGCTTGGAGTAAGCACAGTACCACTCATTCTGAAGACCTCTTGCCAAAAAGTGCTTAGAAACTTGCTGTCCCTATCACTCACAATGTTTTTTGGCAGCCCATGTAACCTAAACACCTCATGAAAAAACAGATCCGCAACTTGGGCTGCTGAAAAAGAGCTGGTAATGGCGAAGAAGTGTGCATTTTGTTAGTCTATCCACTACAACGTAGATACAATCCTTCCCTTGGACCTTGGGCAACCTTGTGATGAAGTCCATCGATATGCTTGCCCAGTTTTTATTGGGAATAGGAAGAGGTTGCAGCAAACCAGCTGGTAGAGTGTGCTCATTTTTGTTCATTTGACAAACGGGACACTCCTGAATGTAGCGTTGAACTTCTCCTTTCAACCCTTTCCAAGAAAATCTTTCCCGGATCTGCCTATATGTCTTAAAGAATCCTTGGTGACCAGCAAGCGGAATGTCATGAAATGTCAACAGAATCTTCTTTTTGAGCTTAGAATCAGCCACTACAAAGATTCTACCCTTGTAGTGTATCAACCCTTCAATCACCTTGTACCTTTCATCATGAAAAGTACCCTCAATGATGCTGGTTGCAAACTGATTTTTGGCATAATCAGCAAGCAACATGTCCTTCCAATCAGTGGTAAGCTCACACAATGAGCTCAAATGGGGTCTCCTAGACAGAGCATCAGCCACAATGTTATTTTTCCCTTTGACGTACTCAATGTCAAAGTCGTAAGCTTGAAGCTTACTTACCCACTTTTGTTGCCTCTCGTTCAGATCCTTTTGATGCATGAAGTGTTTGAGACGATTATGGTCAGTCTTGACCACAAACTTGTTTCCCACCAAATATTGTCTGAATTTAGCTAATGCATGCATAATGGCAAGCATTTCCTTGTCATAAATGGAGTAGGTTCTTTCAACACCTCTCAGCTTCCTACTCTCAAACACTATGGGATGTTTGTTTTGCATCAAAACAGCCCCAACACCTTCACCGGATGCATCACATTGTAGCTCGAATGGCTTGGAGAAATCCGGAATAGCCAGAACCGGACAAGGGCTCATGATCCTCTTAAACTTATCAAAAGTAGATTGAGCCTTTTCTGACCAACAAAAGGCCCCTTTTTTCGTGAGATCAGTCAGAGGAGCAGCATTCTGTGAATACCCTTTCACGAACCTTCTGTAAAAACCACAAAGACCCAAAAACCTTTTCAATTGAGTCAAGTTCTCAGGAGGTGGCCAATTGACAATTGCCTTGATCTTTTCAAGATCCACCTTCACTCCCTCAGCACTGATTATGTGGCCAAGGTACAGTAACTCCTCCATTCCAAATTCACATTTGGATGCTTTGGCGAACAAACTCTCCGATTCTAGGATGCTAAGCACTTCCTCCAAGTGCTTGAGATGTTCATCCCATGTCTTGCTGAAAATCAGGATATCATTAAAAAAGATCAATACAAACTTCCTCAGCTGTTTCTGAAAAACTCTGTTCATGCAGGACTGGAAAGTCGCAGGAGCATTAGTCAACCCAAAAGGCATGACTAGAAACTCGAAGTGGCCATAGTGACATCTAAAAGCCGTCTTCTCAACATCTGATCCCCTCATCCTAATCTGGTGGTAGCCCGATCTCAAATCGATCTTCGAAAAGAACTTGGCTCCATGTAGCTCATCAATGAGCTCATCTATCCTTGGAATGGGGTATCGGTTTTTGATGGTGCTTTGATTCAAAACACGATAGTCCACACACATGCGCATGGTACCATCCTTCTTCTTCACAAGAAGCACTGCTGAAGCAAAGCGGCTCTTGCTTGGGCGAATGAAGCCCATCTCCAAGAGTTCCTGAATGTTTTTCTCAATCTCATCCTTCTGCTTCTTGGGGTACCGATATGGAGTTGTAATTACTGGTTTAGCTCCTTCCTTGAGCTCTATGATATGTTCCGAACCCCGTTCAGGTGGTGGTCCAGGAGGCAAATCAGCAAATACCTTGCTCTTCTTTGTGAGTAGAGACTGAACATCAGGAGGATAGTCTCTTTTAGTCTCAACCGGACTAGCAGGAAGGATCATACATTCTGCAACCCACTCAGCTTGATCGTGACGGATCAGCCTTGCCATTCTTTTGAATGACACAACCCGAGGACCCCCATTGGACATTCCTCTTAGTACTATCCTCTTCCCATCGGATTGAAACTTGAGCTCCATAGTTTGCAGATTTAAGGAGATCTCTCCAAGTGAACGCAGCCATTGAATGTCTAGAACGACATCCGTATCTCCAATGCTGACTACATAGAAGTCATCCTTGACTTCGTAGTTTCCCAATTGCATAGTCATGTTTGAGATCTTCTTGGTGCATGAGATGTGGAACCCATCAGCAACCATGACCTTGAAGCCTTCAAACTCTTCTGTTTGCAACCCCTTCTTTGCCACCACAACTTCATCAATGAAGTTATGTGTTGCTCCAGTGTCGATCAAAGCAATTATTCGCTGCCCCTTAATCATCCCTCGAATTTTGAAGGATTCGTTCCTTTGGAAGCTTGAAAGTTGAGCCAAAATGCCTCCACTTTCCTTCTCATCTTCAGACTATTCTAGGGCTTGTTCTACTTCACTATCTTCAAAATCAGATTGCTGGTCTAAAAAATCATAATTACTTTCACCAGCTGAATAGTACTCAATTTGATTAAATTTAACTCCCTTAGGACAAACATGATCTTGAGACCATTTTTCCCTACACCGGAAGCATAACCCCTTTCTTCTGAGTTCGTTTAGGGTCTCTGGATCTAATCTTGTGACATGAGGATTATGATGTTTGAACTCCTTATGCTGAGGTCTCAAAGGAGGTCTTTGATGAGGTCTTTTTCCTTTATCCCCTTTGTGAAAGGATGGCCTAGGTTGAAACTTTGCCTTCGGAGCTGCCCACTCCATGTTTCTTGCCTTCTTCATGGCCTCCTGTAGGGAGGGTGGATCAAAAGCCTTAATCCAACCCTTGAGTGGTTCCATCAATCCTTCACTGAAAAGGATCACCAACCGCCTCTCCGTGATTCCAGTGACCATGACTGAGAGTTTCTGGAACTCAGCTATGTAGGCATCAACTGTGCCATACTGCCTCAACTGCGCCAATTCTCTGAAATGTATTTCAGGATCTTTTTTTCAAATCTTTCGATGAGCCTATTGGTGAACTCATCATAGGTTGTGATAGACTGATGACCCAAGGTGACTTGGCCATGGTACCACCACTCGTGCGCCACCCCATCAAGGTGTAGCGTAGCGAACTTAATCGCCTCCTCTTCTCCCATGGGTCTAAGAGCTAGATAGTTATCCAACTTCTGTATCCAAGCTCGAGCTGAACTGTTATCACTCTCGTCATAGTGTGGAAGTATAACCTTGTTGACAGCTTGATACAATTCCCTTTGAACTGTTGTTCTTCTTTGCTCATGATGTCTCCCTTGTTCCTTATTCTTTCGTTTATGATCCATAAAGTCATTATAGGACATATCCATCTTGATGTCGACAGGGAGAGAATCATACTCCGCACGGCCAAGTCTCAACTGCTCCACAAATGAAGCATTCTCTTCAGGATCTGGCTGAGTGTTTATAGGTGCCAAGAAGGTGGGTTTGAATGGCCTGGAGGAAATGTATGAGTTGTTTGAAGCCGGCTGGGCAACATGCCCATCCTGCTGGTTGGAGGCGCTGTGCTCTCCTCTATGTCCTGAGTTGTTCTGTGGAGTTGTGTTCTGGCCCACTTTCCCCATCATGAAAGATACCATGTCCATCAAGGCATCCATCTTCTTTTCAAATCTCTTTCCGGGACTTATCGATCTCTCTCTTCCCTTCCCACTGTCATCTCTGTTGTTGGTAAACCTCTCGTTACCCCCAATTGATCTCTCACCTTCTGCCATATCTGTTTCCTGAGAAGACTCCCAATGAGCCCTCAAGACCTCTGAAGCTGTCTGACCTTCTGGAGCCTGATAGGGCTGAAACTTTTTTCCAACTTTCTTGTCTTCCCTTGCTATGTATCTCTTTTCTCTGTCACTCAAAGACGGTTTGTTCACAGGATGGCAAGATCTTGGCTCTGATACCACTGAAATATTCCGAGCCAATTTTTTTTTTACTTTTTCAATTGCAAATTACAAACCAATGCACCCATTAAGGTTAGCAGCTAAACCCAAACGATGCTGAAGCAACTCTAACCAGAATGTACACCAGGATCCCGATGAGGGCAAGGTGTGAGCATTGGTCAGAGCATTTGAATGCAAAAATAGACTGGAAGGAGCTCTAACCAAGAATGGCGCCGATGATGGCGAGCATATGGTCAGAGGATCTTCTACACTACAAGTACTGGAAAGGAACTCAACACCAAGTATGTGCTACCCAATCCAGTATGGAGTTGAGGCGACCATATGGCGGAGTACTACAAATTACAATGCTTGAAAGAGAAATAAGCTAAAATGCTGAAAGTATGAAATATGCTAACCAATTTTTTCGATAAATTAACACATCACAACCAACACTTAGCCAACTTGATTAGCGTTAGCTCCAAATCGAAAACCAAATTTGAAAGAACTACTCAACGTCAAGAATGTGCACTCAAGATCCCACTGAGGGCGAGGTGCTAACATATGACAGAGTGTATAAATTGAAAGCTAAAAATTAATAGGCGGATAACTAGCCATGAAGAGCAATTCCACACTACCACCAAACAGTGGGGGGAAAAGATTACAATTAAAACAATTCATCCGCTGCGGCGGGCATCCACAGAGCTGTGGGGATTCACCACTATGAAAGTGGGTAAAAGAGTGTTACAATTAGATTATCCACACTGGCGGTAAACCATCCAGGGGTAATTTAATGAGAAAATAACAAGTAATTGCAGAACTGGAAATGGTTGGATTAGTAATGCTTAATCTCAACCTATACAAATAAAACTCTGCAGATTACAATTTTACAATGATAAGGAATGAATCTAGAATGAGAAGTATGAGTTCTAATAATCATATAACACTCCAAAACTGAAGTATGAGGCCAAAACAGTGAACAACTACAATTTTGATATAAAAATCTGTATTCTGGAAGTTCAGACCAGCAAACTGTGAATTCATTAAATGCTCATAACTTGATCAAATTACCTCCGAATGACGTGACATCAGTTGCAAATGCTTCCTAGAGGTTTGGCGCCCAAGATGCAATCCAGAAACAATCACCAGAAACTCCCATTTATTTAGCACGAATTCCAATGCTCTTTCAAATGGTACGGCCCTCTTGCAAAAAATCAGAAACTTGGAAATAAATTCCAATTTTTGGAGGAAGGGGTTGCCTTGAACTAAGAATTATTTTTCCAAAATACCCAGAACAGAAATAAAATCTCTCCAAAAGATATAATCAAAAACCAGCTTCAGCTGTAGATAAATCAGTAAACTAAAACTGTGAAATTACTCCAGAAATTCTTCAATCTTGATGCTCAATCTGCTAGTCTGATGTTGAGAAGCAGAAATATTCCAACTAGGTGTTGTATTTCAAACACGAAATTGGGAAAGGGCTAGGAGGTAGCATCCTCGAAGCAAAAGCAAAATGTCCATTGTCATTTTGACAGCATAACAGTATGATAAACAGTAGATACCAAATGCTAGAGCAATGCCTTCATTTTATAAAAATTGAGAAACTCATCACCTTCCAAGAAGGTACGCCAAGAGTCACCTTTTAGAATTCTTCTTTTTTCAAACTTCATAAAATACAACTCCTCACAAAAGGTGGCGTCCACTTTTCTCAAGGCATAAAGTTCAAATAAAATATTAATATCTCTTATAACAAGGGCGTACCCTTCATGACCCCTTTCTTAAAACAACTTTCAAGTTATAACCTTAGGCCAAGGGGGGGTCAATTGAAAATTATAACACTTATGCTTTTAATCAATTATTTTCACCAAATAAAGCTTGAGAAGTCAATATTGAAACACAAGCAATATGCTCCACTGAAGAGATGACTGAAGACAACCAACTGCACACTGTCATAAAAGTATTTACTAAAAATAGTAAATAACATGAAATGCCACAAAACTCCAAGCCAAGAAACCCTAATTTCTCCTCATTCCAGCCTACGGGTTCCGGAATAGACTGATGAACTGCAAGGCTAATCACTGATGAGAAGGGGACATTACAGTCCGCCCTCCTCGAAATTGCTTGTCCTCAAGCAACTGAAAAGATGGATGCAACAAAATCTGTTCACCTTCCCACGTGGCATCTTCAATAGGCAAATTCCTCCATCTAACCAAGTATTCTTTGATTGTCCTTCTTCTCAAAGAACGCTCTCTAGTATCAAGAATTTCTTCATGAATCAACACCAACTAACCTTCCTCATCCAATGGAGGTAATTTTGAAGTAGCCACCACGTTGTGTCCAATTGCCTTCTTGAGGCGTGACACATGAAAGACATTATGTACTTTGCTTTCAGCTGGAAGCTCCAACTCATAAGCAACTTCACCAATTCTCTTGGTGACTTTGAAAGGACCATAAAAACGCGGCTTCAACTTTTTCGCACCACTTTTCTTGAGAGAAGATTGTCTATATGGCTGAAGCCTCAAATAGACCATGTCCCCAACTTCAAAAGACCTCTCAACACGCTGCTGATCAGCATATAACTTCTGCTGATTTTGAGCTTGTTGCAGATTTTCCTTGAGAAATTTCAAGATGTCTTGGCTCTGTTGTAACATATCCAGTGCTTGTGGAGCTCTACTATCACCAAACACTAAATCAACAAAATTAGTAGCTTCATAACCATAAAGAGCCATAAAAGGTGACATCTTAATTGACATGTGATAAGAAGAGTTATAACAATACTCTCCTAAATGAAGCCATTTAATCCAAGCTCTTTGCTGTCCTGAAACATAGTTTCTTAGGTAGCCCTCTAACCACTTGTTAACAATTTCTGATTGCCCATCTGTTTGTGGGTGATAACTAGTGCTTGGAGAAAGCACTGTCCCACTCAATCTGAAGATCTCTTGCCAAAAAACACTTAGGAACTTGCTGTCCCTATCACTGACAATAGTTTTAGGCAACCCATGCAAATGAAAGACCTCTCTGAAAAACAACTCAGCCACTTGAGCTGCTGTAAATGAAGTGGTGACAGCAAAGAAATGAGTAAATTTAGTTAGTCTATCAACCACAACAAAAATACAATCACGTCCTTGCACCTTGGGCAACCCCGTGATGAAATCCATGGCAATACTTTCCCATTTCTGATTCGGAATGGGCAAGGGCTGTAGCAGACCAGTTGGATGAGAGTATTCATTTTTATTTCTTTGACAAATCGGACACTCTCTAATGTAGTTCAAAACTTCTTCTTTCAACCCTTTCCAAGTGAATCTTTCACAAATCTGCTTATAAGTCTTGAAAATCCCTTGATGACCAGCAAGGGGAACATCATGAAAAGATTGTAGAATCTTCTTTTTAAGCTTAGATTCTTGCACTAAAAAGATTCTATCTTTATAGTAAATTATACCATCAACCAACTTATACCTTTCATCAACCAAAAGACCTTTTAGCAAGCTGGTTGCAAACTGATTTTTAACATAATCAGCAGCAATTAACTCCTTCCAATCTGTTGATAACTCACAAAGTGACTGCAAATGAGGTCTTCTTGAAAGAGCATCAGCCACTATGTTATTTTTCCCTTTGACATATTCAATGTCAAAGTCATATGCTTGGAGCTTACTTACCCACTTTTGCTGCCTTTCATTCAAATCCTTTTGGCGCATAAAATGTTTAAGACTATTGTGGTCAGTCTTAACAACAAATTTACTTCCCACCAAGTATTGACGGAATTTAGAGAAAGCATGCATGATGGCAAGCATCTCTTTGTCATAAATGGAGTAAGTTTTTTCTGCTCCTCTCAACTTCCGGCTCTCGAAGACAATAGGATGTTTGTCTTGCATTAGAACAGCTCCAACACCTTCACCTAAAGCA
The DNA here is from genome assembly GCA_007258455.2 of Sequoia sempervirens. Lineage (NCBI taxonomy): Eukaryota > Viridiplantae > Streptophyta > Pinopsida > Cupressales > Cupressaceae > Sequoia > Sequoia sempervirens. The sequence goes on from VDFB02270651.1 coordinate 240,360,609, forward strand.
TCACACTGTAATTCAAAAGATTTTGTAAAATCCGGAAGAGCCAACACTGGACATGTACTCATGATTTGCTTAAACTTATCAAAAACTTCTTGTGCCTTCTTAGTCCAAAGAAAAGCTCCTTTCTTTGTAAGATCTGTGAGAGGTGCTGCTTGATGAGAATAACCTTTCACAAATCTTCTATAGAATCCACATAACCCTAAAAATCCTCTCAAATGAGAAATATTCTTTGGAGTTGGCCAATCAAGAATGACTCTTATCTTTTTTGGATCAACTTTTACACCCTTTGAACTGATAATGTGGCCAAGATACAAGAGTTTTGTCATCCCAAACTCACACTTTGATTCTTTGGCAAACAAACATTCCGCCTCTAAAATACTAAGCACTTCTTCCAAATGCTTAAGGTGCTCTTCCCAGGACTTACTGAAAATGAGAATGTCGTCGAAGAAGATGAGCACAAACTTCCTCAATTGCTGTCTAAAAATCTTGTTCATACAAGATTGGAATGTAGCTGGAGCATTTGTCAAACCAAAGGGCATGACAAGAAATTCAAAATGCCCAAAATGGTATCTAAACGCTGTCTTCTCTATATCCGCCTCCCTCATTCTGATATGATGATAGCCTGAACGAAGATCAATCTTTGAGAAGAACATAGCCCCATGGAGCTCATCTATAAGCTCATCAATCCTAGGGATTGGATATCTATTCTTGATGGTCTTCTGATTTAATGCGCGGTAGTCAACACACATACGCATTGTGCCATCTTTCTTTTTGACCAGCACCACTGTAGAAGCAAAAGGACTCTTGCTTGGTCTAATGAAACCACATTCCAACAACTCCTTGATGGCTTTTTTCAATTTCATCTTTCTGCCTCTTTGGATAGCGGTAAGGTGTAGTCATGACAGGTTTTGCTCCCTCTTCTAACTCAATCACATGCTCAGAACCTCTTTCAGGAGGTCTTCCAGGAGGTAGGCTTCCAAAGACTTTGCTCTTCTTTGAAAGTAAGGCTTGAATATCAGGATGATATTGCCTTTTCTCCTCTACCGGATCAGCTGGTAGAACCATACATTCAGCAGCCCATTCAACCTGATCGTGACGGATCAGCCTTTCCATCCTCTTCAAGGACACAATTCGAGGGCCTCCATTTGACATCCCTCTTAGAACAACCTTCCTTCCATTAGACTGAAATTTAAGCTCCATGGTTTGCAAATTTAATGTGATCTCACCAAGAGATCGCAGCCATTGTATGCCCAACACAACATCAGTGTCTCCAATTCCCACCACATAAAAATCATCTTTAATCTCATGATTCCCTAATTGCATAGAGAGGTTAGGAATCTTCCTTGTGCAAGACATAGTAAAACCATCAGCAACCATTACCTTGAAACCATCAAATTCCTCAGTCTTCAAACCTTTTCTAGCAACTAATCCTTCATCAATAAAATTGTGAGTTGCTCCGGTATCAATTAGAGCAACTATCCTTTGTGAATTCACAACTCCATGAACCCGAAAGGACTCATTTTTTTGAAAACTTGATAGTTGTGCAAAAGCACTACCATCTCCCACCTCTTCGGACTTGTCTTCTGGATCTTCTTCACCTTCACTACCTGCTGATTCGTATTGCTGATCAGACGAATCAGATTCTGATCCATAATCAGAATAGCCCTCCATTCGATTTGCTTTGCCTCTTCCATAGCAACGGTGACCCTTAACCCAAGGATCACGGCAAGTGTAACAAACTCCATCTTTTCTAAGCTGTTCTTTGAGCTCTTCTGACAACCTTGGTGGAAACTTCTTGGGCAGATTTGAAGAAGGCTTTTTATCTTTCTTATGGCTGAATGGTTTTGAATGAAACTTAGGCCTTGGGGCTGCCAACTCCATGCTCCTAGCTTTCTTGATAGCTTCATCTAACGTTGGTGGATCAAATGCTTTGACCCAACCCTTCAAAGGCTCCATTAAACCTTCAGCAAAAAGAACCACAAGTCTTCTTTCAGTAATGTTAGGCACCATTACTGACAACTCTGAAAATCAGCCACATAGTTTTCTAAAGATCCTTGCTGTTTCAATTGTGCCAATTCTCTGAATCTCAATTCTGGATCTTTGGTATCAAATCTTTCAATCAACTTATTGGTAAACTCTCCATATGTGCGAACGAGGTTATGGCCAAGAGTGACCAAACCATGAGTCCACCATTCATGAGCTATCCCATCTAAATGCAAAGTAGCAAATTTGATAGCATCTTCTTCCGGCATGGGTCTGAGAGAGAGGTAGTTATCTAACTTCTGTACCCATGATCTGGCTGTACACTTATTACTAACATCAAAATGTTCCATAGTAATCTTTCCCAATGCTTGGTAGAAATCATTTCTAGGTGCCATAGGACGTTGTTCAGTCCTTCCTCCATTTCTTCGACTCCTTTGATTCATGAATTGGTCAAAGGTCCAAGTACCTCTCAAATCAAGAGGTAAAGAAACGTACTCCATGTAAGCTTGACGTGCATCATCAGCAAAGTTTGGTGCAGCTTCAACCGGTTGTTGCTCTTCCCTTGGTGTGAAGACGGGAAAAAGGGGTCTAGAGGATGACCCACTAGGAATTGCAGCATGCTGACCCACAATTGTCTCTTGTATTCACCTCAGGACTGCCACTATTGTTATTCCCATTAACTCCACTGCTTTCTCCAGTTGAGTTATTTTGGGGTTGAATGATATTTTGAGCTGCTTGCTGGTCCAACTTGGACAATAATCGGGACATCATGTCTATCATCCCATCAAACTTCTTCTCAACTCTGTCCCTCTCTTCATTATCTCTCCTTACAGTGTCTGACATTATTTCAACTGTCTGTTCAACTACTTCCACTGACTTATCTGAACCTTCCACTGTTTTACCAAGATCTCTTAGGACTCCTGAGAAGGTCTCGCTTCTGGAACGGCTGGAAACTGATGCTGATTTCTAGCCGACTTCTGGTGTATGGCCTAGTATTTTCACTCATGATAACCAACTGCAAATTGCCACAGGATGGCAGGGTCTTCTGCTCTGATACCACTGAAATATGCTAACCAATTTTTTCGAAGGAATTACACAACATAACCAGCAATAGTTAACTGGATTAGCGTTAGCATCAAACTGAAAAAACCAAACTGGAAAGAACTACTCGACGTCAAGAATGTGCACTCAAGATCCCATTGCGGGCGAGGTGCTAACATATGACGGAGTGTTGAATTAAAACTAGAAATTATTAGGCGGATAACCAGCCATGAAGAACATTTCCACACTACCACCAAACAGTGGGGGGAAAAGATTACAATTAAAACAATTCGTCCGCTGCGGCGGGCATCCACAGAATTGTGGGGATTCGCCACTTGAAAGTGGGTACAATGATATAACAGATTCTTTCTCCGCACTGGCGGTAAACCGTCCAGGGGTAATTAATTAGAATTTAATCAAGTAGTTGCAGCAATAATAATGGGTTAGATTAGTACTACTAATCAAAACCTTACAATTCAAAAGACTGCAAAAACATGAATTACAATGATAGAGAAATGAGATAAGAAGATAAGAATGAATTCCAATAATGTTCTTTGCTTTCCAATGAAAGAAATATGATTAAAACAGAAAGCTTATAAATCTGATGTAAAATCCTGAGTTCTGGAAATTCATATCAGCAAACTAGAAATCATAAAATATTCATAACTCACTCATTTCACCTCCAAATCGACTAAAACTGAATGCAATGGACTTCTGGAAGGTAGGCGACCAAGCTAGGAGGAAGAAACAGCAACAAATCTCGTCCTTTATTTTCTGACACAATTCCCAATGCAAACTGAAATGTACGGCCTTGAGAAGGGGCGATTTTAGCTTTAAAAATTGTAGACTTCAAATAAAAATCCAAAACTTGGAGGAAAGGGGCGCCCTTGCCAGACAATTGCAATGCAAAAGTACCCAGAATCAAATTAATTTTATTCCAAGAGCTGCTAACAGAATTCACTTTCAGCTGTAGAAACATCAGCAACTTCAAAATCTGGAAAATTCATCAAAACTTCAACTATAAGCACAAATCTGCTAGTCTGGATGAGAAGCAGCAAAGTCCAACTAGGTGTTGTATTTCAAACACGAAATTGGATAGTGCCTAGGAGGTAGCATCCTCGAAGCATGAGTTCAAATGTCATTCCGACAGCATAATAGTATGATAACATGAATGGATCAAATGCTGGAGCAAAAAACCTTCATTAAATAAGAGCTCACAAACTCTCCAAATTCCTGAGAAGCAACTCAAAAGACACAGGAGACCTTTCAAATTCCAAAAAGCAATCAACTTCTCAAGATGGCGTCCAAATTGCTTAGAAGGAATTTCACTTTATTTAAAAAACCTCTTTTATTAAAGTGGCGTCCACTTTTCCCAAGGCATAATATTTTTTTATCAAAAATTATTAAATCTCCTCATAAAGGCGTCACCCTTCAAAGTCCCCTTTTTAAACACAACTTAAAGTTGTTCAACTAGGCCAAGGGGGTCAACTGCATAATATAACCTGGATGCCTTTATTCAACATAAAAATGCCTTAAGAAGACAAACATGAACTGCAAATAAATGCTCCAACTGGAAATGAAGTACTGAAAGCTGACAAACTCCATACTGCTTAAAATAGAATTTACTATAAATAGTAAACTCTCAGAAAATGCCGAGGAACCTCAGAACTGGAAACCCTAATTTTACCTCATACATGCCTACAGGCTTCCGAAATAGGCGGATGAGTGTCAGAACAGATTACCGATTTATATATTTAACATAGGCCAATTTATTGACAATATATGCAAAGCTTTTAAAGGCCGAATATAACATATATTGGCATCAACTAAAGGTCGAATGACATTCTATGTAATACGCAACAAGGTCGATATGGTGAATTCGCCATAGTCGATACTATGGAAATGGATTTATAATATCTAATAAACGAATTACTTAGCTGAGAACGCATAAAGCGATAGAATGTAAGCCACCTCATTAGTATTATTGAATGCTGGAGAATAGGGAAAGTAAACAGCAATGCAAGAATTAGTCAAAGCACTATTTGTGCACTAAAAGCGACTTATATTTCCTCTGTACTCAACAAAACCATGATTGAGTCAACATAGCAAGGTGTTGCCTATTAACAGTAGACTAAATCAATGAGAATAAGCGTGCCAATATTAATAGGAAGAGGTTCCATACTTGGCGTCATACTATGAAGTTCTATTTCCTATAGAAAACCATTTTGAAAACAATTCAATTGTCATCATTTGATCATGTGCAGATTGAAATAGTCTTAAACTACTGTCAACTATAGAGGTCGATCTGTGGCATCTTATGCTAAGTATACTCTTTGCTTATTCGCCACCTTTTAGCTAAGTTGAGTGAGTCCATTTGCATGGAATAAGCTGTCATTTTGCATGCCTCTTTTGTAAGCTGCAATATCTCTTTTCGTTGTATAAATAGAGAAGCAAACTCTCTTATTTGGAACGCATTCTTTTGCAAACTTATTCTGCTGCAATTTCTGAGAGCTGTGAGTTAACTTGTGAGTGCATATTGTAGTCTTGAGAAAGGAGTTATAGTGTAGAATTGTATTTGAGAGAGCTAAAAAAAGCTAGGAAGCTACTGCTTGGAAGGTTGTGTGACAAGTTAGTCTATTGGTTAAGTGTATTACAGGCATGAGGATATAATCTTCTCTTAATTGTCTTTATTTATGAAAGAAAGAGATCGTATTCTTTGTTTTGGTATTCCTTGAGATTACTTGCATTAGGGAATCATAGCATTTGCTTTGGAAAGGAATAAAGTCGTTTCATGCTTTTCTATGAGAGTGCTTGTAATTACTCCGTAATAAGAGAGATTGTTTGTCATAGGTACAAATATACTAGATATGATTAAACAAGAATAGCTTAAGGGTTATTCATTGTGTGAAATGTATCAATGTCATGAAGTGACTTGACATCATTGGCTTGATGTTAGGAAACCTTAGGAATGTTAAGGTTTAGCTATACATCAACAGTTTGGAGGAAATGATAGGATGAGTCATTAATAAATTGTACTTGTATGATCACTTGATCATTGCTCAACTATTGGATAAAACCCTACGTTGGGAGTAACCTATTTGGATTGAGAAGTATATTGAAAAACTAGGATAAGGTTCACCTACTAGGTTGGAATATTACTAGAATACCCATTGGAACCAATAGGTTAAGAATAACTTGCTTGGATGGGATGTATGTTGTTCTTGTTGGAATACATAGGTTTAGGTTAACCTACTTAACTACATTGATTGTTGATTATTGATTATATCCGTGAATAGGTTATGCCAAGGTTGAGACTCAACTATTTGGTTAAGTACATCACTTGAGTCTATGGAGTACTATATGCTTAGAACCATAGGAGGGATCACCTATTGAGTTAAAGTGGCCACTTGGTTAGTTGCTTTACACTCTTGAAATGAAGTCACATTGTTGACAAGATGCTACTTGAATAACTCTTTTTACTAAGGGGATACACTCTCGAATGGAAGCATCTATTGCTATGATCATTCTTCAATTGAGGCCGATTATTGATGTGGCTATTCTCTTGATGAGAACCACTTATTAATATGATATATTACTGATTGGAGTCATTAATTTATGAATATTTAATCTATGAATAAAAGAAGCTTATGTAGCTATACGCTAGACTATAAAGTTATACTTGGGACTAAATTGTCTTTTGTAGTGAATAGCTTGTCTATGTAAAAATAATTTGTGGACTAGGAAAGCTCTTATGTTATACCAAGGATGGGAATATCCATAAGATACCGTAGTGTTTTGGGGAAAAAGGGAATAGGTTATTTTTGAGGTTAGGGATTACCTAAGGAAATACCTAAGCATGGTATACAAACGGTCACAATCCAAACTGAGCTATAGAAGTGTATGTAAATAGGGAGACTGTCACTCGAAGTACTGGGTGAGAATACTTTGGCCAAAGTAGTGTAAGTAGCCACTATTTACACTGTCAGTTCACTATGTTCCTTTTATGCATTCTAGTTCAGGATTTTCATACTCGTAGGGTAAATGACCGTATGATTAGGTTCTGGTTTGTAGGACACAACACTAAGCTCAGATAGGCTATTGATATGGGGTTTACCAACCAATCTCTTCATTGAAGGGTAGGGCCATCTTGTCATATGTGATAGATGTGCGGGGGACCGCATTTGAGTCTGTGGTTGGCGAAAAAGCGCTTGAGTGATGCTTCTCCTCATCAGATGGCGGTCGAGGTTTGCGGATGTTTTCACCAGCATTGGGGACAGCTGGAGTGTGTGCACCAAGGAGCATGGACAACCAGAAGGTATGCACCATTGCAGCAGCATCGGGATCAGTTTGCATAACTATTGCTAGATGAAGCTCAGAAGAGCTACGTATGCATCATATACCCATTTATATGGAAGAATGTAATCTTGAATGATAAACTTGAGTTTATTCAATATGAAATCTATGTTATGGAAAGATTTGTGAAATTACAATGGAATGCAATGGAGGTTTGGAAATAGTGTTATTTCAAATGTGCATGTAATTTACATTATGGAAAGAAATTTTTTTATTGCTATGTTATGACATCATGGTTTATTCACTTGAGGTGAAAACATTGGAAATTTTACTAAGAAGAACACCGGGGTTGTTACAAAGTACCTGATGAGTCCTTCTAGGAAGAAATAAATAAATAAATAAAGCCAAAAAGAATGTTTGAAAATCAAGTGTGAAAATCAGAAAAAAAAGTTAAAAAAAAAAATTTGAACATTCAAACATAAGAGCGTGAAAGTCAGATTTTTTTGAAGGATTTGGAGGACTCTTCAAGGTTGGTTAGAAATGATAAAAATATGAAAAACAGCATGTGCCATGAAGTTTTGTGTGGTCTCAAAGGCTTTAATTTGGGCTTGTTGGTGGGGGCTTTGCCCCTCGACCTCACCCTATATTGCAACAAGGGCACTTCTACTAGACCCCATGAGGGACGTTCCCCCTCAACCCCACGAGGGACACTACACCTCAACCCCACTAGGGGCTGCCACCCCCAAACCCCTACTCTATTATTAAAAAGAAAAAGATAAAAATCATTTTGGGCCATGTCAAATGGAAAAGAAAAAGAATATTCTTTTGACTTTTTCCCAATTAAATCCTAAGTTGGTTTGTTGAGTCAATCCCTATCTCCAATAATGCTCCTATGGCTGTAGCAACATTTGTATACTTGTTTGAGTTACAAGCACATGACTCCACATAAAGCTAGTAATGTGGGGTTGAGCAACACAAGCTCCTGGCTACCATAGTTCAAGACTCCATATTATGATATTTGTTTTTGATGCCATAGATATCATAATCCACAAGTTTTGCACACCTTAAACACTTGACAATATTTATGTATTTAAAATGTTGTTTCCATTAGCTAAGATCCGCTTTTGTATGATGAGCACACAGTTATACTGAGAGGAGGAGGGGAGGGGAGGGGAGAGGAGGGTAGGGGGGCCGGAGGGCCGGAGGGGCTGAATCAGTATAACACAACTTTTACCAATTTAAAGCTTTACCAATAACTATAATACCATTCACTCAACATCAATAACTATGCACATGAGAAGAACACAATAACACCGATATTTACGTGGAAACCCTTGCAGGAGAAAACCACAGTACAAATAATGTACTTTATATATTTATGTGAATTACAATGATTGTAGGCACCAACCTCTAACCTGTTTTGTGGGCACCAACCCACAAGAAGCACCAACTCCCTCAATTTGTAGGCACCAACCTACTAGAGGCACCAACCCCCATAGTTTGTAGGCACCAACGTACCGGAGGCACCAACCCCCATTGCCAAGCACCAACTTAGCGAAAGATAATAACTTCAAAAACAATGTTCAACCTTCAATGTTGCTTCTTCAACAGATGATGGACAATTCTGCTCAAATATGTCTCTTAAATTTGCACCAAGTCTGCTATAAATATCTGTCTTCTATATATTCTTCTTGCAAATGTTTGCAAGCTGATCATAAATTTGCCACACTCCAAGTCTGATCACAATCTTCTCATAAATCTTCTATTAGTCTTCAATAATGATATCAGAGGCATTTTCATAAACCTGTTCCAATTCTCCCTAAAACATCTGCTATTAAACTCGCAATAATTCCCTCATAATCTGCTTAGGAGTGTCTCTCAAGTTTACTCTGCTATACCTCAAAGAGCTGCCTCAACAAATCGGCTGTGATACTACCTTTTGACTTAACCACAAATATGGTGAAAACACTATTATAAAATCTGCTTAAGACAGATGTAGATCTCCTCCTTAAATCTGTGCTTGATCTGAAAGACATTCAATTTGCTCTTACACAATCACTCAAATGATGTATATTTCTGCTCCTCTATTCACATCATCATTCTCTCTCCTTACACCTGCTCTTTTCTGCACAAAATTATTTATATCTTCTTGAATAGGAATGACTCTATTAATGGATGCAACTTTTTTGAAAAGAGACAACTTTTACAAACTTATACCTCTTCAAAAAGAATCGCTGCCTTTTCATAACATATAAACCACACGTAATTATCTTTGACTTTATATTAAAGGCTGTCCCTTTATTAATGCTGCTACTTTAATCACCACTTTTTAATCGCTGTCTTCTTTTGTCACATCTGATTTTTGTTTTCTTCTCAATTTTGTCTTTTATGTAATTTTGTCTTATTCAAGATCGCACCTTTTTAGATAGTCTGACTTTTCAATGTTTTTAAGGATCGCACCTTTATGACTTTTAAAATATTATTTCCTTAAAATGATTGCTCTACTTCACTTATTGAATCGCACCATTAGTTAGCATGTGCTTTGATGAAATCGCATCACTTCAAGTCTTTTACAAGTTAATTTTTTGCTTTTGTTATTTATATATTTGTTAATATTAATGAGATCAATTATCCTTTTTTTAATTAATCTGATTGCTATGATCGATCTGATGACTTTAAGATTGTATAATCTGCTTTTCCAGAATTTAGAACCAATTTATGATCATATCGATTTAGAGAAATCGATCAGTTTAATGAGTGATTTCTATTTGCATACTGACTGTATAATCTGAAGATAAACCAGATTGAGATTCATCAAGGTTGTTTGCATACTTATATCCTTTGAAATCTGTTTATAAACTCTTCATGATATGTAAGAGACCAGGTGTCTCTCAACCCCAAACCCTAACCGGAATCACTGATTTTGTTTGTTTTGTAGTTTTTTTGTGTTTTGATGGGTTTTTTGCATAAAACAGGAAATTGCGATTTTGCACTAGAAAGCTTTAAAAATTCATAAAAAATAAATAAACAATAGCTACGCATCAATAATGATCTCCAGATGATGGCGCATATATCTATTAACTTCCAGAACTCAAATGACAAAAGAAATCGAGTACAGAGAGATTTAAACAATATTTTATTGGAATGAACCTGTAGACTTGCAAGCGCTAGAAAACAAGAAGAAATGTACGGCTGAAACAAGAAATGAATCCTCAGGCTCTGAAATCAATACTGGAACTCTGTAAACCCTAGGCGCACCAGATCCCACTGACAGAAGCTGAGAACTGAAGATGTTTCACTTGCAAATGAAAAGTACGGCCTTCCAGCAGTGGTACGGCCTGTACCAGCAGCAGCAATGAATATAGTACGGCCCAATGAATAAGATGCCAGATCTCTGTGAAGACAATCTCTGATAGGTCGCCCCAGTTAACTGATGAAGAAACTCTGTAGATCCTTCCTGAAATTGATCCAATATGTTCAACTGCAACTTCTGTGTGAAGTCACCAAGAAGACAATCTTCAACTAGTATTGCATAGTCTCAGTATGCCAGATTCTGAAGAGGTATCGTTCTCCAAAATCAATCGTCTACTGAAACCCTAGGTTTTGCAAACTTCAATGCTCAGAGCAAAAAGAAGACAAATTGAATAATCATAACATAAGAGTTTGATTTGTCTTTGGCAATGAATATATATCTCCTCTTGAAAATTCGACCCAAAACCTCTTTTTAATAATCATTTAAATAAATGATTAAATACGCCTTTCTCAACTTAGGAAAAATCATTAATTAAATGGCGTCCAAATTAATGAATAAATAATTATTCATTATAATCAATTTTTCACTTTATTATAAAGTATTAGAAATACTTTATAATACGCCAAAACATTAATATTTAAATAAATTAATAAAGTGACTTTAATATAAAGTCAAAAATATTAATTATTTAATAAACCATTAAATACTCCATTATTTCTCCATCTGACCAACACACTGATGAACTGGGTCGAATCTGAGCTAAACAGCTAAACCAGGTGCCCTGCCCAAAATAGCAGCTTCCGCCTGTCCGACTTTCTAAAAATAGCAAGTCTCTGAAAAACCACTCTGAAGGATTCTGCAAAGGCCCAACCTGAAACAACTGCAAAAAATGAAGCTCCTGAACACCGGTAACTGCATCAATTGATCCTCTACACATATATGTCAACCTATGAGGACCAGGATGATAGGCTAACCACATATCCAGTTGTGCTGACTAGGATGGGGACATCACATGATATCTATTCAAATCTACCTTAAATCTGATCTTAATCGACATTTAAACTTTCCAGATCTGTTCATGAATATTTAAGCTTTCAGAATGTCTGATTGACGTATCTCTGTTATAAACAAAAACTGATCTTTCAAGGATTCTATGCAACATAGAAGTTTCGATGTATATGATAGAGATCCTCTTGAATCTTCTCTCTTTCTAGATGTTCTTTCTGATCACCAAACTGATCAACAATCTGCTATGGTCTGTGCACTAGATATCTGCCTTATATGTAATGTTTCTGTGCACTAGATTTGCTTGTTACTCGTATGATATCTCATCCACATACATATATTCTTTTTTGTCTAACACACTTGCTTTCTTATTCACACTAGTTTGACATCAATAACAATATTTCCAACAATCTGGACTGAGCGTCTTTGACATCAATGACAATATTTCCAACGTTGTATTCATGTAATCAATGTATACTTGTGTATGTGACCAAAGAAGCTTCTATGTGATTAGTTTATTGTGTCTTTAACATTAATTTATAGAAGAGTGCATGATAAAAGTTTTGAATTGTAGAAAATTCTATATTTCATGGTTCAGGGTTTGCAATGCAAACCCTACAAGTACTTGCCTAGTTGTCGAGCACTCGCGGATATTTTTACCGCACGAGTATTTGCAAGTTTAACTCACAAGTCTGCAAGGATAGTTTTCTAGCAAAAATCAGTCATGTTTTTTGGTGCATACTTGCCAAAATTCGACAAGTCCATGGTGAAAAATCACAATGGAGAAAAAACACGTCGACACAACTAAAACATGGGTAAAAACACAGGAAAAAACATTGACACGGCTAAAACATGTTTTTCACACATTTTTTTTGCTATAAAACCATGCATTCACTCCTCATTACACACACAAGCAGCAAAAACGAAGATTTTTTAGGCAATTTGAAGAAGAAATTTTCAGAATTTTGGATTTGCAAAAGGTTAGTAACTAGTTTCAATTTTTATTTTTATTTTTTCTAGCATTTAAGTTTGTAAAACAAAAAAGCATGACGAATTGTCAAAAATTGCCAAACATGTCGAATGGCCAAAAATTGCCAAATATATTAAGTCCCAAAAATATTCTTAGATACCCTCAATTTTTTAATCAATACTAGATAAACAAAATTGACTTCACATACCAACACAACTTCAAATTGTTATATTTTTTTAATCACTATTTTTTGTTATCAATATTGTAGGTTAATATAAAATCACAATGGCATGTCTCTACGTCTGGTTCAGACTTAGCAAGTGCAAGTCAACCCGTTGGAAGGAGACCCCCTAAGAGCTATAACCCCACTTGGAAATATGGCATAATAGGACCAATACGAGGGTCCATTATTTGTATCTGGTGCAAGAAGAGGCTTAGTGGAGGCATCAATCGCCTCAAATACCATCTTGTAGGCAATACTTGCCACGATGCCAAGCCATGTGAAATAGCCCCTTAAGAAGTGAAACGAGAGATGGACATTCTTGAAGCACTAGATGAAAAGAAATTGGAGAGGGTAAAGGCACAAGCAGCCATACAAGAAGCCATTGCTCCTAATTTTTCAAGATAATCTGATGTGGATACGCAAGACATTGTGGCCTCTAGTTGCAATCCACATATATATATGGCCTATCCTCCTCATCCAATTGGAGCAAAGTTCAGTTCCAAGAGTTTTTTGTGCTTAGAAATGTACTAGGAGCATAAACTTCATTGGAAGCTACATGGTGGAACAAGGAGGTGCACAAAGAAGCAGATAAGGCTTGTGCAACATTTTGGTATTACAACAACCTTCCCTCCAATGTGGCAAGGAGTCCATATTGGGAGTGGTGATAGCATTGGCAGTTGCAAAAAGAGTACAAGGCACCCTCTCCAAAAAATTTAAGTGGTAGGTTGCTCCAAGATGCTATTGTAGATGTAAAAAAAATTGTGGATGAACAAAAAAAGCAATGGCAAAAGTTTGGATGCACAATTCTTTCAAATGGGTGGATAGATGGAAGGAATCGCAACCTCCTCAAATTTCTAGTGGCTTCAAATGTCAAGTTAGTTTTTCTAAAGTCAATTGATGTCTCCAACAAATAAAGAATGCAGAAAATTTGAGCTTGATGTTGGAGGAGGTTGTTTTAGAGGTGTGCATATAAAATGTTGTCTAAGTTGTTATTAACAATGCAGCGATATATGTGACGGCTAGAAGATTGATTCAAGAGAGGCATCGAACACTTTTTTGGACCTCTTGTGCAGTTCATTGCCTTGACTTTCTTTTGGAGGACATAGACAAAATTGATGGGTGAGACCAATTGTAGAAGCGAGAGATATAACAAAATATAGTTATAATCACCCATGGGTTCTTCACTTGATGAGAGATCACGCCAAGGGGAAAGAGCTTGTGTGATCAGGTGCTACAAGGTTTTCAACTAATTTTCTAACATTGCAAAGTATTTCTAATTTATTGACTCCCTTGAAGCAGATGTTTGTGAGTCAAGCATGGGTAGACTCAACTTATTCAAAGAAGGGTAATGGAGAAAGGATAGCAAAAATAGTTTTAAATGATGTTTTTGCAACTAGAGCTATAAAGATTGTCAAGGTAACTTCAAACTTAATTTAATTTTCAAATTGAATCCTTTATTTTTAAACTTATAAAGTAATTTTTTCATTGTAAGTTGTAATTTAAATTTGCTCCTACTTTGTACTTTGTAGGTAATGGAACTCCTGGTGAAGGTTTTGCACTTGGTGGATGGGGAGAAAAATG
>VDFB02270651.1:240375054-240462561 GCA_007258455.2 Sequoia sempervirens
TTGGTTTATCCTGTTTTTTGCAAACTATTTTGGTTCATATTATATATAAATGGGCGAGGGCCCCAGTATATCTGTCAACTTACTGATAAAAAACAGTTTGCACATATTTTTTTAAGTTAGAATTTCAATTTGGCACTGTAAAACATGGCTATATTTTATGTGAAAAAATCACAAAACATGGAAACAAGGCCAAATTTTTTACCAAAAGGACAAAGTTGTATCATTCCCAAGGGTACTTAGGTATAAGTAAAGATGTTTAATGAAAGATAGAAACAAGAGTGTACTCTAACAGTTGTCCTAACCATCACAATTACTAATATATTCATACTTATAGTTATGGATAATACTTCACCTACATAATTTTCTACCTAAAAATACATTTCTTTGTATAAAAATGAATATTTCATTATAGAATGAAGTATGATGAGTTTTCTTGTTCACAAACTTACACATTGTGAAAGAAGTATGATAGAAAAAAGTAAAACAAACTAGTGCTAAGTGTGATAAACACATTTGTAAATTAACAGACCAAAGATAACATTAGTGGAACAAAATCTTGCCCAACAGTTATAAGGGGAATTGAACTTGACTCCTAAGGATTAAAAACAAAACAATAGAAAAACTGAAAGTTATGAATATTTAAAGGCACAATATGAGGTAAAACCAGATCATACCCTACAATGCCTCACACCTCTGACCTTGGTGTTTGTGTGTCAATTAAGAATCTCTTCCTATTTTGTCTTTGGAGTAGAATCGAAGGAAGAATTAATTCTCTTGTGATGTGTCACACCAGAGGTCTTTGTCTTTAAGTGGTACATAAGACGGATTTGAGAAACAATGACCAAGGGGTCAATTGTTGCCACTTTCAGTCAAGAGTTGTTGCAAGACTTCAAATTGCCTGCAAAACATGATATGATGGTTTCAAAGACAATGACTTAGTCCTCAGTGTAGAAGACAGCTTTGTGATGGTTTGGAAATCTTAGAGAAGTCAGTGATCAGAAAACTGGGGCAGCAAATGAGCAGATTTGAGTTGGTGACGAAACTGCCAATTTTCAACAGTCAGCAGTTTCATTAATGACCTGGCAGTTCTGTAGCTGTCCTAGTGGTTGTGTATCTGCTCCGGTAGTCTGAGAAAGGAAGTTGAAGTTATTTTGAGATTTTATTTTGAATACCTGATGTTTGGAACACCTTTTGCTGTTACAAGAAGACTTGGGAGAGTTATACAAACACTTGACACACCTTGTGGAAAGGCTAGCTCTCTTTTGTAACCTCTTATAATGTTCATATCGCAGGAAACATGATTGAAGCATGAGGTTTTGGTGAATTAGCAGGTATTATTGTGGATGTGGAGCTCGGTTGTTCATGCCAAGAACAATGTAGACTTGTTGTCACTCATCTACATGCAGTTGATTGGATTTAGTGAAATGGGAGGATGTTTTATTTCTTTTTTCTGGAGTTTTAATGCATGTTTTGTGTGTCTCTAGGGTATATCATGCCTCTTTCATTGTTATATTGCGGAATCACTTAGAGGACCAAAAAACAAAGAAAGCAAAAATTATTTAAAAAAGGTTAAAAACAAAGCAAAACCCTGTGAAATAGCTTGGATTAATCCAGGGTACTACATTTTTTGCTTGGAATTGCCTGGGTCTCATACTTGGATGAAAAATCCTGTACCCTAGATAAATCCACAGTTTGTACTAGATTCTATACTGGGTACAATACCAATGTGATCCCAGGGCTTCTGGGGAGTGATTTGGTCACACAGGCATGTTACTATGAAGCTAGTTATCATATTTATCAGTTTTAGTATCCCCAGTGATCGATATATCCAATTACTATCATCCATGCAAAACTCTCCTGCATTGTTTTCAAAGCTCATGGAAAATCCTCTCATAGGACAATCTTAATTTCATCTAAAATATTATTTGGTTAGTTTGTTCTCAATCTCTTCTTTATAGAGAGTCTGACAGCTCCACAGATGAAGGATCCAAATTTGTCAAGAAAGGCTACGAATGACATTTTCATTTCCCTTGAGGGTAATAACAGTTCTACACAAGAAATTATTTATATCTGACCATGTAGTTGTAAATGGCTATTCAATCCATATTCCATGGATTGATGGCTAGTCATTGGGCACAACCTTTACTTCAGTAAATAAGCCAAATTATGGCCAATTTATATCCTCAGCCATGTCATTGAATGCGACTAAGTTAATTTATGTATGACATATACTGCAATGGGAACATCATGAGAACTATGTCCAGTGAAGGCTATAACATAACTAATAAAGAACAACGTATGTGGATGTATAAATTTAGAAATTCAGTTCTTACAATGGAATCAATATTGTACTCTAGATCATATCACATCACATATATGCAATATCAAAGACTAGAAGTTCAGAATTCTCAATCCATAGCTGAGACAAAAAACAAAAAAACGATTAACATTCACAATATATGTGGATCAGATTTTATTTAAGAGTTTTTCTTGAGATAAATGGCACAACTATTCGTAGTTCCCTTTTCCAGGTTTGAACATGTAACTATATAGATGCAATGTAGTTTCATACAGTAAAAATGTAAAATTAATTAGCAATATATCATTGGCAAAAATATTGCTACCATCAAATGAGAACAAATTACATGTAAGGGACCCAAAATGCTGAAATCATTATAGCAGCTTCTTATTTAAGAAAAAATAGATCTCTACAACAAATGAAATGCTTTAACAAAATATAAAATTTCTAAATAGCAGTGAATAATTATCCCATTCAAAGGTGCTAATTGTGCCAATCCTGAAACTATATGTTTATGTTGCTTTTATTTGTAATGAATATAACAGCATTTTAAAATGAAATTTTGTTGCAACATGTTTGCATTACTAGCTTGTTTTGGGATTTTGCAAGATTTTAATTTTCAATAGTTCACTATAAATACAGGCATGGTTCAGGGAGCTTCCTAGGGGAGTGTTGGACTCTCTTACCCCTGAGCAAGTAATGCAATGCAACACTGAGGAGGAATGCCTTGAACTTGTGAATCTTCTACCTGCAACTCAAGCAGGTCTATTAAACTGGGCTATCAATCTAATGGCAGATGTTGTACAAGAAGAGCAGTACAACAAAATGAATTCACGGAACATTGCGATGGTCTTTGCACCCAACATGACACAGGTAATGCCTTTTGGTTATTATGGTAGTAATCTCATTGATGGGATTGTGACATCCTTAAGTTTTAAGAATACACAATGGTTATCATAAACATGCTTAATATAATCTTGTTTCTTCTGTGTGTCTTCCTACAGATGGCTGACCCCTTAACAGCTCTGATGTATGCTGTACAAGTAATGAATTTCCTGAAGACATTAATTCAACGAACCTTGAAAGAACGACAAGAGGCTGCACTAGATCCAATATCAGCTTCTTTTTGTAGAGATCCACATGATGACAATGGCCATGATAATGTATCAAATGGGTTAATCAGAAACTGTGAGGAAAGTGCTGGCATAGATGAAGATGAACATGCACGGGGCAGTGTTGAATCATATAGCACTGGGAATCAATCAGTTAATGATATCGAGGAGAGTTTTTTGACCTTTGGTGAGAAGGATACCACTGATGAAGGTGGACTTCCCCCTGACAGCAGGGTAGATAACTTAAGTTCAAGTGACAGTCCTGGGAATGAAATGAAGAAGAATGGAGGAACAAAATTAGAGGGAGTGGATGAAGATGATGTTTTTGGTGTTAAAAAGGGTCCACAGATGTTCTATTCTGAAAATAATCATCGGAAAGAAAGCACAAGCGAATGCGATTCTTTTGGTAGTCATGAAGTTATATACAATTCATTTCAAAGGAACAATGTAGAGATTAACAAAGGAGCGAGAAAAGAGTTTCCTCAGTGTATGATTCAGGTGCTTCAGCCAACAGAGAAATCAAAAGGAATAAGTGTCATAAGCCATATTAATCAGCAGGTTGAGCGAGCAGAAGCTTGGCGATGAGTTGCACTTAAATTTCTGTTATTGATAAATTTTATGTTATGTTTGCTGAATTTTCTATTTTGCTGTGGTGGAATCTTGGTATTTGAAGGTTTTAAACAGTTCGCACTAATGTGTTCTTATGTGTCATTGCTTTTGAATAACTCCCACTCTTATACGAGTGCACAGCCAAGAATCCCCATTAGTTTTCTTCCTTAAGAATCATGTAAGCTTTTGTATATTATTTTTATTAGACCACAGTTTGTCTTAATTACAACACATAATGTTTGCCATCTTCAGGCTATATTTTACAGATTTTTTCTTTCTTTTTAAATTAAGTCTTCTTCCATTGAAACAAATTTAGATGGCACTATAACATAATGCTTCCGAGTAGTCTGTTGTTGGTTTTTAATATAAAATTAAGTTGTTTCGCTTGAATGCCATTCTGGTCTGCAATTTGTATATTTTTATGTATTTCTTGAAAAAATAAAGTCAAGCGTAATAGATAAGTACCATTGGACTACCGGTTGAAGTATTCATAATAATGTGTTATTATGTCTTAGGTTTGAACTTTGGTGTATGTCCTAAAGTAATATTAGGTAATGTGGGAGAGTGGGCCCATGTAACCTAACACTGCTTTAGGACATAAAATTAAAGGGAAGGTGAGGGGGAACTGGATTGGTACTAAAGATGAATACTTTCTGATGATTTGGATTCTATTTTTCAATATATTTAATCAGCGTAAAGCATTATTTTAGTTTGGTCTGTTTAACTTCAAATTCCATTGGAGAACCAGTTTAAGTAATTATAATAATGTATTAATGTCTTAAGTTTAATATCGTGTCCTAAAGTAATGTTAGGCTACATGGGAGAAATGGACCATGTAACCTAACATTGCCTTAGGACACAACGTCAAAGCATAGGCTGTGTTGCTGTGGTGTTATGGATTGGTACTAAAGATTAGAACTTTTTGAGGGTTTGGATTTCTTTTTTCAGAGATATTTAACTAACTAATGATTTCTTTGAAGTTAGTTTGTAACTTTGCAATGGTCACCAGTTTTGACAAAATGTTTGATAGTTTTATGGTACCGCTTGATTCTTGTATTTGTATTTGTACTGAAGATTGGCTTTCTGAACAGCGCTTGGATTAAGGTCTGTATGGGAGGTAACTTACGATAATGTGAAAAAAAATCTGAACCCCCAAACTGTTATACAGAAGGGTTGTTGGACATTTAGAGTATTAAGTTGATTTCATTGACAATCGTCTATCAGTGCTGTTCACTTCTCCCTCTCAAGAACCCTCTCAAGAAATAGAAGAAAGGTGAAGAACTATAAAAATACAACTAACATCGAATAATCAAGGGAGCATATACAAACTTGACCCCAAGTTCAAAAGTATGTGTCTAATAGAATGGCAATTTCATGCTTCCCACATTTAAATACTATTTAATTTAAGTTTCCTGTTTTATGGCAAAGGATGAAACTTGATGTTCCAAGACAACTGACTCACCCTTGGATATAGATTGGTCTGGTACAACGTATTTGAGACTGCTTAAGCATCAACTAAAAAATGCACCTAAACACCCCTACCTTGCTATTTTTCATTATGCATAACATATTGAAAACAAATGATGCTCGTTTGTTACTTCATCAATGATGTTGCTCGCTAAAACAAATTATGGTTATTTGTAGATGTTTCAAATCAATTGATTTGGCCATCAATTGAACTGCATTGATATTGTTAATTTGCATGAGTTCTCAATGCAATGTTTCTACAATTTAACAAGTTGGAATTACTTGTCCATTCATTACAATGGAACAAGGTTCTAGTCAGGAAATATGTAATGAACTCGTTGCTTGGTTGTATGTACGAACTTGACACTTGACTGTATGCAAAAATTTAATACTCAACACAAAAGTCCCAACTACCAACAGAACTTGAATTCATTAATATTAAATCACGGGCTTCAATATTGTTACGTACTAGTATATTTTTGGTTAAAAATGGAGTTAAATGCATATTTTAACAAGTGGTGTGAGCTTTGGTTTGGTAACAAATTTGGCTTTTGAAATGTTTTCTCCTTTGGGGTTGATTGACATTTCTTTTTTTAACCGCCCTTTTGTGATTCATTTGTTTTAGAGAATGCTAACATATAGGTTCTAATTGTGATCTTCTGTTGCAATCTGTTTTTCTTTGACTAAATTATGCGATTCAATTGAGGTGTGACTTTTTGAAGTTGACAGAATTCCAAATTTTAGAGGGAAAAATCCGTCATTTTGATGAGCAAATGTTTATGATGTCTAAAGATCGTTTTAGATCAAAGAACTTTGATTAATGTGACCGTGGCCACATATGCTCTAAAGCAACACAATCTCAAAGGTACAGAAAGATTTTATTTTGTAATTGACTTGAGATGTGCAACTCTTAAGCATTGATTTGTACAGAAAGATTTTATTTTGTAACTGACTTGAGAAGTGCAACTCTTCAACATGGATTTGTACACAATTTTTTTTATTTTGTAACTGATTTGGGATGTCCAACTCTTCAACATGGATTTGATTTTCACTCAGATGCTGGCCCAATGCAACATACTACAAAATATAACATGAATAAGTTGGAAAATAGATATTCTTTGTTGCTATGTGCTGTCATCTACATTTTTCTTTCAAGTTGCATTGGGTACATGGTCAATACAGGTCCGCAATGCAATAAACTAGAATTCAACTAATATATGCCTGAATTTACTTGGCATTGTAAACCAATAGCCATGCCTAATAACAACTTATCATGGAATTATAATGTTTGCTTAAGTGATGCAAACTACATCGGCATGGAGGAAATGAATAATTAGGCAAGTAACATAAAATACACAACACGATAACAATCGTAACCCCTTGAGAACTCCAATATGGTGGAACTCTAGCTTGTAAAGGGGTTGTGACTCTTTATTTCAGTTAAAATCAGCAATATTGTAAGCCATTGTTGTTCATTGGAGCCATAAAAAACAATGATTGTCATATACACAACTCTTACAGTATGGTCCCATGGGGGGCTTGGACTTATATTTTCATGGAGTGGGGGGTCTCATGGGAAAAAAAAAATTGTGCTACAGGATTAATTGGAATCTTTTCCAGAAAAACACCTCCTACCTTTTAGGACTGAAGATTTGAGCGGGTGAAATTGAGGTGGGGCTAAAAGTTTCTCCTACAGCCTAGGGATTTTTTTCTGCCACTTGTCAATCATTAAAATTTTAAATTCTTACCAAAAAAATAAAAAAGTGAAAATTATTTTTATTTGTTATTTTTTATTAAAGTATTGCAGTTCATCCCTTAAATTTTGGAGCTTAAATGTTTAAGCTGAATTGCATTATTAAACTCATGGGACCACTAGCTTTAAAATATTCCTAAAAAAATCTCAGCAACACCCACTGAAATTGTTTAGGAAGTCCCCCTCCATGGGACCTTACCCTTACTCTGCTTATCCTTGCCGACATTGCTCTTCAACTCCCGCACACTTTCCACTCAAGAATATTGCCTAAAGCTGTAGCTACTAGGTATAAATTATGCATATTACAAATAACTAGAAGTAACTAAAGAGTACTTGAAATAAGCTCCTCAAAACTTTCCAGAACACACTACTAGCGAGTAGTGTACATAATTAGCAAATAGTTTTTACCAAAAAAGAGTGACATGGATAAAAGTGAAGGTGGTTAAAGCTACTAGGCATTTGAATTGAGACAAATATAATCTTCCTAATCACATAATGCTATACATGAGTGGAAAAAAGTTTGAAGTTACAACCTAAAGAGTCAAAAATTGCATTTTATACAGTGTTAACTCACGTTGAACACTCATTTTAGTGTCCTCTCCCATATATATGTTTCTAGGTCCATTTTGTTTGTTGCTAAGCTTGAAATCCCTCATCAAGATGCTATGTTAGTCCATCTTTAATTCTATTTCCATTTTCAAGTATAATCTAAATTTTTGGACATCCACTTAAACATAGACACTAGAAGCTAGAAGGACCTTGGTGGCGACCTTGATTACTAGCATGATCCTAATTGAATCCACACATGCAAAACAATACAATAGTGTCGATGCATACAAAACAATTTTTAAATGTACAATTTTGGATGCTTATGGCTTTTATGTGTTTTTTCAATAGTTAGCTTGTATGTGAGTTTTATAAAAACATGATTGTAAGCCTTATTTCGTCTTGGATTCTATCCGTATCTCTCTAAGCTCTCCAATATCTTTGAATTCTAATTTTTGGCAAAATATCATCTCAAGATATTCTTGTGAATATCTTTAATTTATACTATTTCTATGAAGTGATACAAGAACATCCAGGGTGTAAGGAAATCTTGCATCACCAAAAATATTTCTATTTCCATTTTTTTGTTTTCAATAAGGGCTTAGGGGTTAGGAGAATAAACATTTTAATTTGCAACATTATAACTTTCTCTTGTGGTGATTTGAAAATGTAATTTTTGAGGAATTATGCTCTAGTAAATGTTTCAAAGACATAAATGGTGGAATATTCCATTTGGGCGTCTTATTTCTAGGTGGGGCCACTTGGTATGCATGTTATTGCATGTTCAATTGCTTTCTTTGCATGCATTTGCATGTTGGCCACAAGCTTTGCATGTTGTTGCATGTCTGGGTCATGACTGTGAGACCCAGTTTCAGTAAAAATGGCATAATTTTCTCACACAATAACGAAATTGAAAAATTCAAAATGATCTGAAAAGCTAGGAAGGATATGAACAAAACCCATGTTGGTGTTTTAAAAGATTCATGATAATCTGGGAGCAGTGATGGACAAAAGTGACGGGTTTTTTTGTGGTTTTGGAAAACCGTAGTGGTTTTCCTCAATCACAAATCTATATATTTAATCCTTGTTATTTGGGAAGGTGGCTTTGGAGGAGTTGCAAATTTACATAACCAGATGCTACTAGATTGAGCATAAGATTGAAGACTCCATTGTTGCAGATTTTTTGTAATCAAAAGCCCATGTTGTAAGGGAAGCTTGTGAGCTTCAACATATTATAATTCCATTTCATGTTTGTTGCAATAAAATATATTGTTTTCCTTCTTGCATATGTTGTGCAAATTTGAGTTGTGTTATGAGTTTTTAGATTTGTAAGGGGAGTCCTCTTACTTCATCATGAAGCATTTGCAATCTCTCGTTGTTCCTCCATAGCCACTAATGCACCCATAGCTTTTCCTATAGTCATTATCTTACAACTTTCTCTTATTTTCCTATATCATCGTGATAATTCCATTTAATATGGCTCCTCCATTCATGAAAAACACTTAAAAAAAGGTAGAAAGCCTTTGTAGGACTTTCTTACACCTCTAAGCACCCACTAGTTCACATCTTGCATTGTAGGGAATACAAACACTCCAAAATGTTATAATTTGTAAGTTGAGGTTGGAATACACCACCAAGGGGAAAAACTAAGGTAGTTTGACATGCATAAACTACCTTTCTTCTTTTCCTACAAATAAATTTCCATCATTAAAATCTTAGTACTAGATTAACAATTCAAGGGACCATGTTATGGAGATGCAATTTCACAAGAACTATTGTCAACATTTGAGCAAGGGATGCTATAGCTTGTTCTAGATTGGCAACACTATTTTAGAGGTTGGATCCACACCTACACGCTCGGCTTTGCAATCCACATTTTGTTGATTGCTTGTTTCACATTTAGATGCCTCCATGGCTCTTTAGGTCATCTTTGTGGTTCCTAGGTTAGTTCCACTTATGTCAATTTTTAGCCTCTAAAGAGCACTTCCATAATCATCTTCCACAACCTTCTACACTTATCCTACACAAAACATCAAATTAGGGATACCATTTCTTATCTTTTCTCCTTTTCTTTGTTAGTTAGTATTTGACTCCTAACTCTTATTATAATAGTACTTTCTTTAAATTATAACTAGTTGTTTTACTTCTTCATCATGCAAAATAATAGTTGATTTGCTTTACAATTTGTACGCTTAAATTAACAAAAACATATATAAAAAATAAACTAGATGTTAAATTCACCTTAGAATTTGGTTAACCTTGAACAACCATTTTTACATTATTCCCTTCTTGAAAACAATAAACTAACAAAAACATTTTCTTATCTCAACACTCATAACACCAAAATAATTCTTCTTTTTATCTTTTCTTTCACATGTTACTTTTTTTTCTCAACTTCATTAATGTCCTCTTCCAAATCCTTTTCCACAATGCCATATTGAATCCAAACATGTCTCACCATCCACTTCTACATAGTGCACCATTTCCTTTTCTTATGCTAGTAAGCATTTTGACAATGATAATCATCATGCACAAATGAAAAATCATAAACAACAAAATGCTTCCCATTTGCAAATTCCCCATGACGGGGTGGGCATGCTTGAAGATGATACCAACCCTTCCTCTTTAGTCAATGCCCTTTGAAGTATGCTCATTTATCATGCTAACAATTTTAACATCCTCTAGTGCATTAGTCATATTGTGCACTTTGCACTTGCTTCTCCTTACTCCTATCCTTCAAAATCATTGGATACTTCTTCCCTCCTTTTTCTCTATATGCAACCTCTTGTGCTTTGCTCACCTCTCCTACCCTCCCCCCTACCCAACCCTAGTTATCCCTTCCCATTCTTAGTATGGATTTCCACATGCCCTCTTGTCTCTCTAGCACTAATTTTGTTGACCTTTTTTCAGTTTCTTAACCCTCATTTAGTTGTTAACCATTCTCGTGACCTGTTTAATTTCTTATGCCTTTGTAACCTATCCTCTCCAACCCATAACCCACTATGGTACTATTCCACCTTACAATCCTCTTCCAATTACATACCTTCTACCTAACCTTCTTTTCTTTAGCCTCACTTATACACTACTTTTGCATACCTTTCTATGTCCACTTCTCCCTTCCACCCTTTGGTTTCACAAACATATGTTGTTCCTTCTTTTGTCACTTCCTTCCCTCCTTTTTTACATCCTTCTTCTGATTCCTTTCTTACACACCTTGTCTAGAGAATGGGGTCATGCAACATCAATTGGCTTCTCTCCCTTCTTATAGACAAGAGGTAAGAGTGGATTTCCATTATAATTTCCTCTCTCCAAACATTCTTTCTTACCCTTTCCCTTTGATGAATATAACTTCCTTTTTTTAAAAATGTATAATGGCAATGGAGACCCCATGATGCATACTCAATCATTTAAATCTACTTGTATTGATCTTGTCTATGATGATTATACTCTAGTTATACATTTACCTTGCATATTCAAAGACTATGCCCTAGAGTGATTCCATTCTCTTCTCCAAAATTCCATTTGCTTATTTGTTGAGCCTTTTCATGTCTTTTTGCAACACTTTTAAGTCAACATTGGCTTGAAAGTAAACTTCATAGATCTTGCACACTATAAGAAATGCTTTATTTAGCATTTTTATAATTTTGTGATTCATTTTCCAACCATTCTCATAAAGATGCATTGTTACCTACCTAATGATGAAATCCAACACCTTTACTGAAAATTTGCTTGATCCTATCCAAGATACGGTCCTTTTCCATTATTATGCTAAATTTTAGATCTATGTGCAAGCTTAAGGAATTATGAGACTAAACTTGAAAAGATAAATCATGTCTTACAATCCCCTTCCTCTTTTCCTCCCACATTCTCTAAACCAACTTTAGAAAGAATAATTCCAACAACTCTTTCCAAACTCAAATTGAATGTTAACCACATTGATCCTCTTTCTCCTCCTTTAGTGGTGTTTTAAACCTTAGATTGATCACTACTTCACTTTTTTGGTTTATTCCTTGTACTTTGTATTCACTTACTTCTAACTACTAACCTTATCACCCTTATTTCTTTACATCCCTTAGACTCTTCTCTTCCTCTTCCAAGGGGCTATAATCCTAATGCTTATTGCCAATACCACTATAATGTCCCAGACATATAATTTAACACAAAATACTTATTTGCAGATTAGAATTCAATGAATAACAATGTACAAAACATACACACTTGAAATCATAGATTTGTAAGCCAATTATATCAACCAGCTGATGCAAATATATTCATATTAAACAACTTCTTATAGAACTTCTTTGAAGCACAATACAATCTTTGAGGTGAGAAAGTTCTCAAGAACCAAAGGGGTTTTGTCCTTTGATCTAGGTAATCACTGGGGTTTCGTCCAATGACTACAAATCCTATGGGCTTTCGTCCACAAAAGGGTTTAGAACATAATGTTCAAATTGTATAAAAAGAGGGAACATAATAATCAGATGCCTTGTATAGAATTCAACTACCTATATATATGCTACTAATTCCCTCAAGGAATAGGTCGGCTTGAGCTAAAGTGGCGCCAAAGCCTATAATTCAAATATTTACACACTACACTTAGGTCGGCCTTAAGACCAGAGGGAAATTCCCACTTAGGATCGACATATATTGCTACGGACCTATCCACATGCTCCCTAGATCTCCACCCTTATCCTCTCACTTCACAATTATCTCCGTACGCTCTGGAGAGCACTCATCCCATTCACTTGTGGAGTTTACTATTGGGAATTTGGTGTAGGCATATTTTGACAATGAGTTCTCACTAGGAATTTCTTTATCTTTCTGGATCTCTAAATATGTGGTAGATATGGCTATGTAGGTTGTGTTTTTTGAACCACAATATGAAATTTCCTCTTGCGGTAAGATGTGGTATGATCTCTCGATCAAGCCAAGTGGGGTGAAGCTGGACTGCAACATAGAGCAATCTTTTGACAACAACTCTCCGAATATGGATCCTCTTTGCCTAAATTTTGCATATGAGCTGCACTGGACACTAAAGAAATTATGTTCCAAACTGCACGTGCTTGAACTCTTCTGTTGTGAAATACGACAGGATGATCAGGTCTCACTCTATAGCTGCCTATCCGAAAAAGGGGACATGACAAGTCCTCCCCCTCAAAATTTCTTGTCGTCAAGCAATTCAGATTGGGATGCTTGAGAATTGCAGGACCTTCCCATGTGGCATCTTCAATTGGAAAATTCCTCCATTGGACAAAGTATTTAGTTATTCTCCTATTCCTTAGGTTCTTGATCTGGGTGTCAATCACTGCTTCTGGAATGAGAATGAGCTTCCCCTCATCATCAAGTGGCGGTAACTCAGTTGCTGGAGCTATGTGCAATCCCAAAACCTTCTTCAAACATGACACATGGAAAACATTGTGAATTTTTCTTCCCTTTGGAAGCTCAACCTCATAAGCAACTTATCCAACCCTCTGGATCACCCTGTATGACCCATAAAACCTTGGTTTGAGTTTCTCTGCGCCACAATTTTTGAGGGAAGATTGTCTATAAGGTTGCAATCTGATGAAGACCATATCTCCTACTTTGAGTGATCTTTCAGTCCGCTTCTTGTCTGCATATATCTTTTGCTAGTTCTGAGCTTGTTACAAATTTTCTTTGAGTGTCCTCAATACCTCTTGGATTTGATTGATCAGGTCACTGGTTTCCAGAACTCTACTATCAATAAGAACCAATTCTGCGAATGACATAGCTTCATACCCATAAAGTGCATTGAAAGGGGACATGCCAATTGAAATGTGGTGAGTGGTATTGTAGCAATAATCTTCCAAATCCATGCTGACTGCTGACCTGAGACATAGTTCTGCAAGTAGCCCTCTACCAATTTATTCACAACTTCAGTTTTCCCATCAGTTTGCAGATGATATCTAGTGCTAGGAGTGATCTTAGTACTGGTCAGTTGAAATAACTCTTTCTAGAAAGCACTAAGAAACCAACCGTCTCTATCACTTACAATGTTTTGGGGTAGGCCATGCAACTTGGAAACCTCTTTGAAGAACAATCCTACAAATTTCAGAGCTTTGAAGTCACTAGGGATTGCAAAGAAATGAGCATACTTAGCTTGTCAACTACAACATAGATACAATCTTTGCCTTGCAATCTAGGAAATTCAGTAATGAAGTCCATGGATATATTCTCCCACTTGTGCTCCAGAATAGGAAGAGGCTGTAGTAGTCTGATAGGGAATTATTGTTCCCCCTTGTTATTCTGGCATGTGAGACATTCCCTAATGTGTGAGAGATCATCATCTTTGAGGTCCTTCCAAACAAACCTCTCTCTGATATACCAGTAGGTCTTATAGTATCCGAGATGCCCTGTTGTTGGTGCATTGTGGTAAGCCTCCAAAACCTTTGCTTTCACCTTGGATTCAGAGGTTAGGAAGACTCTATTTTCGAAGAGAATAAAACCTTCCACTACAAAATACCTTTCATCCTTCTCCACATCTTCTAGGATTTCAGTAGTGAAGGGGTCTTCAACATACTCCTTCATGATGTAGTCCTTCCAATCAGCTGATGTAATGGTCGCATGACATAGCATGGGTCTCCTTGAGAGTGCATTTGCCACTACATTCTTCTTCCCCTTGACATATTCAATGTCAAAATCATATTTCTGAAGTTTGCTCACCCACTTTTTCTATCTATCATTCAAGTTCTGCTGACTCAAAAAGAACTTTAGAATGTTATAATCTGACTTGACCACAAATCTTCCACATACCAGGTATTGCTGGAACTTCTCCAAGGCATGCATTATTGCCAACATCTCTATATCATATATGGAATAACCTCTTTCAGTGTCTCTCATCTTCTTGCTCTCAAAAGCTATAGGATTTCCATTCTGAGAGAGAACAACTCCTATTCATTCACTAGATGCATCACATTCAACCACAAAAGGAAGTGAGAAATCAAGAATTGTAAGTACCAGACAAGAACTTATTACCTCCATCTTTTTAAATGTTTCTTGTGCTCATTCTTTCCACTCAAAGATCCCTGCCTTAGTTAGATTGGTGAGAGGTGCTACTATTTGAGAAAAACCTCTGACAAACCTCTGACATTAACTACAAAGTCCAAAGAAACCTCTCAAATGTGATAAATTTGTAGGAGGTGGCCATTCCAAGATGGCTTGGATCTTCTGTTGGTCAACTTGAACTCCCTCAGTGCTGATGACATGACCCAAATACAATATTGAGCCTTCAATTAAAATTCACACTTGGACAACTTTGCAAAAAGATGATGCTGCTCTAGGATTCCTAGAATTGTGTTTGGGTGCTGCAAATGCTCCTCCCATGTTCTTCTATAGATAAAAATGTCATCAAAGAAAACCAAGACAAACTTTCTCAATTTCTTACCAAAGACATGGTTCATGCATGATTGGTAGGTTTCCGGAGCATTGGTCAAACCAAAAGGCATAACCAAGAACTCAAAATGCCCATAGTGACACTAAAAAGCAGTCTTTTGCACATCTTCTCTCTTGTGGATCTAATGGTATCTAGATATCATATCAATCTTTGAAAAATACATTGCTCCATGAAGTTCATTGATCAACTCATCTAGATATCTAGGGTATGAGGTATCGATTCTTGATGGTCTTCTTGTTTAATGACTTGTAGTCTATACACATCCTCAAATTGCCATCCTTCTTCACCAACACTACAGAAGATGCAAATGGGCTAGAGCTTGTCCTAATGTATCCTTTATCCAAAATTTCCTTGATTTCCTTCTCTATCTCCTCTTTGTACATCTAGGGATGGCGGTAAGGAGTGATCATGACTGGCTTGGATCCAGGTTCAAGCTCTGTGATGTGTTGGAATCCTCTATCCGCTGGCAATCCAGAGGCATATCACTAAAAATCAAACTATGCTTATACAATTTTTTTTGTATATCAACATGAACTTTCTCAGTCTTACTCGTGGCAGATTCTTTTGAGATCACTAAACAACTGACAACCCAAGCAACTTGGCTTCTCCAAAAAATTCTCTCCATTCTCCTAGTTGAGACTACTTGCGGACCCCCATTTTCCATTCCTTTTAGGATTACATCCTTCCCATTGTCTTTGAACTTGAGTTCTATGGTCTAATAGTTTGTAGTGTACTCTCCCAAGGAGTGTAACCATTGCACACCCAAGATTACATCAATATCACCCAAGCCAATAACATGAAAATCATCACATACCTTGTGATCTCCAAAAGTTATTTCCAACTTACAAATCTTCTTCTTGCAGGGTAGGTTATATCCATCAGCCACAACGACAGTGAAGCCTTCAAAGTCCTCTATATCCAATATCTTTCTCAACAACCCTTCATCAATGAAGTTGTGAGTAGCTCCACCATCAATCAGAATAGTTACTCTTTTTCTGGAAAGAACCCCTCAAACTTTGAAAGAGTGATATCTATGTGCACCAGACAAAGATGCCAAAACACCTCCATCTTCTTGCTCCTTGTCTTCTTCCCCTAGGATAGAGTCTTCCGGATCATGAAATTCATCAGATTCTTTTGATTTAGAGTCTTTGTCAGAGGTGACCTCTATGTAGTGAACTGGTCCCTTTCCAAGACATCTATGTCTCGGAACCCATGGTTCTCTATAGGAGAAGAAAATATTCTTCCTTCAAAGCTCATTCTTTGTCTCTTCATCTACCTTCTTTGCCATATTAGGAGCTACATTCCTGGGTGTAGGTTCTGGTGCAAGTTGCGATATCTTATGAAATCATTTTTGATTCCATGTGTTAGGTTTCGTTTGTTGAGGAAATAGATTCTTAGGAATTTATGATTCAGGGGTTAAAGCCCTTTTTATAGCCCCCTGAAGAGAGACATGTACAAAGGATTCCACAAAACCCTTTAGAGGTTCAGTGAATCCCGAGATGAAAAGATGCACTATCCTCTTCTTTGATAGTTCCAGAATCATCACCACCACCTTTTGAAATTATATAATGTAATCATCAACTAAATTGTTCTATTTGATGATGGCCAACTTGCTAAAATAATATTCTTCATCCTTCAGTTCAAATCTATCAAGTATCCTCTTCTTGAATTCATTGAATTTTTGTATTTGATCATGGCCTAGAGTAGTGCAACCATGAAACCACCATTCATATGCTTCCCCTTCTAGATGTAGGGAGGAAAATTGAACTGCATCTTTCTTAGTCATAGGGTTGAGCATGAAATAGATTTCCATCTTTTGTAACCAAGCTCTTGCTGAGATGTTATTACTCCCATCAAAACAAGCTGCTGCAAGCTTTCCCAACTTGTGCTTTAGGTCCTTGCTCTTGTATAGCCCTTTCTTCTATGGTTTTCTCTTCCTTGCAGCTTTCGTGTATTTCACCCAAGACAAATCTAATTTGATTTCATCTAATAGAGATTGATATTCTCCATGCCACTTACGAATCTTTTTTGGATTGAAAGAACCAGTGTCCACTAGTTCACCCCTCTCTTGTTCAATTTTTAGAAGGAATAGATTATTTGAGGGCCTTGTGGGAGAACTATTGGTTCTACCTTCACCCTCGCCATTCTTGGATGATGCTTCACCTCTGGGACCATTTTGATTCACATTTCCTCCTGATATTTTGTCCGCCAAGATCTTTAAAACATCCCTTGTTTCTGCTAGGGTTGTGGGGATATCCTTTAATCCTCTTTTGATCTCATAAATTTCAGTGATTATTTCTTTGATTCTTTCTTCTTCCTCTGCCATTTCTCCCTCCTTAGGATTTGGATCTTGATCTTGATTTAACTTTTGTAATCTCTTCTGATATCTAATTTCCCTATCACTCAACATCAAAGCATTATTAAAACCATAAATCCTACAGGTTGGTAGGATCATACTCCGATACCATTGTAATGTCCTAGACATATAACTTAACACAAAATACTTATTTGTAGATTGGAATTCAATGAACAACAATGTACAACACATAAACACTTGAAATTACATATTGATAAGCTAATTATATCAACCGGTTGATGGAAATATATTCAGATCAAACAACTTCTTACAAAACTTCTTTGAAGCACAATGCAATCTTTGAGGTGAGAAATGTTATGCCTTGCATAACCACCCCATTTTAAATTTGATTAAAATGGGACCCCTTCCCCCCCCCTCTTTTGCTCTAAATTCTGACATCTTTTGGGCCTGTGGATTTTTATTGCTTTGATTGCTTTCGAGGTCCTTAGTTGTTCATCTCGCCCATCCAAGTCATTCCCCTAGGTTGCACATTGAAAACTTAAGTTTTAAGGAAAAGTTCGGGTTTTCACCCTGTTTCAGGATTTTTCGACCCATTCGGATTTTCTCAGATTCCATCGTAAACCCGACAAAGTAATTTCAACATTGGAAGTTTGGAGTTTCAGGATCTTCGCGGAATTTCACCTGGGCCTGATTTTTCTGGATTTCGCTTCGCCGTCGGGTTTCCAAATTTCAGGTCACTAAGACTTACCGGTCGCTGTGAATTTCCTAACTCTCTCCGCCTGGGTGGATCTCTTACCGATGTGTGCTCTTGAACGGTTTCCATGCCTTGCCTTGTTTGTCAATGCCTCAGTTTGATTCGGGTGGGGTTTTACGAAGCCCAGTTCAATTTGACGCGCTCTGAATTGGTTGGTGAGTTTCACCTTTATTGTATTAATCAAAGCTTGCTCGGGATTGGTCCATTATTGATTACAAACCCACTACGAACCTTGTTGGGTGTATCCGAGTTCCATCTAGATAATCTGAGCTTGCCCCTGTTGTTTATGGCAGAGGTCTTAGTAGTTGAATCTAGGGAATCACTGGTTTGTCGTGCACTTTCGTTATTTGACTCCTCAGGTAGTCTAGATCCAAAGGGATAAATATAAATCATGAATTAGATTCGAGTCGACCTCAAGAGATTCAAAATTTTTCAAGTTTCGATCACTTCATGAAAAGTTGAGCGTGATGAAGGTTTTTCGGGATTACGAAGACTCCACGGAATTTCCATGTCTTCGGATTTTCCCAGATTCCTTCATCTTCCCGGAAGTATGCTCTGAGTTTGGAGTTTTGGGTCATCCACGAAATTCCGGTCTAGCCGGATTTTTCCGGATTTTCTGCCAAGCTTTGAGTGACTTGAAATTGTTGACACATGAATGATTTAGGTGATGAATGTTGGATATTCCATGCTTATTTTGATGGATTTCACAATGTTATATGCATTCCTTCTTCATTCGAGTGATCTATTGGTGAACCTTATGCCTGCTTCGAGATTCTCTGTTCTAGCCGGATTTTCCCGGTTTCCTTCAGTTTTCCGAAGTGCGAAGTTCTGAGTCATCCACGGAATTCCGGTCTAGTCGGATTTTTTTGAATTCTCTGCTATGCTTTGTGGAATTTAAGAAATTGGATAAAATTGGTGAATCTAATGATGAATGCTTAAACATATCTTGCTTTAGCTTGATGAATTTCACTGTTGTATGTTGCTTGTGTTCATTTTGATGATCCATTGTTGACATTGGTGCTTCATCAGGAGAATCCGCCTGGTTCAGAATTTTTCAAAATTCTTTCCAGATTGTTTTTCCCCGGTTAACTTGAAATCCCGAACTTCAAAGTGTTGATGCTTAATGGCTAATTTAATGGTTTTATCATGATTTTAAGCTAACACTTGGATGAAAATGTTGTCAACATTTGGATTCTCACATTGGTGTTTGATGAATGTAGGTTGAGTCTAGCAGGACGATGGTGGCTGGAGAGGCTAAAGGACACAAAGGGATCATCCATCTCTGAAGCAGAAAAAAATGAAGCTGGACGAAAAGAGTAGGATTCCTAAGGGCAAGATGACATCAGTCTGGTTCAAGGTTTCAGATACGAATATGAACACCCTGCTACAAAGGACTAAGGCTATCATGGGATACAGTAACTGGGCACCAGCTGGATGACGCAGCGACCTACAGTGCAATCATTAATGAATATCAATCCAACAAGAGAGACTGGGACAATACGATGGGGCAGCTGAAGAATAATATTAATGCCATTAAATGGCGAACTAGGGTTTCACCTATGCCACTTGTGGATAGCTTGCAGAGGACATTCTTGGTAACAAAGGCTGAAATGGAGTAAGGTATGGGCAAAGTGGGGGAAGCAGTTAATGCAAAACTGCATTGAAATTCGTGCTTCCTCATTGTTTCACTTTGCCTCTTCTTCACGCGTTTTGGTCCGAGTTATCTGGGAGATACTGGGACGATCTGGTTGGTACCCGTGCATTTAATGCACGTTTAACTTTTTTTTGAATTCTTCTAGGGCCGACTTGTTCTGTGACTGACTTATTGTAAACCCTAACTAGGCCGACACATTTGGCGGGTTTTATAAATATGGCATTTTGCCTCTTTTGTAAGGGGGAGAAAAGGTTAGAAAAGGTTGAAAAAAAAAGTTATCATATTTAGTTAGCAAGCTGGGAGGCAAAAAGGTAGAGGATGATATATCGAAAAATCAAGTTAGGGTTTTGAAGTAAGTTAGACATTTTTTTGCAGTTCAGCAGGAGGAGGAGGTGATGTATCTTCCTGATTTTCTTAGCATAGATGGAGATAATTTGAAGACATGGGTTTCTGTACACTAGTGATCTTGCCAGATTTGTAAATGCTGCTTATTTGTTTCATTGACAGTAGGAGTAGCCAGACTTAAACCTACTTTATATTATGCTCTAGAATGGTATTCATTTTGGGTTAATCATTTGATTTGAAAAGCTTTCAAGGAATGAAATTTTATCCTATGTTTTGTTTGAATGATGATTTGCAATCTACTATTAAAGTTTGCACTGTGAATGAATGAAACTTTGTATCAATTATAGGTTAATTTTGTTTTGCAGTTCTAGTTTAGGAATTCCTTGGAAGGTAACAAGTCTGATTAGTTGAATGAATCAACATTCTTTTCAATTTGAAAACCTTGATCTATCTTTTTCTATTTCTTTAAAACCCCCGATTAAAGTAGGTTTAGATAGATGTTTGATCTTGCAACAATCCAGAAGCTCAAAACCAACAGGCCCCTTGAATATTAGAACCATATTGACGACTTTGTGAAATAACAACGTTGTGAACCAACATCCAAGACCTTGGGAGGTGATAAGTTTGATTACTGATTGTCTCTTTTAGGAGAGGTGAGATACTTTTACTTTTATCTTACCTGCATGTCGTGTGTCAACTTGGCACCTCAACAGAACTGGTGCTAGAAGGAGGACCAGAAGAGAAAACTAGATAACATTGGGTCTTTCTCACCAGAGAGGTCCCATAGAGTTCTTCGATCAACTGAAAACCCACCACGTTTGATAGAAATCGAGACCCAAACGAGGCACAAGATTCATAGGGCAACCATTCTACCACCCTTGTCAGTTCCACTCACTCCACGAGGATTTTCACCAATACCCCAGTTGATACCCGTGAATCCATCCTCAAATCCACCTCAATTGCCATTACAGCTGGTTCAACCCATCCAACAACTGGCTCAACCTCCACCACCGCCACCAATGGAATTTTTTGTGAATAATCCCTCTCCATTGGGGACTATTCCTGGAGGCTTTCATGATATTCCTAAGAATCTTGAGAGATTCTGTCCCAAATACATTAATGGAAAATCAAGGAGTGCTGAGGAGCACATACAAGCTTTTAAGGATGCTTGTACCAGAGCCTAGATAGCTCACCATGATGTGGTTTGTAGGTTGTTCCCTTATTCCTTAGGGGATATGGCATACAACTGGTACCTAAATCTTCCACAAGGTTCTATTATGAGCTGGATAGATCTGGAGAATGCTTTCATCAATCAGTTCAAAGTTTATGTGGATTCACCCATTTTGTTCCATCAATTTGCTACCATTAGGAAGGAGCCATGTGAATCACTACCCTTGTTTAATACAAAGTTTCAATGAATGTATAGGAGATTGCATGACCCCTATCTAGTTGTTGAGAATAGTGCCATTCAGGCATATTTTAGAGTTATAGACCCTTTGCTTGGCTTGTTCCTACAAAGGACTTATCAGCCGACAAATATTGATTCTCTGTCTAAAGTTTATCATCTAGCCATCAAGCTACAACAACAAACTAGCTCTCAACAAGGGAACTTGGGAGGAGGTTTTCCTTCTATGGGGTATCAGATGCCTAACCCAACCCCTTTATTCAATACTGTCCCAGGGATATCTCCTCATTATGGACCTATGTTTGAGTTGCAGAATCAATCTCCTATTCCATTCTTTTCCAATGGAGCTCCTGAATTCTCTCAACAATCACAAGCTCATCACAATCCACATGGTCATCATAATCAAGCTAGAATACCAAATCCTGTCGGTCAGCCACCTATTGCTAAGAATGCTGAGAGTGAAAGGACAGTTCAACTCACAAACGAGGTGGAGACCCTAAAGAAAACTCTGTCTCAAGTCACAAATGACATGGCTCAGCTTAAACTGAACCCCTCTCAGAACCAAGGTAATTATGCTAATCAAGGTAATTACCCTAATCAAAATAATAATAATCAGGGTAATTATCAGAACAACAACAATCATAGCCAGAGGAATTATCAAGGCCAAAACTTCCCTAACCAAGGCTATCAAAATCATAATAGAGGATATAACTAGAGGCCTAATAACGACAAACACTGGAACACAGGGCAAAATAATGGTGGGGTTTCTCACAATTATCAAGCTAATGTAGACATGCCACATACTACAAATGTGGCTAACCTCAATTTTATGACTAACTGGTGCAGGCTACATGATACTGCAACTCATTCTGAGGTGAATTGTCCTGAAATGGAAAAGGTTGTGAAGATGGCATAGGAAGATGCCCAAACGTTCCAAGGGAACTCAAATAAAGGAGGTGGCTCAGTGGATACAATAATGGCTTATGACCTCTTTGAAGAAGAACCTTCATTCCCAATGCAGAATGAAAATGAACCAGAGGAAGATGTGTATGATGCCCAAGCCTTTTAGACAAAGGGAGGACACTTCCTAAGAAACCAAAATAAGGGTCCGTTCACTACATCAACATCACCTAACCACATGGTGCCTCCGAATCAGAGTGCTGATAACAACCCTCCTCCATCGAAGGGTCCGCCTGACTTCCCTAGCAAAGGTAATTCATCTGGTGTTTTC
Organism: Sequoia sempervirens; assembly: GCA_007258455.2. Lineage (NCBI taxonomy): Eukaryota > Viridiplantae > Streptophyta > Pinopsida > Cupressales > Cupressaceae > Sequoia > Sequoia sempervirens. The sequence continues at coordinate 240,397,958 of VDFB02270651.1, forward strand.
AAATATAATGCAAGTTATAACACAAAATTTGATATTATTTCTGAGATGCAGAAACATAAAACCTCTTTATCATACTTTGACATCCTAAAATGGTGCCCTTCCCAACGAGATATAGTGCTGAAAGCTTTGGAAGAAGCTGATAAATTAAAAGGGAAAACCAAGGTGGCACCTGCTGCAGACATGAACACAACTTTGTTCAGAAACAAGGTAGGGACCCCACCATTTCTTTTCAGTTTGAGAATCTGTGGGAATAATCTGCACAATTGTATGCTAGATTCAGGGGCTTCTAGCAATTTTAGGCCATTTTCTGTATGCAAGAGATTGGGATTGAATCCTGTCCAAACAAACAAGAAGGTCATCCAACTTGATAAAACAAAGGTTAATGTAGTTGGAGAATTGAGAAATATACATGTACAAGTAGGGTCTGACCCTAGGATTCAAACCAATATGGATATTTAGGTAGAAGACATTCCTGAGACTTACAGTATACTTTTGAGTAGAGATCTAATGAAGAGTATAGGGGGATATCTCTCCCTCGACTTTTCACAAATGTGGCTACCATGGAGGGGAATGCCTATGCAGATTAGGATTGAGAGTGAACCTCGCCTCAAACATATCATCACTGAGTATGACTGTCCCAAAGAGGTATCTTATTTTGAAACCAAGATAGGGGTTTATAAAAGAGAGGAAATTCTGACTCTTTCGGTTCTTGATTCTAATGATTTGTCAATGCAAGAATTCCCTGATCCCATGATTAGTGTAAACCAGCAGGTATTGATCAGGAAGTTGCAACAGGATCAGCTAGTCTTAGGGGAAGATATCAATTTGTGGAGTCTTCTACTCCTAAATTGGTGTAGGGTGCACTACCAAAATCATTCGGAATTGACCTGCCAACCCTGCATCAGTGGTCTAAATCATGTTTTCCAAACTGAAGAAACTAGCCCAAGTCACCAGTCACCTTGAGACCGTTTAAGATCACTTCTCATTTGAAGCCAAAAATGAAATAATGTTAACCAGGGCTAATATACCTTCAGAGGAAGTCCCTCCTCAAATTGATCTTACCCCGGTCATAATACCAGACCAACATAGTTATGTTGAACAACCCCAGGGTTTGTTTGATACCCCTGCACTCACAAGTATACCAAAACCCAAGGGGTTAATTAAAGATACAAATAATTGTTAGAAAGATATCCTAGGATTACATGATATATCTGAGCAGGAATTGGATATTGCACCTGATGAACCTATTGAACACCCATTCCCAATATTTGATGCAAAAGATCAAGTGGCCCCACCTATGGTTCATCTTATCCAAGCACCCGCAACAAGCTCAAAGAGATCAACCCCAACTCATAATCAGCTATGGACCCTCACGTTTGATGGATCCAAATCTAAAACATGATGTGGTACTGGAATTGAGTTAACCAACCCAAAAGGGAAAACATTTTTTGCTTCTTACAGGTTATAGTTTGGATGCACTAACAATATAGCAGAATATGAAGCATTAGCTCGGGGACTGATGTTCGCACATTAGAGGAAAGTTACTGCCTTGATGGTTAAAAGAGATTCAGAAGTGATTATCAAGCAAGTACGCAACCAGTACACATGTCACAATAAAAGGCTGGAAACTTATAGAAATCGGGTGTGGAACCTGATTGAAGACTTTGATGCTTTTGGGATTAGTTTAATCCCTAGAGAGGAGAATCAAATCGCTGATTCATTAGCTCTTTCCGCAAGTACCTTGGACCCCATGCAAGGCTCCAATCTCAAGAGATTCTTAGTAGAATTGATAGCCACCCCGACTGTCCCTGATAATGTCAGAAAATTTCAACTCTTTGACGATGATCGACATATCCTTGCTTTTCTAGCAAGCTCAAATGTTTTCGAAGGATAGATCATCAATGAGTCTGATAGGGATCAAGGAGATTGGAACCTCGAAGACTGCGATACAGAGGGTTTCCTCAATTTAAAAAGTAATAGCATTCCCAAGGGAATGGTGGCCTTAGAAATAATTTTTGATTCAGATCCAAGGGCTTGGGAAAAGGTATCAACTGAAGATAAGGGAAGTGAATATGAAACTGTTAACTTAGCCGACTCTAGCCTTGAAAGGAATGTTTACATAGGGAAAGCCTGTCCTAAAGCAATTAGAGAAGATATATTGAGGGCACTGAAGATAGATATTGCTGCAATAGTTTGGGGGTATGAAGATCTAAAAAAATTTAATACTTCTGTGATAGCTCATACTATTCCTTTGAAGCCTGAAGCTAGACCATTTTGGCAGAAACAACGTCCTGTCAACGCCCTGATTGAACCACTGATCTTTAAGGAAGTTCAAAAATTGCTTTCTGCAAGAATAATTTTCCCTGTACGACATTCAACATGGGTGGATAACTTGGTTCCAGTTCATAAAAATAATGGGGAGATTAGGCTATGTGTAGATTTTAGGAATCTGAATAGAGCTTTGGAAAAGACAACTACCCACTCCCTTCTCCAGACGAAGCCTTGCAAATTGTCAATGGGTCTCAAATGATGTCGTTCCTAGATGGTTATTCTGGGTACAATCAAGTGATCGTTAATTATGAAGACAAAATGAAGACAACCTTCAGTACTAAGTGGGGAACATTTGCTTATAGGAGGATGCCATTTGGTTTTATAAACACTGGAGCAACCTTTCAACGTGCAATGGACGTAGCGTTCAAAGATTTGATTGGTAAGTGCATCATCATTTATATGGATGACCTGATAGTATTCTTTAAAGATAGACTAAACCATGCTGCAGACTTGGCTAAAGTTCTTGAAAGATGTATCCAATATGGTGTTTCTCTGAATCCTAAAAAGTGTGTGTTCGGGGTTTCTGAAGGGAAAATTTTGGGACACATAATCTTGAAAAGAGGGATATCGATAGATCCAGACCGAGTTGAGTCTATTATGAAGTTAACCATGCTAGGAAGTAAGAAGGAGATGAGATCTTTCTTTGGAAAGATCAACTTTGTGAGGAAGTTTATCACAGGTTTTGCAGAAATTGTTAAACCTTTGAACGAAATGATGAAGAAAGATGCTAGAATAGAAGGGAGTAATGAGGAAAAGGCTGCTTTTTCTCAGGTTAAGCAATCCATTTCGGAGGCACCAGTCCTCACAAATCCTGACTTCTTGAAGCCATTTTATATTTATTCTTTTGCTTCTGAACACTCATGTGCAGCTGTCCTGACACAACGAAGAGAGGAGGGGATGAAAGGCCAATTGCCTTCATGAGCTCCTTGTTTAAGAATGCTGAAGTCAAGTACCCACCTCTTGAGAAATAAGCTTTTGCGTTGGTTAGAGCTGTCAAGAAGTTCAAGAATTATATCCTTCGAAGTCAGATCATTGCTGTGGTTCCTGATGCTGCTGTGAAGTCCCTACTTATGTAGAGCGAGTTGGGAGAATGAAGTGGGAAATGGATGGCTATTTTGCAGGAGTTCGATTTGGAAATTCACCCTATGAAACTTGTCCAAGGTCAAGGCCTGTCTAAAGCGATAGTGGATGCTGGTAAGAACATTATTTGTCAGCAATACACAACACAGTCCTTTTCTAATGACTCTTGGTATGCCGATATTATTTATTTCATGCTCAATAATTGGTGCCCAGAGGGAATGAATACAACTCAGAGGAGAGCACTGAGAATGAAAAGCTCCCATTATATGCTCAAAGGAGGATTGTTATACAAAAATAATTTTGAGGGGGTTTATCTACAATGCCTTGATCAATAAGAAGCTAAGCACGCAATTGCTGAATTTCATGGGAAACATGGCACGGGTCATGGTTCTACAGATTCTTTAGCACATCAGATCCTTAGATTTGGTTATTATTGGCCATGTGTGTTTAAGGATGCCCACCAACATGTAAGGACATGTCATATATGTCAAACTTCTGCATCAAGAGAGCATCATCCAGCCATGCCATTGTAGCCTGTTTATGAGGTAAGGCCATTTTCCTAGTGGGCACTTGATATTATTGGGGTAATTAACCCAAATTCTTCTGCAAGACATAAATTCATTTTGACTGCCACAAATTACTGCATGAGATGGAAAGAACCTATACCTTGCAAGAATAGCACAACAGAGGTAGTAATCAAGTTCCTCACTGAATACATCACAACTAGGTTTGGAGTACCCTTTGCATTGGTATGTGACAATGGCCCTACCTTTTCTTCTGCCGAGTTCATTTCATGGGCTTATGATCATAGGATTGTTTTAAAGTATTCTTCAAACTATTATCCGCAAGGAAATAGAGTTGCATAATCAACTAATAAGAATCTCCTAGGAGTAATCAAAAAATTGTTAGAGAACAATCCTAGAGACTGGCATACCCAGTTAAGATTTGCGTTATGGGCAGATAGGACTAGGATCAAGGCTGCGTTGAAGACTTCACCGTTTAAGCTAGTGTATGGCCAAGAGCCTGTGTTCCCTATTCACTTGCAAATACCTATCTTGAAATTTATGCAGGAATTTTACTCTAGTGATGATAGGATTGAATAAGGTTAGCTGGCTTGCTGAAATTATAAGAGAAGAGAGATGCTGCTTTGCAACAATTCTTTAGGCACCAGGCTATTGTCAAACGTTGGTTTGACAAAAGAGTGAAAGTCAAGGCTTTTAGGATATCAGACCTTGTCTTATTGTGGGATAAAGCCAATGAAAAGAAGGGCGACCACCAGAAGTTTGATAAGCTCTGGTTGGGTCCCTATCAAATTGTTGAAATCCTAGGAGAAAATGCTTTCTGGTTGAGTAGTTTAACTGGAGAACTTGTTCCATTGCCTATCAATGGATAGTTTCTGAAACATTATTTTGGGTCGTAAAAGGTCTGGTATTTTGTTGGGTTGTATATATGTAAATAGTTTTCTGTTCCATTGGTTTTGTCTTTTCCTTGTGTTTTTTTTGCTTTTTGTTCCTTTGTGTTTTTTGTGGGGACCTTCTTTTTATTCAGTTGAGTAAGGGGGTTGTTATCTGAGGTATACTTTGGTTACTAGGAGAGAAGTTGGTTTAGATATTTTTAGGTTTTCTGATTGGATGATTTTGTTCTAAATTCAATGTTTTATGTCCATTGTCAGTGAGAGTTGTGGAAAGTCATTGAGAACAAGGTGTAAAGTAAGCAATCTTCACTAACTATGATTGAATCTGTCACAAATCATCAAAAACATCTCCTTTTGAGTGAAAAATCTGATTCCTTGGATGCTGTTATGAGGTCCATGGTAGTTTTCAACCCAGTACAGATGTTGGACATCTGACATATTGAGAAGGAATTGAATGAAGGAACTTCAAAAAAAAGAAAAGAAAAGAGAACTATCTAAGAAAAGAAAGCTCAATACTGAATGGGTGATTCCAGTATCTCTACTAGGGCTATGGACGCCTGACTGGCAGTAGAGAAATGCTATGAGAAAACTAGAGGTATCTCTGTCGAAGCTATGGACGCTTGATTGGCAACAGAGCAATGCCCAGGATATCATTGCACAACAGTTAAAGGGAATCAACTCATGTAGTTCAAATCCTGCGCATAATTGTTCAAAAGATGAGGAAAAATTTGTAAAAGGGTGATGCACCATCAAACACACATAGATTCAGGGGTAGCCAGTGTTGATTTACATTTGAGATTCTAGCTCAACCTTGGTTACTGAAATTGACCTAACTGGAATTGTGATGTCCATAAACTAGGAGTTCTGGGCAACTGAATCCCTCAGTTTCCTAAAAATGGTTAAACCATTTTCCTAGCCAAGTCGCCAATTGTTATGCCTTGCATAACCATCCCATTTTAAATTTGATTAAAATGGGACACCTTCCCCCCCTCTTTTGCTCTAAATTCTGACATATTTTGGGCCTATGGATTTTATTACTTTTATTGCTTTCGAGGTCCTTAGTTGTTCATCTCGCCCATCCAAGTCGTTCCCCTAGGTTGCACGTTGAAAACTTAAGTTTTAAGGAAAAGTTCGGGTTTTCACCCTATTTCGGGATTTTCTGACCCATCTGGATTTTCTCGGATTCCATCGTAAACCCGACAAAGTAATTTCAATGTTGGAAGTTTGGAGTTTCGGGATCTTCATGGAATTCCGCCTGGGCCAGATTCTTTTGGATTCCGCTTCGTCGTCGGGTTTCTGAATTTCGGGTCGCTGAGACTTACCGGTCACTGTGACTTTCTTAACTCTCTTCGCTTGGGTGGATCTCTCGCCGATGTGTGCTCCCGAACGGTTTCCATGCCTTGCCTTGTTTTTCAATGCCTTAGTTTGATTTGGGTGGGGTTTTACGAAGCCTAGTTCAATTTGACGCGCTCTGAGTTGGTTGGTGAGTTTTTCCTTTATTGTATTAATCAAAGCTTGCTCGAGATTGGTCCATTATTCATTGTAAACCCACTGCGAACCTTGTCGGGTGTATCCGAGTTCCATCTAGGTAATCTGAACTTGCCCCTATTGTTTATGGTAGAGGTCTTAGTAGTTGAATATAGGGCATCACTAGTTTGTCGTGCACTTTCGTTATTTGAATCCTCAGGTAGTCTGGATCCAAAGGGATAAATATAAATCATGAATTAGATTCGAGTCGACCTCAAGAGATTCAAAATTCGTCGAGTTTTGATCACTTCATGAAAAGTTGAGCGTAATGAAGGTTTTTCGGGATTCCGAAGACTCTGCGAAATTTCCATGTCTTTGGATTTTCTCGGATTCCTTCATCTTCCCGGAAGTGTGCTCTGAGTTAAGAGTTTTGGGTCATCCACAGAATTCCGGTCCGGTTGGATTTTTCTGGATTTTCTGCCAAGCTTCGAGTGACTTGAAATTGTTTACACAAGAATGATTTAGGTGATGAATGTTGGATATTCCATGCTTATTTTGATGGATTTCACAATGTTATATGCATTCCTTCTTCATTCGAGTGATCTATTGGTGAACCTTATGCCTGCTTCGGGATTCTCTGTTCTAGCCGGATTTTCCTTATTTCCTTCAGTTTTCTGAAGTGCGAAGTTCTGAGTCATCCACAGAATTCCGGTCCGGCCGGATTTTTCTAAATTCTCTGCTATGCTTTGTGGAATTTAAGAAATTGGATAAAATTGGTGAATCTAATGATGAATGCTTAAACATATCTTGCTTTAGCTTGATGAATTTCACTGTTGTATGTTGCTTGTGTTCATTTTGATGATCCATTGTTGACATTGGTGCTTCATCGGGAGAATCCGCCTAGTTCAGAATTTTTCAAAATTCTTTCCAGATTGTTTTTCCTCGGTTAACTTGAAATCTTGAACTTCAAAGTGTTGATGCTTAATGGCTAATTTAATAGTTTTATCATGATTTTAAGCTAACACTTGGATGAAAATGTTGTCAACATTTGGATTCTCACATTGGTGTTTGATGAATGTAGGTTGAGTCTGGCAGGATGATGGTGGCTAGAGAGGCTAAAGGACACAAAGGGATCATCCATCTCTGAAGCAGAAAAAAAATGAAGCTAGACAAAAAGAGTAGGATTCCTAATGGCAAGATGACGTCAATCTGGTTCGAGGTTTCAGATACGAATATGAACACCTTGCTACAGGACTAAGTCTATCATGGGATACAGTAACTAGGCACCAATTGGATGACGTAGCGACTTGTAGTGCAATCATTAATGAATATCAATCCAACAAGAGAGACTGGGACAATACGATGGGGCAGCTGAAGAATAATATTAATGCTATTAAATGGAGAACTAGGGTTTCACCTATGCCACTTGTGGATAGCTTGCAAAGGACATTCTTTGTAATGGAGGCCGGAATGGAGCAAGGTATGGGCGAAGTGGGGGAAGCAGTTAATGCAAAGCTACATTGAAAGTCATGTTTCCCATTGTTTCGCTTTGCCTCTTCTTCACGCATTTTGGTTTGAGTTATGTGGGAGATACTGGGCCGATCTGGTTGGTGCCCGTGCATTTAATGCATGTTTGACTTTGTTTTGAATTCTTCTAGGGACGAATTTTTCTGTGACCGACTTATTGTAAACCCTAACTGGGTCGACACATCTGGCGGGTTTTATAAATATGGCGTTTTGCCTCTTTTGTAAGGGGGAGAAAAGGTTAGAAAAGGTTGAAAAAAAAGTTAGCATATTTAGTTAGCAAGCTGGGAGGTAGAAAGGTAGAGGATGATATATCAAAAAGCAAGTTAGGGTTTTGAAGTAAGACATTTTTTTGCAGTTCAACAAGAGGAGGAGGTGATGTATCTTCCTGATTTTCTTAGCATAGATGGAGATAATTTGAAGACATGGGTTTCTGTACACTGGTGATCTTGCTAGATTTGTAAATGCTACTTATCTGTTTCATTGACAGTAGGAGTAGCCAGACTTAAACCTACTTTATATTATGCTCTAGAATGGTATTCATTTTGGGTTAATCATTTGATTTGAAAAGCTTTCAAGGAATGAAATTTTATCTTATGTTTTGTTTGAATGATGATTTGCAATCTGCTATTGAAGTTTGCATTGTGAATAAATGAAACTTTGTATCAATTACAGGTTAATTTTTTTTTGCAGTTCTAGTTTAGGAATTCCTTGGAAGGTAACAAGTCTGATTAGTTGAATGAATCAACATTCTTTTCAATTTGAAAACCTTGATCTATCTTTTTCTATTTCTTTAAAACCCCTGGTTAAAGTAGGTTTAGATAGATGTTTGATCTTGCAACAATCCAGAAGCTCAAAACCAGCAGGCCCCTTGAATATTACGACCATATTGACCACTTCGTGAAACAACAACGTTGTGAACCAACATCCAAGACCTTGGGAGGTGATAAGTTTGATTACTGATTGTCTCTTTTAGGAGAGGTGAGATACTTTTACTTTTATCTTACCTGCATGTCATGTGTCAACTTGGAACCTCAACAATAAGGCTCTCAAGAACCAAAGGGGTTTCATCCTATGATCTAGGTAATCATTGGAGTTTCTTCCAATTTCTACAAATCTTATGGGTTATCATCCATAGAAGGGTTTAAAACATAATTTTCAAATTATATAAAAAGAGGCAACATAATAATCAAATGAACTGTACAACATTCAGCTACCTATATATATATATGCTACTAATTCCATCAAGGAATAGGTTGGCTTGAGCCAAAGTGGCACTAAAGCCCAGAATTCAAATATCTACAAGTTACACTTAGGTTGACCTTAAGACCCGAGGGAAATTACCACTTAGGACTGACATATCTTGCTGCATAACTATCCATGCACTCCTTGGATCTCCTCCCTTATCCTACCACTCTGCAACTATCTTCGTACACTCCGAAGAACACTCATCCCGTTTTCTTGTGGAGTTTATTGTTGGGAATTTTGTGTAGGAATATTTTGACAATGAGTTCTCACTGGGAATTTGGTTGCCTTTTCAGATATCTGAATATATGATAGATATGACTTTGTAGGTTGTGTTTTCTGAACATATCTTGAAATTTCCTCTTACAGTAAGATGCGGTATGATCTCCCGATCAGGCCAAGTGGGGTGAAGCTGGACTACAACACAAAGTGATCTAATATTGATAACTCTCTGGATATGGATCATCTTTGCCTAAATTTTGGATATGAGGTGCATTGGACATTGAAGAGATTATGTTCCAAACTGTATGTTCCTAGACTCTTCTATTGTGAAATATGATAGGATGATCGGGTCTCAGTTTGTAACTTCCTATCTAAAAAACGGGACATGACAACCACCATGTCCCAAGGAATGACATTGAAAAGTGCATGGGATTGAGACACACAATACATGATTTGATTAAATAGTATTATACATATTCAAAGTCATTATGAAAAGGAAACAAATAAATCCTGTGTTAGAAGCCACTTGTTCCTCCTCTCTTTTTCTATATCTTTTATGATTTGATTGAATACTATTATGCATGTAAAGGGCCATTATGATAAAGGAAACAAATATGTTTCCCCAATAAATTAAAACATGCATTTTAAAAAATATGTTCCCTCTACATAATCAATCAAACCATATACCTCTTGTGCTAGAGGTCACTTGTTCCTTTTCTCTTTTTTATAGATGTTTTTGATTTTTCTTCTCCTTATACCCCAACTCCCCGTTATATATCCCTATGAGTTTCATTTTTTGAGATGGTTGGTGCTATTGATGTGGATGCATATTTTTTCTCCTCCATCATTACATTATTTCTTGTTGATATTCCTATGAATGGACACCGCGAGTCTCTTCACATTGAATACTTGGTTAAGTAAAGGGTCACTTATGGAATTCTTGTTGACCCAAACTATGCCTTCAATATAGTTATAGGGAATTACTTTTATAGTACCCACTTTCATTATGATTATTATGTAACTTTGGTGTAACCTTGATGTACAATAACAACACTTCCATGGAAAAATTGGGGTTATCTCATTGTTTTTGTGAGTATTGGTGTGAAAAAGTTGGACATTCTTTGTCATATCATCCCTAATTCAAACTAATTCAAAATTATTTTAGGTTGTCCTTAGGTTGAAGAATCCCAAGCCATATGTTTGGTGGTCCACTGGTGCAGGAGCACCTAGGCTAAACCCCAATTTGGTTTGCTCAATTTTGGCTTGTACCTGATCTTGGCCAAATCAGGGTGTTAATATGTTGTGAGTTTGATTTGGACCTTAGAAGGTCTTGCATTTGTCTATGAAGAGTTGGTCACTAGGACTTAGGACATCCTAGTTTGATCAAGGTTGTTAAATTTTGCTTTATTAAGCTTTGGACAGTCTAGGTTAGAATACAATGCATTAAGTGTGTCATAACCACATCTAATTTGTTAGAAGATGCCAAGGAACGGTTAAGGGAGATGTTGATTGTTCGAGATCAAGGTGTTAGAGGTCCTATGTTTGAGGATCATGACACAATCATGGCATAATGGAAGTTGCAAAATGCGGTTGTAAAGTTGCATGGCAAGATTTGTGGAATTGCATGCAATTTAGTGATTGGAATCCCTAGAAATCAGGGGTAAGTGCTCAAAAAACTCCCCTTGAACTGTGGAAATGGCATCTAAATGGATGTAATGGCTCGTAGACAGTGAGTTTTGGCATGGTAATAAAATTTTGGTGTGAAGAATAGAAGACAGTGAGCAGATTTTCTGTATTTTCTGCGTTTTACTGTAATTCCCGTGTGTTTTGCAACAAAGCCATCATAGGCGTTGAATACTCTGATTTAGCACTTTATTTATCTTATAAGAATAGATTTGATCCACTTTTCATTATGCATTCAAGTTGAGTAGAGTAGAGTTATTGATTTGTATTCTTAGATTAGAATTTAGAGGGTTTGTAAATACAGTTTTGAGTAGTCAGTCAAGAAATGGCTCCCCCATGAAATCTGACCGTGAAGTTTTCTTGAGTTTGGATGGAAATGATAGGGGAGCCATGCCTTTGTAAATATTTAGTAATAGGAAGCTTTGAGAGCCAAGCAAGAATGTGTAACACCAAACCCTAGGCGAGTTTCAGTTACCTGGTTAGGAGTTTGGAAGTGAAAAGTTGAAGAACTTAGGCAGGGGTGGAAGGTACAGTACGGAATCCGTACAGTCTCAAGTAGTGATATACAATATCTACACAAGTTAGAGTGATAAAGGCTTTGTTCAATCCATTGGAGGCAGACTTGACTCAAAAACCAGTGAAGCCCTAGAAAATAGGCCAATTAGCCCTTCTCTCCAAGAGTATGGGAATCACCTGTACGGTACTGACAGAGACTAGAAACCTTGTGGAAGATTTAAAAGCTAGAAAAGGGTGTCAGGAAATGTGATTTGTTTGTTAGGTCAAGTGGAGAATTTGAGAGAAAAAGTCAGAAAACTGACTGGTAAGGGCTAGTAGGGTTTAGGCCTCACCAAGGCAATCTCAAGAAAATGGGTAGATTGAAGGTTGAACACCAAGAAAGATGGATCCATTTGGATATGGAAAGCATGAAATCAATGTCTCTAGCTCCCCTGCAAGCAGTTCTAACAAGTTGATGAAGTTGGCATCTAGATTCTTCTAGGTGTTGAGAGAGAAGTTGCAAGTTCAAGAGGTGTTTGACTACCCAAGGTAAAGCACAAAGTAGGAACTCTTTGAGAAGAGTTGGAGCAGGGTTTGGTCAATCTCCAAGCTCAAGAGGAACCCATTGGAGTCAGGTTCTAGGAAGGAGACAGCGAGAAAGGTCTTCTTGGAGTTGTGCAAGCAACCTTGGGTGTTATCTTACACCATCCACCAATGCCTTAAATTTATTCATAACAATGAGGTGGTCACTAGTCCATCTCATGGGTACCAAACCCTAAATGAAGTAGGGAACTTTATTATCAATTAATTCATTATAAAAATTATGGGTCTACTCTATGATCACCATTATGGATGATTTGATGTATATAAGTTATTTAAGGAACAACACACTCATATTCATGTTGCAAATATTAGTCTCTCTATATATAATTTTTAGCCATTGATTCCTCACTTGTGTAGAGCTAGGGGCCTTGACATTTTCCTTCCTCATCTTTGTATGCTTAATCCCATTTCCCTTGCCTCTATTAATTTCACTTTTAATATTTCTACTCACCCTCCTAGACCTCAATCTAAACCATAAGCTAAATCACCCTCACCTAAACCTAAATTAAAGGAAAAATGACCCCCCTCCTAAATTTTTGTGGTCCCCATCTTCCAAACCTTCCACTTGTTACCCACACCCAAGATTTCTCCTCTCCTTCAACCTCTTGACCTACTAGCATCTTCTTCAAGCCAAAGACAAAAATAAAATTTAATTTTCCTCTAGATCAAATTTTCTTATCCTTGAGCCCAAACCTGAACTTTCCATCCCCTTATATTCTTTTTCTTTATTGCTTACTTCTAACTCCTTCCATAATGCCCTCTTCTCTTCTTTTTGTTGTTGTGGACTCCATATCCATTCCTAAGGACCCAATTCAACCCATTGATACTATAGACACCTAAAATATGACCTTACTTAATCACACCTAATTTTAGCCCATCCTTAGTCCATTAATTAATTAAATATTTATTATTTATTTAATTAATATTCTTTGTCATATTAAATTAATATTTATAATTTTTAACTAATATCCCTTCACATGATCCTATTAATTAAATAAATACTTCATTTATTTAACAAATTGCCCTTTATCCTTGTCCATCTAATCCTATCCTTTCATCTTACTTATATGGATCATAATCTAATTTTGTCTTCATGTGAAAAATGCCACCTTCACATGTCTAACTTCTCTAGATTCATTGAACCTAGACACCTACCCAAAAGTCAAACTAACTTTTCATCTTATCCATTTGTCTCACTTAACCTCTTAATCATAGCCATTTCCACATGGATTTTTGTCCTTATCTCAATCCTAAACCTAGATCCTATTTATCATTTGAAACTTATAATATGATTGCATCCTTGATCCAAACCCTAATCCTCCTTCAATCTTAGCCATCCATCATCAATCATTTCTAGCCATTGATTTTTCCTCTTCAAGACTCTATATCTAGAGGCTCTCATCCTTCATTTTTATAAGATCTTGAGCTATCATACCTACATGCTATCAAAATATCTATTGAGTCAAGCTTATCATCATCATTATCAAATCATCTCAAGGTTATGCTAGAGCATTGAGCAATCCACATATCAACATCAAAGAGTAAATCAAATGGAATAAGGTGCACTCCATTTTCACTCATCAAGAAGAGAAGAAAATATTCTAGGTCAAGGCATTGTGCTTTTTTATTTCTTTTATCTTCTTTTGTTTGCATTCAATATTTTCCAACCTCTTTATTTTGGCATGCCCAGTGGGACCCCCATCCTTGAACTAACACTTTTCATGAAGTTTTTATGAGTTTTGATTATGTAGATGTTGTTTTTGGAAAAACCTATAAAGTGGCACTTTTTTTTCATAGAAATGTGCCTTTGTATCACAAAGCAACACCTCTGTATCATAAAGCAATGCCTCTATTGCATAAAGTGGTGCTTGTGTTTTATAAAGTGGTGCCTCCGTCACCTAGAACTGCACCTTTGTTATGAAGCTTGCATTTGATCAATTTTACCTAGATATAGGGTTTTTATAACCTTTGAGGCCTTTTTTTTGTAGGATTTCATCATTCTAACACTTTTTTTTTGCAGGTTGATTCACTATTTTCTTGCAAAAATTAGGGTTTCTATGGTTTTGCAAAACTAGGGTCTCTTGCAAGATTTCTAGGTGATCTAGCGTTTGCTTCATTTTGAGATAGTTTGAGCATATAACCTAATTTTTTTAACAATATATTTTTATTTTCAAGTTTCCTATAGCTTCATTTTGTAGGTTCTCCAACTGGGTTATTGAAAAACCTCATTTTTTGGCTCTCAGAGGTTGTTTTTAGGCCTTGTCTATGAAATTGCACCTCTGTTTCACAAAGCTGCACCTCTGTAGCTTGAAGTGGCACTCTTTCTTCATAAATTTTCATTTCTACATCACAAAATTGTACTTATTTAGCTTGAAGTGATGCCTCTGTCAGGTAAAGTTGTGCTTTTGTTTTGGGTTGCAATTTCTAGGGTTTTTCATTCATCTTTTACATCTAACCTTCATTTTTGAAAAACTAACACATGGTGTAGCTATTTAATGCTTGTAAAAGACCATTATCATTGATATTACTGATGGTTTGATGCAAATTCACTTGTCCAATACTTTATTTTCCACTAATCTAGGCATCTAAAGTAGCTTAGTGGGTTTAATGAACATTGTTTGCTATTTTTGGAAGTATGTGTAGACATATGCTCTCTCCTTGCACTTAGTGTGATATTGGAGATCATAAATCTCACATTTATTCATTTATTTTATGTTCTAAGTGTTATCCCAAGGATTGCTAGGCTGTGTGTATGCTCTCCCCTTGTTATTTATGCAATCTTGGGTGACCAAAAACACCTAGTATAGCCTTTCCTATTAGGAGGCATGCTTGGGGATTTGATCACCTCAAGGATGACCTCAACCACATTTTTTTTTGGGGTATATAAATGGGGAAAAGTGAAATTTTTTCCTCAAATTGTAGCTAGCATCATTCGAGCCAATCTGTGAGACCCTTGGTCCATCGAGACTCACTTAGTGATGAGAGGAGAGACCCTCCTAATCTTGGGCACTATTAGATGGGATCACTATTCATAGATGCATTATGAACCTTTTTTTAGAAGCCTTAAGACCATTGACTGTTGCTTAGTTTCATGTAGGGTACAATATCATGATTGAAGTTACTCACCATGTACTTTATTTTGTTGAGGTGACACATACTACTTGGTAGGGACTTGTCCTTCTAAGGTTAGGGGTGTAAAGGTGGTACATGACCTTTGCATCCCCTAGTTACCCATTCATCTTAAGGTATTATGCCTTTGGTGAGTGGGCCTACATTAAGTTAACATACTTACTTGACTAAATATAGGTTGTGCTATCATGTTTGGTGTGTTTTCACGTGTAAAACTAATGAGGCCATTCAAATTGCATTATACAAACTTATCCTTATCACTTTGAAAGTGAAGTACACCATTTTGTCTTCTTTTTTGATTGTCTCTTTCCAAAAATCATCAAAATCAATCTCATACTATCAAATTACACTTTTGCATCATCCCCCAATGCTTGTGTATCATCTTGAGGCACCTTTACATAGTTATCTATGAAGTTTCTCCTCTATAGATTGAAGCTACACCTCTATAGCCTGAAGCTACACCTCTATAGCCTAAATATGTGCCTCTATAGCCTGAAGCTACACCTTTGTAACATGAAGTGGCACCTCTATAGCCTGAAGTTGCGCCTTTGTTATTTTATCATTATTTGACCATCTGGAGACCTCAACTTGTAATCTTGACCTTTAAATCCCTAGAGTAGACATGGGAGACCATTCCTCATCCATGATTTCAACTAAAACATCAAACATTTACACCATATCCATCCAAAAATATATCATCTTACCCTCATCCTATCATTTTCATCTATTATCATAGCCTAGTCATCCTAATCATCATCCCTAGACCTTGGTCCAATTAGTCATTAACTTATCTGTATTTTCCTTATCATCATTTATCTTCCTATCCAATCCAATCCTATTATATCATATCAAATCCTTATCATCTTTGACCTATCTCACCATCCAATCACAATCCATATCATATCCTATCAAAATAAATCTTGTAAAGAGTTTATCTAGATCCTAATTCTTGATATCAAAATCCCCATCAAAGTCTTATTTAGGTGATTGTCTAAGCCTTAGTAAGCATATCAAAGCCTTGCATAAGTGATCATCCAAATATTAGGTAAGCAAATAATCTTTTATCCAAGCCTTTCTCAAGTAATTATCTAATCTTGAGTGGGAAAATCCAAGCATTGCCTAGGGGATTTTCAAAGTCTAGTATAAGCAGAACCCCCATAATTATCAATCAAGGATCTAGTTAGCTTGAGACACTATTGATCTTATCTCCTCAATTTCATAATTACCCCCTTTCCATTAATTCCATCATCTCAATCCTCTCAAATACAAGGTCTATCCCCAATCATTCTCATCTCCCCTCATTATTCCTAGGTCTCTCTCTTGGATGCCTATCATAAGGTCCCAATCAAGAAATAAAATTATGGCCTCTCAATATTTCCCCTCATCATCTCATGATACACCCTTTGAGGAGATAGTCTGCCAAATCCCTATGGAGCACCCATTTTAATCTTACATCATCCATGATCATGATTCAAGTGACCAAGGCTCCCAAACATCACTAGAGAACTTTTCCCAATACGCCCAAGCTATGGAATTGATGCATAGATATATCATGAAGCATCCCAACCAATATTCCATATGATTGCAAATAAAGGTACCAAATTACCCCATGATTTTGATGCATCTCAAATCATCCAAAAGACTCCTTCTACACCCCTACCTTATATTCATCATAATCCCGCATATCTTCCATCTTCTTCTAATCATCGCAATCCTTCATATTTTCCCTATTCTTATAATCCCCCCATTTCATCTCAAACCCTTAATCATACATCCCACTTACATATCAAAATCCCATCACACCGAAAATATTTCATCAAATATCCTACAAAATCAACATTCCATCCCTTCTCCTCATGTATCAACATCCAATTTCCTAGCACATCATATCATTTCTAATCCTCAAATACAATTTCTTCTAACCCTATTTCATCTTCCCATCAACACCTAAAATCTTGCAATCCGGTTTCATACTCATCAATATCAACACATATCATCCTCACAACCTCCATATCCAACTATCAGTCACCCCCCTTCAATTTCAAAAGTAATTTGGCTCAAGACGTGCAATGAAAAAAGGACACCCTTAAGGTACTTCAACTAGGAAATCACAAAAAATCATTTCCCTTTAAGAACTATGTCCTTATCCTTTTGACAAGCCCATCACCATGATCCCCTTTCCCCTGAACTTTGAAATTCCTAAATTTGACAAGAACAAGGGAAAGGGATATCTGAGGGAACACTTGAAATGATTCTATATCGCATGCCAAGAGGTCTCCTATCTTGAAGCATACCTCTTGGGGCTCTTCACCAGAAGCTTGGGTGGAAAAGACCTTGATTGGTTGACTCACCTCCCTAATGGGACAATCACAATTTTTTTGGAGATAGCCAATAAATTTTTCACTCACTTGTCCTATAATATAGAACATGATATCACCATGATAGACCTTTACAACACTAAACAAAAGAATGGTGAATGCTTTGCCTCATTTTTACAATGATGGAGACATCTTGCTAGTCACTTTGCATGACCCACACTTGAGAAACAACTCATCACTATCTTTGTTGAGAACCTAAACTTTGAATTGGGATTTCATCTTCAGATGCAATGTTCTCACTCATTTGAAAAAATCATAAAAAAGGAGTAACTGTAGCATCATAAATTGTCGCCCTTAATAATTTCACACTAGATTTTGCTCCCTCCTATGTGCATGGACCTAATTGTACATCTAATGTCTTAAATTATGCATTATGTGGCCCATTTGGAAATTTATCAATAAATGACATGTACAAATATGAGGTAAACAACTAATATTTTTCTCCCAACACTTTACACCTTACAAAATAGGGCTAGGAAAATGGTGCCTTGGGTGACTTTGTCCTCCTATTTTGGATCCAATTTTTAATATGTCAGAGATGGCATTTTATTATTTGAGTTTAAAAATGTCAAATGTTGGCTATCGAGATTTATGTTTTGGGAAATTAGATTAATTTCATATAAATACCTAGTCATTTCACCATTTGAAAACTAACAAGGAATTATTGAAAATATTGGTGATCAAGCAATTATTTTCAAGTCAAGAGTAGTCAAGAGCATAATTATTGCAACATTTCATTGCCAAAGCATCATGTCAAATTTTATGTGAGTTTTTTCATGTTTAGGTATACATTTTGTTTGTGAGGACTAACACTAGTAGGTATTCAAAGAAAGTTAAGCCAAGTTGCAATAAAGCCTTAAGGAGATGTGCATGACTTTAATCCTTCAAAAAAATTAGATTTGAGTGGTGAGTTGCATCAGATTGTTGATTCATCATTCGTTTATCATTTGGCCTATATCCCTCAAAAGGATAAGCTCTATATCATCAATTTTTTCATTGTGGAGGTGGAAACACCAACACAGGGCTTGATTGAGGTAAGACCTTATATGGCACAACACTTCCCCTCTTTTTGAATGTGAAGGTTATACATCTAAAGAATATTGGAGGAATATTGAAGACCATTTGATCATTGTTGTATTCAAACTCTAAAACTTGACAAAATAAAAAAACTCAATTATCTTAGCAACCGATGAAGATCTGATAGTGAGATTCAGAAGGAAGAAGCCTTAGACTAGGGACTTGATGATGTAGACACGGGGATTTCATCAACAAACTTGTATCATTTTTCATAATTTTATCTTCAAAAGTTCATTCAAAACTCAGAAATGACTCTTCATTGAACTAACCACCCAAAGGCCCCAATACACCCTTATTGTTTCAAACCTTTTCAAAGACTCTAAGAGGCATCTAACAAGATTAAATCCCTCAAGAAAACCAAACTAACTCACTTTCAAGGCCTCAAGAAATTCTGTTTGCACATTCTTCCTTTAAGCTACCATTCACCTAGTAGGTGTCCAAACACTGTTTTAGGAACCTATCTCACAACCACAACAATCTTGATTGATTTCCTTCCTCAAAATGATACAATTTTTTTTCACAAGCCTTGAAGAGGCCTTATAAATATTTACAACTGAAAACCAACCATGAAACGCCTACAACTAACCATTCAACCACCTATACCCTTACATTGCTTAATTTTGCATTTTTGACAATTTGTTGACAATAAACACATTATTATGCAACCTTTTGCATTTTTTTGCACTAACTAACACTAAAGACCCCCAATTACATCAATAATGGTCTCAAAGACCTTATTTAACATAAAATAACTCAATTACCTCGATTCCTAATGCCTTCCATCAAATGTTGAATTTTTTTTGAAATGTGTGTATTGGGTGCTCCTGCACCATACAACCTGGCTTAAAAATTCTTCCAAGTCTCTTGGAAGTATTCATCTACAAAAAATCTAGATTTTTAACCTTTGATTCTCCTTGCTTATCCTTGTAGATACTTCATTTTGACCTTTGGCTTAGTCTTGTACATGATCATCAATCCTTTGCTTGCATTGTTTCCTTGGACCTGCACTATCATACTCAGACCTGCACTTACACACCTCAACTAGCTGCTCTCAACATGCTCAACATGTCTATTCAACACCACACTACCCTCTTTACCTCTCATCTTAACCTTGGGTTTATCCTTCATTAACAAAATCATCAATACAAGGAAGAAACATAAGTCTTCCTTCATCCTCTACCTTCTAACTCCTTTCTTTACAATCTTCCTTAGTTTTCCTATGCTCAAAACAATCTTCACAATAGCATACATCTGCCACACAATCACTGTCCAATCCATATCTCTTGCTTTCTTCTCCATCACAATTGGAGACTTCTCAAATTCTTTTTCTCTAGCCTTCACTAGGCTACTCAACATCAACTCTTTGGTGTCTTTTATCACTGAAGCTTCACTCATCCTCTTTTGTTCATCCTCTATAAACTCTCCCACAAACTCACTCACTGCCATCTACAATTCCTTTTGACTTACTATCTTCTCTTCTACCTTGTCTTGCTCTTCTTCCATGAATTCTTCGTTAGCATCTTTAAAGACATCTTCTTCCTTTATCTTCTCTGCATCTTCAAGTTCCTTCACCTGTAGATCTTGCATCAATTTTACTGTCTCTATTAACTCTGTACCTTTTGATATACAATCCACTATGTTTGCAATCTCTATCCCCTTATCATTTGCATCTGCCTTTAAGGGACACTCCACTGCCCCAATGATGATCTTTTCACTTCTTGCAAGCCTTTCATGGCTTTCTCCAACTTGCTCACTTGTCTTGACTGTCTCCACACTCTTTTCTTTCATACTATCAACCTTCAAGATCTTTGTAACATCAAATCTTTCATCTTTTCTCCTCACACACATCTGCTGCACCTTATTTTTTCCATTATTTGTCTCATGTTGCTTTCCATCTCTTTGTCCTTTTAGTGGACACTGCTTTTCATATTTACTAACCTCACTAGGCCTCCCTTTCCCTTCCATTGATGAATCTCCCACATTCTTATACTTTTTCTTTTGAGGGATCTCTGTCCCAAGTGTTCTTTTTCCACAAATCACTATAACAGTCGTGTTCTTTGCTACCTTGTCCTCATTCTCTTGAAATTTCAAAACGTCTGACCTGCCTTTGTCTTCTTCACACTCTCTATCCATGTCTTGTTCCCTCAAGGTATTTTCATCTCTGACCTTCATTGTCTTTGTTTCCCTTTGCTAGAAAAACTCTCTTTTTCCACACATGCCTATCCTTCTTTGTGTCCCTTCATCCTGCAAACAACTCAAGGTGTACCTTTGCCCATCCTTTTCAATTTAATAAACATTAAGTCTTCCATGATGAATAGAAAACCTATCATATTGCCAAGATCTACCTAGTATCATGTGACAATCCCTTATAGGCATAATATCGCAAAGTACATCATTATAAGGACCACTATGAAAATGTACAAATGCTTGCTCTCTAACCACAACATGTTGATTATCATTTACCCAATATGCCCTGTAAGGTGATTCCTGAATTATCCTAGTGAAATGTAATTTTTCAACCATTTCCTCTAAGATAACATTATACAATGAACTTGAATCAATCATTACTTTACATACCTTACCTCTGCATTTGCATCTGGTCTGGAAAATAACATTCCTCATTTGTTCCTCTTTCTCATCCATCCTTCTGATGGCCATAATGTCTTTGTACTTTCAAATGCTTCAAGCCAAATGCTTCTCCTTAAATCTTGAAGAGATATACTTCCTCATTCTGATACCACTTTGATGTAGACATAAGGATGTCATTAACAAACTTGTATCATTTTTCATAATTTGATCTTCAAAAGTTCATTCAAAACTCAGAAATGACTCTTCATTGAACTAACCACCCAATGGCCCCAATACACCTTTATTGTTTCAAACATTTTCAAAGACTCCAAGAGGCATCTAACAAGATTAAATCCCTTAATCAAACCAAACTAACTCACTTTCAAGACTTCAAGAACTTCTATTTGCACATTCTCCCTTTAAGCTACCATTCACCTAGTAGGTGTCCAAACACTGTTTTAGGAACCTATCTCACTACCACAGTGAAAAATACTCCAACCATTCCCACTTTCAGGGACCCATTAACCTAGCACAAATCATATCTCAACTTCACCATAGGGTTCTTCAGACCATCTATTCCCAAATTGAATTTTTAGGCTAAAACGGGCTCCAATTAGCCCTCTTTTGCAAAGGAACCCACCTTCAAACTTGCAACCAGTTTACCAAACCTCAAAAAAGTCTCAAAGCAGCTTGCAAAACTCAATATTTCTCAAATTTCAGGTCCTCACATTCTCATTTAGACCTCTAATCCCCAAACATGCATTTTTCACCATTTTAACTAGGGATTATTGATTTTCCCATGCCCCGACCTCTCACCAACTTGAAACCACTTAAATCCTTCACTATTTTACCTATACATGCTTAAGACATCATTACATTAGACTTCCCCCATGTTTAGCATACACTTACTTTGTAAACCACCTTATTTTCACACTTTTCCAACCCTTTCCAATAGGGTTTTCAACCTTTACTCACACCTAGCCTTCCTCAACCTCTCAGAATCTCCAAAAATATCAATATACACCTAACAACTCAGGAACAAACAAGTTCTACCCTATTCTTCTACTAGTTCTCAAAATCCCATTCCCTAGCCATGCACAAATGGCATAAAAGATGTCTTTATGCTGGGGCAGCATGGGTTTTTCCTCCAAAAGCTCTCTCAACCTTATAAAAAGCTTCCTAGCACTAATCCTAACCTAACAAGGCCCATTCCACCTAGGTACAATAATTACAGAAGGGTGGAATGGACTTTTTGGCTCATGTTTACTCTCAAACCCCTATGCTCTGTTACAAACCAGTTTGCAAACTTCATCCTCTAACTTTTTTTGTACACAATGAAACTATTCAAAAATATATTAGAATGGAAGCTGACAACATGCTATAACAAGTTCAGAAAATTTGAGAGCCAATCCCTGCTGTACGGACCCGTACACAGGCTGGGTATAAGAGAAAACTCAAGAAATAACTATAAAACATAGGTTCTTGATTGATTTCCTTCCTCAAAATGATACAACAACCTTTGAACGAGCCTTGAAGAGGCCTTATAAACATTTCCAACTCAAAAAAAACCATGAAATGCCTACAACTAACCATTCAACCACCTAGACCCTTACATTGCTTAATTTTACATTTTTGACAATTTGTTGACAATAAACACATTATTATGCAACCTTTTGTATTTTTTTGCACTAACACTAAAGACCTCCAATTACATCAATAATGGTCTCAAAGAACTTATTTAACATAAAATAACTCAATTACCCCTAGATTCCTAATGGCTTCCATCAAATGTTGATTTTTTTTGGAAATCTGTGTATTGGGTGCTCCTGCACCACTTGAGGACTGTGAAAAAAGATTGTAGTTTTATCTCTCTATACATAAGTGCCCTAGGTGCCATTTTCCAAAAAAATGAGGCTCAAATTTGTATGACAGGTGCACACAACTCTGCTCTTTCCATATATGCTATCAAAATTTTGTTTTATAGTTCCTTTATTATAGAAAATTATTTTTAGATTAGGTCACATAGTTTCATTAGGTTAATAAAAGAAAATCAATTTAAATAAATTTCTAAGTAATAAAAGGATCAGATCCATGGATGGTTGGCTCACCTTCAAGGTTGGAAGTCAATCTAATTTTCTTGTTGATTTGCATCCTAATGTTGTTTGAAAAAGGATTGGTGTTAGTGATCTATGCATTAGACATAGGATCCATTTTTCAACTAAATTTTTTGGTGAACCTGACATATATTACACTTGCAATTTTTCTAATTTTTCAATGCATAAAATTAGAAAGTCGAATGTAAAACTTGGTTATTTGAAAATCTTGGTGTTAATTTGCATTTATTTAAAAAAAACTATCCATTTTCAGTAGTTTTTCATCATAAAATTTGAAAAATAATTTTCAGATCTGATTTTCTATGTTTGGAGCTTAGATCTGAATTATTTTCATTGAAGAAATTAATTACAAAATCATTTGATCATTTATGCATGTATATTTTAGTGAAAAACATTGAAAAAGTGACAAAATTGCATAGTATTTTCATTCCAAATGATCAAAAAGCATTACTTTTCTATATTTTTTGGAAAAATAAATTAATTACATTATTTAATTTATTGAAATTATCATTTGAAGATATTCAATTGTCCTAAAAAGTATCCAAAATTGCATTCATATATGTGGTTCATATAGCAAAATTAGGTTTTGGTGCATGTCTAGAAATTTGTCGACTTATAGACCTGAACCTCTGAGATATAGGACCCTAAGACACTATAGATTGTTCCAAAATTTTAAATTTTATAAAAAAACATGCTAGAATAGGGTGCCTTGGGTGCCCTTGTCCAGTCATTTTTGGCTAAAAATTTCTATGAACATCTTTGTGTGTGTCCTCTGTCTAGATCTAGTTCCTGTTTTGGAATTTTGTTTCTCCAACTTGTTTGATTTTGCTAAAACATTGCGCTTGATCCAAAGGACATAACACAATATTCTCATTTCAAAAATATTTTTTTGTCATAAGTCATGTTCTATTGTCAGATCTTGTTAAGCATTTCAAAGAATTTTTGTTACAAACATGCGAAAATGAGTTTATTTCTCATCTTATTATTTTTCATTGATCCTTCTCCCACTATCTCTCCTATGTGTGAGTTTAGCTTGGTGAATAAAATTCAATCATTAAAAAACATGACAATCATGTTTGTTCTTCTCCTGATATCTCACCTACTTGTCAAGAAGGTATCTTGGTGCTAGAATATCCAATCATTGAGAATTATGAAAATCTTGTTTTTTTATCTCCTAATACCTCTCCTAATTGG
Organism: Sequoia sempervirens; assembly: GCA_007258455.2. Lineage (NCBI taxonomy): Eukaryota > Viridiplantae > Streptophyta > Pinopsida > Cupressales > Cupressaceae > Sequoia > Sequoia sempervirens. The sequence continues at coordinate 240,422,482 of VDFB02270651.1, forward strand.
GAAGATATTGTGGCACAAGAGGATGAGATCATTGATATATTTCTTTAAAAATATAGTAAGATGGATTGCATAAATGAAGATGCTAAATTTTCATTAGATCCCCCATCGGTAGAAGATCATCAACAAGTAGTTAACTCTGTTGAGGTTATGAACACACAATTAACATTTAGATTTCTTTTAATTATTAGACCTTGTAAAAATCCTCTAATTATTGGACCTCCTAAATCACCTCTCATTGTAGGACCTCGTAACCTCATGGCCACATCTTAAACTTTGCAAAACAACTCACTAGTAATCATGTGTTCCAAAAAACCAAGTTATCACGCAGTTGCTCACACATATAACATGAAATAATAAGCAAGAAAAATAAGCACCAACATCCATCCCATTGCCTCAACCATACCTTCCACCTGCACCTAATATTCCTCAACTTAGTGCTAAAGAATATGACCTTGTTGAGAAACTTCATAATAATCCAACCAAGACCTCCCTTTTAGATTTGATTCAAACATCAACTACATACCACAAGATGCTCCAAGAGGCTTTGCAAAAGATTGATGTCTCAACTTCTATCAAATCGAATGATGTAGTAGCCTTGTTTGAATGTATGCATGTAACAAAATTGGATATTACATTCCCTCAAAATGAACTAACCTCACTTGAGATAAAAAATAAACATGAATCCCTAATGATAGTGATGGCCATTAATAAAACTGGAGTTAGGTGTACCCTCATAGACAATGGACCGGGTCTTAATGTTTGTAGCATTGAACTTCTAGATAAAATTGGTGTGAACAATAATCTCATAGAACCTAATGATGTTAATATTCATGGATTTGATAATGTTAGTAAGCAACCATTAGGAGTTATCACAATACCCATTAAGGTAGGGCCTATGGTTTTTCTACCCCTATCCATATCATGCCAATACCTCTTTCATACAATCTTCTTCTAGGTAGACCGTGGATTCATGCTATGAAGGGAATCCCATCTACTCTTAACTATGAGATGAAATATGAATATTATAACAAGATATATATGGTTGAAGTGGATGGAAAAACTATAATTCATAAATTGAAGCCAAACATGACACTTCCAAATCACTTAATAATTTTATTCCAAATTCAAGAGTATAGCCTATACATATTGAACATAATCATGGCACCTATAACAAAAATCTTAGATGATGATTGGGGGTCATTAGTGTAGACACCCAAAATTGTCCTCTTGCAACACCTGTCTCGGCATTTCATCATTTAGGCATCTTGTAGCACGCTTTGCCCTAGATACCCATGTCATCATTTATTTAATTAAACATCATTTATTTAATTAAATAAATTTAATTTATTTAATTAAATTCATATTCATAATCCATCCATTTCGCTAATGTTAATTAAATAATTTATATTATTTAATTAATTAAATCATTTTCATTCATTCTTCTAATATTAATTAAATAATTTATATTATTTAATTAATGAAATCATAAATTCAATGTTAATTAAATAAATCCAAAATTTATTTAATTAATAAAATCCTAAAAAGATCTTCTCGCTTTCTTTCCAAAGCTGAACTCAGGTGCATCTAATTAATTTATTTAATTAGATAATTCGTCAATTATCTTCTTGTCTTTTTTAAGATTTATTTCCTTTAAAACAGGAAATGGGATCTTTCCATCTTTTTTGAAATCTTATCTCATCTCGTTGTATTTCCTCTTTTGTCAAAAATCAAATCCTTGTCGAATCTTGTCAAATCTTATCTTCGTCAACGTCACGGCTCTATAAATACGGCCTCTCACAATCCATTTAAGGGGTTGATTCTTCTAGCATCCAGACTCTGTCAAAATCAGTCTTCTGTCTCTATCTATCATTCTCTCTATTTGTCATTGTCATTGTCAAGTCGTTATGCTGCAGAAATGAGCACTCAACATTCCTCCATTGTCAACCCTTCAAAATATCGCATTCTCATGCAGGTGGAGAAGAGCAATGGAGATAAATCAAGTCTAGCTTGGAGATCGGTTTGCTTTGCTTTCTTGTTTTAATTTTCATGCTAGTTTGTACTCTATTGTGCTTGATAGGAATTAATTAGTTTATTGTTTTCATTAAACATTAAATTTGATTTTTACCTTATCTACAATTAGATTTTACACCTTGTTTCAAAGGGGATTCTAAAATCTCGTCGTTGAAGTCCAAAGAGTCAAATACAAATGACGATCATGATATTGCTTCATCTTCAAACACATGTTTCAGTGATGATTGGGGCTCATTAGATTTTACACCCTCCTTTATGGGAGAGTACAAAATCTCACAATCTACTCGTAAAGAGTCTTGTGTTGTATCCATTTCTACATCATTAGATTCAAAAACGTCATCCCATGATGGTGATGAGGGATCTTTGACTTCTGTCCCTCATGAGTGGAATATTCCTAACATTAAAAAACTTAAAGATTTGCATGCTCAGGAAAAATCCAATTCTTCTCATGAGCATGTAGATAAAATTTCATCATTTGAGTTGGAAGGTTGTTATGGGCTTGGATACAAAATTATTTCTAAAGATGGATAAATGAAATCATGAAACAAAATGATAATGATCAAGTGAATTCTATACTATACTTTTCTAAATAGGATCTAGGTTTCCAACCTTCATCCCCATCTTCATCAAATGCTTTATCATCTACTATATTTATGCCATCTTGTGGTAAAGCGAGCACAATTTTCTTCACAAGAGAAACAAATGTCTCCTAATATTGAGAAAGAGCATATTTTATTGAGGCTTCTCAAACCCTGCTTGATTACTCTTCCTCCGAAAACATGAAATAAATTTTATAACAAAACTCATTTTGTGCATATCATTGAGTGCACGGTCATTCTACTAATGAATGTTAGGCCTTGAGAAATAAAATACAAATTAATGATTATGGTTCTCTCCCATGTGTGGATGCACCTAATCCCTCTAAACAATAATGATCTCTTCTATGGTGTTGCTCCACATTATGTGGCATTTGTATCTTTATGTGTTTTCTTATTGCTATTCATGGTTGTACAATTTGAAACATAGGAAAAGGGAAACCTTTGATCTTTTACTTCAGGGTTTATACACCTTTCCCTAATTTCATTTGAGATTGTGTGGTTGTGGAAGTGTGATGGAAGTGATGGGGGTTTGATGGGATTTGGAAAAGGTATATGATTGACTTACAACTTGATATGTGAGTCAACCAACCCTGGACCAAATCTAAAAGTGACCTAAGGATGAAATGCAATTCAAATGACCTAATGATGAAAATTACTATTCAGATGCAAATACAATAGATTTGAGAAATCATAGACAGAAACAAACTATAGAAACATGACGAGAAGGACATTGTGCACCTGTGATGTAAATCTAAAGCTGAAAATGCAAGACATAGGAACCCTAGGCGCCATTGTATTTTTAGGGCTAATTCAAATCTATTTTCATAGTCTTCTTGTGTTGGATTAGGGATTCCATTTTTTTCTTGTCACATTGTCAGATTACAATCAGATAATTCTATAATTGAGTTTCTGTAAGTTGTCAAGGTGGAGGATTTCCATTGCAACAATGAATAATTGATCTTCAAGCTTCTTTCAATCTTCTTAAGACATGAAACCTACACACTCAAAGAGAGAAGAAAGGTTGTGCCATTTAGGGACTTACCTTAGTCAAACCCTGTGTTAGTGTTTCCACTTCCACAATGACAATGTCAGTGATAAATGGATAAATGATAGGAATGAATGTTGAATCCAAAAAATTCTGCAACTCACCACCATTTAATGGCTTCCTTGAAGGAGTGAATTCATACACATCTCCTTAAGGTTTGGATCTTGCTTGCTTGATTTTCTTGAAGTGCTCAAATTTCATGGAGATACAAGGATTAGTATTCACAAACAATATGAAAACATAGACATGAATACACACATACATTTTGACATGATGTTTGGATCTTTAATTGCTACAATAAATCCTCTAATGGATGCTCTTGACTTTCTTGATAATGTTCTTGATCATAAGATCTCCAATAATTTCCAATTGATGCTAGATAGATTTGAAATGATGCAATAACTACGTATTTATATGCTATTATTCTAATTTCCCAAAAATTAAATCCCAAAAATTGACTTTAGAATTTGAATTTCAAATAATAAAATTCCAACACCAAAATATTTGAATTTGGAGCCAAAATAGTGGGACATAGGCATCCTAGGCGCCAATGTCCCAAGCCTATTTTCTGAAGTTTAAGGAGTCGGGTGCAAAGTATTACATGAGAGCATTTGTTTTATGCTTGCAATTTGTAGAAAAATGTTTAAAATAAGCTGTGGAATGCATAATTTAGGAAATTATGTGCTCAATTAGGTCCAATAATGTAAGGGGGAGCAAAACATAGTATGAAATTGTCAAGGGTGACAATTTATGATGCTACACAATCTTAAGTGCAACTATATTTTCCATGGAAGCAAAAAAATAGTCTCTTGTGTGGTTTTCCTTGTCTCTACACTTGGGGGGAAAGGATAACTAGTTTTGGAGGTGTGTATTCCTTTCAAGGATCCCCTCTTCCCCTTTTCTTCATTAAATTACCAACATAGAAAGTATGTTGACATTTTAAGGGGGGGCATATATTACCCCTATCCATCTTGTCTTGTGAGATTTGACTTATTGACATACCCCTTTAGTGGTGGTGTTATAATGCCCCTTGAGGTGTGGTTATCAATTTGTCCCCTATGATGTTAAGTATTTGTTCATCCCCTATGATGTTAAGCTTTGTGCACCCCCTAAGGTGATTTTAGTGCACTCCCTGAAGCATATAGTCCTAGAATAATGGATTTTTCTAGTCTATGAATTTAGAGCATTTTTAACATGGCCACCTAACATAACACACCTTGCTCTCTAATAGAGCCATGTGTTTCATGAGATACCTAGCATAACATAACTTGCTAAGCCTTATGAAATCCATCATATTTCATGGAAAGCTAGCATAATACAACTTGCTAGCCAATAGATCTGTGTAGATCATGAGTCATATTACATCCTTATGAGGTCATCCTCTTTGTCTAACATGCATTCAAGATATTATGTTTGATATTTGAGACAAATTTGAAACTAAGGTCTCTTTGCCTTACTAACTTGAAACCTTTTAGTACTAACCATGTGTTTGTTTTCTTATGTTCGTATCATGTGGCATTATGTTTGCATTATGTTCATAGTGTATTGTGTTGTGTTTTGTTATGTATGTTTTGTGTTGTCATGCTGTATTTCATACATGTGCATTTCTTTTTTCTTATGTTGGTTTTCCACGGGATCTTGAATCTTAGGGGATTGTACACTCCTTCTAGATTCATTGTCATCATATCTCTTCAAAATTTGGATAATTGTACCCCTCTTGACATATTTCTAATTTAGTATGAGTATGAGTGTAAGTTCATACTCTCACTAAAGTGGGGGCTAAATGTAGCATCATAAATTGTCACCCTTAACAATTTCACACAAGATTTTTCTCCCTCCTATGTGCATGGACCTAATTGTACATATAATGTCCTAAATTATGCATTCTATGGCCCATTTTCATATTTATAAAGAAATCACATGTACAAATTTGAGGTAAACATTTAATATTTTTCTCCTCACACTTTACACCTTGTAAAATAGGGTTGGGACAATGGCACCCTAGGCAACTTTTTCCCTATTTTGGTTCCAATTTTTAATATGTTGGATTTGGCATTTTATTATTTGAATTTTAAATGTCAAATATCAACTATCGAGATTTAATTTTTAGGAAATTAGATTAATTGCATATAAATACCTAGTCATTTCACCATTTTAAAACTAACAAGGAATTATTTAAAATATTGGTGATCAAGCAATTATTATCAAGTCAAGAGAAAAATTATTACAACATTTCATTGTCAAAGCATCATTTCAAGTTTTATGTGAGTTTGTTCATGTTTATGCATACATTTTTTTTGTGAGGAATAACACTTGTAGGTATTCAAAGTAAGTCAAGCCAAGTTACAATCAAGCCTTGAGGAGATGTGCATGACTTTAGTACTTCAAGGAAATCAGATTTGAGTGGTGAGTTACATGTGAATGTTGATTTATTGTTCATTTATCATTCAACCTCTATCCCTCAAAAGGATAATCTCTCTATCATCAATTTTTCCATTATTGAGACAAAAACAACAACATGGGTGATGGGCTGTCATTAGGTCCTAACACTTTAGTAAATGACACATCAATATATCGACCGGGCAATGTTCAACAACTGTATGCAATAGAAGACATCTCAACTTCTCTCTCTCAGGTTTCCTAAACACTAACCAACTGAAGAAAATTTCTAAGCTAAAGGGCCTCTAATCTTGAAAGCAACAAATCATCTATCTAGAAAGTGGAAAATAATTCAACCCAAAAAGTAGAAAACTATAAATCTGAAAAGCATCACCACTAAACTAGAAAGCATGGAAATGATTAACCTAAAGAATGCGTAAATTGCTAAAGAAGTAAAACATGTAAAGAAATTAGGAAACATTTATCTAATGTAAAAGAGAACAACTCCTCTTCTAACATAAAATAGTTTAACAGAATCAACTGAAGAAAGGTGCTCTGGACATTCAAATGTTAAGTTCAGAAACTACAGACTTAGCTATAACCTGCAAGCTCGACATTGATAGCATAACATATACTCATGAAAATGAAATGCAATTTCAACTGTTATCTACTGAAAGAAAATAAATAATGATAAATAAAATACTTATCTATCTATAACCCTCAAGTGGCTAGCTCTTGGGTGTGTCTACAGCTACCTCAGATCACATGCAATAGAAATTCTCTAAGTTACTTCATTCCAAAGACTTTGTTCATATTAAATAGTGACTCAAAGAGTGGTGGGAAAAATCATATTCATATGGTAGTTTTTACTCAAAAGAAAGATTGGCAGCATAACGATAATTTTCTTCTCTATTCATCATTTGTAATAGTTACATATTTATATGAAAAATGACTAACAAAAATCCTATTTTCAAGTTGATAGAGTCTTTTTAATATATTTCCAATAACAGAGGGACTTTAAAGCCCTTGATACACAATATTAAAGAGGCTCGCATGAGCCATAAAGTTTTTGAAACTAAAAAATAATAGAATTATAAAGACTTGACCCAAAACATGTTCTCTTGGAATTCTGGCGCCCACACGCTTGTTTTCAAAAGTATGAGGATCCATGTTCATTTCCCTTTTGAATAGAATGGTGATTGGAAGTGGAGTTGACCTATGAAATACTCAAAGATTAAACCATTAAATTAGCATAAGTAAGCTTAATTTTCCTAACTTCAAGAAGTAAAGTTTGCATGCTTATTCATAGAAAGAGAGTAATTATTTTTCCTAAAGGTAATCAATTGGCAGGGTAATTTGGATTGAAAGGTTTAGATTTTCATATTGAGCCCATTATGTTGATGAGGTTATTTTTACCTCATCATTTCCTCCCCTTCCTAAGTCCGATCAGGTCCTCCTACTCTCTGGTGTGTCCCTTGTCCATCATTCCTCCTATTCATTTCCTCATACTTGGCACTGAGATCATACACATCATCTACCTATGTGTTGAATGTATTTGGATTCCTTAAGAATCCCTGATGAAAAGTGTCTCTTTGTTTCCACTTGGAAAATTTGTCCTCACTTTGGTCTAGATTGGTATATACTAAAGGAGGTGGTGAAAGAAGCAAGGGAGGTCAGTACCTCATACCAATCCAGTTAATCTTTAATTCTTCAAGAATTTTGGCCAAAGCTACTGCTCTTTCGTAGGACCATCTAATATTAAGAGGTGAAATTATTTCCCTCTTCTTGAGATGCATAGGAAGAGGGGTATACCTCTCTTCACATGCATGCCATGTTGGTCCTATTAATTGTGGCCCTTGTTCCTAAAAGTGATCATGACACAATCAGAGGTTGTTATTGTATTTGACCTATACTTCCTTTTTAAGTCTGACAACTAGAAATTGATCCTTAAAAGAGAAATGCTTCCTATGAGGGTACCTCATCTGCAACCCTACAGTCTTTTTTAAGTGCATATTCTCTTGGTATGTCTTTCTAGTAAAGTTGATTTTTCATAGTGGATAGGAATGATCTCAATTCTACTTCTCCCACAAAGAAGTTAATAAAGAAATATGTATACTTTTCTAAGAGAAAATTGTGAACAAAGAACTCACACAACAAATTTTTCTATTCAAGGAGTGACTCAAAAAATAATTTTACAAATTCCTTGTCATTAGGGTCATGAGGCTGGTTTTGGCGAATTCTTTGCAATTTCCATCTTAAACACTATTCATTAAGAAACATGGAGTACAACCTAGATGGCCTTCTACAGGCTAATAGTAATTCACCAATTTCACAGGCATCTTATTTACCCCTATATGTTTGATGGAAAGATTCTTTTAACATTACTAACTCCCTCTTTAACCTATTATTCTCAAATTCCACATCCTTCAAGAGGTAGCAATGTTCTATCCATTTCATTAGTATTGGGGGAATGCGTACCTGGAACCAATCTATAATAATAGGTTCAGTTTATGTCCCCTTTGATTCCATGACTGATTGAGTGTCACTCTCCTACAAATTTTGTTCTAGCTCCACAATTTTAGTCATAGAGACATTTAACTCAATTTCTTGTCTATTATTTTCTTCTTCAAAAGCACTGAATAATTGCATAAATTTATTTTTCAAGTCTTGAATACACTTATCTTTTTCACATAGAACAACCCGATGTTGCTTACCCTGCTGATTCTGGTATTGCAACTGTTCAATAAGCTTGTCTTTCCTCCATTTGTGTTGTTAATTTTTCAATTTCCTGGTCTCTTTTATGTACAATGGAAGTTTGCACCTCAATTTATTCTTTTTGCTGATTAATTTGTGCTTCGTCATCTTGTAACCTAGCTCTCAACCCCACAATGTCTACCTTTAACTTCTCTAATTCCTCATTTCTCCGACTGGATTCTACATCCCTTGTGTCCAGAGAGAAGGATGCATGAGGAATTTATTCATCAGGATGAGGCAAATTTTCCTCCTTAGTGTCCTCAGGAGGGGATGAGTGAGGCACTTCTTCCACTTTTTCATCATCATGAGGTACATTTCCTGCCTCAGTGTTCTCAAGAAAGGATGAGTAAGGCACTTCTTCTATTTCTTCATTAATATGATGTACATTTTCTTCAACTTTCGGTATACTCCCTGCTCTATCAAGAAATAGAGAGAATCCTCCCACAGGTTCATCTTCATTCTGCTCTAAATGTGGCAATTTTATCTTCTCCCCTTCCTGTTCTTCGAGTGATAGGGTTTTAGTTTTCTTTTCCCTAAGAAGTTGATCCCCTTGCCTTTCTATTTCATTTGTTTCCTCATTATCAGATGGAATATCAATTTCTACCACTTTTATTGGAGTCTTGGCCTTCTTCCTTTTTGAAGTACTGCCTACATTCGGAGGTTCAGTTTCATTGGCCCCTAAAGATAGCCTTTTACTCCTCTATAGAGGAGGAGTTGTTTGAAAAATAAATTTACTTCATTTCCTTTTCTTTCGAGGAGGCTCCTCCTCTCCTCTGGAATGCACAATTCCCATCTCCCCTTCATGTCCTAGGGTTTTTAATTCATTTGGAAAAGTTTTTGGTGCATCACCGTTGGGAGCTGTGGAGGTATGTTGGGATTCAGGGGTGCCTAATGCCTCTAAGGAGGGTTCTTCTATAGACTGCTCTTTTTGTTTAGAGGATTCTCCCTCCTCAAGTGACCTCCCTGACTCCTCATTTTCAAATTTTCGTAGAAACATTTGGCACTTCTTCTTTGGATTTTTTTGGAAATGGTAGTTACATATTAGTTGTATTAGACCATGATGTTTAAGGTGCCCCATCCCAACTTTATACTTTTCTATCATAGAGGTGATTGAATGGCAAAGAAAAGCTAGTAAATTTACCCTAAGAGTAGGGTCCTCAATGCCATGGCATAAATGAGTCAACAAGCGGAAAGGGGGTCCCACAACTATAGTCATTTGTCCCTCACAAGTAAAACATCTAATAATCTAGGCTGCACTAGACCTCCAGGGTTCCAAAATAAACATTCTATGGATTCCCTTATTTTCCCCCCTGGTGTTTATGGTCATTACAAGTTGGGGTTCCCCTTCCCTATGGAACAATTCTATTAAATTTTGATATGGAATGTGGGTATTTTCATTCAAATGAATTCCTTTATTCTCAAGACCAGAAAGACGAGCAATGATTTTCGTACTTACTCGAAATTGTTTTCCACACACCACGGTCTTCCCATCTGTGAAATTCTCGACAAATTCCTTCACAAGATGCTCTGTGTACCCTTCAAATTGTTTCATGAAGTCCAACCATCCAAATCTCTAGAATAATGCTGCTATATTGCTCAATGCCAACAATGGTGTTGCAAAAGTTGGCTCAAACTTCTTTTTAGTGCCTCCCATTTCCTTTGTTTCCTGGCGAAATTTTGTAGAACTTTGGAATTATTTCTTCACTGAATTACAGATGGAAAAAGAGTTCCATGTCAATATACTCAATGGGGAAGGAACTAATTACCAAATTTCTTGTCACCTTACTGAATAATTATGACAACCTTTCATGTGGAATTACAACTGCTGTCGTACTCTTAACAATCATGTAAAGGGAACAAGTTTCAAAGTTACAAGGACAACGGATCATGCCAATTAATTAACCTTTATTCAAAATAAGTACTAACCCTTTAAATAAATAAATTTTCACATACCTTAAGTCTTGTCATTAGATCAAAAGTAACTCACCTATGCTAATGTAATAGTCATATGGTTGGCAAGGGTGGCAGCGGATAATAATGGCATGGATCGGATGGTTGAAGTGATGGTAGAAATTATTATGACAAAAAGGTGGCATAATAATCTTATTTATTATGGAAATATTTGATATAATGTGGTGGAATAATTATAAGGGAGCAGATCTTGAAGCAACATTAAAGGATGGGCATGCGTAGAACTTAGGAAAAATAAAAATAAAAGACTGAAAAGACAAAATTTTATACCAAAAATTTGGAGCATTACTGAGAATATGCAACTGAAGTAGAGAAGAAGAGAGTTTTGGATCATCATAGAGAGATGTCATCAAAACATGCTGACCAAATTGAGGATTCTGGAGCATCATTGAAAAGATGTCTCTAGGACATCAACCAAGATTTCCAAAGCATCATCGAAAGATGCAGCAGGAGCAACAAACAAAATTTCTGGAGCATCATTGAAAGTTGCAACTGGAGCAACAACCAAAATTTTTGGAGCATCGCTGAAAATATGCAACCGAAATGAAGAAACAACATAATTATGGAGCATCGCTGAAAAGATGCATCTGGAATGAAGAAACAACAGAATTCTGGAGCATCGCTAAAAAGATGCAGCCAAAATGAAGAAACAACATAATTCCAGAGCATCCTTGAAAAGATGCAGTCGGAATGAAGAAAGTCATGACATTTTGGCCTTGACTTCCCAAAGCATCGTTGAGTGATGCGTCAGAATGCATGATTGGAGTGATGAGCGGCAACCGTCTGTTGTGTAGGTTCTAGAGCATTGCAACAACAATTTCTGGAGCATTGCAACAACCATGCTGGAAGATTCTAGAGCATCGTAGCAAGGTGTACTGAAATTGTGCTTGGAAAAAGGTGAAGTCCTACAAAATAGAGACAAAGTTTTAGTCAAGTTCAAATGTAAAAACTGATGAAGAAATCAAAGAAACGTTCAAAAATGGTTTTTTTATTTATTGGGTTGACAAGACTATGTTGATCTTGCCATAGTAGAGTCAATGTAGTGGATTTCTCCTTGTGTTTCCACCATTTTTGTAAACTCTTCCTTATTAATGGGTTTATGGTGGAGACGTAATCAATGCCCATTAACTAGGAGAGTTCGGGTATCACCATCAATAGGTTTCAGTTGGACTGAACCATTAGCAAAAACTTCAAAAATTTCGTATGGTCCAAGCCAATGTGTCCTGAGTTTCCCTTGGTGATCCTTGTATTTGGAATTGAATAGTAATGTCCAATCCCCGATATGAAATTATTTATTTTTGATGCGTTTATCATGCCAGACTTACGTTGTTGTTGGATCAATTCAGTTTGATGGATGATGTCCAAGTAGAGTTTGTCCAGTTTGCTAAGCTATAAGACTCTCAATTTGGGCTCGTTTAAAATCCATGCCCAATTCCATGGCTGTCCTAAGGGTTTGGAGTTTGAATTCAATGGGTAAGAGGGGTTTCTTCCCAAAGAATAACTCATAGGGGATATAGCCAGTGGTTGATTTCGAAGTCATGTTGTAGGTCCAGACAGCTTCCAGTAGTTTCCTAGCCCAATCTTTCCTTCCTGAGGAAACCATTTTCATCAAAATATTTTCCAACTCCCTATTAGTGACTTCAACTTGACCATTTTCCTACGGGTGGTAGGGTGAGGAATTCTTGTGACTTACTTGGAAGTGATATGTGAATTCCAACAACACTTTGGACATAAATTGGGGGCCTTGGTCCGTGACAATTGTCCTCAGAGCTTCGAACTTGAGGAAAATTCTATTGTAGAGGAAATCGGCTACCTGTTCCTCCCTGGAAATATTTAGGGCTTGTAATTTTTCCCACTTAGTTAGTTAGTCGGTACAGACTAGAATATACTCTTTTCCTTGTGAAGGAGGGTTTATTGGCTCGATAAAGTCCAATCCCCAATTTTCAAATGGTTCAAGGACTACCTGAGGCTGTAGGGGCATTTTGTTAGAAGCAGTTCACCTTCATACTCTTTGACATTCATCACATTGGCGAATGTATTTCTTGATGTCCTTTGTGCATTGAGGGCTAGTAGTATCATGCTCCTAAAACCTTGTGAGCCGTCCTTTTAGCAAAATAATGCCCTCTTGAAGGGTCATTATGGCAGACTCTCAAAATACTATAAGTCTCATCTTCCCTAACACACCGTTGTAAAACCATATCAGGTCCACATTGAAATAGGATTCCATTAATCCATTTGAAAGGGACACTTTCTCTAATGAGGCATTTATTTTTTTCTTATGAAAAATCAGGTGGCACTTCTGCAGTAGCCAAGTAATTTGCAATGTTGGCAAACCAAGGGGTTTTAACAGAAATGGAAAACATATTTTCATTTGGAAACTCATCTTGTACTGGGGCATAGTTGCCATCATGTTTAATCTGAGATAAGAAATATGTGACTACATTGGATTTCCCTGGTTTTTCAACAATTGTGACATTGAATTCCTGGAGAAGTAACCACCTAATTATCCTTGCATTTACCACTGGTTTGTTCATGAGATACTTAATGGCTGAGTGATTTGTATGCACTATAACTTTATATCCCTTGACATAATGTCAAAATTTCTTGATGGCATGCACTACATCCAATAATTCTTTCTCTATTGTGGTGTAATTCTTCTTTGTTGGCATCAAATTCTTGCCGATAAAATATATAGCATATTTCCCTCCATTCTCATCTTCTTTCCCTGGAACTACTCCAATGGCATCATCAGACGTGTCGACAAAAATGTGAAATGGCAGGCTCCAATTAGGTCCTCGAAGGACAGGGGTAGAGATGAGTTTCTCCCTGATAATTTCAAATGACGACTGACACTCAGGCGTCCAAATGAAGTCAATATTTTTCTGAAGGAGAGAAAACATTGGGGCTATGATTTTGCTAAAGTTTTCTATGAATATTCAATAGTATCCCACGTGCCCTAATAAACTCCTAACATCAGTCTGTGGTTTTGGGACCTCGAGTTGTTGTATGACTTCAACTTTCTTAGGATCAACCTTGATTCCTTCTACTGAAATATGGTGTCCCAACACTATTTCTTGTTCCACCATGATCAAAATTTTTTCGTGACCTAAGGACAACTGCTGATCCTCACACCGCTTTAACACCTTGTCTAGATTCATGAGGGCTTCATCAAAATTTGAACCGTATACAGTGAAGTCATCCATATAGACTTCCACAAACTCATTCACCAGCTCAACAAATATAGCCAAGATGGCCCTCTGAAATGTGGTAGGAGCATTACATAAGCCAAAGGGAAGAACCCTATATGAAAATGTCCCCCAAGGGTAGGTAAAGGTCATCTTATCCTGGTCTTCTATTGCTACTTGTATTTGGTTGTATCCACTAAATCCATCCAAGAATGAAAAATATTTCCTCCCAACCAAGTTCTCCAACACTTGGTCCACGAATGGTAGGGGAAAATAGTCTCTGTGTGTCTCTTTGTTAAGCTCCCTATAATATACACACACTCTTCACTTCCCATTCTTCTTTGGAACTACAACCAAGGGTGACACCCACTTGCTATCAGAAATTGGGTAGATGAATCCTGCCTGCAATATTTTCCCAATCTCAGTTTTAACAATGTCTTTGAGGGCAGGATTGAGTTTCTATTTTGGTTGGCGAATGGGTTGAACATCCTCAATATAGATATGATGTGTACACACATTGGGGTGTATTCATTTCATATCTTTATAGTCCCAGGTGAATGATTTAGATCTACCCACTAGGGTATCAAACAATCTTTGTTCTTCTGTCTCAATCAACCAACTATTGATATTCAAAGTTTTTCCTGGCAGCAACATATTGGTTTTGACTCCAAGATAGTTGGATGTGACAGTGTAGATGGGCCTTGTCAAAGTGTTGAGAGGAAAGCTGTGAGGTACAATTTTATGAAGCTGGGAAACATTTGCAAAGAGGTGGTGGGTTTTTGGAATCAAATTCATCAAAGGACAAGGTAATCCAATGAAACTGACATCATCAAATTTTGCGTGGTCTATGTTAATCGAGTGTCCTAGAATTTTTTCTACATCTGTCATTTCTTCACTGCTGGAATCCATTGCAAGAATTTCCACTTCGTTTTCTAATTCATCCTCTAATTCTTCATTGTGTTGTTTGATGACTACCATGGACAGTGAAGCCAAATTTTCCTACCCAGTGGGACTTTCTAGTTCATCAACCCAACTTTACTATGTTCGACAGGCTTGGTAGGAGGATACAAGAACACATGTTTGCTATTAGATCCATGTGAGATGGTCATTCCTCCCTCTCTGCAATCAATCTTAGCTACAATGGTAGCCAACCATGGTCATCCTAGAATTATTGGGTAACTATCTTTGGGTGTCAGGGATTCTATTATCTAGAAATCTACTGGGTATTCCCATCCATCCACTTTATCGAGAACATTTTCAATGATACCCTTGGGAATAGCTATGGATTGGTTCGCCATTTGTAAGACTATAGTTGTGGGTGTAGGTCAGTAAGTCCCAGTTTCTTCATCACATCCACAGCCATTACATTAATGTCTGCTCCAAGTTCCACCAAAGTGTTAGGTATTGCTACCCCATTAACTATGACTATTATAAGCAGACTCCCTAGATCATCAAATTCCAGAGCAATGGTCATCCCAACCAACAAGTCAGCTAGGTACCCATTTATGTGGATGATGTTGATTCATTTTGGTTTTCTCCCTGGGGTCTTAATACACAACTATTTAATTAGTTGGTTTAGCAATGGAATTTCCTTAATTTCTTGTAGCAAAGGAACTTCAATCAGTAATTGTTTAATTTCCTGAATCAATGGAGTTTCTGTAGGTGAAGTTGTTTCTGGAGCATCTTTCATAGGAATTGGTTTTAGACGCTCTGGAAAAGGTGCTTTAGTTTGTATTTAAGCGTGGAATCCTTCAGAAGTTCAGTTGGAGACTGACCCTCCTCCTCCTCTTGAGGTAGGTCGGAAGCTCTTGCTGAAGATGGCGGGTCAGGTTCATGTTGCATAGTTTTTGGGATTTGTTCTACAGATGCAGGTGTTATAGTAGTTTTCTCAATAGAATTCGTAATAGGTTCATTATGATTTCTTTGATAGTCGGTTGAGAGAGTGTTTTCCTAGACCTTAATTGTAGGTTTTCACAGTGTATGGAATTAATTAAGTCGAGTGACATTATCTTGTTCTGCGAAATATACTAGAGTGTTTGGGTGATTATTCTTTGGGTTCGAAACTAGTTGCACCAGAAGTGGTGGCTGGTTAACTTGTTCAATATGTTGAGTGTTTTGGGGAGGCGGTAATAGAGTCTATTGAGTAGGCATCCTCCTGGGACTAGCATAAAACTGATGCTAGGGTTGATTCCATTGAGGAATGAAATTTTGAGGGTACTACTGCTATTGAGACTGGTTGGACCACTAAGGGTTACTCCAAGATTGGTTTTCCCATTTTGATGGTCCCCAAGGATAGGTTCCCAAATTAGAGGGTACTAGAGGGGGTGCCTAAGGCCAGGACACTACCCATTGATTATTGTTCCAATTTGGTTGGGGTCACCAGTTAGGATTGGAATTCTAGCCATAGGAAAAGTTATCTCCAGTTCTTTGGTTGACAATGTTCACTTCTTCCTCGTCTGGGGTTGTTCTTTTCTTTGAATTTTTGATGGAATTCAATAGCTCACACTGATTAGTGGGGTGATTTTTGTCACACACTTGAAAAAAATCAATCTTGTGAGCTTTTTCCAAGGGAAATTCTCTTAGCAAATGTTTGTTTTGGCACCTAGGGCAATAAATAGACAAAGTCTCAGGATTTCAGGTTTTAGCCTATATTCCATGTAAGGTGGTGTTTATTTGAAAAAAGATGTTGATTTTTAAGTTGGCCAACTCCTCATGAAGTTTATTTTTCATTAGAACCACGTAAGGGGGTGAACTTCCAAATACCTCCACAAGTACGTGAGAAGTTTTGACATAATTCCATGGTTTCTTCTAGTCTCAGTTGGGGCACGTCTCCTTTTTCCATTAAATCTAAACTCCTCTGAGCTTCATCATTAAGACCTTTGAGGAATAAGGTCTTCAAAATATCAAGGCTTATAACTTCTCCACCACAGCGTTTGGATGAGAAGATAAACCTATCTAGGTAATCCTCTAGACTTTCATCCTCATTTTTCCTTATTTTGAATAGTTCTTCTTTCCTATCACTCACCCTACAACAACTTTGGTATTTCTCCAAAAAGACATACTCCATTTCATCCCAAGAGGTTATTGACTGGGAAGCTAACCCCATAAACCAGCGCATAGTTGAGTCTTTTAGAGTGGAAGGGAAAAGCTTTAGTTTCTAATTATCATTCTTGTAGTCATATGTCTGACACAAGACTTTAAATTCAAATAGAAACTGACCAGGGTATTCAGTAGACAAACCTCAAAAGTTTGGCATGAAATTCGGTGAGATATTTTTCATTGTCGTATCATCATCTGCATCAATAGCAATAGGATAAGTGAATGTGCGCGGTAGAGGGTTATCATTGTTGTAGTTATTGGCAGCATTTCTATGGTCACCCATGATGTTGAAGGGGATGTGATCCTCTTCCAAAATTTTCTCAATGGCATGAGATTCAGGATTTTGCGAAAGAATATGCTCCTCGGCCACTATTCGTTCTCTATCTGGGGTATGTGGGAAGGTCTCAGGTTGACCCCCTTCGGTCAATTCCTTAGCAAGTTATTGATCTGAGTTTCCTTCCTCCCTACTTGTTGTTGGTACGTCGATTGGGGGGGTTTTTGGTATGAATCTTCCATGGGGGCCTCATTTCCTGACCATGCAAAAAAGAAGCCAAAGAGCTATTCCTATCCCTAAAAGAGGTATTCAAGATATCTCCTACTAACACTAGAAAAAGGAGTCCCCAACAACGGTGCCAAAAAGTGACAGGCTGTCGTTAGGTCCTAACACTTTAGTAAATAACACATCAATATATTGACCGAGTAGTGTTCAACGACTGTATGCAATAGAAGATATCTCAACTTCTCTCTCTCAAGTTTTCTAAACACTAACCAATTGAATAAAATTTCTAAGCTAAAGGGCCTCTAATCTTGAAAGCAACAAATCATCTATCTAGAAAGTGGAAAATAATTCAACCCAGAAAGCAGAAAACTATAAATCTGAAAAGCATCACCACTAAACTAGAAAGCATGGAAATGATTAACCTAAAGAATATGTAAATTGCTGAAGAAGTAAAACATGTAAAGAAATTAGGAAAATTTTATCTAATGTAAAAGATAACAACTCCACTGCTAACATAAAACAGTTTAACATAATCAACTGAAGAAAGGTGCTCCAGACATTCAAATGTTAAGTTCAAAAACTATAGACTTAGCTATAACCTACAGGCTTAACATTGATAGCATAACATATACTCATGAAAATGAAAGAAATTTCAACTTTTATCTACTAAAAGAAAATACAGATTGAGAAATAATATACTTATCTATCTATAACCCTCAAGTGGATAGCTCTCAGGTGTGTCTACAACTACCTCAGATCACATGCACTAGAAATTCTCTAAGTTACTTCATTCCAAAGACTTCGTTCATATTAAACAGTGATTCAAAGAGTGGCAGGAAAAATCATATTCATATGGTAGTTTTTACTCAAAAGACAGATTAGCAGCATAATGATAATTTTCTTCTCCATTCATCATTTGTAATAGTTACATATTTATATGAAAAACGACTAACAAAAATCCCATTTTCTTGTTGATAGAGTCTTTTTAACAGATTTCCAATAACAAAGGGATTTTAAAGCTCATGATATACAATATTAAAGAGGCTCGCATGAGCCATAAAGTTTTTGAAATTGAAAAATAACATAATTATAAAGACTTGGCCCAAAACGTGTGCTCTTGGAATTCCGACACCCGCTTGCTTGTTTTCAAAAGTATGAAGATCTGCGTTCATTTCCCTTTTGGTTGGAATGGTGATTGGAAGTGGAGTTGACCTGTGAAATAATCAAAGACTAAACCATTAAATTAGCATAAGTAAGCTTAATTTCCCTAACTTCAAGAAGTAAAGTTTGCACACTTATTTATAGAAAGAGAGCAATTATTTTTTCCTAAAGGTAATCAATTGGCATGGTAATTTGGACTGAAAGGTTTAGATTTTCATATTGAGCCCATTATGTTGATGAGGTTATTTTTACCTCATCAATGGGGCTTGACCAAGGAAAACCCCTATATGGAACAACCCTTCCTCTCTCTTTGAATGTGCATGTTACAAATTTCAAGAAGATTAGAGGAATATTGAAGACCATTTGATCATTGTTGCGTTCAAATCCTACAACTTGACAAGATATTGAAACTCAATTATCTCAACAACCGATGAAGATCCGATAGTGATATTTCGAAGGAAGAAGCATTAGAATTGGGACTTGAGGGCTATGCAAGAATATTTTAGTTTCAACTCTCTAGACATAGGCACCCTTGTCTAGCAAAATCAGGCTCAAATTTATATGACAGGTGTAGAAAAATCTGCTCTTTCTAGATTTGCTGCTGAAGTTTGGTTTCATAGTTCCTCTAATATAGAAAAGTTACATTTTTAGATTAGGTCATATAGTTTCATTAGATTAATAAAAAAAAAACAATTTCAATCAATTTATAAGTAATAAAAGGATCAAATCCAGGATTGATTGACTCACCTTCAAGGTTGGAAGTCAATCTAATTTCCTTGCCAATTTGCATCCTAATGTTCTTTGAAAAAGGATTGATGTTAGTGAATTATGAATTAGACCTAGGATCCATTTTTCAACTAAACAATAAATATTGAAAAATACCTTATTGCCAAAGGCCTAGTAAAGATATACAAAGAAGGAAAAGACAACAATCTTTAATCTAGTGACAAATCCCATTTTTGGAATAAAAACAAAAACATGGTAAATGGTTGTGTGATTGATTCAAAACATGTTCAAAATATCCAAATACCTCCGCCATCATCATCTCACAACAATATAGCTCCCAAACAACATGTGGTTATCCCTAAAGTTCAAGCTAAAAGACACACTAGATGTGAATATACCCCCTTGGGTGAACTAATTGAAACCATTCTCCAAAATATTATTGAAGCCAATATGATCGAATCGAAACCCATCAAACCCCTTGGTCCTGATGTGCCTAAACCCTCTTGGTATTAAAAACATAAAATTTGTGACTACCATAGGGTTCATGGACATAAAACCTCCTAATGCATGAAACTAAAGAACTCTCTCCAAGATCTTATTGATCGAGGATATATCTCTATCAAAGGCCATACATCCCCTAATGAAAAATTGGGTATATATAAGCCTTTTCCTGAGCATAATGATCATAAAAATTCCGCATCATACAATGTAGTGCCTTATACATACAATAATAATATCTCATATGATTTTGTCATTGGCCACATCAAATAAAGTCCTTCCCGAGTAGCTACCATAACTATCAAAGTACCTAATTGTGCCTTCACTACTCGATGTGGTCGAATTGCTATTCAAGGAGCTTCACCCTCCTCTCAACCTACCAACCAATATAGCACCTTGACCACTTGAAAATAAAACTAGCACAAATATTCATCCTTGAGCTACTTAAAACATCTCCCATTCATAAGGACCTTCTCGAGAAAGACCTCTATTAGTTTTGTGTCCAATTTCAAGCCATGATAGGACACTTATCATCTCCACAAGCCCTCACCTTTTCCAGTAAAGACATGACTTCCATAAATCCATCTCATAATCATCTGCTTCACATTCAAGCCTACATCCATAAAACCATAATTTAACACATCCGAGTAAATGGTGGATCATGAATTAATCTTTGTAATCTAAGTATAATAAAGCAACTGGGATATTCTAATGATGCTATCGATCCCCACACTAAAATTACCATCAAAGAATATGATGAAGCTGAGCGTGAATATAAAGGTTTACCTATCTAGGTCGAACCCATAATAGTTGAAAACACTTGCCAAATCTTAGACCTTGATCTCCCCTATAGCACCCTCCTTGTCCGCCCATGGATCCAAACCATGAAAGATGTTTCATCCACATTCAATCAATGCATAAAGTTCCTATTGAACACATAAAAATGCTAAGAGGGGGGTGAATCAACCTATAATAAAACTTAAACCATTCTATTTTCAGATTAAACATAAAATTACATTAACTGAAATAAGAGAAAAAATGAAAACATGCACCACACAAGGACACCAAGATTTTTATATGGAATACCCAATGAGTGAAAAACCATGGTGAGAGTTAACTCACAATATATGAAGCTCACTGCTTACAAAAATTACAATGTTATTTAAGGCTCATTACCTTTTGGACTTTCATGCTAAGGTGTGTTGCATGAATGGAAAAATTGAAGGTGTTGTCATTGGTGTCAAATGGTCAAATGGTTATCAACTAGTTTCTGTTGGTTGTATACATTGAGGATATTGAGAAAATTGTAATGAAGATATGCTGCAGGTGTTTAGTGGTTGCTCCGGGTTTTGGTCCGGATTTACTCCTATGTTTGTGCCATTCAGAAATGTTGTTCATGGTTGTTAGAAGATGCTATATCCAGATTTTTGGTTATTGATTTGTTGTATAGTGCAAGTTGTGTTCACCAGTTGTGAACTGTTGTTTTTTGTGTTTTTGGTTGAGGTTCGAGAGAAATGTTGTTGGTCCATATTTCTCTTTAATGAAGTCTTATGACTTGTGGTTCTAAAGTTGAGTTGCCTTGATTGTATTGAAGATAATTTTGGCATTTGGAAAGTTCGTGCTTAATGGTTCTATGTGTTTTACATTGGTTTGGCCAACCATGTGTGAAATACTACTTTCGAGGTTGATGAAGCATGTTGGATCTTTTTGGGTCCCTATGAAGTGTGTGTTTGGATCACCCTCATTCTAATTCCACCCTAGGATGTTTTGGCATCAAAATAATTTGAATTTGGATTTGGATGGTCAACTTTGGATATGTTTCAAAGTTGAAGATGGTATAAATGCAAGATGAGTTAAATGATAGAAAATATACAAGAGTGAAGAAGAAGAGCAATAAGAGAAAAGAGAAAGTGTAGTTTGGTGCGACATTGATTCTATTCAGTAAGTTTGTGTGTTACGAGTGTGGAAGATCAGTGCGAAGCTTAATGCCGAGTTTACAGATGCAATGATCAGAAGGTGAACTCTATCATTCATGCAAGTAGATCGAATGATTGTGGGGGAATCCTCTGTTGCATTGGGATTGTAGTATCTTTGTAACAAGTCTTCTTTTTATTTTTTGTATTTCTATGGAAGTGATCCCTTTAGGTTGTTAGCCCTATTGATTAGTGAGTCCTTGTTTAGGATAGTGAGTCCTTGTTTTGGATAGTGAGCCTTATTTCAGGAAGTGAGACTTTTGTAATTAGTTTTGATATTCTCTATAGTGTGAGTTAATCCTCACTGTAGTTTTTCCCTCATTGGGTTTTCCATGTAAATTTGGTGTTATTGTGTTTATGTGTTGGATTTGAGTTTCTGCATTGGCATTTGATGATTAATAATTTAAGCAGTATTAAGTATTAGTTTTGATAATTGAATTAAAGGTTTAATTCTGTGACAACTAATTCACCACCCCCCTCTTAGTTGTCCTATTCAACAAGGTGCACAAACTTAGGGTGAGATAAAAGGAACTGCTAAGGAGGCTCACTATATGATAGTAGGATACATGAAAATTATAATGAAAGCATGAACATGAACTACTATAAAAGAAGCATCTATCATATGCTAATGTTGCAGTCCATTTTTTGCACATTTACTCCATCATACTGACTTCACATACTTCATATTCAAGATACTGCACACACACTCTCATCAATCAATTCACAACTAATTTTTTTCTTCTATAAATACCCTCTGCAAAAACTAAAAATACCAATTAGATCAGCTCCAAGATGACCTATAAAATGAAATGAGTGATATTACATAGGTCATATTCACACATATGATTTACAAAGAGAAAATGAGTTGTGGATTAACACATGATATAAAAAGACCCAAATACATAACAACACATCCTCCAAGGCAAAATTAATTAATTAGGATCAACCATAGATGAAGGGAACAAGACCGTTAGACCAATCAATGCCAACACTACCAAAAATGACAATTGTTCATCTTTACACCACTAGGGAGAAACCAAAAACATCATGTAGAACAATATGTGAACAATGTAGTCTATGAAAAATATCTCTTCAACCTTCTTCTAAAGTATTTGATCATTATGATCCAACACAAGAAGAGAAACATATTGAATTGATGAAAACAAAGCATCCTAGACAACCTATAACACTTCAAAACTTAGGATATTGCATTATTGTACACCAAAACATGCGAGACTTGAAAGGATGAACCCTTATACCTCTTTGATCATATCTCCAAGTTAAAACAACCATATATTCCACTTCAGAGGAATGTAGAGCATTCCAACAAGCCTTCATCAACACTTTACTTTGTTAGAGAACAGACTAGAACTCTGTCACTTATAACATTCACTGCAAAAGGTGTAATGAATTGAATTCTTGAATATAGCACCTTCACATCTTGACCATCTTATCTTCTGAACTGTAAGACAAAAGCTTGCTGTATGGAAGGATACGAACCAAAAGACCATGACACTGTCTTAGGGTATACTCTGTGATTGCCTTAGCAAAACTTCTAAAGCTTATCTCCATGTGTGGTACACCAAACTGGAATGGTATCAATATAAACATGTTTTAAACATATTAAAACATGTTTACCTATCTTTGCATCACTCTTAGACACCAATTTGACCACCATTCTTCCATATACTACATTACTGACTGTATCAACATATATCTTTGTACAACAACTATCTCCAAAGTATTATACAATATTCAACACACACTTTTGACATCAATGAAAAAAATCTTGAGTTGAAATCAATGAAAACACATATTTACAACAATAACCCCCTATTTCATTTATGGCAACACTCATTTATCTACAATTCTTCTCTCCCCCTTTGACATCAAGGGAAAATGACATAATATCTTCTACTTGTAACAACCTAAAAAAACCTATATGAACTCCTCCTTACTGTATGATTTATACAAACAACACTCCCATTGAGATGGAGATGCCCCAAAAATGATGCTATGTACATAGTATTTTAACCAGAAATGATACTACATGTCTCCACAAGTTTATACAAATCCAAAAATGTCTTATCTAGAATACTCTCACAACTCACTTAGAAGGTAGAATGCCTTTGTAGATTACCTTGAGTTAGGAAAGAGTGGATACCCAATTTTCCTTTTCTGAGGTAAGAATGTGATTCTGACATTCAAATTATATGCATAAGGCCTTAGCCTCATCCACATTGCTTTGTGGTGCAGGGGCACCATTGAACAAAATCTGCCAAACAAGGAGGATTATGAGTAGGCTTTAGGATTTTGGGAGTTTTTGTATAAAATAAGGTCTTGAAGACCATTTATTAATGTAATTAGTCATATTTGGTGATATTTAGGTGTCTAGGTGGTTTAGCCTTCAAAATGTGCAAAAATGTTGAAAAGTTGTAAATTGTGCAAAATTGCAAATTTGAAAATGTTGTAAAAGGACAAGTTTAGAAGACCAATGGTCACTAGGATTTGAATGGCCGTTTGAGGGAGTTAGAGAAGTTTTTTTTTGGTGGGAAACATCTTAAATATAATGAAAAAATTTATGGAAAGGTTGTTGAAGCATTTTTGAGGATTGAAACAATAATAATACTCTATTTTTCTCCATTTTTTCTGTATTTTCTGAAGTTTGCAGTGACTATACGGCCCTTACATCACCTTCTTGATTCAATTTTCTTTGTAATTTAATATTAGATTGTTTTATATTTCATTTGAATCTATTTTGAAGGTTTCTCATCAAATTTGGTGCATTTTATTGTCAATTTACTAAGACTGGCCTGAGTTTGCAAATTTTAGGGTTTGTGAATCATTAAAATGGAATATTGACCCATTCCTCTCACTGTGGCAACTGTAACTCAAGGAATGGGTCTGAAACATCAATAAAAGATGTGGGAATGTTGAGTGAGTGCACGGGAGGTCTAGAGTTGAGTTGGGCATGAAGCCCTAGAGTGAAATTTTGTGTTTTTATGTGAAAAAGAGAGGTTTTGGTAGGTCAAAGTGTGAAAAGGGTTGGGGCAGCAAGTTTTCTTGGTGAATTGGGTTTGTGCAGGCCTAGTTGGACTTGATTGAGGTATTGGTTAGGTTGTTTGAAGGTTGGATGTGTGAGTTCCAATAAAACCCTAGTTTCTTGGGTAAAAAGGAGGGTTTTTGGTTTTGATACTTTGGTGAATGAGTTTCTGAAAGAAAGTTGTAGAATCCTTCATTTGAATTCATGAAAATTGCTTCCCACATGGTTTCAGGGATTTTGGAAAGGTTTTAGGACAAGTCTCTTTGCAAAAGAGGCCTAATTTGAGGCCTAGTTGGCGTTAAAAGCCTGTTTTGAGGAAGTTGCATCAAGGAAGTCTATTGAGTGTTGAGATATGTTTTTGTGTATGAAAATGGGTGTTTGAAACCCTACTGGTCCTGATTTGAAAGGACGACACTAAGGAGATATACCTGATTGAGTGGTTTTGCAATGCTACAAGGAATAGAGTGGATTTGATGAGATAGTGTGAGTTTGAGGGTATGATGATCTGACAAGTGTTGTTGTTGGTTGATATTGTGTTGAGTGTGTGTTGTAGGACCTCCCCTAATTGGTATCACTTGGAGACTTCATTTTCTAATCAATCCTTTCTTCTTTAGAAAGCAACCCAGATAATGAAGCAAGTCTCAAATTGACTACTTCCATTAGCTGACTAAACTATTTCTTTGACTGCTCTCTCCAGTCCAGAAGCAATGATAACTACACATGAAGATTTTATATTTGATCTCTTGTTGATCCATCATTATCCTTTGATTGATCATATATCCTAGCCATTTGTGTGATTTGTGACTCAATGGAGTCAATCTAGTCTTTGATGTTCCTTGTGGAATTTGACCATTTCAATAAAAAATGACATAGAGCTGTGAATTCATCAATACATTCCTTAAATATTTTCATATTCTCCTATAGTTTGTTGTGTGCGTTGGCACACAGTCAAATGCATCAGCCATTATTTTATCATTTATTTTCCTCAAGGCCTCTTGTTCTGCCTTTTTCTCCATGTGAGAGGAATGATATTTGAAAGAATCCATTAAAATTTTTAACTTTTGCTCTAGAGGCAATGAAGAATCAATGTTTTCCTCTAATAAACCCTCCTAAATAGTCTTTACTACATCATTAATTAATCCAGTTTTCTTCATATGTTCTTGTAGAATCGCGTTCCTTGCAAAAGAATGCAAAATATCACCAAAATGTAACTTATAAAGGGGATAAATTTTTGACAAGTCAACTTGTCCCTCATGAGTAGGAATTTGAAAAAGTTGGGGTGTCACCATAGGTTGAACCTGCATCTGAAGCCCTAGAAGGTCCTTGAAAGAATATGAAGATGAAGAAACTTGACCTCTATCCATAGAAGCGTCTTGCTTCTCAATCAAATTATTTGCATTCTAAACATTCTTAGAATCACTCTCCTTCTGCTCATCATTTCTTGAATTCTTCGAAGGAGGAATATTATGTTCTTTACCAAAATTAGTGTTCCCTAGAGTAGGGACACTCACTTGACCTTGATCTCATGCACCTTGCACACCCATATTCTCTGGAGGAGTAGTATCTTATTTCTCCTTTTATTTTTCTATATGCATCCTGAAGACTTCATGTTTATCATGCATACTAGGGATATCTTCTCCATCTTGCTGTCTAAAGGGTCCATATACTTCTTGCTGAACATATGCATCTTGATCATTTATTTTCTCTAGAGGGGGCTCATTATCGGTTTCAAATTTATCCAGAGGCTCCTATGAATCAACATCTACTTCACTTTGTATTTCCTTAATCATTTTCTTAGTAATTTCTTCAGTTTCACTTTGAATATTTCTTTTAATATCCTCATCTAGGCTCATTAGGAGATCTATTCTTCTTTTCGCGAGGAGCTCCTTGGCTTGTCTCCAAACAATCTTTTTATTTTTCTTCCTGGGAGACAAAGATCCCAAACTTGTCAATTGCATGCTATTTTAGTTCTTCATCAGCCTTGATTGCTTCTTCTCTTCTCTGCCTCAAAGCCTCAACAAGGCTATCTAGAGCTTTTTCAACAATGTAGTTAAAGGGAATTTTGTACATGAGCATATATTCAATGGCAACCTTTTCAATTTTCTTCTTGTCTTTTGAAGGGACATATGGATGTAGCTCCATTGTAATATACAATAGGCTATACTCAAAAATTCCATTTAATATGGCACCAAAGTCAAGGGTTTCATGTGTAACCAGAGGGGTTTGCTCAACTTTCTCTTTTGGAATCTTCTTTCCTTTCTTCTTTTGCAAGGATATATCTTCAATTTTAGTTTCTTCCTCTTTTGGTTCTTCCTCATGAAGCTTCTTTCTCTTTGCCTTTTTCTTGTGCCTTATTTACAAAAAACTTGTGGTTTTCTTCTACGATGGAGTAACATATGAAACTTTTCTTCTTCCACTAGATGATTAAGTTGATCTAGAGGGTTGTAAAGCAAATATAATAATAGAAGAGAATCTACCATATCTTCTTCAACCTTGACTAGCTTCTGAAGGGACAAATTTGGCTTTAGAAACCTCCACAATAACATCAAATGTAGTCTTTAAAGAAGTACCCAATATCTTGTGAAGCTTATTTTTATCTTTTATCTTTGAGTACCGTGGAGCACCCATGTCATTAAGCACCCTTTCCACTTTCTTTTCACTAGATTCATCTCTCTGCTTCTGGTAAATTTCATCCATGATTTCTCTATATGTACCAAATCTTTTTGCTTTGGGATCCTTAGGTTTTGACAAAAAAATATCTATATAACCTTGTATAAATTCATGTTCAACCTCATAAGACAACTCAAGGATCCATGAGGTTCTAGAGTCTACTACTTCCATGAAACAATGATCCATTTTTACCATAAAATTTACCTCATTCTCATACTTATAGACTAAGTTTGATGGTATCCTATATCCACATTGCATTTTAGTTTGCAAATTGTTGAAAAATTCCTAATAGAAAGTATTATATGCTTGATTATTCTAAAAATTGTTTATCTCTTGTTTGATCTGTGCTTCTACCAGAGTAAACTTATCCTAAATATTACCCTTAAAATGAAGTAACTCATTCAAAAAGAAGAATGTGACAAATGATCAATGAACCAAACCTAAAATTGTAACTGGTTTTTTGTTCTCTTTAGGCTTTCCATCAGTTGCTCTCTCTACAACTTACACAAGTCAAAGCTAGCTAATTCCTTCACCATTTGATATTCTATGTGAATTGGAGTGGTGGTGGAAGAACCTTCTTTGTTTGTAAAATAAAATTTGTATGAAATTCCCATTGATGCATACCAAACACTTGAGTCAATGATATCCTTCATAGTTAGAGTTCTCTTATCAAATTTGGCACTAGTGAGCTCCATAACCATTTCTTTCTTTACAAACTTCAACACAAGGACTGGTCCAAAGGCACAAAGACTAGTAACTTCCCTAATAGCTTCCTTTAATAGCTTCCTTTGTGATCATGTAGGGTTTGTCTAGCCAAATGAAATTTTTATGAATGCGACTTAAAATGATTCTTACACATTCTTTCCATTTATAGAAGTCTAGAAAATATTTCCAAATGTCCCAACCCTTTTCTTGCACATTCGCATACTCTGGCCTGCATACTCCATTCTCATTCAACAACCCATGCCGAACCACTTCAAAGGATGAAGTATGGTCAATCTCATTTAACTGGGCATGGATGTAAATCCTTATATCTTAATAGTACACAACATCTGCTGGAACTTTTGACAACTTTCAATCTTTGTCCACTTCCATCACCTTGAAAGGAAACTTCTTGTATTTGGGCTTGGGTTTCTCAACAACATCAATTACTTGAGGTGTCACCATTGGAATTCTTCAGAAATCTTCAAACACCACAACTAGGGTATCACACAAATAACTTGATAATATAAGAACTCTTCTTCTTCACTCTCAAACATAAATGCTCTTAATTGCAAATGAGATCAAATGATCCAAAATTCACATAAAAGGACTTTCAAAAGCCTTTACTTTCCACCATAAATACATTTGTACTTTATTAGTTAAACCTCTACCATACTTCTCAGTGTCATCACAAGGATAAAATGAAGCTCAACACACCTTTGCAAAACATTCTCTTGCTTTAGAACCATCATCAATAGATTCAATATTGTTCATTAAATATTCATGCCAAAGGAATTGATCTAATTCTTCTCCTATTCAACATCATTTCCTTTTCAAGGGGATAAAAGGTTTGCAAATCATAGCTCCCCTTGAGATAACACTCTATCTCAGTTTTTCTTAGGATCTTGTGTAGAATGCACAAGTACAGATTCATCCTTCTTATTTTCTTGAACTTGTTTTTCCTTCCCAACCTTTTCATTACCCTTATTTGGATGATCAAAGTTATTCTTATCTTGAGAAGAAGAAGGTCTTAAATTCTTGTAGAACCTTGCAATATGTTCTAATTTATTACAATTATAGCAGGTGATATTAGATTTGTAATCAACAACCCTATGACCAAACTTGTTACATGTGTAGTAGTAACCATAGAAAGATTGAGAAGTCATATCATTATTCTTATTCCTAAAACTACTCCTGATCACTTTACTTCTGTATTCATTAGTATTATGACCAATTTTATTGCAAGCATAACACTAACCATGAAATGATTGAGAGTTCATAGAATTGTACCTTGGAGGCCTAAATGAATTCTAACTCATCTTTCTTCTACACTCAACAACCTTGTGCCCAAAATTATTGCAAGAATAACAATAGCCTTGACAAGATT
The DNA here is from genome assembly GCA_007258455.2 of Sequoia sempervirens. Classification (NCBI taxonomy): domain Eukaryota; kingdom Viridiplantae; phylum Streptophyta; class Pinopsida; order Cupressales; family Cupressaceae; genus Sequoia; species Sequoia sempervirens. Next base: position 240,452,204 of record VDFB02270651.1, read on the forward strand.
GATTGAACTTGGTAGGAGCATGCTCTCTAGTTGGTGGAGGACCTCTAAATCCTTTTTGTCTCCAGAAATGAATGAATCCACCTTCTTTCTTGCTACCTTGATTTGTATTTTCATATCTGGAGGATGTCTTCTTAGGTTCTTTAGTGTAACCTTTCTCCTCCTTTGTTTCAAACTTTCCTTCTGATTTGAAGTTATCATACAAGTTTGCAGATGCATTGGTTGATGAATTTTTATCTTTTTGAAAACCAATACCATATTTATCTTTTAATGGTTTTTGAGAGTTGATTTAATCATCAAGAATTTTAGAACCTCCTTTCAGTTTTAAGCCCTTTTCAATTTTCTCTTTTTCTTTTTCGATCTCTTTTCTCAGAGTGAATATATTCCTCAAGTTTTAAACATTTAGCAGCTTTATCATTGAGTTTGGTATTTAGGAAATCCTCAATCCTCTTTCCTTCTTCAACTTTAACTTTCAAATTAGAGATCACATCTTCTACCTCCTTGAGTTTAGTCTCACATCCTTTACCTCCTTCCATTTGAGTTTTTTGTTTTCCAATTTCTTCTTTTGATTCTCTAGCTTGTGCCTTCAACATGAAAATTTTCTCCTTTGATTTTTCAATCATGCACTCATATTTCATATTCAGTGTTCTTTCTTCATCTAGATCTTCAAGAGAAAACTGGAGTTCTCCTTCAAAATCTACTTCACAATCTTTTGGATCGATGTCCCAAACTTCAAGTTCCATTGACTCTAGATCCGATTCTGGAATAAACATATCATTGATCTTTGCTATAGATCCCATGTGCTCAAGTGTAGGATCTATCTCAGCTATTAGGCTACTTAAAGGAGCTTGGATTTGATACCAGTTGTTGAACACATCGAAATGCTGAGAGGGGGGTGAATCAACATATACTAAAACTTAAACCATTCTATTTTCAGATTAAACATCAAATAACATTAACTGAAAGAAGAGAAAAAATGAAAACATGCACCACACAAGGACACCAAGATTTTTACATGGAAAACCCAATGTGGGAAAACCACGGTGAGAGTTAACTCACAATATATGAAGCTCATTGCTTATAAAAATTACAATGTTGTTTAAGGTTCATTACCTTTTGGACTTGCAGGCTAAGGTGCACAACCTTAGGGAAAGATCCAAGGACCTACTAAGGAGGCTCATTGCCTGATAGTAGGATACATAAAAATTACAATGAAAACATGAACATGAATTGCTATAAAAGAAGCATCTATCATATGTTGATGTTGCAATCCATTTTTCACACATTTACTCCATCATACTAACTTCACACGCTTCATATTCAACATACTATACACACACTCTCATCAATCAATTCACAACGAATTTTTTTCTTCTATAAATACCCTTTGCAACAACTCAAAACACCAATTAGGTTAGCTCCAATATGACCTATAAAATGAAATGAGTGATACTACATAGGTTGGATTCACACATATGCATTAAAAAGAGAAAATGAGTTACAAATCAACACACAATATAAAAAATCCCCAAATGCATCACAACACATCCTCCAAGAGAAAATTAATTAATTAGGATCAATCAAAAATGAAGGGAACAATATTTTCAGCCCAATCAATGTCAACACTACGAAAACTACCAACTATTCATCTTTACACCAATGGGGAGAGACAAAAAACATCATGTAGACCAAGATGTGAAAAATTTAGTCCATGAAAAATATCTCTTCAACCTTATTTTGAAGTATCTGATCATTATGAGCTAGCACAAGAAGAGAAACACATTGAACTGATAAAAACAAAGCATCTCAAACATATTGTAACACTTCAAAACTTAGGTTATTGCATTGCTGTAAACTAAAACATCCAAGACTTGTAAGGATGAAACCTTATACCTCTCTAATCATATCCATAATTTTGAACAACCACACATGTCACTCTAAAGTAATGCAGATAATTTTGATAGGCCTTCATCAACACTTTACTCTACTAGAGCTACCAAAAATCTGTCACTTATAACTTTCATTGCAGAAGGTTTAATGAATTGAATTATTGAATATAACACTTTGACATCTTGAATATATTATATTTTTAACCACAAGGAAAAAAATTTCTCTACGGAAGGATGCAGACCAAAAGACCATGATACTGTCTTAGGGAGGACAAAAACTCATAATTTCTCACATTGTTAGTAATATATATCCATGTATATTTAACAATAATAATAACGGGTATATGGTTTGAAGTAAACAATACAAATGACCAAAAGTTTTTTTAATGTCTTTCTTTGCTATTACTCTATCATCTTATAATGTTAGTAGTTTCTAATAAGAAAAGTTGTTAATAACTTCATTCTGTTGGTGGGTGTTCCCTTTTACGTCATTCTTACTTAAAACGAAAAATCTTAAAAAGAAAAAGAATGACTCAATAACAATGAAATTTTTTTCTCTTGTCATAAAAATAATTTCTCCTCAATAACAATAACAACAATCTTTTCTCAAATATCTAAATAAAATAAAATAACAAAAGTAGTCTATATAGATAGATTTATATAGATGGAAACGTAGTATAATCTATAAATACTACTTTGTGCAATAGATATATTATATAGATGACAAAGTCGTATATATATATAGATTATATACATCAATAGATAGCTTAAATAGATGAAAAATTAGTATATATAGATTATATACATGAATTAATAGAATCTATATATAGATTCTATTAAATATAGGAATTAATATTATATAGATGATAGAGAATTTGTGAATCGACTTCGTCCACGAAGAAGGGAGCTATAAGTAATAAGTAATAAAACTCTGAATTTCATTGAGAATTTGATCCTGGCTCAAGATGAATGTTGGAAGAATGCTTCACACATGCAATTCAGATGAGAAGTGGTGTTTCCAGTGGCGAATGTGTGAGTAATGCTTAAGAACCTGCCCTTGGGAGGGGAACAACAGTTGGAAATGGTTACTAATACCCCATAGAGTTAGTACCTTTATAAGGTAGGATGAGGAGAAAAAGGGAGGAATCCTCCCAAGGAGGGGCTCACATTTGATTAGCTAGTTGGTGAGGTAATGGATTACCAAGGATTTGATCAGTAGTTGGTCTGAGAGGATGATCAACCACACTGGGACTGAAACATGATCCAAACTCCTACGGGAGGCAACAGTGAGGAATTTTCCTCAATGGGAAAAATCCTGATGGAGCAATGGCATGTGAAGGAGGAAGGCTCATGGGTTGTAAAATTATTTTCTCAGAGAAGAATAAATGATGGTATCTTAGGAATAAGCATCGACTAACTTTGTGCCAACACCTGTTGTAAAAAAGAGGATGCAAGAGTTATCTGGAATTATTGGGTGTAAAGTGTCTATAGGTGGCTTTTCAAGTCCATCATCAAATCCTAGGGATCAACCTTAGACAGGCAGTGGAAACTACTAAGCTAGAGTATAATAGAGGTAGAGGGAAGTTTTGGTGGAGCGGTGGAATGCGTTGAGATTGGGAAGAACACCAACAGATGAAAGAACTTTGCTGGGACATCACTGACACTCAGAGACAAAAGATAGGGGAGTGAATGGGATTAGATTCCCTAGTAGTCCTAGCCAAAAATGATGGATACTAAGTCATGTGTGTATCGACTTGTATAGTGTTGCAACTAACGTGTTAAGTATCCTGCTGAGGAAGTACATTCGCAAGAATGAAATAGAAAAGAATTGACAGAGGCCCGCACAAGTGGTGGAGCATGTAGTTTAATTCAATGCAAAGCGAATAACCTTATAAGGGATTGACATGCCATGAATCCTTTTGAAAAAGAGGAGTTCCTTCGGGAACATGGACATAGGTGGTGCATGGCTATCATTAGTTCATGCTGCAAGGTGTTGGGTTAAGTTCTGCAATGAGCACAAACGTCATGTTTAGTTTCCATAGATTTTGGAACATGGAACAGACTATCGGTGTTAAGCTGGAGGAAGGTGAGGATGACGTCAAGTCATCATGCCCCTTACACCCTGGGTGACACACGTGCTACAATGGTTGGTACAAAGAGTTGCGACCCCGTGAGGGAAATCTAACCTTAAAAACCTCGCGTCAATTTAGATTGTAGGTTGTAACTTGCCTACATTAAGTAGGAATCACTAGTAATCTCCGGTCAGCCATACAACGATGAATTCATCCTCATGCCTTGTACACACTACTTGTCACATTAGGGAAGTGTACCATGCTCAAATTCATTATCTTAACCACAAGGAGGGAGATGCCCAAGACACGACTAGTGATTGGAGTGAAGTCATAAAAAGGTAGGCATACTGGAAGGTGTGGCTATATTACCTTCTTTTTATGGAGAGCTAATGCTTTTTGAGCTCATACACTATTACGCTCATGAAAGAGAGTGAGTGACAAGAGGATGCATCTGCAAGAGACAAAATATTTTGTCATTTATCGGTAGTGAAGTTCGTTACTGGATAGTGATGTAAGTAAGAGTGAAGTTCATAAGTTAGCTCATTGTCCCAGGTCAAGACAAGTTGATAGGCTCCTATTTTTCATGTTTTTTTTTATGAAATAGAGGAATTATTTCAATAATTTCTCTATTTCCCCCTTTCCCTTTTTTTAAGAGGGACAAGAGGTCAAAATCATACTTAATAAAAATTTCATACTTATAAAAACATTGTTAAGTTTAACTATTTATTTTCTTTATTAATTAATAAAAACTTGTTTATTACTTATTTTTCAAATAAATAAGGAAAAAACACACAAAAAAATAAATCTCAAAAAAGTCTATTTAGTTTTCAAATAAATAAGGAAAAAAACACACAAACAAAAAAGAAAGTCTCAAAAAAGGGCAAGCAAGCAAGAGAATTTCTCTTTCTTTTGGCAGGCCTCTCCTACTACTAGGGAGGCTTACTAGGCTATTAGCTCAGTTGTAGAGTGCACCCCTGATAATTGTGTCATTGTGCCTGGGCTGTGAAGGCTATCAACCACATGGATAGTTCAATATGCTCATCAACACCTGACCCAGAGATGTGGATCATCCAAGGCACATTAGCATGGTGTACTCCTTATGTTCGAACCAGGGTTTGAACCTGACTTTCTTATCAGAAGGATAGATGGGGTGATTAAGGTGAGATCGAATGTAGATTAATTTTTCTATTCATTCGTGGGATCTAGGTGGTCTTGGGTAGCCAAGTATTTTGGCTACTCTTTTCTCAAGAATCCATACATATCTTATTAGTGTATGGAAGGATATCTCTCGAGCACAAGCTAAAGTTCTTATTATTAAGTAATCCTGAATGTGTAAAAAAGCACCTAACAACACATCTTCACAGACCAAGAACTACGAGATCACCTTTTATTCTAGGGTGATGGAGGGATCATATCATTCAAGTCTTTTCATGCTTTTTTCGTAGGATGTGGGAAATCTATAGTATAGGATTCTTATCCAGTTGAGAGACTACTTCTAGTTATAAGAAGAGGAGAAAAAATATTGGAAATACTTCCTTGGTCTTCCAATCACTCAATGAATATGAACAATTCCCGGATTAGTGCATTAGGAAATTTCATCTCCTAATGAACAATGAGAGAAGCAAGATCGAAAAAGCATCTTGGAGCGTTTGAGATTGGGTTAGGAGGATCTTATTTATTAACACCTCCTTTTCTCTTCTCATCAAGTTTTTGACTTCTTTTCTTACTGTTGGCGAAGAAGGAAGGGGAAAAAGTACACTTGGAGAGCGTAGTACAACAAAAAATTGCATGTTGTGTTCTAGAAGGATGAGTCACTCCTGAATGAAGAGAGAATTGATTCTCATCTAATCATAGGTGCGATGATTTACTTTATGAGTGAGGTCTCTAGTTCAAGCCTAGCAATGAAGAGAGAATTGATTCTCATCTAATCATAGGTGCGATGATTTACTTTATGCGCTATGTAGTAGGATTGTTGTCTGCTTCATTTGGCCATCTATGGGGATATACCTTAGTTGGTAGAGCTTTGCTCTTGCAATCAGGTTGTTGTGATTACGAGTTGGATGTCTAATTGTCTAGGTGGTAATGATAGTATTTTTTACCTAAACTAGTGACTCACTTTTTATCAGTAATGGGGGAAAGGACCATAACATGCCACTGAAAAACTCTATTGAGATGAAGATAGACTATCAAGAATGTAGAGAAGGTAGGGTGGGTATTTGGTTAGATCTAGTATGGATCATACATGTCCCATAGTTGGAGTTGGCGACTCTCTTAAGAATCCAATCCCTGGGAAGAGGATCCAGTTGGAAAAAATTCTGAAGCTTATCTGCATGTGTGGTACACCAAATTGGAATGGTATCAATGTGAACATATTGTAAACATATCAAAATATGTGTACCTACCTCCGCATCACTCTTAGACACCAAGCTAACTACTGATCTTACATATACTACATTGTTGACTATATCAATAGATATCTCTACACAACAACTAGCTTCAGAGTATTAAACAATCTTCAGCACACACTTTTGACATCAATGAAAACACATATTGAGTTGACATTAATGAAAACACACATTTCCAACAGTTCCCCCACAATGGAACTAAAGTGATTATGCATGCCGATCCAAATCCTTTCCAATATTGCAAATTCTTACAAATTAGTCATGTCCTTTCACAACATTTCCCTATAAACACTGCATCACCACTTTTATCTTCATACATTGATTCCTCATCGCTACTCACCTCTTGTACTCCCTCAAATATCAAGGATAAGATAAAAGACCTAGGTATTGGTGAATATAACCTATACGCCTTCCAAATCAGACTCGCACCACCATCCACTTCATCTGAAACTTTTGATGTCTATGATAATCCTATGTTATATCATGATATATATTAGATCCTATTCATCCAAGATCATATCTCTTATACTCCACAATCCTTCCATATTGAAAATCCTGGGTTAGGGTATGCATCTCCTAATGCTGCCTTTACTACACCTTCTTTCCAACCTGCTAAGGATGTGCAAGCTTCCTTTGACATTAATAGTGTCAAAAAGGATAGTCACAAAGAGTCCATTGAGTGCATTACCAATATTTTCCATGATCATATCCTTATAATTTCATCCATTTCATTTGATCAATCCACTTCCATACATCTCCTAGAATTGGATCAAGTGTCATCCAACAAGAACAAGGCTATCAATCAAAAATTAAAAATTAAAAAGCCTTTATGAAATGGAGATCCGAAATTAAAATCAAAAGAAAAAGTAAAGAAAATTCCTCTAGTCAAGTCAAAATCAAAAGCTATTAGACAAATAAAAAATTAAAGTAAAAAATAAAGGAACACAAAAATTGATCTCCAATCATGCCCCTTCATCCAAAACAATTGGGGACATCTATCAAAGGAAAATATCAAGAAATGACCTTGTTGATCCTATATATTCATCCTCATCTTCCTCACACAATCCATACACTCTACCAAATATACCCATATCCATCTACCCATCATATCATTCCACACCCCTTGGAAATGTATCACAATGGAATTTTGATGGAAACTCCTTCACGTGCTATATCCAAAGGTTTCCCAAACTCATTTTTATGTGAAGAATGACGACCCTTGTTGTGTGTATGTTAGGGATCATACCTTAGCACCCTCCATCCATTGTAAAAAGAATACTCCATCATCCATCTCATGTCATCCCCATCCATCTATCACACTTAGTCATCCATCCATTAAAGAACATAGACCATGATTGTAACATCATCAAGTCTCATTTATTCAAAAAATCTAAAAAATAAAAAAAAACTAAATAATCCAAAAAAAATTAGAAAATCCAAAAATCTATAAAAAAATTCAAATAGTAAAGAAAAATAATCCGCCCAAAGGTTAAAACCACTTCAGTGGCACCTTGGATAAGTAGCATGGTGAAAACGTGGAAAAATACATCATGTGTAGTAGTCTTTTATCCACCATCTCTTAGGATGTCATCCCATCCACTATCATCATTATGCATATCTTAATAAACTACCATCTCCATCCACCTATTCCTAATAAACATATCATGGATTTTCCTTGATCCTTGATCATGTGTCATCCCTTGTCCATCCATTATCACTCACCCTTTTCCATGTTTTCCTTTGCACTCGATGCAAAAGTTACATCTATATTATGTTAAGGATGTGATCTTTTATATCCTTAGTTTTCTCACTTTGGCCTTCAAGTCTCATGCATTTGGAGTCCCTTGTCTTCATCCATAATAAATCAACCATCATATCCATCCTGTCTTAAACATAATAACACAAATCATCATCCTTTCATCCCCTCTAACACATCAAATATCAAAAATAAAAATATTGAGTTGTTTAGACTTGAATTCAATCAATCCAAAAATTGGATCCAAGACATCAATATTTCATCAAAATCATATCATAAGCCTCACTTTCAAGCACTAATTATTCATATTTTCCTTTTTCTGATAGATAGATAAATCAATTATCCACCATCTTATCAAAGCATTGGTTAGTTGTTTATCCAAGCCTAATCACAAGCACCCCATCCTTATAAAATAATTTCTTAGGTGATTATCCAAGCCTAATCACAAGCAACTCAATCATCATTATCATCATCTAACCTTTGGCAAGAGATATGTTGGTTGCATGACATATTTTGCAGTGAGTCTTGTTTTGATTTATCTTTTGATCATTATATTTTTACCCACAAAAACACTTCCTTATGACCACCTTGATCTATCTATATCTTGGTGTGTCACAATTGGTGTATAATGGGGCATCATATTGTTTTTTTTTGTTGTCATTGATTTAGTTTCAATTCCATGCAAAGGTTACATTGTCACCCTAGTTCCTTATACCTTGATGCATGCTTACCTTTTCTATATCAAATCTTAGAATTTCTCAATACATACTGGCATAACCTATCCATCATCATCGAATTCCCCTTCCTTTTCATCTCCTTCATCCTCTTTCATCTTCCAATTCATCTTCTTCTTGATTCTAATCCCTCATCGATCCCTTCCATTTCGAGAGCACATTCGTGTTCTCCTAACTTGCATGTCCTCTCAAAGGGGGCATCCTATCACCTAATCATCAATATTTCCTTCATCCTTTTACATCTTCCCATTGACTGGGGCATCATACTTGATCCTTGGGAATGTGCACCAAGATGGGGGACTAAAATGTGGGAACTCCATTTTTTGGTCTCATAAAAGAGAAAATGTGAGTGTGTTATAATAAAATACACTAATGTTATAATGTACTCACATTATGGGATTTCATTGATGCTTGCATTATGTTATTGCATTGACATAACACAAGAAAATTATTCATGTTATTGTTTTCTTCTCAAATTTTATCTCTTGCTCTTTCTCTATCTCTTTCTCTTTCTCTTTCTCTTTCTCTTCTAGTAAAACTATATACATGATGTATATAGTTTCATGATGTTTGAGAATGGTTTATATTTTTTAGGAGTTATAATGTAAATTATAAATTTTGGAAGATCTTATAATTTTTTAGATAGTAAAAATTTAGTAATTAGTAGGTCAAATTTCGATAATCAAGATGCCAAATTTCAGTAATCAACAAGCTCTATCATATTGTTATTTCTATCTCACTCTTTGTATATCCCTTACACTCTAGACCTCTCTCTCTCACTATCTCTATCCCTTTATCTACCTATCTCTCTCTCTCTCTCTCTCCCTTGAGCTCAAGAACTACCTATCTACCTCTGTCTCTCTCTGTCTCTCTCTGTCTCTGTCTCTATCTCTCTCTGCCTCCCTCCCTCCCTCCCTCCCTCTCTCCTACTCTCTCTCTCTCCCTACTTCCCTCTCTAATTCTTTCTATATCACTTCTCTCTCCCCCCTCTCTCTCTCCCTCCCTCCCTCCATCCACCTCTACTTCTCTATATCTATGTTTGTCTTCGTTTTTGTCTCTATCTCTGTCTCTCTCTATCTCTCTATTTCTGTCTCTCTATCTCTATCTCTCTCCATCTCTCTCTATCCATCTCTCTGTCTCTTTGTCTATCTCTATCTCTATCTTTGTATCTATCTCTGTCTCTGTCTTCGTCTCTATCTCTGTATCTATCCTTATCTCTATCTTTGTCTCTATTTCTATCTCTTTGTCTCTCTCTGTCTCTGTCTCTCTCCTTCTGTCCCTAACTTTCCCTCTGTACCTCCTTCCCTCTCTACTTTTCAGCTCCATCTCTTCCCTCTCTCTCTCTCTCCCTACCTCTCCCTCCCTCCTTCCTTCTCTCCATCTCTCTCAATATCTCCACTTCCTCCTTCCCTTCTCTCTCTTCCTACCCCCCTCCCACCTTCCCTCTTTGCTTCTATCTATCTCACCTATCCCACTCTACCTCTCCCTCCCTCCCTCCCTCCCTC